>CM062820.1:1441964325-1442597900 GCA_031772625.1 Pinus tabuliformis
TTATCGTATCTGACCGGCAACTGAAAGTGGTTAAGAACGAGGTAGCTAACTGGCTGAAATTGTAAAAAGAGGCCCGTGGTAACTAAATGTACCACTTGCCGCAAGACCAATGAGTGTACAACTGGAAAAGACGTAAGCGGATCGAATCATCCGAGATAGAATTTGAAGCACACCAGAGGTGGTAAGTCATCACATGATTGGACGGATCCTCTCCAGACTTACCTTCGAACTTTGGTATATCACTGGGCAACTTATTTGGCATTGGCGGCCAGAACGGAAGATATTGAATTGGATCGTTCGTTAGGCGCGTGAAGTCTGGTAAATCTAAAGTTGCGATAAACGGTAATTGCCGGTTAGGATCTCTAAAACTCTGGGTCACAAGACCAGTCCCAGGAGGAGGATATCCAGGATAACTAGGAACAGGAGTCGCATTAGGGATATTATATCCTCCTGGAAAACCAGGATTAACCGGACCGTACTGGGTTGTTGAGGTTGTTGATAAGTGTACCCAGGATACGGTTGATACTAGTAAACCGGCTGTTGGACAGCTTGCCCATGTTGGTACTGTCCCTGGTACGGTTGTTGAACAAATTGAGGTTGAGTAGTGACAACCGTACTTATACCAGGTTGACCTGTAGGCATCTGGACCGTGGTTTGAATCGTAGATCCAGACAACGGTAAAGATGTATGAGGCGTGGTTACAGAGACAGTAGAAACCGGAGTTGTCGATACTCCAGAAGTAAGTGCAGCAGATGTAGTGGTAGTTGCAGCAGCCGTTTGAGATGGAGTACTAGGTGCTATTGGCGGCTGAGTAACTGCCGAAGTTACAGAAGTTTGAACATTTGACTGGACAGGTTGCGGTTGCTGGGGTGGACCAGAAACTATGGGTTGTCCAGCTTGAGGTACCAACAGTATACTTGGCTGCAACATCTGTTGACCCTGTGATGGATCCCACATTAACATTCCAGGGTATTGACCCATAACAGGTTGAGGATACTGAGATCCATAACCGGATTGAGGATAGGATTGGTAATTAAAAGGTGCAGTTCCCATACCTTGAACATATGACTGACCTTGAGGTGGTTGATAACCTTGACTCGAGTATTGACCTTGAGGTAAATACGGATACTGGGGTTGACCTTGACCTTGAGGTTGATACCCTTGAGGTTGATACCCTTGGGGTTGATACCCTTGAGGTAAATATTGATACTGAGGTTGACCCTAGGGTACATATTGAGGCTGGGGTTGACCTTGAGGCATGTATTGCACCATAGGTACATACTGACCTTGAGGTTGCCCCCCAGACACAATTTGTGTACCTTGAGGTTGCCCCCCAGGCGTTAACTGAGGCTGCCCCCCAGGCGGTAATTGGCCACCTTGAGGTTGGGAAACAGGAACTGAACCTGACATCATGTAAATGTCTCCTACACCCAATGATATATTACCATTGTTTCCAGCTAATAACCCATGATCAACGGGTTGAGGAGATGCCCCCGCAAAGGTACCTGAAAGTGATTGATACCCGGTGGGAATAGAAGGAACGCCGTGTAAGAAAGATTCAGGAGTTTGAGTAAACACGGACGACTGACCAGACATATTTACAGGAGTATAAATACCTCCAGGTGGAAAAGGAGTACGAGGTGTAGAAAAACCTACCCCTGAGTTGTCTAAATAATTGGTTAACGAAAGGTACCACATAGTACTTCTAGGAGGATTGTAAAAGATAGATTCACGCTCCCTGAGCTCAATAGTAAGTTGATCCTCAAGGTTAGAGACGCCTATTTCTTCCTCTGGAGCAAGTTCTTCGATAGCAATCAGACCAGTAGGAAGATTTTCGGTGATAACTCGTTCTACTCTTGGTGAATCTGGAACACTAGAAGTCGGAGTAACAGGTTCAGATATTTCAGGTTCTTCGCCTGTATCACTAGCAGACGAAAAACTACCAACAAGCTCAGAAACTGTAACAGCTTCGGGATTATAACCTGTCTCTAGACCTTGGTAATCTGAATGGACTACCAAGGAAGATTCTCCTTCTTCAGGTGAACCTACTCTACTGCCACTAGGAGGAGTTACAAGGACCTTCAAACCTTCTAGATTACTGGGGTCGTCTCGAGGAGGTTCACCCCTATGTCTACGGGATCTTCTCAACAATTCGGCCACAGAAACAACTTCAGGAGACTGGCCCCGAAGTCTACGGGACTGTCTCGGTAATTCCGCCACAGCTAAAAACTTTTAACTACTACACACGAAAACAAAGTAAAATCTCAAATCAAAACCACCTAAAGTCTCTAAAGAACCAAACAAATTTGAATCAAACCAAACAAATTTGAATCACACGCCTAAAGAATCTAGGGCGTCAAACCAAGCACAAACAGTAGCCTTCGAGACCGAAAACGCTAGTTGGAGATGAAACCCAACATCGCCGGATTCAGTACAGAAGTGGCGGGTGGAACAGTTACCCCGACAACCTGCTTAATGAATAGACCGGCACAAGTTCCTCCACTTTAACCGTCTCGAGTGAAGTGAACCCCCCGGAAAATCCAAGTGAGTCTAGCCGACGTCTGCTCCAGGTACAGTGGGATCTTCCCTCCACCGTCACCTCGGTAGAATCCTAAAGATAATGGTCACTAAGGTTACCAATCGCAACAAATGCACCTGGGGGAACAGTCTACACTTCTACAGCACGCAAGGGCAGAGTATCAAGCTCAATCCCCTTGCCGGATCCTTGACAATAATCCAAGGTTTACCGACAAGTGACCCCTGGCTCCTCGACAATGGTTAATCCAAGGTTTACCGTCTGTAATACATGCGTGTCTGGCGTCATTCCAAACGAGGGAGGATTGATCCCCTCACTGGTTCTGACACAAGCTCGTGCTTCTCCTTTAAGAGGAGCTTTCCCAGAGTACAAATGAGACAATTGGATTTATTCTATCACAAGATAAGCTACTTGTTTGGTTTTGTTGTCTTGGAGAGTTAATTACTCTCCTACTCCAAGACACTAGCCTGATCTAAATTGGTGTTTCAGAGCCCTAGTAAATAAAAGTT
This sequence comes from Pinus tabuliformis, assembly GCA_031772625.1. NCBI lineage: Eukaryota > Viridiplantae > Streptophyta > Pinopsida > Pinales > Pinaceae > Pinus > Pinus tabuliformis. The sequence goes on from CM062820.1 coordinate 1,441,967,371, forward strand.
ACTACGTTGATTTTACTTTAAACGTTAATTTTATGGTTTTTCTTAAAGACAAAAGGTAGCGGAAGTGAAACCAATGGTGTGTAGACTCGACTCAAACCACTACAAAAATGCACCTAGGATGATTTACGCGACTTTTCTCTTTCAATGAAATTCCTAACTAAGAGAGTTGAGAAATGCAAATTTTATAGAAAACAACTTTCTTAGTAAAGACAATCAAAGAAACAATTCTCTTTATCTTTCCAAGCATACAAACATGACCACTCCTTACGTGCACGAAAAACTCTTTTTCTTTCAAAACTCTTCAAAGCTACTTGAAACAAAACTTTTCAAAGGAGATGTTTTTGTATTTTCTCTTATTTAATAAAGCATATAAATCTATTTTAACGAAAATCAATCTCAAAAGCTATAAAATCTATGAAAACTTGACTCACAAGCAAATCAAAAAGAAATTTACTCTAAGCAAACCTAACGAGGCAAAAGCCTACAAAGATGATTCTAGGTTGTTTTACTTGACCAAAATCAAGTCAAGGACCAGCTAATGCAGAATCAAAAGACCAGTCAAAACAAAACTCAAATCTTTTTGTTCTTTTTGTAAAATGGAATTCAATACTCAATCAACAAGCACTTCGAAATTTGCCAAAGAGACAACTCAAAGGTAAGTTGCTCTCACAGGTAGACTTTATGATAGGTCTGACTTCTAAGAAGGCTGACAAAACTAGAGAGATCTAAGGCTTGACAACTTCTACCGCTAAAGTCACTACAAGACCTACTCAAAAATCAAACCCTAGGGCTTAAACTTCTATGAAATCCACTAAAACACTCAATGCTATCGAAACAAGTTCAGGTGAAGATCTTTGACAAGAGACTAATGGATCTGGTCAGTAAAAACTAAGAAAAATCAAAATCTAAGAGAAAAAATGCAAAAATGGAATTTTCTTAAATTTTAGCAGGGGACGCAGGCAACCCGTTAAGACAGGTGCGGGCCCGCTCTGTGCACACAGCGACAGTGCGTACAGGTACGCACTGTGCAATACTCAGAGGGTGCGTCCTACTGGAAAATTCAAGAAAAACTAAATCTAATTTAATCCTAAGCTAATCCACCCAAATACAAGGTCACAGAGCCAAAAACCAGAAAATAAATGACTTTTCTCAGATCAAAGTTGCATACAAAGGAAAAGACTTTCACATCAATGGAGTCCCCAGCGGAGTCGCCATTTTGTCAGGCGGAAAGAGTCGATAGTGCGGACACAACCAACCTCCCTAGGAGCCTAAGACTCTCTAGTGACAAACAAGACAAACAAGAGCAATCCTTCTCTAAGCATGCATTTACTATATAAGAAATCAAGTGTTTAGATCCTACCTGTAATCCAACGCTGTTGTAGCAGTCCAGCTCCGCTGATCCGGATGAGCTCCTCCTTCACTTTGAAACCTGCATCCACTAACATTCAAACAATTAAATAGCACTTGATAATCTCATAGAATAAAACATATTTAACACATAGACCAAGGAGTACATGAAACAACTCATAAATAACAAGTTATTGAGAAGAATGGACTCATTTGCATTAATAGGAAACAAAAGGAACAATTACAACCTGAGCCATGGTGTTGTGCAAGTCCCTCCCAGGGTCCATCAAGAGTTCTCCTTTACTTTGACAAAGCTCACCCACTTCCAAATAGAACAAGCAAAGATGGCAATCTCTCCTCACAAGCTTCTAAATGGGAGTCCTAATTCCAGTAGCATCTACCCTTAGAAATGTTTAGCTTTCAACCTTCCCTCCTTCTGGCCCAATGCCTGTATTCATAGTGCTCTAGAGGAAGTTATTCAGGTCCACCATCAATGGGATAATCCCCTCTTTGGATGGGATAACTCCCTTATTGATGGGATAAGTTCCTCTTTGGTAGGGGTACATGAACCATTTGGAGGCGCTCAATACACGTCGAACAACCTTCTAGAATGCTCTAGAAATGACCACAAGTAACTTTTTAAAGATGAAACTTGCGCATTTTGACCTTTACAGGGGGACGCACCTACCCCTTTACATACAGAGCGTACAAGTACGCAGTTTTTGTGAACATTGGGTGTGTACCCGCAGGTAAGGTTGAGAGAACCTGCGTACCCAGAGATAAATACATTTATAAAGACCTTCTCTCTTTTTGGAGTTTGACATGGAGAGCAGAGGCATAAGACTTGCCTAAGAGGATAGCATGACTGTTGATAGAGCCATACTAACTGTAAATAGTCATGGTGACATTTTTTAGTGTAACAAGAAGTATATGCATAATTTACAGCAGTTGTTCTGTAATTTATGTAGCTCGGTAGGACATGATGAGCGTACCTGTAGAAGTTATGAACTAATGATGGATCAAACTCCTACCTACAGAGTTCAAGTTTAAACACGGGCCCTTGATCAAGACACACGAATGGCGTGCACTGGATTTCAGGGGTGCAGACGAGGCCGAGATGGAGGGGAACCAGGAAGAGGTCGCGGACAGCCGATATGTTACAATTGCAGAGGGCTAGGGCATTATGCCGACAACTGTACAAATCCAACGCGACCATAATGATTGTATTGTACGTTGTTTGATCATGAGATGGAGGATTCTCCCACACTGATAGCAGGTTGCATGATAAAGGAGCACTCCAACCTCCCCTGACTCAGAACCTGCAAATGATGAGGTATGGGCTGCACGAGAAAGACCCTAATATAGATATCATGCTCCAGAGTGGAATTACGGTAGGAGATGACAAAGGCAAGAAACCTGAAGAAAGTACCAGGGTTTGCAAGGCTCCAACAAAGGAACCAGAATTTGATTTGGGGCGTGCTAAGGAGACCTTCATGGAAGCTAAGAGGAGCTTCGTTGATGCCTCCACTTCAGGAAGTAAAAACAGATTAGAGCCAGAAATGGACCCATCGATGATCACTATGTTCTTGGAGACATGCATGAAGTTGTTGCACGACAGCAATGCTGTAAAGAGGCTGTAATAACTCATAACTAGATGTGCCATGACCACGCCGGGAGAATTGTGCGTAGCCCTTAAGGTCGGGAAGCACATGACGCAAACAGGAAGGGAAATGAGATTGACAATGCAGATTGGGGAATATGAGATGGACCAAGTGATTCTAGATCTAGGGTCAGATGTGAACGTCCTACCAAAAGAGACATGGGAGTGCATGGGCAAGCCTGCGTTGCAATGGTCTCCTATCCAACTGTGAATGGCAAACCAACGAAAGATCCTACTTATGGGGAGATTACAGGGAATCGCAGTAGATGTTGAAGGAGCAAGCACGCTAGAAAATTTCGAAGTAATAGAGATTGTTGATATCAATCCCTACCTTGTGCTATTGGGAATATATTGGGCCACTGGCATGAACGAAGTGATAAATCTAAAGAAGCGTAAGATGATCTTTGAGAAAAAGACTCTGGACGTAGTGGTACCTTTAGACCCTGCGGACGGATCACGGTACACGGAGCCAGTGCGCCACTACGACATCGACAACGATGACTTGGACTTCATCTACAAGATAAGCATGTGGGAGCAAGACTAGGTAAATCCAACAGGAAATGGTCGAATCTCATGGGAGAGAAAATCTCCTGCACTTCAGATTCTGATGAGGAGATATAACGATGTCAGCATCAGTTGCACAAGGTGACCACGCTCAACTGTAACATGATGATGAGATTGTTGCACTGTGTAGCAACAGAGGTAGGAGATTTGCCTACGTATGATGTGTTAAGCGAGGTGGATGACTTTCTGAACAAATTTGAAAGAGAAGTACTGGAACAACAGTGTTTCGATCTTTTTAAATGGGTATTGCGAGCTACGCCCACAAGATGATGGGGGACGAGCAAGAGAAGTTTTGAGGACTAGCATAAATGCAGAAGGATGATGCACATGCAGTTTGGGAAGCCTCTGATGCGATTAACAAATAAGATTTTCGGATGAATCGACCAGCGCACCAAACTATCCAGGTGGATACAGACATATGGTGCGAAAGCTGCACGAAGGCACATCGCCCTTGTGGTAAGGAGACACGCTCAGTAAGCAGGTGCGAGAAAGGCAATGGTGCGAACGATCCTTCCTGTTGGGACTATTAGATTTGCTATGCAAATGGATTAAAAATAGATTCAAAAAGCTCTCAAAGGCTGCAAATATGCTTATAGTCATGCCCAAAATCCATGTTTGTTGTTCAAATCATCAAGACATGACAAAAGCTACCCACCGACCAAAGAGGTTGCAAGAGGGAAGCCCTTTGGAGGGCAGAATTAAACTATCAGAAGGTGAAAATACCCAAAAATCACATAAAAACCAAATTTGCAGGCTTAAGGGTTCGAAATCATATCAGCTGTTGGATCTGGCCGGTCAACGGTCCAGATCGCGTGGCATTTCGCTATCGGCGATTACGAGGGGCAGGCTTTAACATAATTTATGTGCCGATGCGATGGGCCGGACCCGATGGCCCTTCAACACTCCATTTTATAAAATATCGGGTCCGCGGCAATATCAGCGATCGGCGGGTTGGTGGTAACGGCAGTGGCATTGCAATTGCGGTCTAGCGATTTGATTAGGGCCGTTAATCACATGCACATATCAACGGCTCGCATCACGTCAGCATTTCGTTATCGGGGCTGCCAAAGAGTACGGGGCCTTCACATATGTTATGCGCCGATGCGATGGGCCGACCCGATGGCCCTTCAACACTCCATTTTATAAAATATCGGGTCCGCGGCAATATCGGCGATTGGCGGGTCGGCGGTATCAGAAGTGGCATTGCGATTGCCGTCTAGTGATTTGATCAGGGCCGTTAATCGCGTGCACAGATCAACGGCTCGCATCACGTCGGCATTTCGCTATCGGGGCTGCCAAAGAGTACAGGGCCTTTCACATATGTTATGCGCCGATGCGACGGGCCAGACTCGATGACCCTTCAACACTCCATTTTAAAAAATATCGGGTCCACGGTGATCGCCGATATCGCATCGGCACTTTCAAAGGGGCGGGGCTTTAACACAAATGATGGTGCAGGCCGATGGCCCGGACCCGATATATGCATAACACTCCATTTCATATTTTTTAAAGTCTGCGCCCATATCGTTTTCAATGTATTTGGTGTATTTTCTTTGTACAAAGAAAATATAAAGGGAAGCCCTGGGCAGATGCCGATTATGATGGGTATTGGATCCGATGGGATTCGAAAGTAAAATATATATATTCTTCAAATCCGCCAGAGCCATTTTTCATGATTTTGCAGCTGTTTTATGTATATTGTTCAAATATTAAAAAAACAAGGGACCGGTGCAGGGATTTCAATAGAACAACAGCCACTCCATTGCAGGTTCAAGTGGCATGCCATCCTTGAAGTAACCGTGCAGTTATGTTATATACTAGAAGAAGGATTCGGCGGAGGGACAGCGGCCGGCAAACAAAAACCAGAAAGGGAAGGGGAAGGGCCACTACACGCCTCAACCCAAATAAAATAAAATCATGGAGCATTAACGGCCCTGCCAGTGCAGCAGTCATCCTAATGAACTTAATGGGGCATCTTTGGCATGAGGGAGCTCCTATGCATCATAGCAGGCCACCCAAAATATCTAAGTATGGTTATTTCTCTGTCAGAAGAGGAAAAGCGCCGAGCCATGCCTACCTATTGAGGGAATCAATCAGTTAAACAAGACATAGGGATAGATTAAGACACCTGAAGCCTCAAAAGGCTGAGGACCATTGTAAACAAGCTATAAATAGCTGAAAACAAGATGTAACAAAGGTTCAACTTTTGGGGGATTATTCCTCCCCTATTTTCTCAAGCTTCTCATCTGTAGTCTTTAGTAATACAAGCTTCTTTTGATGCTACATGTTTAATGTCCATTTCTCTTCTGTTCTATGCTTGCACCTGAACAATTTGTTCAGGTCTTCTGTGTGCTCGAGGCTAGATAACTGTCATCTTATCTCTGGTTTGATATATTAGATTTGCAAGCTTCTTTGCTGCTTGTAGCTAGCCATTCGTATAGGTCCATGTATGCAACCTGTTGGCATAGTCAGTGTACTCCATCTATCCATTAAATATACAAACTATTGAGCATTAGCAGCCTAAAGCCTTGTGTTATTGGGGGTGTTCATGCATGCCTTGAGTGTGAATAGAGCTGAAATGGTTATCCGACTTGATCCAAACCATCTTTCATTCTAATATTTCAGAGAACAATATTACAATTTATATGTTACCAGGCATCTTTGATTTACAACCTCGGAGAGTTTCCTGGAGAGATAACATAATTGGCGCCGTTGCCGAGGAGAAGAGAATCAAAGCTCAACTTCCCTGGGAGACGACACAGCTTCAAGCTTTGATGACAGACAAGGTTTAAACATAGACATTGGTTGTAATCATCTATCTGGCGACTCCACTGAAGGAAGGCCATCCTTTGGCAAGTCCACTTTGAAGTTCTGGCTCAGTTTGTGAGGCATACTAGAAGAAATCCGCAAAAGTCTCCAGTTGTCCCAGTGCCGGACCCGGAGAAGATTGTTAACACGAAGAAAACATCATAGAAGGGAGCATCAAAATCAGGTAAGCCCCAGAAATCTTATTTGTCTCTGCATGAGAAGTTCTTAGTTGAGGATATGCAGTTTGAAGATTTAAAGCCTAGTATTGCTAATGAAGAAGTACCTGCAGAGATTCATAAAGCTCCTTGTCCATTTAGTTCCCCTTTGAATCTCAGTCCAAAGAAAGCTTCCCATACTGTCCAAAACATCCCAATATCTCTGCCATACATTACATTATTTCCTACTGCCCCATCTGCTAGTGTCCTTCCACAAATTCCAAACATGGCAGGACCACAAGCACCCACCAAAATGGAAAGAATCATAGCCGCCAGGTATGGACCTTTAATACTACCCACTCCCTTGAATGTTATGCCCACTGGAGAATATCGGAAGTACATGCCCAAGTTCACTAGGACTGAAGGTGTCACTGCTAAAGAACACCTTGAGTCATTTTATAGCTATGCTGATAATCTGGATATTAGTGAAGATGATGTGTGGATGAGAGTCTTTGTCCAAAGTCTAGATGGGGAGGCTAGGAAGTGGTTTAGAGAAAAAGCACCAAGATCTATAGCAGATATTGAAGCTTTAGATGATACGTTCCTAAAACACTGGGGAGATAAAAAGGACTTGCTATACTATCGTACATAGTTTGGAAACCTGAAGAGGGAAAATGGAGAATTCTTGTCTGATTTTAATAAAAGATTCAACTGTATGTATAGTAAGATACTAGCTGAGGTAAAGCCTACCCCCACCTCTGCCAAACTTGCCTACACCATTGCCTTTGACTCTGAGTTCTATTTGCTGTTGAGAGAAAGAAGATGTCCCACCCTAGCTGAAACGCAGGATGCGACACTAGAAGTCGAATCTAACATTATGGCTCCAGAAAAGCTCAAAAGTCATGCTGATAGAAGCAGGCCGAGAGGCAAGGCTTCTTCTGCTTCATCCTCAGATACCAAACTTGATAAAATGAATAGAATGATCGAGTCGCTGCCTGCTAAAATTTCTAAGCTGGAGATTGAGCAGAACCCTGGGAAGACAAGGCTCCCAGGCACATTTGCACCAAGAAATCCGAATCCATTCAGAAGAGCCAACGAACAATCACAAACCATTCAGAGGGGTAAAGAAACTAACAAAGATCAAAAGGTTAAGGCTCCTTTCCAGAATGTGGTCATGGAGGAGGAACAGATTGAAGATGAGGATGAAATTCTCTGTATGGAAGATAAAGGCAGTGATGCCTTTTTTACATTGGCTACATACGAAGAGTCTTTGCTGCAGGAGCAAGACAGTGAAAGGTGGGACAGAGGGGCTGTTCTGCAAAGGGTGGAGCAGAAAAGATATAATGTAATGTCAAATGCAAATAATATCAAGGAAAACAGAGACCCAGAATAGCATTCAAAGAAGACCAGCAGCTGATCCAGTCACCCTCAAAGCACCAGTTCAAGAGGTAAAAAGTCTTGACAAGCTACCTCTCTCTTTTAGCTTTGAATCAGAAGTTTAGAAGTTAAAAATAACCATGCCTCTGATAGAACTGGTAAAGAGTGAGATGTTTAGAAAGCCTATCCTTGAGGCTCTCGAGCTGAAGATCACATGAACCTCCACTGACTTTGTCAATTTGCAAGACGATAGGCCTGAGGTTGTGCTAAGCCCAATGACTGAACCCGCCAAGGATAATTCCCCAACTTTTTATGTCTCCTTGACCCTTCATGACAAAATTCTCCACAACTGCCTCCTAGATACAGGTGCCAGTCACAATCTGATGCCTAAAACCGTCATGGAAGAGTTAGGCCTTGACATCACCAGACCATATCTGGGATTGATTAATGATTTAGCCATTTCCCTAACCCAACTGCCGATGAAAATCATGATAATCGATATTGTGGTGGCAGATGTCCCTCCTAGGTTTGGCATGATGTTGTCCAGAGGGTGGATTAAGAGACTAGGTGGAACATTGCAGAACGATTTATCTTATGAAACTGTCCCAGTGTTTGGAGGAGAGAGCAGGAGGTTATATAGAGAAGCACAGTTGGCATATATCATTAGCGATGAGAAGAATCCTACAAACCATCCCATATATGCAGTGGACACTGGTTTTGGAGCTTGCATTCTCCAAATAGAAGAATCTTAGAAGGCTTCATTGCAGATCAGGAAACCAACAGCTCAGGCTGAGCATAATACAGGAGGTCAGATTTGGGAGATGTTCTTTGATGGAGCATGTACCAAGGAGACTGCAGGAGCAGGGGTGGTGCTAGTGTCTCCACAACAAGAAACAGTTCAATTGTCTCTAAAGCTGGTTTTTTAGGTGACAAACAACATAGCAGAATATGAAGCACTGCTGTTGGGCCTTCATGCCGCCAAAGACAGACGAATAAAGAAGCTGAAGGTATTCGGAGATGCTGATATGATAATTCAGCAAGTGAACAAAACATTCCAAGCAAAGAACCCAAGGCTAAAAACGTATAGAGATGAGGTATGGAGAACCAAAGAGTTCGTTGAATTTTTGTACATTTCATATATTCCTAGAGCCCAAAATCAGCTTGCCGACTCTCTTGCTGTCTCAGCTAGTTTTTTATACCTCCATCGCCTCCCAAACTAGCTTATGAGGTACAAATGAAGTATAGACCCTCCGTGCCTGATAATGTCCACCATTGGAGGGTTTTTGATGATGATGATGAGCTAAATAGGTTTCTTCAAGTCATTGATGAGTTTTCTGAAATCCAAATTGACCAAAATAATGATGCTTTGTTAGAAGATCCCAAGTCCAAGCTTAGAAATAAGATGGGAAAGAATAGCATAGTCCAACTCCCTAGCAACCATATTCCTAAGGGTCTAACTCCTCTTGAGAGATTGTTTGATCACAATGATGTGCCTTACAAAGGTGCCCAAAAAGAAGATCAAACTGCAGTTTGAAAACATGATATAGGAGGTCCAGGCCACCCCAAATTCATAAATCTGTCCACCAATCTATTTGCTGACCAGAATGCTGAATACTGCAAATTAATGAGGCAATTCGCTGATGTGTTCGCTTGGGAGTACAACGATCTGAAGACATATGATGAAAATATAATTCAGCATAAAATTCCGCTTGAGAAAGACACTATTCCTTTCAAACAGAAGCTCAGACCAATGAATCCTATGCTCCTTCCTCTGGTTGAGAAAGAAATTAAAAAGTTGATGGCTGCTAAGATCATAGTGCCTCTCAGATATTCTAAATGGGTGGCCAATCTTGTTGTTGTGAGGAAGAAGAGTGGAGAAATCAGACTATGTGTTGATTTCAGGAATCTAAATAAATGTTCCAAAAAGGATAATTATCCTCTACCAAAAATGGAGCATTTGTTGCAGCAAGTCTCAGGTGCCAAAGTAATGTCTTTTATAGATGGTTTTTTCAGGTTATAATCAGGTTGTTGTGCATCCGGATGATCAAGAGAAGACTGCATTCACCACTCCTTGGGGTACCTTTATGTATTCCAAGATGCCTTTTGGGTTGATGAATGCTGGAGCCACCTTTCAGAGAGCTATGGATATAGCATTTGTGGGAGAAAAAGATAAATTTGTCCTTATCTACCTGGATGATATAACAATATACTCTAGTAGCCATCAAGACCATGTGCAACATTTGAAGAAAGAGTTTTTGAAGTGCAGAAGGTTTGGGATTTCAGTAAATCCTAAGAAGTCACAGTTTGCATTAGAAGAAGGCAAGTTGTTGGGACATATTGTTTCTATTGCTGGTGTCTGAATCGACCCAGAAAGAGTAAAAGCGATACAGACCTTGTTTGTCCCGAGATCGAAGAAGGACATCCAGTCTTTTCTAGGCAAGATTAATTTTGTAAGGAGATTTATCCCAAATTTTGCAGAACTTGTGAAGCATATTACCTCTATGTTGAAGAAGGGGTCAAAGATCAAGTGGAATGGTGTAGCGAGAAATTCATTTGAGTCCATTAAAAGGGCAATTATGGAGGCCCCCACTTTAATCAGTCCAGATTATAGCAAGGAGTTCCGCATATTTTCTTTTGCCTCTGATGACACCCTTGCAGCAGTCTTATTGCAAGCAGATGAAGAAGGCTCAGAGCATCCAATGGCATTTTTCAGTAAAATCTTAAGGGATGCTGAGCTAAGGTTTGATATTATTGAGAAACAAGCATACACTCTTATCAAATCTTTGAATGCTTTCAGAGTATACATCTTGCATTCCAAAATAGTTGCATATGTGCCTTCTGCTGTAATAAAGGATGTCTTAACGCAACCTGATGCTGATGGAAAAAGAGCGAAATGGATTGCAAAAATGATAGAATTCAACATAGAGCTGAAGCCTAACAAGCTGGTAAGAGGTCAAGGGCTTGCCAAACTGTTGGCTAAAGAAAATTGCAAATCTTTGGACGTCGATTTCTTGTTCAATGTAGAAGGAAATGGTCTAACGAAAGAGCATGAAACAGTTGAATCGCAGAGAGGGCAGTCGGTGGCCGAGAACCTAGCTTCATGTAATTGGTATGCTGCAATAATTAAATTCCTTTTAGAGTTAGAAGTTCCTTCAGAATTTTCTCAAAGTCAAGCAAGAACATTAAAGCTCAAGGCAATGAAATATTGCATCAATGATAGCTCACTTTATTGGAAGGATCCATCTGGAGTGCTTTTAAGATGTCTGGACAAAGAACAGTCAATAGAATTTATGCAGCAGTTCCGTAACAGCATGTGTGGAGGAAATCATTATTGGAGAACTACAGCCCAAAAGATTCTCAGAGCTGGGTACTATTGGACATCTTTATTTTCTGATGCATTTTCTTTTGTTAAATCTTGTGACAGGTGCCAGAGATTTGAAGGAAAGCAACAGTTAAAATCCCTGCCCCTAAAGCCAATAATTGCAAAAGGACCATTTCAGCAGTGGGGCTTGGATTTCATTGGTGAAATCAACCCGCACTCCAGTGGCCAACACAGGTGGATATTATTTGCCACTGATTATTTTACAAAATGGATTGAAGCAATCCCAACAAGGAAGGCTGATCATAATGTGGTAATGAAATTTTTATCAGAAAACATTTTTAGTAGATTTGGTTGCCCACATAAGCTTATAACAGATAATGCAGCAGCCTTCAAGGAAAAAGAGTTGGTGGAAATGTGTGATTCAATGGGCATTAAGCTTGTTCATTCCACCTCCTATTACTCCCAAGGGAATGGTCTAGCGGAATCCTCTAACAAAAGTCTGATCAGGATTATTAAGAAGCTGTTAGAAGATAATAAGAATAATTGGGATGCAAAGCTCAAATATGCACTATGGGCAGACAGAGTGAGCATCAAAAGATCTACAGGCTGCTCTCCTTTCAGGCTGGTATATGGTACTGATGCTATTTTTCAAATTCATCTTACTCTTCCTGTGGCAGATTTGCTCCAAACAGCGCAGAATGAAGAAGATGTTATGGCCAATAGAATCACTGATCTAACATAATTATATCAGATCATAGAGCAGCTGATTGAAAAAGCTACAGCACATCAGCAGAGGATCAAGGAAGTATTTGACAAGAAGGCAAAGAGAGACAACTTGCAGGTTGGGGATTTGGTTATGAAATGGGATGCATTTAAAGAAAATAAAGGAAATCATGGGAAATTTGATGCTCTATAGACGGGCCCTTTCATCATTTCACAGATTCAAGGGAACAATACCTTCATACTGAAAAGTATGGAGGGAGAACCAGTTTTTGATGGCCCAATTAATGGGCGGTTTTTGAAAAGCTATGTGATTTAAGGTCTTTAGGCCTTAAAACTGTAAATATTTTATTTTTTCAGTTTTAGTATAAGCAAAGTAGACTCCATGCGCAATGGAACATTAGGAAATTTTGGCTAATTTGTTTTCTATAGGAAAGACATTGATCTACAGTTCTTGAGACCTCACAGGGAGGATCTCATCCCCAGAAGGAGCCAGTGTTAGCTTTGCTATGCAAATGGATTCAAAATAGATTCAAAAAGCTCTCAAAGGCTGCAAATATGCTTATAGTCATGCCCAAAATCCATGTTTGCTGTTCAAATCATCAAGACATGACAAAAGCTACTCACCTATCAAAGAGGTTGCAAGAGGGAAGCCCTTTGGAGGGCAAAATTACACTATCAGAAGGTGAAGATACCCAAAAAATCACATAAAAACCAAAGTTGCAGGCTTAAGGGTCCGAAATCATATCAGCCGTTCGATCTGGCCGATCAACGGTCCAGATCGCATTGGCATTTCGCTATCGGCAATTACGAGGGGCAGGCTTTAACATAAGTAATGCGCCGATGTGATGGGCCAGACCCGATGGCCCTTCAACACTCCATTTTATAAAATATTGGGTCCGCGGCAATATCGGCGATCGGCGGGTCGGCGGTATCGGCAGTGGCATTGCGATTGCGGTCTAGCGATTTGATAAGGGTCGTTAATCGCGTGCACAGATCAACGGCTCGCATCACGTCGGCATTTCGCTATCAGAGCTGCCAAAGAGTACAAGGCCTTCGCATATGTTATGCGCCGATACGATGGGCTGGACCCGATGGCCCTTCAATACTCCATTTTATAAAATATCGGGTCTGCGGCAATATCGGCGATTGGCAGGTCAGCGATATCGGCACTGGCATTGCGATTGCGGTCTAGCGATTTGATCAGGGCCATTAATCACGTGCACAGATCAACGGCTTGCATCATGTCGGCATTTCGCTATCGGCGCTGCCAAAGAGTACAGGGCCTTTCACATATGTTATGCGCCGATGCGATGGGCTGGACCCGATATATGCACAACACTCCATTTCATATTTTTTAAAGTCCGCGCCCATATCGTTTTCAATGTATTTGGTGTATTTTCTTTGTATAAAGAAAATATAAAGGGAAGCCCTGGGCAGATGCCGATGATGATTAGTTTTGGATCCGATGGGAGCCATTTTTCATGATTTTGCAGCTGTTTTATGTATATTGTTCAAATATTAAAAAAACAAGGGACCAGTGCAGGGATTTCATAAGAACGACAGCGACTCCATTGCAGGTTCAAGCGGCAAGCCATCCTTGAAGGAATCGTGCAGTTATGTTATATACCAGAAGAAGGATTCGGCGGAGGGACTGTGGCCGGCAAACAAACCCAGAAAGGGAAGGGGAAGGGCCACTACATGCCTCAACCCAAATCAAATAAAATCATGGAGCATTAACGGTCGTGCCAGTGCAACAGTCATCCTAACGAACTTAATGGGGCATCTTTGGCACGAGGGAGCTCCTATGCATCACAACAGGCCACCCAAAATATCTGAGTATGGTTATTTCTCTGTCAGAAGAGGAAAACCGCTGAGCCATGCCTACCTGTTGAGGGAATCAATTAGTTAAACAAGACAGAAGGATAGATTAAGACACCTGAAGCCTCAAAAGGCCGAGGACCATTGTAAACAAGCTATAAATAGCTGAAAACAAGATGTAACAAAGGTTCAACTTTTGGAGATTATTCCTCCCATGTTTTCTCAAGCTTCTCATCTGTAGTCTTTAGTAATACAAGCTTCTTTTGCTGCTACATGTTTAATGTCCATTTCTCTTCTGTTCTATGCTTGCACCTGAACAATTTGTTCAGGTTTTTTGTGTGTTCGAGGCCAGATAACTGTCGTCTTATCTCTTCTTTGATATATTATATTTGCAAGCTTCTTTGCTGCCTGTAGCTGGCCATTCGTATATGTCCATGTATGCAACCTGCTGGCATAGTCAGTGTTCTCCATCTATCATTAAATCTACAAACTATTGAGCATTAGCAGTCTAAAGCCTTGTGTTATTGGGGGTGTTCATGCATGCCTTGAGAGTGGATAGAGCTAAAATGGTTATCCGACTTGATCCAAACCATCTTTCATTCCAATCTTTTAGAGAACAATATTAAAATTTATATGTTACCAGGCATCTCTGATTTACAACCTTGGAGAGTTTCCTGGAGTGATAACGGGGACCAGGAAGTATGGAAAGACCAAGTGCGTAGAAGAATATCCATGCAGAAGCTCTTAACAAAGTATGTGAAGCGCTGAACAAGGTCCACAATGTGAAGCACACTGACTGGGACCTGCGCGTACCAGCGGTTCTATGGGCTTATAGGACCATGTGCAAGAACCTAACCCCACAGGCATCGCTAAGGCAGGAGTATGAAGCAACTGCTGTAAGCCCTATAGTACTTGGAGAGCTTAGACCGCACATGATAGCACTGGTAGATATTACAGTTTGCGGAACTTTGGAAGCAGAAATCCAACAGGGAAATTTTAGGCTCCAAGAACTAGAAGAAGAAAGGGTACGATTAAGGAAGAAAAGCACTCTGGAGGACGTAGAAGTCAAGAAGTTAGAGCACGAGATAAAGGAAGATTTTTTCTACAAAAAGACAGGGTGATAACGCAGGATGCATATGATCACGATGATAGGTTTAAGGCCTATCACCGCGAGTTAATGAGTCTGATGCCTTGTATTGGACCGCACATTACTAAGCAAATTCACTAGGGTAGCGCGTTGGAAATGGTAAAGTGCGCAATGCCGACCATAAAAATAAAAGGTAGTTATTTTTCAGGAAACATGATGGATGACAGGATGAAAATTTACACAGGTGGTGCGACCACCTGACTAACTGAAGGAAGTACAGTCTTAGTGCTCCAAGTAGCTGAAAGGAAGTGCATGACTATAAACTATTATATCCGAGAGCTGCGCGATGTTAAAGCTGTGCTTAGAAGCAAAGAGTCACAAGGTCTGCAACCATGCACAACAGGTTGCACTGCCACGCAGGTTGGCTAGAAAGTGACCATTGAAGTCACTATTCATGATGCGATACTCGACTTAAGACCAAATGAAGCAGATGACAAGCATTTAAGACGCGATTAATGGGAAATATTTGGGAAAATCTACCGCCAAGGGAGCATTAATGAACTCGATTTGGGTGGAATGATCGAATTCAAATTCAAAAAGCACTATAAATTACAAGAGGTTGCCCAACAAACAACACTTTGTCAATTGCAAATTGAGCTATTGAGTAGTGCTCTCATTGTTGTGTGTCGAGCGTTGATTGAGCCCCTGACTTCGCAAGTGCTAGATTTCTGGACCGACACGATGGCAACAGCTGAGGAAGCTACGGAGATAACAGAAATGACCACCAAAGAGGCTGCGCAGGCCCTCACTCTAGGGGATCCTCCGAAAGGTGCCAGAATTGTGGCAGAAATCCTGAAATCACTGCGCACACCAAGACCCAAGAAGGACAAACAAGCAATCGTTCTCGTACGTCTGTCACTGCGGAATCTACTGCGCACCAAGTTGTCAATGGAGGAGAAGGGGAAAGTCGTCACCATAGAGACTGATGAAGAAGAAGACAACCTTTAGGACCTAATCATCACAGAAAATGAGGACAAAGGCATGGAGGAGGAAACTAAGCCTGTGCACCCCCGACAAAGCTGCCCACCTATGTCCCCTGATGGAAAGGGAAGACTAAATTGCCCCGGGACCTTGACGAGACCAAGAGATGGATTCAGACCCCGCTCCTCCAAAATCTTTTTTTTTCTACTAAAAAGCATTAAACGTGTAGTCCCTAGCAAAATGAATCATATGTTCTATATAACAATACGCGAGAGTTGTTTCGCAGTGTTTTAATTGGTTTTTATTTCAACTTTTTTTGGAAATTTTTTATCTTAACTTATTCAATTTAAAAATGATGGATATTTTTTAATATATTTTTACTATCAATGACCTAATATTTCCATTTCACCCCATTACAAATTCCACAAGAATCCCCAAAACGGTCTCATCGCGTAAGATATTTGTTTTCTATTACGTCTCCGGCTGAGTATAAGATATTTGTTTTGTATATATATATATTATATGCCACTGAGTTCAGTGATTAGATTATATATATATATATATATATATATATATATATGCCACTGAGTTCAGTGATTAGATTGTGTACAGCATTCCAACATGTTTATTCGATACTAAGTAATATTTAGACATGGATTAGTTACTGATATCCTTGAATTGAATGAACTATTGTGCACAGGAAGGGAATTTGTAATATTTTTCTCATTAGCTTCTGATGCTATGAACAGCCCCTCATTAACCTTCTATGATAAAATTGAATTACAGAATTAAGAAAGTCGTTAGAATTTATTGACGCATGTATAACAAAATATTGACGTTTAAACTATTAATTTCAGAGAAACTAACAACAAAACATTCAAACCGAATAAAAAGATGAATCGTTGTTCATTTTAATAGTAAACTGAAAAAAAGAAATGAGAATAAAGTCCACATCAGTCTTAAATGTCTTTTTTGAGGAAAATTTTTAAATCAACAAGTTCTAAAGACACCTGAAGTACTATGCAATTCGATGAAAGGAAAACATGGAAGGAAAAACATGTCAAGAATTATTTTAGATTTTAACAAATCTCTAAGAAAATACCAAATTTGTAAGAACTTTAACATTCAAAAACAAGCTCCTGAAAATAATGTATCTAAAAAATCCCTTCAGCTTATCTCATCTTTTAATGGATCACAGTGAATATTTTTGCAAAGACATCAATGGAAGCTTATGAAAGAATACGCTCATCTCACAGGCGAAGGTTTTTGTGAAGACATTGGTGAAGTAACTACAGCGAAAAAAATATCTCAGTACGAACTACAGCGAAATTTGCACACGATAGAGAGTTAAACAAACCATCAAGAGAATAAATACTCGTAGTAAAATGATAAATAATTTTAACTATAATAAAGAACAAATATAGATTAACAGACTTGGTTTTAATTAGAAACAATATAAGAGATTAATATGTTATTCTTATCCTTTTTCATTATGGTATAACATAGTATAAATGCTCAACTCCTTTCATATTTAACTTTCTATTCATATGGAAATATTCTTTCTCAAATATTTTTCGTGTGATATAATTAGAAAAGAGATACTATAGTTAAAGGGATCATTTTTATATTTGTTTTTAATAATAGCAAAAACGAGTCCATGATTTAGGCAAATGCTACACTACAAATTTTGAGTAATGTATAAGTGAGGTTATTCAAATTTAGAATATTTCAGCGATATTTTTTAATAGTGGGCTTTTTGACAAGTCATTTAACAATAAGGTTATATATTATAAAATGAAATCTATTTTTCTATGATAAATGTTTCAATGTTTTTTTTAATATCAATTTTTTTTGGTTAATTATTTGTTTGATTATTAATTAAATGTTTTTATTGATGTCAAAGTTAAGAAGCATGATGTAAGGCATGTTTTCATTGATGTTAATACTTTTGTTATCGCTGTCATTAACATTATCTATTTCGATGTCAATAACGAGAATACAGTTTGGGTAACCTATTTTTGGAATTTATTCTTTTTAGTCACTACCATGTGGCAATGGTTAGGGATTATAGTAATCGAAAACCATGATGTTAATATTAGTTGAGTTGTTTGTTACTATCACTCGTGAAGTATAATGAAAGTTTTTAGATACATAGTAATTTCCTACCTTATTTGGCCTCTTCTCGAGGTGGGGAGACAAAAACTTAGTTTATATATATTTATGTTTTTTCTATTAATGTTAGATCATTGATAGATCAACTTAATGCTAACATTAATGCTAGGCATTTAATGCTTGGGATTGGGATGTTCTCTCATATCATGCCTAATGCTTGGGATGTTCACTGATATCAATTTTTTTGGAGATAGACATTGTCTTATTTCAAACAGACAGGTGCAGACACGTGGCAGATAGAAGGTGATCTATGTGGCGTGGATGAAGATGCGCATGGCGAGAGGAAGATGTGTGTGGCGAGAGGAGAGGAGGACTGCATGAAGATACGCGTGGCAAGAGGATATGAGGGCCTACATGAAGATGCGCATGGCCAGAGGAGGTCTCTATCAGAGTGGCAAGAGGAGGTCTCTATTAGAGTGACGATTACCTTTCTCAGTAACACAGTTTCTCTACAACAGCTACCATTACCTTTCTCTGCTACCATTACGTTTCTCGGCAATAGTTTCTCTGCAAAAACTATGCATACAGTGTCTTTGCAATAGCTATGGGTATAGAAATTGCTACAATTACATTTCTCTACAACAGCTAAGGGCATGGTGTTGTAGTTGTCTCAAGGCTCGAAGGCTCAATCAGTGAGTGATTCGTTCTACTTGAATCCCCTGCTTTACGGAGGACAATGCCCTAAATCCAACTCTGATTGCAATGAAAGGGCATGCTGGTGCAACTGTGTTAAGGCTCCGAGGCTCAATCAGTGAGTGATTCCTTCTACCCTTCCAGATTGATGGAGCGAAATGCAATACGGCTGGTGCGGTAACGCTAGTTCAAGTTGACACTAGATCAGAGGAGATTGAGCAAAGTTGACACCATACGTGAGAGGGAAAAGAAGGACTTAATGCAAGAAGATGATAGATAGGTACTTACCGCCAGAAGAGATATATTCAAGTTGCGACCAGATGAGCATGTCGATTTAGCTCCCACTGATCGTTATCACTTGCCCCCATGACATTTTAGCTACATGAACCCTGACAATCTCCAGCTCATTCTATGAGCATGTTGCATCGATTTTACCTGCAAGCATCTGTAAAATGTAACCTCTGCAATATCGACTTCATGAGCAGACTGAGTTTGTACATCTTCGTCCTTCCAGAGTAGACTTGGTCCATATTCCTACTTAAGCTTCCAGAGCAAAGTTTGTGCATCTTCGTGCTTACGCCTTTCTTAGAGAAATATCCATCCATTGAAGAAACAACAAACCAGATGGTTTATAATGACCCTTGATGAATGAGAGTATATGTTCAAATGCAAAGCGCAAGGGAAGGAGAAGCCACAAGTGGTGACCATGCAATATAAGAACTATCGTGTTTTTCTTACTTTTGTTCATCGCAATGAACAAACACGTTTCGTATCCTTGAAATTTAATAAACTATTTTAGTGGGAGGCAAATCCCCACCTCATCATTGAGCAGCAATGAAAAGGTCTTTACCTTCTCTGTCTTTATAAATCTGGGATTCATTCCAATACTTCCCTTCTCGATCGGGTAGTCATTTTTAAGTACTAATAGCAGGTGATGTTCAAATCTCGTTTGGAAGCCTACACTTGTAATCACGGCTATAATGAGCGGGAATTTTACGCTTAAATTACGTCTTCGACGGTCAATTCCTAGGAGAGGTGCTTGTATAGACGATTGAAAAGGATAAGAGATCACGATCAGGGATGAGCGCTTTATTGTTATGTTATATATGTAAATATATCATGATTTTCCAACCATTCAGTCACAAAGAATATGCTTGCTTCTCAAGTCATCGAGCGCCATTATCGATTATGTAGTTGTTTATGTTTTTGTTTTGGCTTATTATGTTGATCCGATAGTTTCTATTGTTTCAGTTTATCCATTTGTGGAAAGGGAAGAAAAGAAAGGAATAGGGAAAGTTCCAGGTCCTATTAAAGCACCAACAATGACAGCCTTTAATAATGATGAAATTAGTAGCAACGTAACAAATTTTTAACGAAAGAACCTCTAAGCCAATAACTGTGTGGAAACAACATACAACTGACGAGACGATTATCTAAATAAATAAGAATAATAATAGAGGAGAGTGATAATCCTCTTTCTGTTTCTCACCCAGAGAATCCTCTGATGGGACGTAGGAGTACCTTACCAATTAGTCAATGAACGTAAACACCGCTGCTTCTACTTTTAGTTCCGAGCTACTTCTGACCGCATATCAAGGATATAGAAATAGAGGATAAGCTTTTATTACTCCAAGATTTTTGACAGGTTCATATGTGATTAATGGATGAATAACACCATTTTAGAGCAATGATTATTTGCATTCCTCGATTGATCCTGATCACTAGTATTTCGCTATAGCTAAGAAATGCATTGCGTGGCAATAGGATCAACATAATGCACCTTGTATTTGAATAGTCAATCATGCAATATTGCATCAGCCGATATCAAGATAAGCCAAAGAGAAGTGTTTATTCTTAATGGTTCGAGCGACGGATAGAGAAGATAGCATGGTCGTGCGGGGATCACTACTACCTTTAGAAATGAGAAACAATCTTCAATGTTAATCTTAAAAACTCTAACTGCAGGAAGAAGGGGGATCCTTGGCTTACAATAGGTTTTGAATTATGGCCTTTTTCCTCTGTATATAATCTATACCCATAGAAAGGCTCGATCCCTATTCTTCCCAAAAAGTAGTGAGTGGGTAAAATAGCGAATGATTGTGAAAGGAGAGGTTGATACGACGCTCTTTGGGTGAGCAACAGCTCAAACAAATCTATTTTCTTTTATGGTGTATCAGTTGCATCTCACAACGATGTATGTCCTGGCTTTGTGTAAGCTCATAGAGTGTTTCTTTGTATCGAGCAGTAGTGGTATTACTAATCATGTGTATGCGGGGCATATGCACTAGTGTAAATAATCATCCAAGTATTCCAAAGAACAAGTACTACTTCTTTACAAGTACTTGTCTTCACAACATACACGTCATTCAAAACCAAATTCTCTTTCCTTAACTACTACAACTATTTTTATTCACTACAGACATTATAAATTTTATTTATTTATAACTACTACTTCTCTTAACAACTTCTTTCTCTTGGCTAGTGCGGTTAATAAACCTCACCTCCTGGTATTGTTCAACTATTGTCTGACTGGTGACTGGTTGTAAATTACAAGCTATTCTATTGTATACACATGTGTAGATTATTTCTATAACAATATGGGTGGACAGGGCATACATATTGGGTGGGTTCCATTCTTCCGCGTCGTACAGTGGCTCTAGGATAACTAAAGCAAGAAGAGTAATAAGGTGGTCTATCCGGTTCCTGGCCTGCACTGTGGTTAGCGACTGGGAATTTCTAGCTATCGAGCTTAGGCCCACTCAGATCAAACAAAAGAAAGAAGTAAGGGGGTCAAAAGAGAGGGTTTTATAAGTCTCAAATTTTGGCAATATTTTTATTTCCAAGGGACTAAAGGCCATAGCGAATAATTCAGTCCATGCCACTACTACTAAGATGGCAAGCTAGTCCATACCATAGGCAAGTGACCTTAAAGCAAGTAAAAGGACTAATGCTAATAAATAGTCCGACTTGAACTTACTAGTCTATATAGACTACAGGTCGAAGCATTCTCTAAATTCGTATATGGTCTGACATGCAGGTAGAATTGGAGGTGGGAAATAACTAAATTCTATGACCATTTGAACTTACATGCAATGACTTAGTAATGGCACATATATCCATGAACAAGAGCACGAACCATCACTTCAGATACTCTCTCGATTTCTCCTTACCTTCCCTTTATGACTGAACCCACAGAGCCACCATAGGGAGGCATGTACAACCTACCTGTTGAGAGAGGATAGCTATCACATTCTCGAACAACATTTGAGAGTCTTGAATTTGAATTTGACTTCATTTAGGATCACCATAAATATCGAAAGGAATTGAATTTGATTTCATTTAGGATCACCATAGAGCTCTATTGCTTCTATCCTCTGATCCCACTAAGCTTAGAATTTTGTTGGCCGATGGCTTGGCTACTCGCTTTTGGGTTACTAACTACCTATCTCCTCTAGGATCACCGACTCCTCCTACCGCAATTTTACTCTAGCTTACGGCAAGGACTAGCTGCCGCACAACCCCGCACAACCCCTCTTGTTTAATTTCCTATTCAAAATAAGAATGAAGTTGTGTGATTCAATAACTTTTTCTAAAGATTTTCCAACAATATATAACACTTCTTCTAACTTCAAAAGGATGCAGCAAAAAAATTCATTGATATAACGGTGATTAAGCAAGGTTCCATCCTCGTTAAAGTTTCATGTATGCGCTAGAGTGAGGGTTGATATAGATTCACTCAGATACGAAGACTAGTGAGAACCCATACATGTATATATAAGATCGGTAGATAATCTCGGTAGGTTGAGCAATAATATAGACATCCCTCGGAAGTAGGGATGGATATGAACCTGGGTTGCTATAGATAAGCCTTGTTCATCGAGGATCAGTAGAAGGGCCCACAGCTCAGTGTGGTATAGAAAAACAAAAAACGGGCCAACATTTTATATTTGGAAAGTCACGTTTTTCCACCATCTTGGCCCATATCAATCACAACCCTTAATCCACACTTGATAATTAATTAATCAGGCGTAAGTGCATACCTCGGTGAGATTAAGGTGTTTTAATTATACTGCGACTTCCAATTTTTTTGCTCAACGTTCCTTTGTCTCCTGTGTAATGTATCTAGCTATTACTAATGTGAATAATAGTTCAATCCACTTCCATTTTTTGAGTTCATTCCTATCTATGTTTATTCTTATTAATCCTTTTCATGGTATCTTCATGGTATCAAAGCTTTAGGTTTCATATGATTCCTTTAAAGCATAATTTTAAATTTGTATGCTCAGAGAGAAAGAAATGAGAACGATAGTTTGAGGAGAACAAAGTGGTGGCCTAGGAGGGGTAGTCACATGTTTTCTGAGAAAAACAATGAGGGGCAACACTCATTGACTCTCGCACCCTAAGAGAAAACGAAAGAGCAACAACGTCATTTTCTCTCCTACACGCTAAAATTTTATGAACTATCATGGGCCGCTACAACATTATCAGTGATGACCTCATGGAATATAGCATGGAAATTTTATCCAAAAAAGAGAGTACATAAATTTTAATTGTGAAAGCACTTTATTAAAACATTGATGTGCTGTAAATTGGACCTTCCCATTGTCATGGAATTTGCAAGGGTGGTGGATTTCATATTAAAATTCGCATTGAAAATTCTTGGAAGATACGCCTTATCATAGGTTAAAAGGAAAGGATAAAACCTTCTTTTAATTTGCAAGGCACTTGTATTAGTCCTTAAAACCACGACGTTGGTTTTTTTCAAGGGAAAGTTAAGTGAAAGCTACACACTTGTCACAAAGGATATTGTCTTTAAGTAAAGGTGAATCCATTTAAGATTTTTGAATTTTTTTTTCATAAAATCTTCCACACATGGGTAAGAATGGTGTTTGCACCTTGTAAATGATGGTTTTCTTCATTTCTTTTTCAAAAAACCAATTTTTCTTGCAAACAATTATGTTTTTTTGTCTTTACGAATGAGACTTATTTGCAAGCCCAATAATTTTGGGATACAATGTAGAAAGGCTAGGTATATCCAAGCCAAGACGAATTAGAAGCCATGAATAATGCTCGGATTACTGTAGTTGTCGAATATATAAGGAAGGAGCACGAAGCCAATTGTTGGATCTAAATTTTGCTTAATGACTCTACCTTCCAAAAAATAATCAATGCAACAAAGGAAAGGTGGCTTAGGATATTCTCAAAGATGCATATCAGGGTAATGATACGATTAACACTATTAAACAATAGGCATTGAGGACTCTATTTGAAATCCTAAAAAGGGATAACACCGAGAATGGTGATCAGTTCATGACTACAGTCATGGGAATTTTCAATTAAATTAGGCTTATTAGTGAAACGATTATACATTATAATATCATTTAAAAAATCCTTCAAATCCATTCGAAGAATTTTGAAATGGTTGTAACAGTGATTCTACAAGTGAAAGATCTTACGACACTTTTAGTATATCAGTTTACAAGATTGTGTTTGTCACATGAGGCATGATGTAACCTAGAGGAATAATCCTTGGAACAAGCTCTGAAGGCAGAAGCCTCTTTTAGCATAGCCACAAACAAAGGATTTAAACAAACAAGTAAGTGAGGCAAAGGAAGACAAATAGAACATCATCATGCAACAAAAGGTTCCACAATCGAACAACTAGGATAGTCGAGACCCTAAAAAAACAAGAAATGAAGAAGGAGACAATCGAGCATCAAACCCAATCTCTAGTGCTATTATTGCAAGAAATTGAAACATTATGATCATAAAAGTTGCAAGACATAGATATATCAACAAATAGTTATTTTCCATATCTCCAAGAATTGTGGAGAATCATCTAAAGAAATATTTCTTTCCTACCATGATTCTGAAGAAAATTATAGCAAGCAGCTTTAGCTGCTAGAAAATGGCTACAAAATCCATATGACAGGCAACAAAGACCTTATTTCCTACATTGATGCTTCTATCAAAATTGAAATTAATCTTAGTAATTGTTCTCCTATAAAATCTTAAGCAAAAGGAATTGTGCTTGTTCTTACTAAGCATAATCAACAAAAAAAAATGCATGTTGTTTATTGCATTCCACACCTAAGGAAAAATCTTATTAATGCAGGTCAATTTATGGAACATGAATATACTATAATATTTCAAGGGACTACTTGTTATATTTATTCCAAACCTCCCAGTAGAGGACTTACAACCATGGTAGAAAAGACCAATAACAAAATGTTTCCCTTTACTCTCAGAGGTACAAATCTATCGCAGTCATTTACACACAATATTTCAAGGATAGATGAGTCAGAATTATGGCACTCTAGGTATCGTAGTGTTCCCTTCAAGAGTCTTAGTCTCCCTAAGAAACATTCTATGGTCACAGGTCTTCCTTTTGTGAATGAACAAGATTGTTAATGTGAAATTTGTATTCTTGGAATTAGCATACAAGAGACAAATTTCCCACATCTTCCAGTAGAGCAAAAAAACCCTTGGAACTAGTCCACACAAATATCTATGGACCATTGAACACACAATAGATTGGTGGATGTTTTTATTTTTGACCTATATGGATGACTATAACAAGAAACTGTGGATTTGTTTTCTTAAAAATATGTTTGATACTTTCTAAAAGTTAAAACAATTCAACACGAATGAAGAAAATAAAAGTGGCAAATTTTTTAAGGTACTTAATTCAAACAAAGGATGATAATACAGTTCCAAATATTTCATAATATTTTTTCGAACACAAGACATCATTATGTAGAATATACTTAGATACACTCCACAATAGGATGGAGTAGTTAAAATAAACAACTAATCAATCATGAATATGGAAATATGCATGCATTACATAAAGGAGTTGTCTAATGAGTATTTGTCTTAAGAATATTTCACTACTATAGTATATATTCTCAATATATCTCTGAGAATAAGTTTTAAAGATACAATACCTAAAGATGCTTGGGATTGTAGGAAAGTGAATGTCTCTCACTATTCAATATTTAGTTTTGTTGCATTTTTACATGTTCTGGGGAAGATGTGACAAAAACATGACAAGTGAAAAATCTATCTTTGTAGGCTATAATGAACAATTAAAAGCCTATACGCTCTACAATCTCCTCGGCAACCAATTTTCATTAAGAAGAGATGTTAAGTTCTTTGAATACAAATCTTGCTACGAGAAAATTGATGAACCTTCAAATCAATATGTTCATCCACCAAGGCTACTAAGATTGCACATAAAAGACGAGCCACATCACTTTGGAATGGTACTTCTTCCAATAGTGAATCATCATATTCACTAGATAAACAAAAAATCATAAGCATAAGGTATATGTATGAGCTAGAACAAGATTTTGAGAAGAAAATATTGATCGAATTTAGGCTTCTGTGATCCATATCTAGTTTCTGTGAAATCCTTTCCAATGAAAATCACATAAAGATTCATTTGATGACGCGTTTCGAACTAGCTAGTGTGCTTCATCATCAATCAACCCACTTTGAAGAGGAAATAAAAGATGAACATTTGGTTGATCAAATTAATCAGGAACTTATAGTACAAGAACTATGAAGATTTGTTACTCTCAAGATACACATATCGCAACTATATAGGTACTTTAGATGATCCGAAAAAGCACATTAGGATACACTTTTCATTTGGGAACAAGTTTGATCTCATGGGCATTGAATAAACAATCCATTTTTTTAATATATTAAGCAGAGGCGAGTATGTCGTTGCAACTTCCACATATTTTCAAGTAGAGTGATTGAAAAGGCTATTGAATGATCTTTCACATGTTCAAAAGGATCCAACCCCTATTTTTGTGATCACAACTTTGCCATTGTATTGTTCAAAAATCATGTGTTTCAGAAAAGGAGCAAACATATTGACATATGCGTTCACTTCATTCAAGAGCTTGTCAATAATGGAAAGTTGCAGAAATAACTTTAAGATATATTGCAAGGACATAAAACTATGACTTATAGTACAAGAATTAAGATTGCTTACTTTCAAAATACACATATCGTGAATATACAGGTAGATTAGATGATTGGAAAAATCACATTAGGATACACTTTTCATTTGGGAACAAGCTTGATCTCATGGGCATTGAAGAAACAATCTAGTTTTTTAATATCTTCTGTAATGGCAAGTATGTAGCTACAACTTCCACATATTTTGAATTACTATGGTTGAAAAGGTTGTTGAATGATCTTTCACATGTTCAAAATGATCCAAACCCTATTTTTGTGATAACAACTGTGCCATTGCATTGTCCAAAAAAAATGTGTTTCACACAAAGAGCAAACATATTGACATATGCATTCACTTCATTCAAGAATTTGTCAATAATGGAGATATATTTCAGGACGTCTGCACTAATCTCCCTTTCTCATCCTTGTCTGCTAGCTTCCATAGTTTGTTTTGTTTTAGTTCAGTTAAGTCAACTTCAGCGTAATTGATTTTTATTCAGTGTGATTTCAGTTATTTATTGTGGAATGTTCCTTTGTATCCTATGTAATTGATTTAGCTGCTACTCAATAATGTAAAAAGCAGTTCTCTCCATTTCCATTTTTTGAGTTCATTCTCTATGTTTCTGCTTCTCAATCTTTATTAGAATCAATAGTCTACCTTAAACTTTTATTTTCATCTGAGTTAGATCATAAAGAAACTTTGAATTCAGAACAAGCTAGAACAATCAGAGAAAAAATGATCAATGCGATCATGGAACCCACTAACCCACTATAAATGGAATTGGCAAAGGCGCACGAGTGGTAGAAGGCACAGTAATATTTCTCATAGTGTTTTATCCCCAAAGCTTAATTCCTTGTGAGAGGATTTTGATTGCGTATACTCCGGATAGCCGTTGCAAATTGCCAAGCAGAACTATATTTATAACCAAATTGGCCAGTAACCAATAATGGTTGTGAAATGCCAAACATGATAAAAACACTGATTCCATATGAATATAAAATTATGTTATACGCGAGAACAATTTTTTATTGGATACGCAACTTTCAAAAAGAACAATTATCGAATGGGCACCCAATATATTCTTCGGATTTGTAGCTTTTAGCTGACATAAACCAGTAAACCAATCAACTGACAACCTGTTATATCTCTCCTATAATTCATTTATACTATATAGTCTTGAATAGAATCAATTATATAATGTTTATTTAATGCCTAAAATTCCATAATGCTGATTTCTAGTACTGAATAGACCCATTATATAATGTTTATTTAATGTCTAAAATTCCAGAATAACGAAGAAAGGAGCTTTAATCTCCTTTCATCATACGTTAACGAATCTATGACACAGCCTACACGTCACAGTTGTGCTCGGCATCATTGTATTTTCTGAGGTTACCTGTCTTAAAGCAAACCGTACATGTTTAATATTATTATATCTTACGAGGACTGGGTATCTGTATTGGGGGGCTGCAATATTTTAGGAATGGTATATATTTGTAATTTGTATGTGCATTAATTATTTGTCGATTTGATAAACAATGCATTGTACATAACTCAGGAAGATTTACAAGTAATTTGATTTGATGAACAAATTAAGTTGTTAATAATATTATTTTGAAAGAAAAAAGAAATTCAAAATCTAAGTTGTTTTTTTCTAATTGGTTTTTTTAATATCATTTTTAATTGAATTATGTGATATAATAATTATATTGAAAATTAAAAAATAAAATAAAAATTAATCCGAAATGATCGAATTAATCTTAAAAACAAAAATATCTAGAATATCGATCACAAAAATTTCAGATCCAACATAAATTTTTTATTTTTATTTTTATCATAAAATATCATGTGATAGTTGTGGACCATTTTTATGTAAATACCTTCTAAATTGAATTATGAGATAAAATAAATAAATAAATAAAAATAAAAATAAAAATAAAAATAAAAATTAATTCTATATTTTGTACCATAAAAAGTTAGCTTCCCTTATTTTTTATGCAAACACTTACTTAAATTATCTTGAACAACTATCATATAACATTATGTGATAAAGGAATCCTGATTTAACTATATATTTCTAAAAAATTCAAAATATATTAAAATCTTAACATATTAAAATATTAATTACCGTAAATTTTCTATATTTCTATAATTTTAATAAAACAAATTCATTACTATATTTGTTGATTTAAAATTTATAAAATTTTCCAAAATATCTTAAATACTAATTCAATATATATATTTTTCTAATATGGTTATTAATTATTCTTATTAATATTTATTTAATAAAAACATAGTTTAAAATGCTTATTGTTTCCCATACATGGTATCTTTTACCATATAAACCTATAGCTTTTTTATAATAGTTTTCTGATCTCATCAATTTTTAGAGGTGTATTTACCTTCTGTGATATATTTGTGACACAACATGGTAAAAGTTTATTAAGTACTTAGTCTAATAATTTTTTGACACTGTGTAATCACATCCTTGAATCGAATGAACTAATGTGCACGCGGAAAAACATGTATAGTTTTATAGAATACGAACGTAGTAATACTTTTCTCATTACTTGCTAAGGCTATGAACGGCGTTCATGGACGCGATATGATAAAACTTCAATATAGGAATGAGAAACTCCTTGAATGTTCTGATACGTATATAGCAAAAGAATTGATGTATAAATGGTTGAATATATATATATATATATATATATATATATATATATATATATATTATATTATATTATATTATATTATATTATAGAAGAAATAAATTAGCATCTTTAAGAGCTTCATTGCGAGTGTTGTGGGTAGTGTCCTGTTAGTTTACAAATATATTTACTTAGAGTTTTCAAGAGTTAGAAACCAGTATAATAATATTGATAATTATAAAAATATTTTTCAAATTATTATAATTCATTATATCACTGGTAAAGAACTAAATTTAAATAAAGAAATTAATAACTATTATACCCCTAATAATTCTAATTGGCAAAAATCCATAACATTAAAAAAAACCTTCTGAAATAAATAATTCTCTATTAACCCTACATCTAAAGGAAAAAAAACGAAAAACATCACAAGGAAAAAAAACCTGAGAATTAAGACTTTATCAGTCTGAAATGTGTTTTTACAAATCAATTTATGAAGCTGCAGCACGTTTCAAGACACTTCAGTATTTTGAAGTTAGTTAGAGGAAAAAAACGGAAATACAAACATGTCAAATAATAAATGTTAGTTAACTTTAATAAAAGAATGGCAAACAAAAAAGCACATTCCTAGATTCTCACTTTTTATTCCTCTATATACAGATAATTAAATAGTTTACTTGTCAGTATTTAGTGTATGATATTCATCAATTTACAATAATTTATTAATTAGTTGGATTTGAAAATTTTAATTTAGTTATTTTTTTTTAATTTTATATAATTCAGATTTTCTCCAAACTAACTAAATTATAAAACTAAAATTATTTATCTATTAAATAATAAAATGAAGTATAAATTTTTCTTATTGAATTATTTTAAATAAAATTATTTATCCAAAACTCCTAACACTACCTTACTTTGACAACTCGATAGATTTGTATGTTCTTTGAATGTATATCCTTCATCATGTTGGGGAAGATATGATCCACTATAACCTATTAAATGCGTTTAGCATTGAATTATATAGGTCAATTTATCAACTACCTTCAAAGTGTCCAATAGAACTACCTTCAAAGTGTCCAATAGAGGTGAAAAATATGGTCCCAACAACTCTACATTGGATATTCGGTGTAGGGCAAGGAAAGAAAGGAATGCCCAATCCAAAAGAATTTTATCTAACATATTTTGTGATTGTTTGAAGTCCATATTTTAGTTGTATCAACTTCTTATAGGGGCATATGAGGTGCATTTTCTGTAAATGCAACCATATCATATCACCAACCTAAAACTTGTGTGGAACCCAATGTTGGTCATGTTGGCATTTTTACTTGGTACTAGATTTTTGTAGGATATCGTGAAATTTTTGTTCGAGGTGATGGATATTTTCTACTGATTTCTCTACTCTATCCACATGATCTTTAAATTTCTAAGACTCTACCAGGAAAGATGAAATGGAAGTGTTGCATAAATTAGGGCCAATGGTTCGAACCCCAACTACACCTGAAAAGGATTGTTGCCAATAAAGTTGTGCAGGTATAAATTATATTTATTCTAAACATATAGAAGGATTTCATTCCATGAACATAGATTCACGGAGTCGTACATGTGCAAGATATCTACAATCATCTTGTTAAACAATTTTGGTTTTTCATCCATTTGGGAATGAAAGTTTGTTGATTTGGTAAACTTGGTATTCATTAGAGACTATAGGCTATACCAAAAGGTTTTGAGAAACCTACTATCCCTATCTAAGATAACGATCTATGTTAGCCCAACATTAAACAAGACATGCTCAAAGAAATGGACTATGATATTGTTCTTGCATGATGCCTTATCATCCTATAGAACTTAGTGACAACCACAAACACATAATTATTAGCATGGCTAGTGGACGTTAAACATGACAAATAATCAATGGAGTTTAAATCCGAAAAATTTTATGGGATATATAGACGAGTGTAAAATTACTTTCTTTTTATGGGTATTTTAGAAATGGCATAAGAAGTGTATGGTCTAATAAATCGGTGGAAATTGTATTGAAGGTTTAGTTAGTGCAAATATTTTTGAAGCAGTACTATTTTCTTCTCCCCACTTAAGTTTCTTACTGCAAGACTATAATGTGCATCCCAAATCACCTTTGCATGCTCACCTGAAGGAACACAAATATGTCTCATGTAGCACAAGAGAATGTCTTGGAGGTGGAAGTTTAGAACGTGTTTACCTCATATGAGCTTATGCTACATAGCAAAAAAGTTACGTGACTATTGCATAAATAAGAAATCCCAAAGGTCCCATTCCCACAAGAGTTAACATTTTCTGTTAGCACAACGACTAAGCGTCGACTGAGGAAGTCTAGTCCATAGTTGTTGTAGACCTTGTTGTACTTTATGTTTAAGTGGGATTTTTGTAGGTACGTGAACAATTTTTTATGGTGGTCATTCGGTAAAATTCCTTGAGCCTACGTGAATTTCATAGGCCTATTATCAAACCAGATGATTGTCTCCTACCAAAAAATATAACATTTTCACTCTCAACATGCCTGCATATTGGAGTACATCTCCTAATAATAGGTGGGGCATTTATGGATGATTAATAGAGAGAATTTCATTGAGATAATCTACTAGATATACTTTATGAGTGGGAAATACACCAATAGCATAGGTAGAAACATTTATCTCAATCTCAAATGTTTGTCGCCGGCCTAGCAGGGTAAGGATTAGTGAAGTGAAGAGGCATTACTTTAAATTGTTGAATTCGTTCTATTGTTCTTTAGAATAGGAAAACTTAATGTTATCCCCACCCTTCATCACTTGACTTTCCAAACGATATGAAAGAAACACAAAAAAATCCTTTCACAAATATTAGCAAGGTTCAAGAAGTTCTTGAGCTATGTTACATTCCTTGGGGCTTACTAAGCCTGGATGCTTTAGATCTCGGTTGGGTTCACAAGCACCTTGATTTCATCCATGATGTATTTGAAATATTTAATTCGATATAGAAAAGATTATAATTTATCAATATTGACATATAATTTTTGTTGTTCAATGCCACTTTGGATGAGATAAAAGTATTGAAAGTGTTCTTCTTAGGTTGTAATAAAGATGCAAATGTCATCTAATTATATAATCACAAAAACGTTTGTGAATAGACCCATGATATTATCCGTTATATTTTTTTGGCTAAAGCAAGAGTGGTACCTTCTTTGTCATTATAACTGAAAATAAATTACATAAAATACAACAGTCCAGGTGGAACTGTGGACCAAGGGAAACCTAATCTATAAAAAACCAAGGGCATCGAGTTAAGGGCCAAAAGCCCCGAACCCTGCCAGCCAAGGCTCAGTACCCTGAAAAGACAAACAGTGCCCAGATCAAATGGTCAACCCATAGAAATTCGAAAAGGGGACCAAAAATACAGGAAAACGGGTTCGAAAATTAACCCACAACATAAGGAATACTAAAAACATCAAATTCCGCCAAGAAACGGAAAATAATCCTCATTCGGACTTGCATCCTTAATCTCAACCGTCAAAATCCCTTGCCCGATCCAACAGTAGAGGAAAACATCGTAGTACCTAGAAGCCTGACGATTAACCGCTTGGACCCACTTACATGCTCGATTATTCCTGATTGTCGATCCTTCGTGCTTGATCAGACTGCTAAGGATCATATCGCACGTGTTAAAAGCACTGATAGTTAGCGCGGGATAAGGGTGGCATTCATTCCCTCCCCTCAGCCACGTGTCACGTGGTGAGTGGAATTGCTACCATTTCATGAAAACCACTTCAAGCTCTAAAGGCTCGTGATATATTGAATACCACCCCGCGAGCGGTATTGTGTCCATATGAGGAAAAATTGAGGTATTCTAGCCACTAAGAAAGCTCGAATTCCGTCCGCTCGCACCATCCCCTCTACACCAGATCATGAACCCGTGTAAATTGAAACTCCATCCCTCCAGCCAACTCCCCAAGAAGCAGAGTCTGCCAAGAAACCCCCGAAGGACTAGACAATCGAAAAGATAGAAAAACATAAGGATTCAAATCATTTAGACCGCTCATCCAGGGCTCTGTTTTGAAAAACCATCATTCCTTCATTCGCCTGATCGTGACAATGTGTCTTAAGTATATTACGCGACAACCCTTGCCAACCCATTGCGACCTTGCTGGCAGTACAATGGACTCCTTGATTGGCCAGAATATCTGCCAGTTTGTTGGCCACCCTTTGCACATGGTTAAAGATTACTATGCGAAGGCCAAGAATGTGGAGCTGGATCCTCTGAAAGACCTGGATCAACCTCTAGTGTTTTGAGACCTTCTTTGGCTCTGTTCCACAACTAATTCTCTTAACCGAGTTGACGATTAACTAAGAATCAACTTCGACAATCACATTTTTGCAATTATCCTGCTCCAGGAGTTCTAAACATTGCTCCAAAGCCATTAATTTTGTCATATTGTTAGTGGCTCTATATTTCCATTTTAATCCCTTAGCACCCCACCAAAGCCAGCAGTGCCTGGGTTTCTTTTTGAAGCCTCGTCAATGTTATATTTCAGAAAACCCGGGGGAGGGAGGATGCCAGTAATCCTGCTAAGTATCCATTTTCATTACCTTCTTATCCAGGCCCTGAGGAATAAGCCCCTGTATACCCAACTTTCGGAGTATCCTCATTTCATCATCTGAAGGAGGATTCTTGGGAGAATTTAGCACTAAAGTGCCAATCGTCTCCTTAATATGTTTTAATATCTGCTCGAAAAGATGTTGGGATGGTTTCTTTTCATCTTTGAAGATTCTGTTGTTCCTTTCTTTCTAGAGATTCGATATAATGAAGCTTGGCTTAAAAGCCCAAGCTTAGCCAAGAAATTAATTATCAAAAAAGTTTCGCCCCTAGTTGTTTACGGTATTGATAATACTCCCTCTGTCCCTGTTGGTCTGTTGGAAAATGGTGGCAAAAGAATCCCACAAGCTGGAGGTGAAGATGGAATTATTGAGAAGGTGCTCCATAGTTCCCTCTTGGGCCTCATAGAGCCGGCATCTGGAAGGCCCCAGAACACCCCTCTTCTGAATGTTGTCCCAAGTAAGAATTTTCTTATGTTGAACCAACCACATGAAGAGTTTAATCTTCATCCCGCCTTCAGGCCTCCATAGGTTCTGCCAAATTCTATTTGGAACATGAGCATCCATCTCAAGGAGCATGTGTTTTTCCTCCTTAAGATTAAAGGTACCCTCATTATTGTTGCCCCATCTAAGTTGGTCATGCCCCCTGCTACTAGAATCTTCCTTTGTTCCAGCATTTTCATTAGATCCTCTAATTTTTCTTTCAAGGGATTGCCATCTCTGTAATCAATGTTCCTCTAGGTTCTCCATTTTCCTGCACTATTGGTTTGATCCTAAAAGTATTTAACCTTAGGTAACCCTATGGTATCTGTCTCTTTCTTGAGGTCCAAAAATTCCTCTTTTAATAGTATAGCTTCTTGTTGCCATTTATCCTCCCAAAATAAAGCAAGATCTCCCTCTCTGATTTCCCGAAAGTTGTTCTTTTGTACTAAGCCTTTGTTCTCCCAGGCCTTATTCTAGATGTGTCAGCCCTTTATACTTCCAGACATCCTTATGTGATTGTTAATTTGCCAAGTTCTGGCATATTTTTCTTTCCAGATACTAGCCCACTGAGCCTTTGGGTCTTTTACCCAATGCCACCATAACGTTGCCCCTAAAGCCCTACTTAGAATTATTGGATCATCCAATTGAAGACCCCCATGATTTTTAGGTTTGCAAATTTTGTCACATGCTACCAAAGCCCATTTCTTTCTTTTCTCCCCCTTACCCCAAAGAAAGTCTCTTTGAATGGTTCTAAATTATTGAAAGACTCCTTTTGGTGCTAGGAGTGCTGATAGCATTAAAACAAGGATTGATTGAAGTACAACCTTTGTAAGCGCCAACTTACCAGACAAGTTTAAAGATCTAATGGTCCAGTTCTTGATTTTTTCCTTCATCTTATTATTCACCGACTCCCAAATTTTCTTGTGAAAATGTTTAGCAGTTAGAGGAACTCCCAAATATTTTGAGGGGAGGACATCCCTTTGAAAGCCCAGAATTTTGGAGATATTGCTTTGAATAGAAATATTGGTATTAAAGAAAAAAATATTAGATTTGGAAAGATTAACTTCCATACCTGTAGCCATGGAAAATTCACTCAGGATTTGTTTGTAAGCAAGAGCTTCTTTGACTGTGGGGATTCCGTGCAGCATGGTGTCATCAACAAATTGTTGGTGAGTCAAGGTATGTCCATTCTCAAAGAGTTGGACGCCCTTGATCTTGCCAACATATTTAGCACGCTTGATAGATTGTCCAAGTCCTTCCATCATGAGGATGAAGAGAAAGGGAGAGAGCGGATCTCCTTGCCTAAGTCCTCTTGTGGGAATAAAAGTCTTGGAGGGAGAACTGTTAACCAAAATTGAAATGATGGAAGAAGTTACCAGGGCCATGACCCATCTAAACCAGTTATGATCAAACCCAAAAGCAATAAGAACCCTCCTAATATAGGTCCAATTTAACTTGTCATAAGCTTTGGCTAGGTCCAGTTACATGATCATTCTAGCCTTTTTATTGCTAGTTAGTAAGTGCATCACCTCATGCGCTTGAATGATACTATTAAGAATTTTCCTGCCTTCCACATAACCAGATTGTTCCCCAGACACTAGAGAAGGAAGAAGAGGTTTGAGTCTATTGGCAACAACCTTGGATATTATCTTGTAAACCACATTACACAAAGCTATGGGTATAAACTTATATGGAGTTTGAGCAATGTCCTGTTTAAGGATCAGGGAGATGAAGGAGGTGTTGAGCACCTTCAAAATAGTTCTATTCATCCTGGAATCTTCTACTACATTCAGAATATCTTGTTTAACAATATTATAGCAAGCTTTAACGAAATCCACATTGAAACCATCAGGGTCTGGTGCTTTACCATTCTGCATTTCCTTGAGGACCTCACTAACCTCCTCTTCAGTCATTGGCCTATTGAGGTTGAAATTATCCTCTCTAGACACCAACCTAGGTATATGTCTTGTTAAGTCCTTGATGAAATCCTCTCTATCTGAAATGGTTTCCTTCGCTATACCACAAAAGTGTTGAACTAACACAGCTTCTATATATTTGTGGGAATTAAGAAGTTTCCCTCCCTCGTCCTTGATCAAAGAGATTCTGTTATGAGCTCTGTTTACTAAGGTGGACCTATGGAAAAATCTAGTGTTTCTCTCTCCTTCTTTAAGCCATTGGACTCTAGATTTTTGTCTTTAAAATATTTTCTCTTGTTTACATAAATTCTCCCATTCTTGTTGATAATTGGTAGCTTGATCATTTTTGAATTTATCAAAGCCAACCATGATAAGGGTTTGGTTGAGTTCCTCCAATTTGTTTTCAACAGATTTTTTTCCCTCAAAAATATTTCCAAATACATTCTTGTTCCAACCTTTAAGCCTGAGCTTGATGTGCTTTAGTCTTTTTTCTAGAAGGAACATTCTTGTACCCTGAATATGCAAATCTTCCTGGGGGTACCAATGTCCTAAACCTCCAGTTGAACCGGCCAGTTATCTGAGCCTCCAAAGGGGAGAATTCTCGCTACCATTTCCTTATCGATGAGCATAAGGTCCTCTGAGATCATGAATATGTCCAACTTTGAGGCTACTTGAGACTCTCCTCCTCTTTTATTGTTCCAAGTAAAGAGACCATTACTCGAATCAATATTGACTAGCTTCATATTATCCATAAAAATTTGAAAAGCTAAAGAGTCTTTTTTTAGAGTTCTGGTTCCCCCTTTTTTCTCCGAAAGTGGTTTCATCATGTTGAAGTCCCCACCCATGACCCATGGTATGCCTACATGTCTCTCTCTAAGATCCATAAGAGAATCTAGAAACCTGAGTTTATCATCCATTCTATAAGGGCCATAAACATTGGTGACCATATAGGTCTCCCTATCCCCCACAGGCTGAATAACCACTGATAAGTAATTCCTAGACGCCTTAGCATCTTTATGCCGATATTTTGGGGATTCTAAAGAGTTAGTATGCCTCCTACTGTATTCTCTACTTTGACTTCTACAAACTCAAATCGATTGAGCCATTCGCTATATATTTCTTTTATTTTTTGAATGAAACATTTAGTTTCCTGGATGAAGATCATATCCGGAGCTTCTTGTTTCATTCTATTACTAAGTAATATTTGTTTTCTTTTACTGCCTAGACCGCTGATATTCCAAGAAGTAAGCTTCATTATTAAATATTTGTAAAGGAGTAGCTGGTTAGACCTTTCATATTACCTGAATCTATCATTAGCTTTCCACATTCCATCAATAGCTCATTCTACTTTTTCCTGCCTCTTTTCTTTCTTGGGTTTTTAGGTGCTAATTCTGGTGTGTTTCTCATAGTTTTCACACCTTCACTACCCTGTCTTTCATTGTTTCTTTGCCTCTCTAGCCCTTTAGCCTGAGTTTTCCATATGAACAGTTGTTGTACTCTAGAGAAATCTTCTTGAGGTAACGAGTCTACCCCTGCCGTAGTTCCCTATTTCAAGAACCCTTCTAGATCTAGATGTTGTATGTCAAGAATCTCTTGTAGTTCATAGTCCTCCATTTCAATCTCACTTTGGGTCAATTCCTGGTCCATCTCCAGTTCTACATCGCTCATCATAGTCTCTTTATATTTATTAATATCCATTGTTTGACCATTGTCTTCTTCTTTCTCCTTCTCCACTGGATTTCCCTCCATTCCCTAATCTACTTTTGTTATTTCTTCTTCTTCTTCGAGGACTTGATACCTATTCAATTTGGCATGTTGCCCTTCTGTGTGATGTGGCTTTAGTCCCCTTTTGCCCCCTTTTCCTCTATGACTCACATTGTGAAAGCTTTCAGAGTCTTTCATTGTGGTAGCTTTACTCTTGTTCTCTATTTTACTGAGAGGGCAGTCCCTAAATAGGTGCCCATGCTCATGGAATCTTCGACATATGAATGGAGTATGTTCATAATCTACTATTTGCACCCATTCTTCATCAAAAATTTCCAAGATAACCTCATCTGATAGAGCTCCAGAGAGATCCATCTCCACGAAAATTTGTGCAAACGAAGTATATTTTCCCCTCCTGGTGGCCTCAGAAGCCTTGAAAAAATGTCATAATTTATTTTTTATGGTAGTTAACGATTCCATTTGCCAGTAATTAAGAGGGAGGGAGTAGAGTCTTATCCAGACCGGAATCGAAGTGAAAGTCTTACACTCCGGGACAAAGTTCATCATCCATGGCCACATGTAGAGGCCTGCTACTGCATAGAAGTAGGGCCCTCCTTCAAACACCTTGTCTTTTCCTCAATAGTTGTGAAGACCACAGTAAAGAATCCCTCTGACCGAAGATGTAGGTCAATGCTTCCTTTTGGTTTCCAGTGGTATTTAATCCATGTCTGTAATGTTTTTTCAATGGGCCATAAACCCATGAATTTACAAATTATAGCATATGTCCGCATGTGGTCCCTGTGTGCCTACAGAGTAGGATCATTCAAAACTACTCTTGGAGTGACCTCAACTTTGGTTTTACATGGCCCCTTTTCTGCTTTGTTTTTTGCACCATGTTCCTTGTCTTCCTC
This sequence comes from Pinus tabuliformis, assembly GCA_031772625.1. Lineage (NCBI taxonomy): Eukaryota > Viridiplantae > Streptophyta > Pinopsida > Pinales > Pinaceae > Pinus > Pinus tabuliformis. The sequence goes on from CM062820.1 coordinate 1,442,006,262, forward strand.
CTCCTCTTTTCTGTTGTTATTCTACCCTAACTTGTTTCCCTCTTGCTCCTCTTCCGTGCTCCTTTTCCCTTCCTCTCTAGGACCTCTGACATTTTCCATTGGTTTTTTACCTTGGCTGGCCACGACCTGCTTGTAGGAGGGAGTGGAGCTCCCTCCTTTGCACCCTTCCATAGAGTTCAACACCTGCTAAAGCCAGTAAACCCTAGTTGTTCGTCCCTACTCTTCTCGTCTCATTTTGCATTAAGTCTAATTCTTTTTATTGTGATATCATTCATTATCATTTTCAAGGTGGTTAGCGAATTATTCGATCCAAAGGGGATGGAAAACCACTCAAAAAATATTAATTATATTTGAAGGTTGTTTTCACATAGGTTATTTTTTAAGGGAGTGTAATGAGATTAGGATTATTAATGTTTTATGATGGTTTTCATAAAAAATAACAAAAAGTGTATATTCATTTTTTTATATGGTATACAACATATATATATATATATATATATATATATATATATATATATATAAAATTATGTGTAGATTTAAAGTTATGTAAAAAATGAATTACCCATCTCCCTATACTGGGTTGTAGAATGTACCCCATTGGACATATGATATTGAAATAAACTAGTCCATATGAATATCCAAATATTTAAATTAAATTTTATATTCAAATATTTTTAAAAAATATAAGAATTGTACATACTCTTTCTTTATATATAGAGACCTCTCCCTGAAATTCATATAATACTATAATACGTAGATGAACATGAAAATATCTTATTCACGAATGAGAATAAGAGTAAATTATTTTAACCACTTTTTCCTCTTACAATTTTATAAGATCAACAATGAAGTACGCTGGCTCTTAGAGAAAGATTGTGCTTTATAATGATTTTCATTAAAAATAACCAAATATATATATTTATATTTGTTTTATATTATACCCATAAAATATTTTATTTCTGCTTTAAAACTGACGTGCAAATGTGAAATTAAACACATTAAAATTTACACAATTTCCTGATCGTAAAATAAGATATAATAATATAATGTTTAATTTTATTACGACAAAATACAAATTAAATAAAATATAACTAAAAAATAATATATATTTAAAAAGGTAATAATACCTCTTACAAGTGAATATCAAAAATATTATAATATATATTTTATTTAAAAGTGTAACACTGGATTATGTTTATTCTATTCATAACTTTATAATAGATAAACTTAATACAATATGTTATATTAAGATTAAAATAAATAATAATAAATTTAATATAGATTAAATAAAAACACATTTATACGTTAATAAATATACATATATATTATTATTTTTAATTAAACTATAACATCAACCATGAAAATTAATATAAATTGATAAATTAGATACATATGAGTCTATTTTAACTTTATTTTTTATATTATTAAATAAAATCACGCGAATTAATTTTAAAGGTGAAATACATTATTTTTCACAAGATGGTAGCATTCATCGGACTTATACATCAGATATATCTCTACCCAATATAATAAGATACAAAATTAATAATATCATATTAAAAATTTAAACCTAGTTTAAATAATAATTGTTTTTAAAAACATTTTGATACATTGAAGCAGGTAATTTTTTGCATTTTAGGTGGGAAGGGGGACACGGCATTGATAGCAAAGCAGAGGTCATAGCTCTGTAGGGAGGTTTGATTATGACACTGTTAAGTACCTTTCATATCAGACCAATTTCGAACATATTATAGGGAGCAGAAGACAACAGATTTACTATCCTAAGAGTGGAATTGAGCAGGATCCAAGTAAGTTTTACTTTTCTGCACATGAACAGAGTCATGACAAAGGATCCAAGTAAGTTTTTCTTTTCTGCACATGAACATATAGTCCTGACAAATGCTGGCAGCATTAATTTCTCAGAGGTTTCAAGTCTCAGAGATTTCAAGGCTTGATCGACTGCTACATATATTTTGGTTGAAAATATAGTTTTTTCCTTGACTATAAGTGTAAGAATCATACGAGGAATAGTAAACTCAAACTGGAGAAATGTTGTAACGATGTTTATCCAAGAATTATACGATTTTTAAAGAAAGACGGGAATACTATGCACATATGTACTATCTCATTTTTATTAATATAAACCAGAAACGTTTTTTTCCACTAAAAGACATTAAACGTGCAATCCCTGGCAAAATGGAACATATGTTCTTCTATATAACAATACACAAGAGTTGTTTGGGCGGTATTTTAATTGGTTTTTATTTCAACCTTTTTGGGAAATTTTTTATTTTAACTTATTCAGTTTAAAAACCACGAATATTTTTTAATATATTTCTACTATCGATGACCTAATATTTCCATTTCCCCCCTTACAAATTCCACATGAATCCCGAAATTGGCATCCTCGCGTAAGATATTTGTTTTCTCTTACGTCTCCCGCTGAGTATAACATATTTTATTTTATTTACAATTTTATATATATATACCCCCACCGAGTTTAGTGATTGGATTGTGTACAGCATCCCACAATGTTTATTCGATACTTTAGTAATATTTAGACATGTATTAGTTGCTGATATCCTTGAATTGACTGAACTATTGTGGACAGAAACAAAATTTGTAATATTTTTCTCATTAGCTTCTGATGCTGTGAACAGCCCCTCATTAACCTTCTATGATAGAGATTGAATTATAGAAGTAAGAATGTCGTTGAATTTATTGACGCATGTATAACAAAATAATGACGTTTAAACTATTAATTTCAGAGCAACTAACAAAAAAATATTCAAACTGAATAAAAAGATGAATCGTTCTTCGTTTTAATAGTAAACTGGAAAAAGAAATGAGAATAAAGTCTGCATCAGTCTTGAATGTCCTTTTTGAGGTTAATTTTGAAAGCAGCAAGTTCGAAAGACACCGGAAGTACTATGCAATTCGATAAAAGGAAAATATGGAAGGAAAAACATGTCAAGAATTATTTTTTATTTTAAGAAATCTTTAAGAAAATTCCAAAATTATAAGAACTTTAACGATAAAAACAAGCTCTGGAAAATAATGTATCTAAAATAATCCTTCAGCTTATCTCATCTTTTAATGGATCACAGTGAATATTTTTGCAAAGACATTAATGGAAGGTTATGAAAGAATAAGTTCATCTCACAGACGAAGGTTTTTGTAGAGGAAGTTTTCTAGAATGCGTTGTTATAGAAGACATTGGTGAACTACCTGTAGCCAAATTTGCACACGATAGAGAGTTAAACAAACGGTCAAGAGACTAAATAGTCCTAAGTACTCCTGGTAAATTTTAGATTATAATAAAAAACAAATATAGATTTCTATACTTCGTTTTAGTTAAAAACAATATAAAAAATCAATATGTTATTGTTATATATATATATTTTTTATTATAGTATAACATAGTATGAATGCATACCTCCTTTCATATTGAACTTTCTATTCATATGGAAATATTCTTTCTCAAATATTTTTCGTATGATATAATTAGAAAAGAGATACTAGAAAGGGATTGTTTTTATATTTGTTTTTAGTAATACCAAAAACGGGTCGATGATTTAGGCAAATGCCACACTACAAACTTTATGTAATGTATAAGTGAGGTTATTCGAATTTAAAATATTTCAGCGATACTTTTACTTTTTAATATTGTTGTTTTTTAACCAATCATTTTATGTAATGTATAAGTGAGGTTATTCGAATTTAAAATATTTCAGCGATACTTTTACTTTTTAATATTGTTGTTTTTTAACCAATCATTTAACAATAAGGTTATATATTCTAAAATGAAATTTATTTATTTTTATAATAATTTTTTGAATATTTTTTAAAATATCAATTTTTTTAAAACTATTTGTTTAATTATTAGTTGAGTGTTTTTATTGATGTTAAAGTTAGGAAGCATGGTGCAAGGCAGGGCTTCATTTATTTTAGTAGTTTTGTTGTTTTTGTCATTAACATTGCACTTTGGGTAACCTATTAGGCTATTCTTCTTTAATTTCCTATTCAAAATGAGAACGAAGTTGTGTGGTTGAATAATTTTTTTTAAAGCTTTTCTGAAAATATATAACACTACTTCTAACTCGAAAGGGATGAGAAACAAAGTTTGATTGAGTTAAGGGTGATTAAGCAAGGTTTCATCATGGTTAGAGTTTCATGTATCTGCTACAGTGTGGGTTGATATAGATTCACTCAATATGAGGACTAGTATGAACCCATACATGTATAGATAAGCTTGGTAGGCTGATGGATTATATAGACATCCCTCAGAAGTACGGATAGATATGAACCTGGGTTGCTATATATAAGCTTGGTTGACAGAGGATGAGTAAAAAAGCCCACAACTTAGTGTGGTATCGAAAAACCAAAAAAGGGCCAACATTTTATAATTGGAAAGTCATGTTTTACCACCATCTTTTCCCATCTGAATCACAACCCTTAATCCACACTTGATAATTAATGAATCAGGAGTCACTTCATACCTCGATGAGATTCAGGTATTCTAATTATACCATGGTATCGAAACACCAAGCTGATATGAATTGGAACTATATGATGTGGAAAGTACACATGAATGTGAGGTGGAAATCATGACAAAGTCAAGGCTGCAACATGTATCATATATATTTAGCAGTTTTGGCCACCCAAATGGACATGTGGCTAGTGAGATAGTAGTGGTGGTTCCTCCCTTGTATATCAGTACACTAGGCACTAGAGTTTCATTCTAATGTAAAAGGCCAAGGCATGATTGATATGATTTTGTGGATTAAAACATAATAATGATGATATTGAAGAAGGAACACATGGGTGGATATGATTGGTGCACCATGCATTTACTTGGTAAACCTATAGGTCTTGGGATTAGTTCCATAACTATGGTTGGTGACATTTTATCTGTATACTGTTTTTGTGTAAAACATGTCCCAAAACTAAGGTTTAGCAACACAACCAAAGAATGTCTTGTGCGGGTTCAACAATGGGCTACGAGGCACTAGGAGGTGAAAATAATTATAAAGCAGCATGATAAGAGCTTGGCCCGGGTAACAAAGAATTTGTCGTAAGGAAGCATAACTGATAATTGATTGATCCTAGTGTATTAGGGTACTAAGCACAATAATCCAAAAATCATTCGAGCATAAGCTCATGGCTCTAGCACTTCGGTCATATGACCTTATATGGTTTAGAACTTTAGTAGTGTAACAAAAAAAATGGTTTCAGGCATAGAAGAAGTTAAGTTGTTGAAACAAAATATTTTTGAATTGTAGCCAAATATTGAATTTTGTTAGTGTAAACCTAAAACTAAACGATGTGAAAAAATAGATTTCTCATGCAGGGTAAGAATAATACTATCAAGTGACAAGTAAATGAGAAGAAACTATTGAAAATTTGTGAGAGAGAACCATGCTACATGTAATAAAGATGAGTTTAGTGTTGAATTTGTTGTGGTTGAGAGAAAGTATGCTCAAGAGCCTTTAGCAGAAGTTGAGGGTGAGAAATTCTAGAGATTTGAAGAAAATGAGAAGGTTGATTTGATTAATCTAAATTAAAGAACTATTATGTGAACCTGATGTGTGAAAATAATTTGTAGATCAAAATTTTTGAGGAAATAATGGAGGAGTTATTTCAGAAAAATAGTTGTCATCCATAGAAGAGCCGAGGAGGTGTAGTAGAGATATTGTATAAGGTAAATTGGATATAATAACCATAAGAAAAGATCATGTTGCTAATAAGGATAAGAGAGTGAAAGAGGATATGGCATTAAAGATTGTTTTTTGAGTGAAATTTAAATGAAGAGTCATTGGATTTGAGTTGGAAAATGTATGCCAAAGGGATCTAAGTGGTAGTGTAGGTAGGTTCCTGTAAAGATGAAGGGATTGGTGTCTCCTTTAGGTTGGCACCTGTAATGATCAGTGAGATTTGTGTTTCCAACTGGTTGGTACCTACAAATAGAATGAGATTGGTGTCTTTCTCAGGTTGGTTCCTATAAAGTTTAGGTGATTGATGTCTTCTTCAAGTTCATATCTATAAAGAATAAGGGATTGATGTCTCCTTTGCATTGGTTCCTATAAATAATAAGGTAATTTTTTGTTCTTCTATTCATTGCATGTAAAGATCAAGAATATTTATTTCTCCAATAACTTGGCCTATCAAAATAATGGGATTGGTGTCTCTTGTATGTCGGTTCATAAAAATACTATTGTAATTTGAAGCCAGTGCTTGCAAATTCATCTAATAAAATGAAATTATGTGTTCGGCCCCATATGAATTTTTGCATATATCGTGTGTTCATTATATGTATGTCTCTATTGTTGTATAGCTATGCTTTATATTTTTTATATTATTATAATTGCTTTATACTGATTCATCCCCCTTTGAGTATAAACTTAATTTCCAACAATTGGTATTAGAACAAGTGCTTTCAAAATAAATTTGACCACTCGAATGTAGATTTGAAATGGGCCATGGTGAATCGGGAATGGTTGTACTGAGACGAGGCACCATTATTGAATGGAGCAATGTAAGGCTTACTAGAAGATAAGCATGAAATTTTATTCAATGTATCTTGGTGTGGATAGCTGGGAATATGTTACCCATCGTTACTTAGATCCTACAACTACTTCAATTGATAAATATGGTAAGCTAACATGTGAAAGAAACAGTAAATTCAAGCATTCTATTTTATCTGGCCTATCAATTTCAATGAAATAGAGATTATACATTATGAAACAACAAAGTAAATATGGATTATGTAGAAAAAATTAATGGAAGACGTCACATAAAGGAAGATAGAGCTCTAAGTATAGATGAATAACATGAACCTAACAATGCTCATGAAATGATGACATAAATTCAAGATCTAGAGGAAGCAACATCTATATATCCAAAGGAGAAATAAGAAGTACTTCCTAAAGGTGAAAGACCTAGCGAACACAAGGGTAAGTCATAATTTTGTGATAGTCATATAGGTCATGTTCTTTCTAGTTGTTCATATCTATTTCTAGAAGACAATAATCATAAACATAAATATAAAAATAAGAGATATTTCTACGATCTCCATAAGTCTTTATTCCTTAAAGGATGAAAACTCATCACAATAAAGTTATAGATATACATCTTGTGGTGATGAATAAGTATCTATACGTATGACTATAGAGGATCAACATATTATTCAAATATTAAAGCCAATTAGAAAGAGACATAAGGTTTTGAACCAAAAGGAGTTGAAAGAGATATAGATATTGGATGTGAACTTGTTAGTTACCTGGATGAAATAGAGAAATCCAAAATCAAGATCAAAATACATATGAAAATTGAAATAGATGAAGGTTAGAAGTAGATCTTAAAGTTGGACTGATTATTTCCCTCGAATAAATAAAAAAACTAAAGAAAAACAAAAAGAAGGAAAAATATACATTCATGAAGTATGAAGAATAACAATGTAAATCTGTAGATTCATCACTCACTCTTGTGAGAACTGAGCTAGAGGAAGACAAGAATATTGAAAACACTCTCCTAGAAAAGATGAAATAGAAGGGAAACGAATATGAAAAGATAGGGGAATAAATAATGTCCATGGGAAAGGAACTACAAAATACTAAGGCTCAATTGAATCAAAATTGAAAAATTTTAAGTAATCTAAAAACTTAGATGAAATTCTATGTGCTTATAGATCTCTTCTCATCAAAACTAGTCTATGTTATGAAGGATAAATAAGTGCCTACAAACCTGACGATAAATATCTCGACTTCTATGCTAAAAAGCTCAAGGGATCCTATAGGAAATCTCAGATGTAGTAGAAGTGATTCGTAACAACAATTCAAATAAATGTAAGGACAAACTAGAGAATTAGAAAAAATCAATCAAAGACAACCAACAAAGAATGAAAATAAATTTTCGTCAAAGGCCATCTACTCGAAGGTACCAAAATCTATTCTAAGCTTATATAATTCTCGTACTAAATATGGCCGTAATGTTGTTAATTTTAGATCTTATGTTAAAATTGATCACATCAGAAATAATACTATTGGTTCTTATTGGTTCTTATTATTTCCCAACGAATATAGATATCATATTTAAACATTCACAAAGTAATAACCCCATAAGTAATAATTCTATGTTGAATTATAATAATTATGGGAACAACGAAGTTGAGTGTAGAAGTTGAAAGAAAACCTCCCTCTTAGAATAAGAAATCAAAAGAAAAAACTTAGACTTCAAAATGAAGAAGCTCTAAAGAGATAAAATAGTATGAATTTCCAGTCTTTCTCAATATCAATGAAACCCACTAAATATTGAGAGTGGGAGTTCAAAGCACATGACAAAAGAAAATAACTATGATTACATGCACAAATGATTTAATAAAAATGCAAATAGATGTACAAATCAAGCTAAGAAACAAAAAAAAAAACATTTTCATATCAACAACAATGGTACCATCCAAAACATAGTAAAGAATCAACATATATCTAAATTTTCTAACGACCATTACAACAAATTTTAAAAGAAATATTCCCACACGAATGCTCTTCTCATCCAGCTATGTAAAGAAAAAATCAAGTAATCCCCATCAAGGTGGTGTTAATGGATACAAACATTTTTGTCCCTTAATGAATCACTCTAAAGCTTTAAATATGATATTTATGGATACCAAGCAAGTGACTAGAGAAGTACCTCAATTAACCCTCCTAAAAAAAAGAGCAAGAAGAAAGCACAGTGATATAGAAAAGGAGAGAACATATGAAGGATGAATGTAATTTATCTCTATGTGTTCAAGATAAAGAGGGAAAATGGTATGTAAATAGAGGATACTAAAGTCACTTGATAAGAGACAAAAGTAAATTTCCCTCTCTAAAGGCATTCAATGGGGGCACTATCATTCTTGGAGACAACACACCATCTAAAATAGTTTGCAAAGGATTACTTAGCCTTGATAATAAGAACAGAAAAATTAAATATGTCTTGCTTATTCAGGGCTTTACGCACAATATTATAAGTGTAATTCATATGGTTTGTAATGGACATGAAATGAATGTTATTCTAAATGTTGTAAAATAAGGAAGGAAGACTCTCGAAGATTAGTTGAAAATGTAACTAGTACCTCAAACAGTTTATGTGTCCTTAATAAGCATAAAATATAATATTGCTATATGAGAGTGTTGCATTTCTAATCTTACTAGTAAAAGACAAGTGAGAGACTACATCACCTCAATTTAGAGAAAAAAAGGAAAGCTTTGAGGGTGATCTGCAAGAGAGGAATAATGACGATGGTCAAGTTGTGAGGAGGAATGTCATGTTAATGTGAAAAGCATATGCATAGCTTGAAGGAGTTAATTTTGAAGAGATATTTTCCCTTGTTTTGAGACTAGAAGAAATCATAATATTTTTAACATTTTTCTATCATAAGAAACTCAAAGTTTATCAGATGAATGTGAATTCAACATTTCAAAATGAAGAGCTCAAGGGAGAACTATATATAGAGCATCCTAAAGGGTTCTAGTTGTCATAACATCAAGAGCATATGTGTAGACTAAAAAACACACTAAATGGATTAGAGAAAGTAGAAATCGCATGGCATTCTATATTGGACAAGTATCTATATGAGAAATAATTTCTAAGCTAAAAGTATCTAATATTAATGCAAGATGGGATTGAGATTCCAATTTTTGGGGAATTATCCTTTTTCCTTGGTTTACAAATCCCACAATTATACAAAGACATGTTCATGTCACAAACAAAATATATCAAGTAGATGTTGAAGAACTTTGGAATGAATAATTTCTCCCATATTAGTACCCCTGTGGTTACTATATGTAAGTTGAGTAAATATCATGAGTCAACAGAACTTAATTAGACCATGTTCACATTAATTATTAGGATCCTCCTGCACCTCCTATAATTAAGACCACACATAATGAAATATGTTAGTTGGGTAGAAAGGTTCAAAAATTCCCTAAAAGAGAGCCATTTGTTAGATGCAAAAATAATATTAGATATCTAAAGAGAACGACAGATTTTGGTTTATGGTATTGCAAAGGGCAGACCTTTTCTTGACATCATACATAGATGTTGATTGGATTGCGAGCGCAGATGATTGAAACAGAATAAGTGGTGGTGCATTCTTTCTAGGAAATTATTTGATGGAGTGGATGGATAAAAAGAAGACTTCAATCTTCTTATCTACAACTGCAACAGATTACATAGTATCTAGTGCTTGTTGTATGCAAATAATATGGGTGAAGCACACCTTGCAAGGCAAGTGGGTAACATATGATCACCAATCACCCATTTTTTGTGATAACACAAATGTTATATGTATGTCTAAGAACCTTGTTCTTCATTAAGAAACAAAGAATATCTGTATAAAGTATCAATTTTTTGAGAGATAAGTTAGATGATCATAATGTGAGGTTGAAATATATAGCTACAAAAGAAAAAATTATTGACAATTTAACTAAGCCTCCTACTATAGATCCCTTTAAATATTTAAGAATTTTTTTTTTTAATGCACATTAGCATGCTGGTGTTTGTGATGTGTTTGTATATTGCAATAGACTTGGCATCAATGCTTAGAGATCATGTACAAATAGGTAAGTAGTCCAATAGTTGGATATTGAGCCCTAATATAGATTAATCACTTGATCTCAGATCTACATCATGGGGGAGAATGAGGAGACAATGTAGTGTGAGTCACAACCATTTTACATTCATTTCAAAGTGGGGGGGAGGAATGAGAAGCCATCGTAATTCACGAGTAGACTTCACAACTAAAGGGAGAATCAACACCCTAATAGAGGAAGTCAAATCCAAGGCCATCAATGCCTAGAAATTTTTGGTGTTATTTCCATTAATGTCAAAGGGGGGGATTGTTGAGTGTGTTAGAAAATTGTAGAGTGTTTGTTGTCATTAATGTAAAATTCAAGAAGCATTATGCAAAGCATGATGTCATTGAGGATAAGAGTGTAGCCATTATTTTCATTAAAATTATCTATCATGATATCAAGGATGAAGTTCCAGTTTGAAAAAGCTATCGTTTAGGAACATTATCATTAGTTCCCTATTCGAAAGGAGATGAAAGGTGTATCGTTAAATAATTTTTTTTGAGAAATTTCTAACAATATATGGAACTTTTCCTAAATATAAAGGGATGAGGATAAAAAAAAATTGATGTGAGGAAAATAAAGTTAGGTTTCCATCCAAGTCAGAGTTTCACATATGTGTTTGAGGGCGAGCCAATTTAAAATTGCTCGGATGTGGGATACAACATGAACTCAGGCTGGTATAGGTAAGGAAAATATGCAAAGTTCAGGTATAAAATTCACTACAAAGTAAGGACTGATATCAGCGTGGGCCAGAATAAATAAGCCCAGTTTGTTGGGGATTAATAGAATGGCCCACAACTTGGTCAGGTATGAAAAAATATGGAAAAATAGAAAAATGGAAAATCATGTTATATTCTGATCCTCATGCATCGTAATCATGGCCCCTAATCCACACTTAATGATGAATTAATCATGATCAAGTGCATATCAAGATGATATTAATATACTATAGTTATACTGGGGTATCAAAACGCTAGGCTAATATGACATGTTAGTGTATGATGTGGAAAGTACACATGCATGACAGGTGGAAGGTATGTTTATGTGCTAGCAACAATGTGTAAAATATAGCATACATATTCGGTAGTTTCGCCACAAAAATGGACATTTGGCACATGAAACTTGGTAGGTAGATGTCAACATACAAATAAGTGGCAAACTCTCAATATATGTAGCAATTGACATGGAATGTTATTTGGTAGATGATGTAGTAGTAACATTGCACATTGTAGTTTTCTTAGTGTAAAAAAAAAATGATTGGGAGGTATGAATTGATAGAGCACAACATGAAAATGATGATATGGTAGAAGGATCTCATGGCAACCTATGATTGGTCCACCATGGATTTTCTTGGTTGACCTAGAGGTCTTCATATTAGTGCCAAAATTGTGGTTGGAAAGGTTATTTTGTGTATATCATTGTGGCCAAAAATGGCTAGAAACTAAGGTTTAGAAGCATATTTAAAGGATGGCACATGTGGGGCCCAAACTAGGCTATCAAGAACTAGGAGGTTGAAACAATTCTAAAAGTGTAAATTATGAGCTTGAGAAAGGTAAGAGAGATGTTGACATCACATAGTAAATTCAACAATTGACAAATCTTTGGGTATCATAGCACTAAGAAATAGGTGGTGTGCAAAAAAATTGAGTATAAACCCAAAGTTTCAATGCTTAGGTCATATGAATAAATGCGCTTTAGAACTTGAATTTTATGGCTAAAATTGGAAGTTTCGGGTGCACAAAATCATAGGTCATTGAAATAAAATATTTTTGAGTAAGGGCTAAATATTCAATTCTGTGAGTATAACATTGAATTTAAATGACGTTGAAATTAGGGTTCTCATGGAGTGTAAACATGAGGCTATTGTGGAAAATTTGATCAAAGGTAATTTGTGAAAATTCGTGAGAGAGAATTTTGCTATAAAGATGAGTTGGGTGCCTAATTTGCTATAACTGAGACAAATTATGCTCATGAGTTTTAGGAAGAGTTGAAGGTGCAGAATTCTAGATATTTGAAGTAGTTGAGAAGGTTGATTTGAGTAATTTGAATTTAAAAACTATCATGCGAAGTTGATGTGTGAAAGCAAATTGTAGATTGGGAGATTTGAGCCAAGAATGGAGCAATTATTTTAGAAAAGGAACTCATGTCCATAGCATATTTGAGAAGGTAAATCAAAGATGTAGTAAGATATCAATTGCATCAAATAACAAGAGGATCAAAGTCTATTTTTCAGAAGGATAAGAAAGTCAAAGAAGATGTGGAATTAAATATCAATGTGCGAGTGAAATTTAAATGAAGAGTTATTGTATCTAAGTCTAAAAATGGATTCATAGAAAGATTAAGGGATTGGTGTCTCCTTTAGTTTGATTATTGTAAATACGTAGAGATTAGTTTTTCCTTTAGGTTGGTGTGAATAAGAATAGGGGATTGGTGTCTCCTTTAGAATGGTGTCTGTAAGATCATGGAGGTTGATGTCTCAAATGGATTAATACTTGAAAAAATGGTGTTTGCTATTTCATTTAGGTCAACTCCTATAAATATTAGCTGATTGATGTATCTTGTAGGTTTGTGCCTACAAGGAATGATGTAGTTGAAAGTTAGCACTCGAAATTGTGTCTAATGGCTGTAAGATCATGGAGGTTGATGTCTCAAATGGGTTACGACTTGAAAAAAAGGTGTTTGGTATTTCCTTTCGGCCGACTCCTATAAATATTTGTGGATTGATGTATCTTGTAAGTTGGTGCCCGCAAGGAGTTATGCAGTTGAAAGTTAGCACTCAAAACTGTGTCTAATGAAAATAAGTTTTGTGATTTTGTCTCAAATAAGTTTCCAGATATCTCTTTTGATCATACTGTGTGCATCTTGATTTTTATATAGTATTGTTTTATAATTCTTTTCTTTTTTCAAAGTGCTATATATTGATTCATCTGTTTTAATATAAACTTAATTTCGAAGACTTTTTAAAGTAAAAATTGCGAGCTCAAAATGAATTATATTTTTTTACATATAAATTACAAATTTCATTTAAAACATTCGAAAGCTAAATTTAAGAAATTAATATTTTTTTAAACTTTTTTTTTTTATAAAATATATTTATATTACTAAACACTTTTAGGTTGTTATATTTGATTAATATGTTAGTTAAGTAGACATATAATTTCATATTCTGCATTATTAAATTTTATTTTTCTTATTTAACATATACATAAATACAGTGTAGATAAATGATTAATTAAACCAAATATAATTAATTTTTTTTGAAAATATATTTAAATTAGTCTTTTATTATTTATATGTTTTTTTTACAAAAATAAAATAAAAAATAATGTTATTTAGGTTATCAGAGTTGTAGTACGAGGGATTTACTAAATCCTAAAGTAACAATGATGGTAAAATTCTCATGGGGTTTGCGAGGAAATCCAACAATCAAGCAGAGATGCATCGAATTCTTCAAGTATTAAACATAACTAAAAATAAAAGTGTGAAATATGTCTTCAGAGATTCCTTTCTTACTAACATAATACTGAGAGTAGTCTGAAAGATAATTCCCTTGGATTGGTACTCTAAATTATCATAAACCTGGGTGTTCTTTTCACTCTATACAATTTTATCGTATTCTCAAAACTAACAACTGAGGAAGCATATTTTCAAGCTAATAAATCCTACTCCTTAGAAGAGACCATGTTAGAATTAAATTACTCCAAAATATTTGGTTCAATACCCTAAGTGCTTTGCTCCCCATTTTCTTGGATGTCACCTTCGTCCTTCGATTACAGGAACATAGTTCTCATAATTAAATCTAAACCCTATCCCCTTCCCAAAAATCCTTCTTTCTTATACTCGGATGATTTGGAAAATATTGTGAAACACCGCAACATCGAGACTATGATCTTCTTCTCGCATGATTGGTTTAACAAGATTCATCTACCCCATACCTTCAATCACCATCCTCTCACGATAATATTGGATATCTTCGATAGAGGTGCCGAGAAAATTTAATTCCAATTTAGTGTGAATCATGTGACTTGACAAGGGAATTAATATTAAATTTGGGTTGAGCCCCAAACCAAGTGCATTAAGGCCTGTGTGTGCTTCTCTTTATGTTCCATTCTTTCGGAAGTTCGTGAATTTGGTTCTGGTGCAATAATGGGTTTTGAGTGTGGTGTTAAGGAGTTCAATTTTATGGTAGCTTTGTCAATAGCTCTACTTCATAATATTGGTAACCCCTCTTTGTGGGTTGACTATGTGGATTTGCCACTACATCCCATGGTAATTTTAGACATTCAGGCTTTCTTGCTTGGAAGCCACCTCAACATCACCTAGAAAACCTTTCAAAGATGGCATGAGTTTGGCTTGGGCTTTATTTCATGAAGGTGTATCTTTGTTTATGTTGTAACATATTCTTATAAAAAATGTTACAATACAAAATTTTGACTTTAGCTCATTAACCCTTTCTCATAGGTCATTTCCTACAGTGAATCTTAATCTACACTTCAATATATATATATATATATATATATATATATATATATTACTGATTGTATTTATGAATAAATATATTGATTGTATTTATGAATTTTATTTATTTATAAGTATATAAAATGAGGGAAAAATAAGAAATTGTTTTGTAAGAGAGATGAGTTTTTTCAAAACAACATCTTATTTTCTATGAAAATATTGAAATATGATGTTACAGGGTAAAAAATATTTGGGGAATATATTTTATTACAATTTCCCAAACATTTAAAATTAATATTTTTGAAAAATTAAGAATGTTAGAAAATTAATGATTTCCAAATCATTTTCAAATTTCTCAGCAATTAAGGAAAATTGAAACATCAAATGATTTTATCAAAAGGTAAAGGATTAATTATTTCTATAAAAAGGATCAGTAGATCAGACTATTTCCAATTGCAACCAAATTAAGGTTTTTAAGGAGGGGATCAACAATGAAAAGACTAGATCCCTATTTTAAGGAGAAAAATCACCACTAGTAAACCAATTTCAAGAATTGAAGGAAGAGGACTTTCCAGTAGTTCCAAGTTTCTTGTAACAAATTAAAGATATTATTTACTTTTGGATTCTTTCTTACGACTTTATTCCTCAAATCTGATAATTGCTTCAGGATTTATTTTCTTTTATATATTGTTTCATTCATAATTTAAAAGGGTTTAATTTTGATGCCAAAACCATGGAATTTGTGTAAAGTCTCCTACTGCAGAGTAATATAATCAAGGGCTTCTATCCTCAATTAATGACATAATTTGTTTCACTTCTATGTTATTTCCTCCAATTTCATATTTTATTTCTCTATATATTTGATGTTGTAGAGAAATCTCGGAAAGGTTAGGTTGGGTGTCAACATCTGTGGAATCCCAATGTAAAGTTATGTTCATTACTAAGTAGATCAAGGTGACAATGTGTCATGTTGATCACCTATAAATAAATAGATTGTTTCTTCTGTATCGATTCTTAAATGTATTTATTTTAGCTATAGAGATTCTTCTAAAAACTTATCCTCTTGCTACATAATTCGATATTCAGGGAGGATATTTAATTCTCTAATTTCTCTTTCATTCCCCTACCAAACTCTTTCAAGCTATGTTATTCTATCATAGTTGAATGTTATCACTTTTATTAGACCTCTGCAACAGAGGAATTTATCTATTAAGTAGGGCTTTGAAACCCGAAGAAATCACACTATACTAGAACCCCTATATCTGACCATTGTGCTTCATAGGTTGTCTTTCAGTGAAAATGCACAACATTAAAGCATGGTAACATTGAGGGATCCCCTTATGGTTCGAGGACCAAATTCAACCTAATTTTGGTTGAGTTGGTTTCTTGGTGAAATTTCTCAACTAATAAACCTTGAGAAATAGTTACAACATCTTCCTGTTTTCTTTAAAATTTGAAAAATCTCCTTGAATTGGTTGGTAATTATAGAATCTTAGGTTAGCGTCTCGTGGTTCTGAGCAATAAATCACACGAATTAAGAATTTCTAAGGCTTTGTTGGATGATATCCCTGCAACGTAATGGTCCCTTAGAACTTTGTGCTAGTATTTGGTTCAAGGAAGGTGATGTACACTTTTTCCCTCTACCACATAGTCAATTCTCATTTTTTCATAAGAGAAGTCTGAAAATTATCACCCTATTCAACTTGAAGTGGACCAGTTAAACTTCAAAACGCTCTAGGAAAAACATTATATAAATTTTGGGGATTATCTAGTACTTTCCATTTGGTTTTGGTCTATCTAATTTTTTTTATAAGTGTTCCCTCGTGAATGCATGTTATAACTCAAACGACTGTTGAGCATCCAACCCTTGCACTCATTGTCTATAAGCACATGAAGCCTTCCACATCGCAACCCATGCACTCATTGTCTATGATCTCCACATCGCAACCCCTGCACTCATTTTTTATAAGCACATGAAGCCCTCCACATCACAAATCATTATTTGTAGGTGAGATTTTTCCAAATCTATCAAACCTAGGTGGATCAAAATGAGAAATTAATAATTCTGTAGGCTGAGATTGCTCGCATGACTAATGAAGTAGACATGCTGTGAAACATAATTATGGAACTCAAATTGAGGAGTGGAACTCCTACAAGCACTGGCTAGAATCAAGATGAGCCTCGAAAGAGGGAAATTGATCTAAATCAATTGGTGGAAGTGAATTATTAAGTTGCATGGTTGCTGCTTCATGGCTCTTCCAAATTTTTTTTTATAATCGATTGTAATTGTGTCAACAATTAATTTCATGGTGTTCCTTTTTGTAATGGAATGTAATCGGGTCTACAGTTAGTCTCTTGAGTCTTACTATGTAAAATATATGTAATTCTTTGTAGTTATAGTCACATTTTAAAATGTTGACATAACTCCGTAGATTTATTGCAACCACACACAAATTTAATAAAAATATGCCCATTTTTATATTAAGAAAAAGTTATAAAATTATTTTATTTATTCCAAAATTTATATTTCAGTTCATTTTTATTAACATATCTTCACAACATTATATTAATGGTCAAAGCACTCACAATATTTAGTAATTGTTTTTTAACTATATATCACCTCAAACTATTACCAAAATCGTTATCCACATTCTAAAGCAACACGGGTATAGGATATGAAAAACTCCTTTAAAATTTACATAATCATTAAATGCGAGAACAATAAGATCTATGTGGAAAAAGTAGGCATAATAATACCTATAAAATAACTTTATAGTAATGTCGAAACCACTTAAATCGTTGAATACGATTTTCTTTTATGACATCAAAGAATTGTGTGCCAAAATATCATCAATTATATTAGATGAATATATGGATAAACGTATAACATTTAAATACCTCTTCAATCATCTATGTGAGATCATGAAAAAAAAATCAGGCCCACTTATATATCTAACAAAATATCTATAAATATTAGTATAAAAATGTAAACACCAAACGGAAGAAAAATTATAATAATAAAAATAAGAAGAAAGAATAAATGATGAACCATTATTGTTTCCACATGGTGGAGGAACCACCTTTCGTGAGATATATTGGTGAGAAGTGGATATGTACGGCATATGCTTTTCACCTAATGAAGAGATCCAAGTTGCCCAGAAACATGAGAGTGGTTGGATTTTCTCATTACTATAATGTTTCCCAAGTTGCCCAGAAACATGTAGAGTGATTGGATTTTGTCATTACTATAATGTTTCCCATGATCACTCAGCATATTCTCCTCGATGAGGATTTATATATTTATCCAACCTTAGAGATGGCCCTTAAGGAATGCAAGAACCTGGTTGAAAGATATTTTTGAATTTCAAAATGAATTATTCTACATAAATTTTGTGAATATTTTAAAATTGATAAATAATTGAAAATGAAACAATCGAGATTATTGTTATTTATCATTATTTGACGATCTAAATAAAAATGTCCCATAAGAGAGATACTATTATTTAAATCAAATTTAATTACACAAAATGCTTACATAAAATTGTATGTCCTCTGACATGAGAAGGCTCTTTCAGTATTTTAAGTTATGCTTATTTACCTTTTTTCTAAATCCTAGGTACGTACTTATTTCGTAGACCAAAATTCTTTATTATTTTATATTTATATTAGTGATTGGACCAAGACATTTCTCTATCTTTATATTTAAGAGATTAAACGATTTTTATAATTATATTACTGATTGAAACAAATTCGTTCCTCTATTTCTATATTTAAACCCTTCGGTGCCACAAAACATATTAGATGGCCTCACACTCATGATAGTATCAGTTTGGTCATTATACATTGTTTATTAATGATAATTTCGATACTCACAGAAAAAAAAATCATAGAAATTTGAGAAGATCCAACCAAACATGTTTGAGGACAGATCTATTTTGAAATGATTTATTAGAGAACAAAATATCGTTTTAGGTCGCGAGAAAATATATGAATTATCCCTATTCAAAAATAGAAATAAATCATACTTAGACACAAAAATTTATTAAGAAAAGCATGAATACAGAAATTTTTAGGTTACCAACCTAATGGATATATTGATGGTCACTAAATTACCCTTTTATTTTGAATTTAGTTATCTTGTTTTAATAAATATCCAACAAAAAATCCTAATTTTTCGCAATCCATCATTCTCTCGTATATGTTTTTATATAGTTCAATTGGAAGATGAGAAACTCTTTGCAAGTCTATTTTCATTGTCTAGAATATTAATCTCCATTCAAGCACCATCCTCTATTATATTACTTTGAGAGGTAAGTGAGGGATGATTATTAAAGAAAAATATAAGAGAATCAAATCGATCCATCAAGGGATCAAGTGTGTAGTGAGCATCCCATTCCATGCGTAAGTTAATTCTAAGGCTTTCTTATTGAACAATGAAAATAATATGTGGTTTATTATTTTTGAATCAAATTCTCATGTTTCACTAGATTAAAATGAGATCAAATGGAAGTTCATTTTAGAATTTTATAACTCTGTATTTTATTAATCATTTATAATATGGTGTAACCATCTATAGAGGTTTCAACTTTACAACCTCTTTAATACAAAGGTCTAAGATGGGATAACGATCGATAGAGTTTCCAAATTTGTGAACCTTTTCATCCAATTTCTTGTATTTATACATTTCTTTCTATTATCACATATATATTCTTATTTAGGAAAAATTTCTAGCACTCCTTGTAGTATGTAACTTCATTCCAAACTATTTAGGCTGATGAGGATAAATTCATAGCTCAAGATATTTTGTGCTTAAACTACAATATTCTTCCATTCCTCTACCCATATCATAGTTTAAAGGATGAAATCATTTCTTTTTCTCTTATTTTTTCTAATGTAATCATCAAAAGAAGACATTATACAATATACCCTTCAGGTTATATAAACTATTTTTCATTATGTAATTTATATAGATAAATTTTTTAATGGTGTCTTTAGGTATAATGTATATGTATATTTATAAAAATAACAGAATATATATATTTATATGTTTCTTAAATATCCTCACCAATACCTTATAATGATCATACTAATTAGCTGATAAATTATTGACCTCATTTTGCTTCCTAAGGGACATCCTTTTGTGTTGTCATAATTATAAAAATACCATATTCCCTATAATTATGGCAGTAATATATTTGTTTTCTCATCCTATTCTGTTCTGTAGCCATTTTTTTATTCAATAGCTTGATAACATCTTTATTGATGCTCTATTTGTTCCAACAGTGTTTGAACTTTTACTTTCCCTCGTGATTGTTATGTGTTGGATGGTGGATGAGGCAATATTTGATGTGGCATTGAAGGACATGACAAATCAGAGTTTTTCCAAGGGAGATCACTGCACCCATTTTTTCATTTTATGAAATGAAAAGCAACAAGGACACACTTCCAGACATGTATTCACAATTTTAGTTTCCCCATTAGATGGAGGACATTAACAGGAGTTGTGAGAGAAATGGCTACCCAAACAAGATGATAATTTTATATAGAAATTATTAATGGAAATTTGATATCTGTCACTCAAAATAATCCTAGGGCTCCAATGAAGGTTTTCAATTATTTCCACGAATATCATGGCTAATATACATTCCTTAAAATGATGAGAATGAGAGGAAAATGGGATGCGTTGTGAATCAATCAACCATTATAATTTTTTATTATTATTTTCTTTGAACTTAGATAAATATGTAATAAAATACATTTAAATATAAGTTAGAATTGTGATTATGTTGATTGGAGGTAAATAATTATAATGGTAGATTTTATCAATAACTTAAAATATACACAAATTCAAGAATCCAACAAATAAACAAATAAGAAATGCAAAAGAACACTAGATGTAGATGTGTTGACACTATGAGATACCTCTAATATGCAAGATATATTCCTAATGTGAGGTACCAATTAGACCTCACACCATTTGGCGTAGGAGTCTGATTTGGTTGTATCATCCAACCACCATTGCAAACATTTTAGAGATAGGTCTTGGTTACAATACACACAAAAGAGACAATGAACACCTCTTCAGGACAACAAGTATGTAAGCTTTGTGTGACACCAAATGTAAGATGCACAAAGAAATTATGAGATTGTTAAAGAGAAACGAGCCTCTGGTTAGGTAACTAATAGTACTATCCTAAGTGGGACCTAGGAAAAGAGAGAAAGACTTTTCGATTACCTACACATTAGTTCACATCATAAACAATAATCATGAAAGAATAACAACACTCATTCAACAATATCCATATCTAAGCAATGAAATACTTCATTAGTATAATTACGTAATTAAACCAACATATACAACAAACATAACAAGAATAGTCTTAGCACATGCATGATACATGCATGAAGAAGTGTTGGATCATAGAGCTTATGATTATAAATGAAACATTCAAAGTACATTTTTACATAGGTGAAACAAGAGATCCGATGGTGTAACATGAAGTGATAACTTGCTTCTCCAAATAATGATATATCTTCTATGCACCACAAGAGAAGGCAAGGCAAGACTACATCAATCCAAGCCCAATTACAAGACTTATGAGGAGCTATTTATAACAAAAAGGGAATGACCTTTGATTTTCCTTATGATTTTTCAACTTCTATGAACTATGGGCTTCTCTACAGTGTTTCATATTCTATACATGTCTTTCTACATTCTACATGTGCCTATTGGACTCCATTACATAAAACATATTACAAAATACAAATTACATGTAAGACGGTGTTGATATGAGACAAAACAACTAATAGGAAAACATGTTATCAAATTGACAAGTCATTTTCTTCCTCATGCAGCTCATTGGTAATGTATGCATGCCATGATATGAACCCTGTAGACATGACATTAATTCCAACTTGCATGTTCACTACCTTCCACATATTCACTTCGAGTTCTTTTGTCTATATAGCCTTGATCCTGATTATAGACCATTCCATAGCCATGAAAATTTCATGTGGGCTTTACATGGTGCGATGACATATTGGAGAATAATTTCTTTGGTGATCTCTAAGCGTTCTTGTTTTGATGCTTTCTCTATGTGTTCTATGTGATACTTGATTTCTTGAAAGATGATTTCGTTGCCCCCTATTTCTTCAAGTGATCCTACTGAAGACATCCTATGTTTATGTTCTAAGGACTTGAAACCGTTGTGCAGTCAACTATAAGTGGAAATAGTGGTAGCTGATTATTCTCCAAGACGAATGTAGTTATGATGATGGAGTATCATTTGTACTATGTCTATCTAAGTTACAATCCTATGCTTTCTAACCAGGTTTTGTAGATCATTCATATATTTTGCAGTCCATTCATGGAGTTGATCAACAACTCTATTTTCCACATTTAGGATCTTTAAGAATTCTTTTGCTTTCTTCTGAATTCTAATGCGGGATACCACCACTTGCTGTAGAATTATTATTTCATGATACAATTGTTTCATGATGTCGTCCATTGCACCCAATTACTCCTGTATAGTTGGATTCCATTCTACCATGTTGAGCTATGGGAAGATAGTCACTCATTCTCTCAGGTGAGATGTTTTGTTTGTTGCTTTACTGCAAACAACTCTTTCCTTATTCACACATTCTCATTCAATAAATAATCTGAGTTGTCTTATGATGTTGTAGCAAAAGCAACATTGACCCATGATTGCCTTGAAATTACTCCTGGTATTAGTAGTTATCACCTTTTATGTGGATACAAAGAATGAATTTTAAAGATTGTTTATGAAGTATCTTAACCTTGGAGGCATGCTCCTTTTCCTAAGTTGATCACACATAAAATTACACACATCCATGACCCTGTCTTTAGGTTAAGGTGTGATTCCAATTTCATCGAATGGGAGATGACCACCCATAAGAGAAGGTTCTGTCAAAGAACCTCGTTCATCATCTATGGGCTAGATGGTATCATCTTCCTTAAATTATTTCTCTATTTCCTGATTTAATTGTTCTTCCTCCAACCTTTATGTTGCTTCATCCTCTTGTTATTTCCTTTGATGTTCTTCTTCTACTCTCCTTCTCTTATCTTCCTTCCTATTGCTACCTAAGTAGCTCTTCTTGCTTCCTCTTCTCATATTATTCTTGTTTCATAATTGCCTTTAGGTCTCTCCATTCCTCTCAATATTAGATAGCTCCTTTATTCAAAGGATCAAATTTTCATTTCTTGCTACTTTCTCCTGTCGAATCATGCTTGTTTGTTTTCTTGGGATCTATACACTTTTCTTGAGGAGTTGATTTTGGTGCCTCATGTACCTATATATATTTGGGGGAAACAAATTCAATTCCTAGATGCATTCTTCTTATTTGTTGGTACAAGTTCTTTATCTTTTCGTCTTCTGGTTTTGATATTGATGAATCGCCCCGAGATTAGAAAATCCTTTCACAATGTTGCTTTCACACTCTTCTAGGGTTATATCTGTCAAAGTCCTTGACTGGAAAGTGCAGGTTGTCCAACTACTATATTTTTGACTCCATGCCTTATAGCTCTTTAGTTCATACAATTTGATCCTCAATGGAGAAGTGCCCCATGGGGCCTTCTTCCTTATGTGAAGTACTCCTAACAACCCTTTTCTCAACTGATCTGCCACTTCTTTCATACACACCTTATTAATTACATATTATGACATGGGATGAGGAGAAATATGAAATACAAATCATCATATGTATCTACCTTACAGCACAACAAACCAATCCACGATATCATGTAATGACTCCAGTTTGATAAGGTGATCAAAATTTTAGCTCAAAAACAAAAGTGCCCAGAAAGTATTGAAATTAGCATCAAGTTGAAGTCCTTGTCGTTCTACCTACAACAACATTCATTTCACCTCAATCCAACATTGCATGCTCAAGTTATCACGTTTTGATCGTTTGGCCCAACAACGAAAGGATGTGCAAGGTTGTTGAGTAGGAAACTGATAAAACTTCAATAGAGCTGACATCAGCAAGGGTGACTTTGCATGTACAAACCAATCAGGTGTCGATAAGTGTCATATCCTGATTCATCAATTTGGTGGTCAAATTTGATTGGTTAGTGATTGATTGATCTGGACGAATGATAAGGTGCCACGTGGCCCAATCATGAGTTGCCATGTGGCACCACGAGGATGTATAAATTTTGGTATGGGTCGGATAGCCTTAGTAGGATTGAAGCACTTGACCTCTCATCCAACATTGTAATGCCTTACCATTAGGCGTCACTGTGGGTCTTAATACGCATATGGTGGAACCGCTATATAAGGTTTACATTGGTGCTTATTGGGAGGAGGGGCCAAGTTACCAACACCAGTCTCCGGTCATGGCTTAACCACATGACCCATGACGCAACAAGGTATGGGGCTCGGGAACTAGCCTTGACCCCTTATCACATTTCACCCACCAGACCACATGTGTATTGGTGGAAGGTGCAGTGGAGAGCGGGATATCCTTAGCCCCAACCCAAGCGAATATAACCCGCATAGAACCTCGGTAAAGAGCTTATAAAGTTTGCTTACAGAGTGGGCCAGTCCCTAGTTCTGAAATAGAATGTGACCACGACACGTTTAGGACAGCTGCACGATGGGAAGGGGAGTTCATTGGCCTGACCCTCAGTCTAGTGGATCGAATATAACCATAACCTGAGAGTTAAGGTGCTACACTTGTGATGGCGAGATTTAAGCCCCAGTACGCGGCCACATGGCCTGGTTTTTGCGCATAGGGCTTACTTGGAAATTTAATATTCCAACAAATTGCAACGTCGGAGGGCCTAATTTTCACCTCCATAGCGAAAAATAGGTTGATTTTGTAGGACATTTAGAGTGATAGTCTGATTTGTAGGATGAATAACAACAAAACTATAGGGAGAGCTTGTAGAGCCATACCTTTTGGAATTTTTAGTGTTTTTGAGCTGAAGAAGAGTCTACCAAAGGGTTTCTAGACATTCTAGATCCAGTGGTTACCTCTATTGCCTAATTTTAGCTCATCTAAAGGAAATTTTTGTAGGTTCAAGTTAATGGGTGTATCGATGAATTAGTGTTTTGGAGCAATTCCTAAAGGTGTTTGAGAATGGAGAAGGCGTTTCAGCGGTTTTATTACCTTCAAATTTTTACTGAAGTAGTTGTTACTTGCAGGGCTCAACTCTTTTATACTTTTCTCACACTTTTTTGCTGAGGGAAGTTTTCTATTTGTTCTTCAATGTGGAATTGAAGTGCTTATATGCACATTTTCAATTGGATTGTAGGGTCTTTGTAAGTGACACCTTATGTTGCTGATGTTTCCATGATGACTATAGGTTTTCATGGTGTTTTATATCAGATTTAGTTGCATGAGAACATTTCCTTGAAGGGAAAATAACCACATGTTTATCAACAAACTTTTATGCAATCCTTTTCCATTGAATATATGGAGTGGTCTAGCTATGTTGGTAGGCCTCACGATGTAGCCTAGAAGAGGTCAACTTCATCACAAAATCCTTTTTTTTGCTCTTCATCTATGCCTGCATGAGTTAGGTGATATTGTATTTCTTATGCTTAAGTTTACATGTGAAAATGAACTCATAACTTGAAGAGACCTTTTGGAAAACGTATTTTGTGTTCATTTTTCCTTGAAAAGTGTTAGAGAATGGTCCTTGTTTTTGGAGAAGAGGAAATTGATCACCTCCTCCATTTTCACTTCAATTGGAATCATAGCCTCATCTGGCCAAGTTGCAAGAATGGGTAAAAAGAGTCTCCAAGAGCAAGAGAAGATGAATTTGACTCTGCATATCGATAACATTTAGTTGAGAGGAATAATAGAAATGGATAAAGAGGAGAAGAGGCATATGTGCCTTCAGTTGAAGCACGTGCTTGAGAAACAAGTTTATGAAAGTTCAATTCTTGTGGCAACAAAACAAACCTCCAAAATGATACCAATATGTGTGCATGGTTCACACAATATTTATGAATAATATGAGGAAGATTATGCATGTGAATTTTGCAAGAATCTCCAAGATTATCACCATATGCCGGTTGGTGAAAGTTAGTGGCTAGGGTCATCTACAATGTTGTTATCATTATTAGAAGTGTAAAAGATGAGAGGAAAGTTTAATGAGGTAATAATCATTTCATGTACAATTCCTTTTGTTTTTGTTCATAATACCTCTTTTGCAGCATTTGAACAACATACCAAATGCATTGGTATGAATCTACTAAAATTGGTTATGAAGGAGGAGGCCTCAAGATCAATGGTCACAGGATCGCCAAGTCAATCATGGTTAAAGAGAGGCAAAAATATCAAGGATTGGGATATGGTTAAAGGGAGTATGGAGAATGCTCTAAGTGATTTGAGGCACAACAATCATATGATGATGAAATGTCACACAAATATGGTGGTGAAAATGTTCATTTGTCTCCAAAATGAGATGAATGCTTTAAGGGACCTTACATATTATCATCAACCCCACATCGTCAAAGTTGCAACCCGAGAGATCATTATAAATCTCATGGGTGTTTTCCAAATGAAGGTAATTTTTACTACTTGTGGAAGATGTACCCTTGTACTTTTTTTGATGCATTTAACCATTGTCTGGCTATGACCTATGCATTGTAATGGTTAATAGAATGGATCAGATTCTAGGCATCAAGCATGATGAATCTCCTTTGTGTGAGAGATATTATTTTTTAGCAAGCAAGAGAAAGTTCTTTTGTACACGTTGCAAGATGCATGGGCATGGAAATGAATGATGCTGGAAATTACATCGAGAGCTACGGTCCAAGAGGGTAAAAGAGATTGTGCAACCTAGTGTAGGGGAAGAAATAGGTGGAAAATAGGGCTCACAACAATACTAAACCAAACATCAAGGTAATGTTGATGCAAAAGAGAACCCATAATCCTAGAAGAGGCGGAGATTGGGTAGTTTGTTTCTAAAGTTTCTTTGTAAACTTGTAATTAAGTTTTGTTGTTTACGTGTTTGGGTACTTTTGTAAAGTGAACAATAAAAGTCAGTATGTGTAAGAAGTATGAATTTTTCATTTATGTTATGAAACTGGTTGTTATAACACCATACTTTCAAGGACTTTTCAAATGTATAATTTGTTGTGCAAGTTTGTCTACAATTTTGTCATATACTCATCGGTGCAAGTATTCAAGATGAAATTTATTGTGAGTAGAATATTTTTTAAGATTGTACAATATGACTATATTCTTGTAGGTGAAGCCAATTATGTCATTAAAAATTTTGTAGCAATGTACTTTTGTGTACAAACTCATTTTGAGGACGGTTAAGCAATTTGTATGTTTCTTCTAATTTCCAAGATGGAGTCAAGTTTGTATTCAATAGTTGAAATTCAAGATGAAGTTGTTTTGAACCATGCAAATATGAGATTAAAGATAGTGTTTTTATTCCACTCATCAATTGTTTGTTCCTGCATCAACAATAATAATTTTTGGCTTGATTCTTAATAAAACAGTAGGTCTTCATGAACAAGATAGGTAAAGTGTCTTGATTGGGGCTTGAAGGGCACCAATTGAAAAGTGAGCATTTTGGATTGAGATTTTGGGTGATTTTGAGTTTCAGCCTCATTTTATTTACTACAGAAGTAAACTTTTGGAGTCCAAAAGTTTCTAGTGGGTTATTGTGATCAGGTGATCAAATTTTAGCTCAAAAATGAAAGTATTGAGAAAGTTTTAAATCCAATGTCAAGTCAAAGTGCTCATTATTATGAATCTAATGATGTTTGTTTCACCTCAATCTGACACCATATGCTCAAGTTACCTTGTTATGATCATTTGTCCAACTAAAAGATGAGCAAGGTTACAAACTAGGCTTCTGTACCTCTGACATTACGCAGGGTGACTGTGCAGGTATGGACCAATTAGGTGCTAAAAAGTGGAATCTCCTTGTTTGTTGGTTTTGTGGTCAAATTTGATTGGTTCATGGTTGATTGATGTAGACCAATGGTAGGGTGCCACATGGCCTAACCATGGGCAACCAAGTGGCACCCGAGGGGTATATAAAATTTCGTTATGGGTCAAAGAGCCTTACCAGGATTTGAACACCTGACCTCTCATATAGAAATGCAACACCTTACCACAGGCCTCATTATGGGTCTTAATACCCATAGGGTTGAAGCACTATATAATAATTGCATTGACGCTTATTTGGAGGGGTCAAGCTGCCAACTTCGACCCCTGATCATGGCTTAACCACATGAACCATGGCGCAATAGGGTATGGGGCCCGAGGACCAGCGCTGGCCCCTTGTCACATTCCGCCCATAATACCATAGGTGTATTGGTGGAAGTTGCAGAGGAGAGGGGAATTGTCCTTAGCCTTGACCCAAGGGAATATATTGCGCATAGAACCTCAACAAAGAGCTTACGAAGGGCACTTACTGAGGGTGCCAACCCTTGGTTTCAAAATAGAATGTGACTATGATGCATTTATGATGGGTGCAGGATGGGAATCATGAGTCGTTTGCCCAACCTTTGGTCTCCTGAACCCAATATAACCATAACATGATAGTTAAGGTTCTAAGATGGTGGGGTTGGGTGTTAAGGCCCAGCCTGAGGCCACATGGCCAATGTGGCCTATTTTTTTTCCCTCAATGGTTATTGGGCAATTTAATTGTCCAACAAATTTCATTGTTGGAGGGTGAAATTTTCACCTCCGTAGTGGAAAACAAGGTGAATTTCTAGGATAGTTAGACTGTTAGTATAGTTTTTAGGACAAATAACACAAAAACTATAGGGAGAGATTGTAGAACCATATCTTTGGTTTTTTCTGTGTTTTGGAGCTCAAGAAGATTCTACCTAGAGGTTTTTGGACATTTTGAATCCAATGGTGGCTTCTATTTATTGATGTGAACACCTCTAAAGGAAATTTTTGCATGTTCAAGTTCACAGGTGTATGGATCAAACAGTGTTTTGGAGTAGTTCTTGAAGGTGTTTGAGTATGGAGAAGGCTTTGTAGGGGTTTTTTTTCCTTCATATGTTGACTATACGAGTTTCTATTTGCAGGATTCAACTCTTTTGTACTTTTGTCACTATGTTTTGTCGAGGGAAGTTTTCTATTTGTTCTTCAATGTGTAATTGAAGTGCTTATACGTTCATTTTGAGTTGGAGTATAGGGTATTTGTAGAAGATACCTTTTGTTGCTAGTGTTTTCATGATTAATGTAGGTTTTCCTACTCTTTTATGTAAGATATATTTATATTATCACATTCCTTCGAAGGTGAAATAGGCACATGTTGATCAACAAACT
The DNA here is from genome assembly GCA_031772625.1 of Pinus tabuliformis. Classification (NCBI taxonomy): domain Eukaryota; kingdom Viridiplantae; phylum Streptophyta; class Pinopsida; order Pinales; family Pinaceae; genus Pinus; species Pinus tabuliformis. Next base: position 1,442,035,610 of record CM062820.1, read on the forward strand.
TTTATGTAATCCTTTTCCATTAAATAGATGTAGTGGCCTAGCTATGTTGGTAGGCTCGGAGATGTAGCCCAAGAAGGGTGAACTCTACAACCAAATCCTTTTTTTTTCTGTTCATGTATTCATGTATGAGATATGTGATGTCGTGTTGCTTATCTCTTAGTTTACATATGAAAACTAACTCATAACCTGAAGAGACCTTTTGGAGAAATTGTTTTGTGTTAACACCCATTTTTCCTTAAAATGCACCGAAGAACGGTCCTTGTTTTTAGAGAAGAGGAAACTAATCACCTCCCCATTTTCAGATAGCACTAGGTTGGTAATTTAAGGAGGATCAATCTCATATCTCATCTAAAATATGACTATGAAGAAATTCTCTGCTAATATTCCCTATGCCCCTATGAAACTCAAATATGACAACACGGGGTAGTGGAAGTAAAATGGAAACTTATATTATGGGTTCTCGTTACAATGCATTCCAGGGAATGCATATCATGCAAAGATCCCATATGATAAAAATGCATACATGTATAAATTTTCTTCTTCGTTTGACCTTAGAGTTGCTTTAGCCTACTCAACATGATGTCGCAAACTCAGAAGACAATATATCTGGGCAATTGAAAATGTTGTCATCAGTAACTACCATGTTGAGCATATATATATCCATTTATCTTCAAAAACTTCACTGTTGTTCCTCCCATGTTTTTTAGTGGTTACAATCTCCCAAGAACTACGCAATATCTTACAAGAAATTAATTAATCAAGACGTTATTCACTATTTAATTTGAGTTTAGAGTTCCCTATTATTAATGAAATCTCCCAATTTTCTCAGTAATTTTGGTATAGGTTCATATTTGTTTACACTGTGTAAACTCGTTGTGGCCACAATATAGTTTTTCAGTTTTACCACAGTTAGAATTTTATGCGATTAACATAAATTTTTGCCCTCAAAATATATTTCGGGCTACATTTATTGTTTTATCTTAAGGAATTATATATATATATATAGTTTTGCTTTTGTCTAACCGTTGTCTTTAATTTGAAGGCTCTTTAACAAAGCCGCGAATAGTTTATTCTTAATCATTTTTGCAGCTCGCATTCCCCGTTCTAAAAATTCTGCTTAAACTTGCCTAATTAGACCCTTTCGGCATAGTCTGATCTGCATCGGTTGCTCTCCTCTTTGATCCGTCATACTAGTGCTCAATTTAATTCATCCTTCTACATATAGTGATATAAAGTTTTGTACCATACTTTTCTATTAATATATAAAACAAGGGGAGCTGCGACGCAGCGAGTCCCTGCGTGAAGTTGAGCCTGTAATATATAGTCAATGGCGCTTATACAAACATTAGGGGTCCATGAGGTGCAATAGGTAATACTTAGCAAATGAAGCTCAATACTAAATTTCCCAGCACCAAATAGAAATGAACACCTATATGAAGTGGTAACACACATGGCTTTAGTTGATAAAGATATGTGGTAGGGTGCTGATGTGGCATTTTATAGTCATGACATGTGGTAAGTGGATATGGCATTTTTGGGTGGCTATGTGAACCTTTTTTAAGTGACATGTGAAAGTGATGTGACCATCATGTGACATAATAACTAGTAGGGAAACATAATAACGGGTAAGGAAATGACGAGGTAGATGATGTAGCTTATCTAGAGATTCATGCCAAGAAGCCAGTTTGGAAAGGCTCTCGAGATTTGACTTTTTGCTATGCTTTGGAGCCCACATGCATAAGACCATCTAGACATATACTTTGGAGCCCATATGCATAAGACCATCTAGATATATGAAGGTTAGGCTAAGCTAGTTGACGGTAGGTAAAGAATAGGTTGGGTCGCTAGATCCTCGATTAAGAGTTAGCACAGACCTCACCGCACAGCCATTACCCGGCCAACTGGAAAAGTAGTTGTGTAACATTGTTGGAAGGAGTGGGGACTAGATCCTCGAATTCCGGGACTTAATCTATATGCAAGGAAATACGAGGCAGAGTACATCGCAGAGCACGCTACCGAATATGGAGTTGGAAGGACCGAATAACTGGATTGTGGACTTTGTTCACTATAATGAGAAAATTTGATTTGTAGTTCTCTAAGGCTAAGCGATCATGGAGCTTAGGCCATTGGTGGGCATATGATCCAAAGGAACTCAAAATTAAAGGGTCCAAATCGTAAATTTGGTTGCAACGCGCACCAAATTTCATTTAAAGGATTAAAGTCCGCCTGGGAAAAATTAAAGGCTGTACGCCTATAAAATATGTGAAAGCAACATGATAGATGTAGAGTTCCCATGTAAATTGAATAGCTGAAAATGTTATTGACACACTGAAGCACAAACAGTTCAAACAGAATGAGAAGAAAAATCAGGGAGTTGAGCAATACAAATGAGACAAGAATATCTGTCATAAAGTTAAAGATAACTTTGCAAGTGAAGATGAGTTAAGACATGGAGTTGTTATGACTTTGTGAATTGGATACCGGAAGTGTTGAGAACTAAATTGCGAAACAGCATGGCATCAAATAGTATATGAGTGACGCCAAAAAAAAATGATGATGACGAATTTCTAGTGAATCAAAGAGTTAGAGAAAGAAGCAAAATGCAGCTTGCAATTTACAGATAATATAACTTTCTTAAGAAAAAATATTCATTAAACAAATTAATCAAAACCCTACTACAGTAGCCATGCTATCTCAGGAAAAATGAAATACTTATAACCTTTTAGGGAGAACACTGGATTTAAACTAACTAATCAAATTCCTGCTCCATTCCGTCTGCTAAAAACAATGCTTGACTCCCAATCATTTTCACTGCTCACGACTGTACTATGTTATAGGCAGCCGGAAACCATAATAGAAGGTTCAATGGAATCAAGTTTTATGTAATCAATATTAACAGCAACAACTAAATACACTAAATAATTTTTTCCGAAGTTCAAATTTTGATTAAAGAGTAGATATCGCTACATATATTATATTGCAGTACAGCTATGCGTCTTAAACCTGCAATTGCTTTGCAGTATAAATTGAATAATAAGAGTTAGCAATCAGTCAAACACTGAACATAATGCGCTGGCAAGGCTTGCACGACCATTTGGGAATCACCCTATGTAATCATATGCCAACAATAAAACTCTAGAAAAATCCCTTTTATCCGACGTGAGTGATGTTTTTTAAGAACTCAAGCAAGAAACAGACTAGGAACCAAATCAAAGGTGTATGTGGCACGTTCGAATAACTCATTAAAACTCCACGCGTGAAGCCCTTTCAGAAGTAGCTCTCCACGCGTGAAGCCACTCTCCACCCGTCAAACGATGATGTTGATGGTGGTAAGTATTTCTCTAGCACTGGATTCACTGATATTGCCTCAGGCGTGGGAAACGGCGAGGCAGATTCCACTGGTGTGGTCGGTGGACTTGGAGGCTGCGGCCACTGTCTTCTGAGGGCGCCGCAGACTCATATAAAGGACTGCATTTTGTTCGCCGAATTCGAATCTGGGGCTGTTCCAGTTCCTGCTCCCGAACGAAGGTGCAGGCGAAGGCGATGGCGATGACGCTCGGGGTGTCTGAAACCTTGATCTGCTGTTCTTGGAAGAATCCATGGAATTCTTTCGCTGGTGACTTTCAAGCTTGAGGACTTGGAACGAAGCAAGGGACCCGCCACGTCCAATCCTAAGTCTGCGATCCTGGAAACCATGGACATGCCATGAGTTTTATCAATTCTTTCTCTCTGTAATTATCCTTTTAGCAGCATTTAAATTGTTTTCATTGTTAAAAAAATACTGTAATGGAATTTGATTGCTTCTGTTTTGTCTTGGCTTATGCTATAGCATTATATTTTGTTACTTCATTTTGTAGGGCGCACTCACCTTCAAGTAATTCATCCATCACCTTCAAATGCCCACCAGCAGCAGCAAGATGTAGAGTGGCCCCAGGACCTTTTGGGCCAAATGCAGGTACATTCACATGTGCACCCATATTGAGAAGCCGTCTCACCTACACCATATAAATAACAGAAGAAAGACTGTCAAGCAAGAAAGCACTTTTTTCCAATATTTTTGCATATGCAAAAGAATGGTGAAATCAACCAAGAACAGTGGTAAGTAACAGACGATTTCGTTAATTTCGAAATTTATATCCAATTAGAAAAGACTCTTCTTTTGCATGTATAGGTAATATGATTCTATCAACGAAAAACAGTGATCAGTACTCACAGACAAGGTGAACACATTTGAAATTAGGTTCTGTGAACACATTTGAAATTAGGATAAAGATATGAAATTTCATTATTTGCGCAATAATCAGATGAAAAGCAAAAATAGAAAAAATAAGGCAGAGATTAAATATTTGTGTCTGGTGCCTTGTTTCTCCAGGATTTCTCAACAGATTTTAACCGACGCTAGCAACCCCCTGTGATTTTGTTGTCTGTTTTCCCAGGCAGGTGAAAATGGGTGCATTCGCCCTTCTATCAAGCTGGATTGATGCTGCCACTAATCCTACATACAGAAAGAAGCATAAACAATTTCAGGTATTTCATATTGTTTGTGACCTCAGCATGGGAATAAAGAGTTATTCTATCCATTAACTGAACCTAATTTAAGAAAAAAAGCACGCCACTACTAATTGCTCTTCGAAAAGGAACATTTACCCAGAAAGGGGGTTTTTCACGCCTGATGAGATCAACATTGGTCCAGCAAGATTCATCAACGAAGTCCATGTATTCACCCCTGTCTTTCAGGGGAGATGCTGCGGTTATGGACGAGGTGTAAGTGCAAGCGCTCAGAATATCCAGACTCCCATTCACCGCGGCTTGGATAACACCAGTCTGAAGCGCAAAAAAGGGAAAAAAAAAACAGAAGTTAAAACCCCATACTCACAAAGTTGAATGGGAACCCTAAATAATTATTTACCTCTTTACCTCTGGATCTTTGGTGTAATCCGTGGGAGTGGCCATGTGAACCACGAAGTCACAGCCATGAACGGCAGAATCGAAGCTGCCCTGTGCATTAATGTCAGCTTTGAAAAGCGTAAGCCTCTCCGTGGCTCCCGGCAGCGACAGAATATGGCGAGTTGAACAAACCCCAGCAGAACCCCAGCAGAAGCTAACATGCAACGGAATGCAATAAAGAAGGAAGACCAGGCGCAGGGCCAAAGGCAGCATAGTACAGAAAAGACGATGAGCTCGGCTGACTGCTTTGCTCGACTCATCCGGTTCAGGCGTTCCCTTATGCAGCAAGGGAAAGTGGGCGGGGAATCAGCATCTGTTATGCATGCAGAGTGACACCTCCGGCCATGCAAACATTGACCATACGGCCGACACCTGCGAAAGAACAAGCACGTTAGCAGCGAAAGAACAAGCAAGTTAGCAGACAACGAATTGAACACTTAACATTAAACATTAAGGGATTAATGTCAGCATTAAAACTAAACCGCACACCGTCAGGGAGACTTGAATATGGGTAAGTATCAGTTTAACATATGGTCCGGCCTCTTCCGCCTCGGGAAGAGGCCAAATAAGATGGCCAACAGAAGATCGGCTGCAAACTTTAGCATATAAGTGATAATACCACTAAAAAACCCCGCGATTTAATGCTATCTCCCCGCCGAACGGTTACTATAGTCCCTGCCGGATGCCAGATAAAACCCCATACTCACAAAGTTGAATGGGAACCCTAAATAATTATTTACCTCTTTACCTCTGGATCTTTGGTGTAATCCGTGGGAGTGGCCATGTGAACCACGAAGTCACAGCCATGAACGGCAGAATCGAAGCTGCCCTGTGCATTAATGTCAGCTTTGAAAAGCGTAAGCCTCTCCGTGGCTCCCGGCAGTGACAGAATATGGCGAGTTGAACAAACCCCAGCAGAACCCCAGCAGAAGCTAACATGCAACGGAATGCAATAAAGAAGGAAGACCAGGTGCAGGGCCAAAGGCAGCATAGTACAGAAAAGACGATGAGCTCGGTTGACTGCTTTGCTCGACTCATCCGGTTCAGGCGTTCCCTTATGCAGCAAGGGAAAGTGGGCGGGGAATCAGCATCTGTTGTGCATGCAGAGTGACACCTCCCGCCATGCAAACATTGACCATACGGCCGACACCTGCGAAAGAACAAGCACGTTAGCAGCGAAAGAACAAGCAAGTTAGCAGACAACGAATTGAACACTTAACATTAAACATTAAGGGATTAATGTCAGCATTAAAACTAAACCGCACACCGTCAGGGAGACTTGAATATGGGTAAGTATCAGTTTAACATATGGTCCGGCCTCTTCCGCCTCGGGAAGAGGCCAAATAAGATGGCCAACAGAAGATCGGCTGCAAACTTTAGCATATAAGTGATAATACCACTAAAAAACCCCGCGATTTAATGCTATCTCCCCGCCGAACGGTTACTATAGTCCCTGCCGGATGCCAGATGGCAGGGACTAATAAAAATACCAACTAGTTATGCACACTGTTCGATATTAAAAACATCAAAAGGCATACATAAGCGAAAATTCTAGTAGGGAACAGAAAGGTACAGATAACAAGTTACTTAGAGAAAAACAAAAAATATATTAATATGTTCCATGCATACCTTTCCCTACTATAGTTTATCTGCAGTGGATACTTAATTAAATTCTTTCTGCGCATCCATAATCAATCAATCCATTCGAAACTTGAATGTATACTGAAAGTTGTTACCGTATCCACTACTAGAAATGCACTTGGGAGAGTATCTTTCCTGCCATGAACGGATCCAGTAGTTCTTTCTGAGCTGATATCACTTAGCCCCCGAAATTAAGAACTTTTTGGAATTTCAGATAATTTATTTTTATACATTACTTCTATAGAAGATTTTTCCTTAACAACATTCAGACTTTCTTGGATTTCTCTTTCTTTATTTTCTTAAAAAAACGGACTTTCTTGGATTTCTCTTTCTTTATTTTCTTAAAAAAGGAATATTTTCTCATTTTTCTTTAAAGCCGAGTTTTCTCTCATAGAGAGCTTTATTCTACAATTTTTTTTCCAACTGAGTGATTTAATAGATTTTCTCTCCCATTATATTAAATTTTATTGATCAACTCTAATAAATATTTAAGAGTTATATAAGGGAATATTATTTTTATATCATATGATGGGATTTTGAAAAGAATCTCTTAACTTTAGTGTTTCTTTCCAAAATAATTTCTAAATTTGATTTTTATTTATAAGAATAATTTATTACATCATAATTTATTGTTCACTCTAATTAAAATCAATCGCCACATTCTAGCCATCAAATTTAAAAGTAGTTCAGTCAAAAAATAGAAATATGTTTACATAAAAGCATAGGGTATTACAAAAATTACGTTGAGGAAAAAAGGGAAGAGGTAAACCTACTAATGAATTATTGAAAATGATGTGTGTGGGGGATAATTGAATAATAGAGTTATGTTATCAGAAACGAGAAACGGGAAACAGAACGGGAAACGAGAAAGGTACGAGAAACGAAGTTTGGAGGTTTCGCATATAAGAAACCAGGAGAGAGAAAAACACCATATTAAAGGTGAACAATATAAACAAATAATTAATCATAAGCCTGCAATGTTTTTGCTCATGAAACTGTAAAAAAAAATTGTAAATACTAATTTACTTTTAAGAAAGAAGTAATAATTTTGTAGATCCAAAAATTTAGCCATCATTAATTCCAAGAAAATAGCAAACATTGATAAGAATAAGAGATTTGAAATATAAATAATTAAATTTGTTCTTTCGAATATATATGTATCTCTAAAGTCACTTCCAACAATTCATATCAAAATGCAAGTAAACCTAATAATCTAGATTTTGAAGGTCATTTTCTGGAATGGTTGTTGAGCTTGAGCCAATTCCAAAAGAATTATTTTGGTCAATAGACTTCATGGTATCATCAAGCATGTCTTCAGCATTGTCTTGTAGCACCTCAAGTGGAAGCTCATCATTTTCGTCATCTTGTGAACCACCATAATCCCACATTCTCATGGGTCCAGTTTTGTATTATAGTTGTTGTCGAGATAACAAACGTAGATTTGAATGTACAAACACCAAATTTTGTGCCATTTTTGTGCCTAGGCGATTCCTCTTCGTTGAATGGATGAAAGCATATTCACTCCAATTTCTTTCACATGTAGAGGAACTAGTCACCTATAAAATAAAATTAAAATTATGTTAGTCATAGTCAATCAATAAATCTTATAAGATAAATAATCTAAAATGAGCTTTAGAATTAATTGTTTAAACAATAAATCAATACATTAAAGGTATTTTTTGTTAAGAATACCTGTGAAAGCAAACGGATAGCCAAACGATGAAGAAAGGGGGTCCCTGTACCATATTGTATCCAGAAGTCGATGGTTCCAAGTTGTTGTCTGTTGTATGCACAATCTTCATTTGCAAAGTGGTCTTCTGATCTCAAATACTTTCCTAACTCAAACCGTAAAGCAGTGCGATCCTGACGATTGTAACACCTACTTATAAAAGTGTTCCAGTTTTGCATAACTTCTACATCTGATGATGGTTTCTTATGAAACCATTTAGGATTGAGTAAAAATGCAATTGAATGAAGAGGGCTATGAAGCATTTTCCACCTTGTCAAACTAAGTTCCCACACTTCATTTCTCGTGTCTTTGTCGATCCTATAATTTTAATCTTCCATTATGTCATGGATCGTCTCTCTCATTTGATCCATGCTCTCAAAGAAATCCCCTAAGAATGGTTGATCACTATCAAATATGCGAAGGGTGGAAACAATAGGTGTAATAAGGGTAACAATATCCTCCACTCTCCTCCAAAAATTCTATGAAGAAAGACAAATAATAATGTCCTCAACTTTTAGGCCATCCCCAGTATGAGAACCCTTCCACCTTTGCCAATCCATTGATACCACCATCTCTCTCAAAGATTGATGCATTTTAATAAGGCGTTGAAGCATAATGAAAGCAGATGCAAATCTAGTTTCGGCACATCGAAGAAGCTGAAGTTTTGCATATTTCCTATAAATTGCTATGGATGCTGCATGATTAATAATAAAGTGTTGTAGCATCTTTGCTTCAGTTATAGTTTTATCAACCCATGCAATGTTATTAATATCTTTCAGGAGCACATTCAAGCAATGCACAGAGCAAGGAATCCAAAAAATTGTTGGATATTCATCCTCAATCAACCCACCAGCAAGGATATTGTTTGAGGCACTATATGTAACAATTTGGACCACGTTTTCTCTACCAACCTCCTCTATTGCCTCTTTGAGGAGACCTGTTAGATATGGACCATCTTTTTTCTTTCTTGTAGTATCATAGGATTTTAAAAACATAACTCATTTTGGACTAGAAACCAAAATATTGATAAGGGGACGATGGTTAACATCTGTCCAACAATCAGAGACAATGGAGACTCCAGATTCCTTCCAACTATCTTTAATGTCTTGAAGTCTAGCTTCAACCCGAGCCCTCTCTTCAGATAACACGGTTGTCCTCATCTTTTCATAACTAGGAGGCTTGTAACCTTTAGGAGCATTGTTAACTAGATCTCTTACCATTTCTTTCCAATAAGGAGACCTAAAAACATTAAAATATATGCCATTTGCGAAAAAAAATCGTCCAATGGATGCATCGAGATTTCCCCTCCCTTTTACATCCCATAAGTTTTGAAGGTGAGAAACAGAAACTTGATGTTGAGAGGAAGAGTGTGGACCACCAATTGTCAATCCACTACGATTGTTGTTAGCTTGAACTAAACCTTCAACAATATGTTTAAGCTTTTCAAGTTCATTAAATTGCTTAATTAGAGAAGCTTTTTATGTTTTAGGTACACTGTCACATAAAGCTGATTGTTCTTTTTTCCCCATTCCAAGTAAATGCCATCGAACTCTTCCTACATTCCCCGATTTTTATTTTTTACAATAAGGACACAACCAAACCTTTGAACCAGATGATCCACTTGATCCTCCACTGTAAGGTTGAGTGCATTTCACAGGTGCCCATAACCTTGCCTCAAAGGCTTTTTTTGCTTCTTGATATTCTTTGTTTTGGATTTTTTTGGATGCCGCTATGGAAGATTTTTGTTGGGAAAGGGGTGGTCTACTTTGTGACATTGATGAACTTTCTTTCATTGCAATGAAAAATTAGTGGAATAAGAAATAAATGATTCTCCTCTGCAACCAATCTTAATCTGCACAATTTATATTTGAAAATTAGTTACAGAAAATAAAATAAAAAAATTGACACTTAATTAGAAAAATATAATTAACTAAAAATTTGTAGAGAAAATCAAAGAAAATTTTGGAAAACTTAAACAAAATAAAATTATTTATCTTTTTTCAAATTTTCAAATATCTAAATCACCTTAGTTCGAGCATAAGAGGGACTAGATCCAAAGAAAGGGGTCATTGGCCCATCCAATTACCTCCTAGATCCATAGATGCTAGTCCCTTGCTCTGGCAACTCCTCTAGGATCATATAGCTGGACCAACCGCTTGTTCAAGGGAACTTCGATAGTCAGCGAGTGCCTAGTTCACCTCTAGAGGGACCCATTTTAGACAATTCGAGGAAATTAGAAAGGTGCATCTAGAATTAGGATTGCTTCCTCATATCTCCGAATTTCCCTTTCAGAAGGTTCAAATTTGGCAACGAAACTCAAGCTCAATTTATATACCTTGTATTTGATACTTTAATAATATATTTTTGCAGTGTTTTCATTTTACCACATACAACTTTGTCAAACTCTGTTGGTTGAGAGTCAAATTTGTGTAGAGATTCATTCAGACACCCAAAACTAGGAATCACTTTGTTTATGGATCACATTCAGTATAGGAGCACATTACAGAACCATAAATGAAGTCTTGTGGGATAGATTGATGGTCTGGACAAGAAGCCACCATTATGTTTGCTGGAAAAAAAATCCCATTATACCAGAGTTGCCAGGTGGTAGGAGAATGGAAGGGGACAATGAAGCAAAAGGTCTAGCTGAGTGAAGATTGTGCTAAGAAGAAAAACTAAAATACCTCACAAGTAGTTATCATGCTAGAAGAATCTCATTAACTTCACTTGCCCTATATTCTTCCACATCTGGAAATTTCCAGGTTCAAATTTTGCTATTTTCCTGTGTATTTCCAAGGGCCATTTTCCCTGTGAGAGGAGCCCTGAATTTTCCTGAGAAAATTAATGAAGGAGAATTTGTTGGGGCAAATTTACTGTGATTTTTTTATGGCTATTTGTGACTGATTTTCTAAGGAAATTTTCCAGAGAAAATTTATACTGTTTAAAAGTTGAAAACACCAACGTATTTGTTTTTGCAATTTCAGAATGCATTTGTGAAGAAATTATTTTCTAGGTATAAAAAAATTGACGGTAAAATAAATCAGATCTGGTGTTAAAAGTTCAACCACCATTCACTCCAATTGTGAAAAATCGATTTAAAGTGTAAGCAAACATTGAAATCATGCCATTTATAATGGACCTTGATACAGAACTTGCCAAGTTGGCTTGCCAAGCTGTAAAGGGACTTGTAATGGAATAGCTTAAACAACTGATAAGAGTTTTTGACTTTTTCCTGTGGGATATGAGAGGAATATCAAGATAATGTGGTACTTCCCGGAGCAGTAAAGTTGCAAACAAGACAGCAAGTTTCAGACTATAGTGATCACTTTTATCAGCAAACATAAAGTTGAAAAATTGTAAAGATGAACAGCAAGTTGTACTTAAATATTTCAACAGGCTCAGCACAGCAATTGAGAGGGAACTAGGGCTGTTCACAATCTGAACGCTAGAGGATGCCTATAATAAAACAATAGCCATTGAAGCCAGGCAAATTTGTGACCATTTTATGGCGATATTATGTTGGCTTATAAAACTCATGAAATATTGTAATTTTGTCTATATTTTGGCCACAATGGTCAAAATTTCAGTACTATTTCTAACTATAAGAAAGACCAATACTCATATTATGAGGATATTCTACACAGTAGACTGTAGGATAGAATCAAAATTAGAAGCCTGGGCCTCAGCGGTTGCTGGCTTACTGATTTACCACTATTATAGAACCAAACTTACAAGAAGGAGCATTTAACTGTATATTTTTCTAAAGTGTTGTTCCATATTGTCATGATAGTATCAGCATTTTCCCTTGGTTACAAACCAAATCCCATATTTTATTCATAACGATTATACAGTTGCATTCCCATATTTTATTCATAATGATTGTACACTTCTTCAATCCCTTTGACTTATCTTTACGGAAATTTAAGACATTAATAAAATTATCTTATATATCATTTTCATGAAATAATATAATAGTGAGTACAGCTATGTCTTTCTAAGTTTCTCAATCCCTGGCTTCCCTCTTCAAACTTCAAAGTGAGAAAAACAATCCAAAAAAACTAAAAATTTCTTGACTTAATGGATATTTTCCAATTTGGATATTTTCCAATTCCCCTAATATATTACACTGATATTTTCAAAATTTAAGGATTACTCAAAATTTAAAAAATTGCGACTTTTTCATGGCGATATTATGTTGGCTTCAAAAACTGATGAAATATTGCAATGTTGTATATATTTTGGCAACAATGGTCAAAATTTCAGTATTATTTCTAACTATAAGAAAGACAAATACTCATATTATGAGGATATTCTACACAGTATGATAGAATCAAAATTAGAAGCCTGGGCCTCAGCATTCGATGTACACTGTTGCAGTCAGAGGCTTTGAAGTTGAGCATCACTTATGGCAAATGAAGCTTGCTGGTAGGGAACCGGCAATTGAGACATATGACAGGGTATTAGTGGTTTGTGCGGTGGAGAAAAATTTGCTGGCAGTGGGAAGATTGATGGCTGCAATGGAAGCTGTTGGAAAACCACCTAGCAGGAAAACATTTTCATGGTTGGTGCATGGTTATGTGAAGGGTGGACATTTTGAGGAGGCTGCAAAGACACTCATTACTATGCTCGACAAAGGGCTGTACCCTGAAAAGATGGAAATAACAATGGTTCTTAAGGGTTTGCAGAAAAACCTGCAGAAGACAGGTCACCCTGGGGCCTGAACTATACCTTAACATTTGTAAGCGCCTTTCAGATGCAGGTTTGATCGAGCCTTGCCTTATATATTTGTATCTAGATAAACTTTGTATTATAAGGATGTTGTGAGGCAGAGAAGTTAAAGATGGAAATTTCAGTCCCAATCTACATTTTTGTTCCAGATATAACTTGATACCAGGGCACATAAAATGCAGTGGATATGTGTGGAATTTATTCCTGTCTCTGTGTGTTTTATGTTATTCGATAGCGATAAGGTTTTCTGTTTCTCATGATTGAGCAGTCTCCTGTTGAATTTGTATTCTTGTCCCTCTCGTACTGGTAATAAACTGATATTGTATTGAATTATTTTTTATTTTCTAATAACTTGGATACTTTCTAATAGTAATTGAAGAACTACATCAGCTATCTACTGTTGCTAAGAAGTTATTATGCAAACTTATTCTTGAATCTTTATGATCATAACAAGGTCATGTTGTCATCCTTACAGAAACTCTGGAATAGTTATAATGTTGCTACATACTAATACTGTTTAGACTTTTAACTGGAAAATTTATCAGCAAAGGTTACCTTGAAAATGAATTTAAACTGGCCGATATTTACAACTTCATAACAATCTAACTCATTGAAATCTAAATCATATAAAAGGAGAGAAGTTAGAACCTAAAGTTATTATGTAAAGTAACGAGTCGTAGATTTCATAAGAAGCACTATAATTGTTTCCCCTTGGTTATGACACAGGCATTTGCCTTCCCGTGCGGCGTGTATCGAGTCAGCAACAACTGGCTTACTGATTTACCACCGTTATAGAACCAAACTTACAACGAGTATTTAACTGTATATTTTTTCGAAAGTTTTGTTCCAGATTGTCATGATAGTACTAGTGCTTTCCCTTGGTTACAAACCAAATTCTCGATGATGAAAATGCCACTAATCTTTGCTATGGAAGGTACGATAGAAGTGTTCCTGATCTTTGCTATGGAAGCCTGAAGGTACGATTAAAATATCACTGAAGTGGTATGAGTTACAGAAAATTTCACCGCAGTCAGAATCATTTTAACGGAGTACATATACATGCATTGATATATCATATGGACGATAGAACAGAGGTTTCATTAAATTAGGCTAAAAGAGGATATTATAGGACTGAACACAGGTATAGCGCATTATGATATGTACAACCTCACCTACCCAAATCTTGAGAGAATTATGTGGTCTAGAATTAGCATTCATAAAAGAAAACCAGAGATTGAAGTGTGTAGGTAGTACCTTTTGACAATAGAATTGACAATGCTGTTGAAGATAACTCGATGGGGGCGTGAAGCTGCTTGGCTCTGATTTGTGCCTTGCTTGCATCTGAGTAGTGATGGGTTTGCTCTCTTCTTCTACTTAAATCCTTGAAAAAACATGAGCAACTGGAGTCTAGAACTAAAATTTAATGGCAACTAGTGTTTTTCTTTGGCAACGCTCTCACAATACCCTACGTCCTCAGCTAGTTCTTTCTTCATTTTCTCGCTCACAATACCCTGGACTCTGGAGTGCTTATCTTTAATTTCCAGAAACTAACAGTCCAGCGCAGAAACTAACAGTCTAACGCAGCAAACTGACAGTCAACTACGAATTAAACTCTCTGTATGTGTAATCAATTGCTAATTAAACTCGATTTAACCCACGGTTTGAAAAAATTAAATTTAATGTGAGTCTGAAAAATAAATTTAACTGCAAGTCCATCCGGAAACGGCCAGAAGAAACTGTTTCGTTTCGTGCGAAACCGTTTCTTTCCAGTGAAAACGAAAACGGCCGTTGCAGACAGCGTTTCTAGTATGGTCGGGTTTCTTCGAAGGTTTCTGCCAGAAACGGGGGACATCGTCCCGTTTCTGGTAACTAGGTAATAGAGGCCAAATTTTATTGCTCAGAAAAGATCATTGGATTGATTTTCACTGTCAAATAGGCTCTCGCAGACTGCCATGAGGTCTAATCGACAAACAGGGTCAAAATTGTCCGCCTCCATTCACATTAGAGTTGTGTGATAGGTTGTTACAGGAAAGTATTTTTCTTGGTCGTTTTACCAAATTTGGTTTGTAATTCAAGACAAGGGAAATTGCAAAATGCGTTGTTACATGGATATTAGGAAGCACATAAATGCTAACATCGTCTAGGAATGAAAAAACAGGAAATAAAATGGAACGGGGTTGTTTTGTATGCAGGCAGGATAATGAAGATGACGTGGAAAAGATGAGGTGGAGGTGAATGGTGACATGAAGGAGTTAGCTGGCTCGCTTGACTCACACTCGCCTGAAGCAGGAAATGGTTTCAACTAAACTATTGACCACGCTCGAGGGCTATCGCACCAATATATTATTTTCTAATGAGATATGACGGTGGATCTTGACCGTAGATCTTTAAATCAGCGGTTTCAAGAAACAACCTCTCAGTAGCTACCGCTCATATAACTCTTGTTCCTTTTGTATCGCTATGTTTACATGTAGGGGCATTTTAATTCAAATATACATTGATGTGCTTAGAACATGCGCATCTGTTATTCCTCCGCCAATATAACATGCATGTGGCATGGCTCACATCTTTGATTTTTGGAATGATTTAACTCCCAACCTAATCTTTAAAGTTTGACTTGAAGAGTTAGGCTGAAATTGATGCATGTTACATGAAACTTTTGATATAACACTTTTACAAAATCATTTCTTACCTCTCTCTCTCTCTCTCTCTCTCTCTCTCTCTATATATATATATATATATATATATATATATATATATATATATAATACTTTTATTTTGAAGCATAAAACAAAAAATGACTATAACAGAGTGCATACATAATTAATTGAAATTCATGGTTATCAGTCCAAAAAGCATATAGCCTTTCTTCCTAAAAATTTATAACACAAACACCCATTTAAAATAAAGCACTGTTAAGAATTGAAATGACACTCAACCATTTATAACTTCCAAACAAATTTAATGGCCTCTATATTTCATCATACTAATATGGGTAATTATAATTAAAATTTTGATATGGTACATGCATAAAAATGGGTATCTCGTGCCACTTTTCTAAGGACAAAATTGTTACAAATATCATTATCCATCAACACAATGACATTGAAGTCATTGATTTGGTGAACCAATTAGATATTTTAGATTACAGTATCTCATGCCAATTTTTTATTTATGGATATAATTGTTACAACTATCATTTTCCACCAACACAAGAACTTTGCAATTATTGATGTGGTGAACTGTTGGCACAAAATAATCATCAAGGAAAGACCCTAGGTTCAAGCTCGGGAAGCCAACAGTGGCCCGTCGATGTCGGCATTTTCACCTTACCTAAGGGGTAAGGAGTCTCACCCGAGGCGTGTCATCGCTAGAGATAAGAAGGGTTTGTCATGGAGTCAACGGAGCATCAACAAAAGCATCAACTGATAACAGATATATAACATTACACACATAGTATAGGTAACAACATATCATCTAAAGCATGAGAAATATTGAATGCATGCATCTCATAGGACTTTACAAGATTTTAAATAGGTCATCATATCATACATGCTTATACACAACATATTCCCCAACCAATCTAGACTTTCCTTTCCATTAATTCAATAATAAAGTAGTATAATACATCTGGGCATATGTCACAAGTAAATATGAGGAATATTCGTGTACAAACTCACGGGCTTGGTCTTAGTCCCAAATATCCTGCTCAGCTGAGCTCCTTTCTCCTGGTATCAGATTGCTGCAATCTCTATCATCTCTTCAATGCCAACATCAAGAACCTCGCCAACCAACAACAACCTCTTCCTTACTGACCCTCTCCTTTTATATCTCTCTCTACTGTTGGGACTGCCAAATCTTACTCGATCGTTCTTTCCCTTGGCTGCCCCACCTCCTTTCTTCTCGCCAGGATGACGTTGCCTTCTACAACCCTTCTGCAACTGCTTGTTCGTACCTTGCTATCCATCTTACTCCCCCGCAAGCTAGCCATTCTTGCCATCCATTTCCTCCTTGTTCCTTGGTTAGCCAAAATTGATCAAAACCTTTACAAAATCTAACCGAAGGTCCTAATAGGCCACGAACAGAATTCTTTGACTTGTCCCCGAGTCATTTCATTTTGACCTCGGTCAGTCCTGCTGATATTTCCATGGGTTATTTAGTTGGTGGTTGTACTTCTTGCATTGGTTTTACTCACTGCTTGGCAGGTGCTTCTTTTGCTTCGGCCCCTGCTCGCAAGGTGGTATCTGTTCCCACTAGACTTTCCTCCTTCTAATGTTCCCTTGTTCAAAACGAAGGCTCCATCTCTGGGACAACTGTTGTGGTTTACTGCCTGAATTCTTTGTACTTTTCAATGGCGGTATCCCATCTTGTAAGGATCATGTCAACACGTTGAGTGAAGTCTTCGACTGACGGCGACGTTAACTTTGTTGGGTGTTGGTTTTGTAGCATCTCCCATTTTTGTCCACTGGAGTCATAAAGCTCTTTAAAATATAGGCCTTTGTGTGCACTAGTGGCCGTAGGTCTCTAATAATTTTCTTTTTTTTCGCAAACTCTTCCTCAATTTTATCAACTTGGGCCTAGATTGAGTAAATCTAGTCGTTTATCTACTATAGGTGGGTAGGGTCTGTACAGTCTTTTTTATTGGCGAATAATGTTTTTATTCGCTCTCTCATGGGGTAGACAAGGTGGTTCTTCAGCGTGACGCTTCCTGGCCAATCGCAGACTCTGTTCATTAGTACACAACCTTCCATGAGGGCATTGGCTAGTGTTTGCTTCTTTACTTCCCCTTCAGCGATATTTCCCTCGACATTCCTGGTGTAGATCTCAACTGGGTCTGGTAGTGATGATCTTACTGCCTATAGGTTACTTTTCATGTCGGCATTAGTGGCTACCAAGATTGAGCATGCTGCCTGGATGTGGTTGCAACAATTGACTAGTGTGCAAGTCGTGATGTACACCGACGCTTTTGTGCTTGCATCGACAATAGTTGGTCATAATAACTTGAATCTTTGCATGACCTGATCAATTTGGGCTTGCAAATCTACATTTTCTTGCCTCAAGTGATCGCTCTCTTCTGTTACCTTGTGTAATTTCTTTGTCTGTTTCTCATTCTCCTTAGCTAGATCCTCGTGGATCTTCTCGGCCCTATGCACTGCTTGTTGTATAAATGTGAATAACCTTGTCAATGACCAGTGATGGAGTGTGTTGGCTTGCATTGTACTAGGCTCAGGGAAATGCTGCTGTATGGGTAGGCCGTTAGCGATGGATTTTTTAGAGTGGGAGGCTGGCGGATGAATTTTCTATGAATATGGAGTGAACTATGGAGTGGGTGCTACAATTCTAGGGTTGGGGACCACTATGACATTGTAAGGAAAAAGTGGCCTAAACGGCTGAATCCTTTCTCCCTTCAGAACAGTGTCTGGGATTCCGACTTGTGGTGGGTCCATTCCCAAAATTACTGATGTAAGTGAGTTTGGCAGTGTACTGCTAGCAGAAGTGGTTCCTCCTCCCTACTCTCTTGACTCAAATTCTAATTCCAAAGTTGTGCGTCGTCGGCTAGACAGGAGGGTTTCTAATAGGCTTGTGGAGGTGGAGGCTATGTGCGAGCATGATTCCCACAACTGTGGTAAGCCAGTGGAATTGGTGGTAGGAATTTCTTCAATAATGGCAAATGTGGAAACAGAGTGCTTGACCTCATCAGTAAGGTTGAGAATTGTGGGTGGTGGTGGTGGAGCAGTTTTCGGCTTTTTGACGGTCGGACCACGAAAAATTCTTTTGTTCTTTGGTTTGGGGACCCTTGGTTGAGATGGTGGGTGGGTCACTCCGGTGGGGAGTTTCATGGCCAGTGGGGTTGTGATAATTGGTGAGAATATAGTAGAACCTTGAAATTGGGTGGGATAAATCTCGCCTATGTTTCCTTCAAAACTCACGATTGTTCGTCTCAGCTCAAACATCCTCTCCTCCATGTGGAGCAACATTGGTTGGTGGACATCTTCGGCTAGCCTTTTCCTGTTGCTTTCTGTTGCATCTTCACCTTGCACCTACTCCTTCAAGGCTCCAAATAGATAATTGTACTTCCCATCAACAATTTCATAAGTCACCCTCGGCAATGATACCACCTCATTGTGCAGTGCTGCTACAGTCAAGGCGAACCTCTGTGGCCTCATCTTGAATGTCTCTGGGTGGACGCACCTCAGCCTAAGGTAAGTGTGCATGTCGGAATCTCTAAACTAGATTTCTTCAGAATATTCATCTAGCAGAGTTGTAGGTATCCTCTGTGTCAACCTTATCATGGTTAGCATCAGCTCATACCAATCCTTGAAGGTTGTCTCATTTATCTCCTTCATGTTGGGTTCTCCCGACACTTTCGATGGTTCATAATTAAGAGCTATCGGTTGTCCTTCAACAATGGTTTCCATTTTCCTTTCCTTCGGTGGCCTCCATTTCCACATTGCCAAATACATCAAAATGTACCCAAACACGAAATTGGTAGTACATGTGTATACATCTCCACAGGCTTCAAAAAGTTCAGTAAGAACAAATACGGACCAGCTAAGTACCTTTCCTTGATATAAATGTTCCGCAACCAAAATTTCATCCAATGTGCACTCACCCTTCGTAAAATGTGTCATGGTTTTGTCTGCTATAATGTAGTAGGAAAATATTATGTCGAACTTGTTAATCATATCCACCTTTGCAACCCTTCCACTAATTTGATATTCATCCTCTGAGTTCCATCAGCTAAAGATTTATTAAACTAAAAGGTATTACAGACTCATGTGCTAGTATGTGTGTACATAGAAAATGAAATGGAAAGACAATAGAGAAATACAGTAAGCAACACAAAGACACAAACAGTTTTAATAAGGAGTTCACCCTATTCTCCAGGGCTACGTCTCTAGTCCAGCTTCAGTGGTGGCCTTGTTTTATTGTGTCTTTCAGTAGAGAAATTACAATACAAGGACTCAATATGAGTTCTCTTGAAGCAATTTTTTCTTGGCAGGGTGGTTTTTGGATTCCCCAAGCCACTCGAAGTACACAGACTCTTCTTCTTCCTACCAGCTCTGTGACCCTTGGTCTACAGTGGAAAGAGCCAAATGTGATGCTTAGTCTAGACAGATTCCTCTATGGGAAGGCTTGAATCTTCAAGCTCTTTGGTGCTCGACACTGCCTGTGGTTAGCTCGGTCATCTATCACTTCTTCTTGGCTTTACTATTCTCTGTATTCAGTCCTCCTCTGATGGTTCACTGTTCATTATCTCTCTTGGTCGCTTGGATTCTCCTCAATTCGGATTCCAAATCTAACTAATTTGACTGTTCCTATTCATGGCTTTAGCCACTCAATCCCTATGCTTGTTCGGTTCCTCTTTCGCCTGTCGACTCGCCTTCTACAGCTGCGCTTGGAGTTCCCTACGTTCGGAGTCATCATGAATGCTCAGGGAGTGGCCACTTGTCCTCATCTAAATTGTGCCAGCATGCTTCGTCGGTTCATTTCTTCAGTTACTCCGTGGATATGTTCTTCCTCCACTGTGGCGATTTAACGGATTCCAAATCCCTTTAGAACGCGGCTTAATTCCCTGTCAATTCCGCTTCTTTCCATCAGGCGCAATCTCAGCCGTCTGATTTGGGCCCTCCAGATCCGACGCCATACACGTGTTTCGCACGGTTGACTTGCTCGATAGATAGCACGCGATCAATGGTGGTTTTCACTCACCTCCACTTTCCACGCGTCGATCAATGTATGGAATCGCTCCGCTCCTATCCAAAACCTTTTACCATTCAGGGGCGGCTCGAATCAAAACCGTCAGTTTCCAGAGCATGGGTACCGTCTTTATACTTTAACGCTTTTACCTTTTCCTGCTCACGGTCCTCCAATTCCCGCACTCGACAAGCTGCTCGAGGTTTGCCATTTTGGCCCTGTTCACTTAGCGATGAGCGATTAGCGCTAACCACGCATCAAAAACTTCACCCTTTTTCCATTTCTGGGCTCCCAGGGGCTACTTTAGCCCCCTGTGTGGTCTCCCTGGGCCTCAGTCAGTGCACTTTGACTGAGGTCCTCATCATTCCAGGTCGGCTGCCATGGCCATTGGTTCAGGGTGTTTTTGATACTGTTTTGGATTTCATTAGAGTTTTGTTTGACCTGATTCATTCATGCTTCTTGGCAGTCTTTCTATGGATCCAATTCAGATCATGATCTCCCTATTGAAAAAGCTTTTGGACCACCAAAATTTGGTTTTTATGCATCGACTAAGTGAGAATATTGTTTCTTCACTTGTCCTATCTCAATCCACTTTACACTTCTCGGCTTTGAACCTTTAAGCCCAATCCTAAGGTATTCAACTTCTCCCTGCGCATTGTCCTCACCTTCTTGTCCAGCACTGTGTCTTCCTGCAACTTATTGAGGTGTTCATGTAGTAGGTAATCAATAGAAGGCAATTGACTTTGCTCTTCATGGTTGTCAATCATTCAAGGTTCAAACAATCTCAAACAATCTGCATTTACGACTCAGTAGATGTGCATGTAAGCTGGTAGATCAAGGCGAAACACGTTTTCACCAATCTTCTCAAGTATCCTGAAAGGTCCATAACTGATAGGCTTTAGCTTTTTACCTTCACCTTGCATCCTGTCCTTGCTGATATACAGCCAGACTTGGTCTCCAACTTGAAAACTATGCTCCATTTGATGCTTATCATGCCTAACCTTATACTTGGCCTTCTCCTTTCCAGTTGTTCCTCTACCACCTGAGGGATCTCCTGGATCTGTTCAATGAACCTGGTTGCCTTATCCACATCATTGTGCCCATCAACCATGGTATCTTTACCAAAGACAGAATCCAAATGATACCTTGGTGTGAAACCAAATCAGGTCTCAAAAGGAGATCTCTGTATATAAGAGTGTTTGGCTATGTTGTAAGCATGTTTCACATAACACAAGTGTTCATCTAAAAGCTTATGATGTTTTCCGCAATAACCTCTCAGTAACTGAATCACAGTCCTATTTACTACTTCAATTTCGCCATGTGTTTGTGGATGAAATGTTGTGCTTTTCTTTAACTTGGTGTTCGTCAGTTCCCATATACTAGAGCAAAACTTCCCCACAAATTGGGTGTCTCGATCACATACAATGGAAGTGGGTAATCCGAAATGAACCCATACGTGTTCAAAGAACAATTTTCTAGTCTGTTTAGTTGTGACCTGTTTACTACAAGGTATCAAAATGCACATTTTTCTGAACCTATCCACAACCACATATAGATAATCATGACCTTTCCTAGATTTAGGTAGTCCTCCTACAAAATCCATGGAAACGCTTTCCCAAGGGTGAGAAGGAACTAGAAATGGAGTGTACAAGCCTAGTTTTCTATTGTTGGGCTTGCTTTTTGTACACATGGCACACCCTCTTACATATCTAGAAACTGTCTCATTCATTTTCGGCCAATAGCAGAATCTTTGTAGTTGTGCAACTATTTTGCTTACCACAAAGTGACCTGATATTAGAGAAGTGTGTGCTTCCATAATTATCTTTATCCTCTCAGTTTTGGAATGCAGAGTTTCCCACAATGGTATAAGAGTCGGTCCTTTATATGATAGTCCAATTCTTCTACTCTTTTGCCTTCACTCAAAGCTGCATATACATCTTTAAAGTCCATATCCTGAGCATATTGTTCTATGTAGCTTTCATGTAGTACAAAATTATTCTTAGGTATGGTAGATGCATTTATAATGGGTCTAGATAACATGTCTAAAACCTTGTTATGTATGCCCTTTTTATATTTGATGACTAAGTGAAACTGTTGTAGAAAACCCATCCACCTGTAATGTCTTGATTGTTGCAACCTAGTTTGGGAGTGTAGTTATTGAAGTGGATGATGATCAATATGTATTACTGTCTCTTTGCCCATTAAGTAATGTTTCCACTTTTTCACACTCTGAACTAATGCATACAATTCCTTATCATATGTAGGATAGTTAACTACTGCATGATTAAAAGTCTTAGTATGATAACATATGCGTTTGCCATGTTGTGTCAACACTGCTCCCATGGCATAGTCACTGGCATCAGTTTGGATCTCAAATGGTCTCTACAAATCTCGCAGTGCTAGTACAGGTGCTATACTTATTTTTTATTTCAAGGTATCGAAGGCTTTCTAATGTTTTCCTCCCCACTGAAACACCTTATTCAATCCTGTTAAAGCATATAAGGGAGCTACACTCGTGGAGAAGTTAGAGATGAACTTCCTCCAATATTGTGCTACTCCTAAGAAGCTTCTCAGTTATGTAGCAGACATGGGTTTAGGCCAATTTACAATGACTACCACTTTAGAGGGATCTATTTTCAATTCACCTCCCCCTAATATGTGACCCCAGTAGTTTAGATATGTTTTGCAAAATTCACACATTGAGATTTTAACATAAAGCTTTTCTCTTTTCAAAACATCTAATGTCTGCTTAACATGCTTTAAATGTTCTTCCCACGTTTTACTAAAAATCAGAATGTCATCTAGATACACAATAAAAAAATCATCAAGAAAAGGTCTGAGTACATCGTTCATTAATCTCATGAAAGTAGCAGGAGCATTAGTTAAGCCAAAAGGCATAACTAGTCATTCATACAATCCCTGCTTTGTTTTGAAAGCGGTCTTCAATTCATCTTGCTCTACAACTCTGACCTGATGGAATCCACTATGAAAATCCATCTTGGTGAAATAAACAACTTCTTTTAATTGATCTAAGAGATCATCTATGCAAGGAAGTGGATCATGATTCTTGATTGTTATCTTATTCAGTGCTCGGTAATCAATTCACATTCTCCACAAGCCATCTTTCTTTCTCACCAAAATGATTGGTGACCCACATGGTGATGTGCTAGGCCTGATGAAGCCCTTCTCGAGAAACTCCTACACCTTCTTCTTGATTTCAGCATTCTTTAAAACAGACAACCTGTACATCCCAATGTTAGGCAATTGAACATCTTGCTGCAAAATAATATCGTCTACTATTCCCTTTTTGGGTGGCAGACATTTAGGTTCTTGAAACAAGACATCATACTCTGAAACAACCTTTTCTATATTAGATTGTTGTTTAGCATTACAACCCTCAAATACATTAGTTTTATCAGGTTTCTTTTCCTTTACAACCATCAGTAAGAATTGTTTGCAAGAATTAATCATTCTTTTCATCTTCCCTGAGTTTAGGAGAGTATAATTATTCTTGAGCTTATGAGCTCTTACAAAGTATTTGATTCCATCTTTAACCAGTAGATACTTGTTCTCAACTCTATAGAAAATAGCCTCTCTATCGTACAAGTAAGGACTTCCTAAAACAATTCTACATATATCCAAAGGAATTATGTGTAACTCAACCTCATCTACAAATGTTGACCCAAAAGAAAACTTGAGTTTGCACTGTCTAGTCACTTGTAGTTGTGCTTTATCATTGAACCATCCTAATGGGTATGGTTTCCTGTGAGGTGTAGTTGCTAATCCCAATTTCTTTACAATTGCTTCAAAAATCAAATTTACTTGAGATCTACTATCAAACAAAGTATCAATCTTTTGATTTTTGGAAATAACTCAAATATGGAAAAGCTCATGCCTTTTTCTCTCATTTTCTTCATCAATAACAAATTGAGCAGAATTACTAGTAGATGTTTCAGAATTCTTACCTTTTATATCTGTGGCTGCTATGGTTGTTTGATATCCCAAGTCTGACCCCAAATCCCTCTGAATAGCTGCAGCTTTCTTCTTCTTCTTGCCCTTGGACTTCTTAGGTCTCATCTCTGGATGCAGAATCCAACAATGCTCATCATCATGCCCCTCCTTTTTATAGTGAGTGCATGAAGCTTTGGCTTTCTATACAGTGTTAGCCTTCCTTGCTTTCCACTTCTGTTTTCTTTTCTCCTTGCTCTTGCTAATAGTGGGTTGGGATGGTCCCCCAACTTCTGGATTGCCATTCTTTCCTCTAGCCTCTAGATGAGTAGCTTGTACAGACACCTCATCTATACTAGTGGGATTAAACATGAGGATGGCATGCCTCATGTAGCTGTGTAGACCACTAATGTACTTCAAAATAGTCTCTGGTGAGTCTAGTGAGATACCCAACGCCAATGCTCTCTTTCTGAACTCTTGAGTATACCCTTGTACACTTTTCCCCTTCAACTACTGAAGAGTTTTCCAACTCATCATGACCTGTTGCATGTACGCCAATGGATAGAACTGTTTCCTGATTGCAGAAACAAAGTCACTACAAACAGAGATGTTCTTTCTCTTGCTTAGAGCCTGATGCATCTTCCACCTTTTACTTTCTAAAGTCTCGGTACATTTCTTCAATCATGGACTTAATAGCTAGGAAAATTTCTATGAAATGAGGGTCTGGCCCCATAGAACCCTCTTCTGACATGGTCTTTCGAGGATAGACTCTCCCACTTTTAGGATTAGTTTCCACCAACTCTCCTTCTCCTAATTTGAGCTTTGATCTTGTGAGCATTCATAGCTTATACCAACAAAAGCTTGTCTAACCTTACAACCTTATTGCTCTGATACCACTTGATTTGATATTCACCCTATGAGTGCCATCAGTTAAATATTTATTAAACTAAAGGGTATTACAGACTCATGTGCTGGTGTGTGTGTTCTGTTTTATTGAAACAACAGATTGATCATATTTCCAATATACAGAAAATGAAATGGAAAGAGAGCAGAGAGATACAGTAAGCAATAAAAAGACACAAATAGTTTTAATAAGGAGATGAGCCTATTCTCCAGGGCTACGTCTCCGGTCCAGCTTCAGTGGTGGCCTTGTTTTATTGTGTCTTTTCACAGAGAAATTACAATATAGGGACTCGATATGAGTTCTCCTGAAGAAGATTTTGCTTGGCAGGGTGGTTCTTGGATTCCCCAAGCCACTCAGAGTACACAGACTCTTCTTCTTCCTACCAACTCTGTGACCCTTGGTCTATAGTGGAAAGAGACAAATGTGATGCTCAGTCTAGATAGATTCCTCTATGGGAAGGCTTGAATCTTCAAGCTCTCTTGCGCTCGATGCTGCCTGTGGTCAGCTTGGCCCTCTGTCTCTTCTACTTGGCTTTACTATTTTCTGTGTTCAATCCTCCTCTCAAGGTTCATTATTCACTGTCTCTCTTGGTCGCTTGGATTCTCCTCAATTCGAATTCCAAATCTAATTGATTCGAATATCTCTATTCATGGCTTTAGCCATTCCATCCCTATGCCTGTTCGGTTCATCTTCCACTTATCGACTCACCTTCTATAGCTGCGCTTGGAGTTCCCTGCGTTCGACGTCATCATGAACACTTAGGGAGTGGCCACTTGTCATCCTCTAAATGGTGCCAACATGCTTCGTCGGTTTGTTTCTTCAGTTAGGCCATGAATGCATTCTTCCTCCACCGTGGTAGTCAAATGGATTCCAAATCCCTTTGGAACATGGCTTAATTCCCTGTCAATTATGCCTCTTTCCATTGGGCACAATCTCACCCATCAGATCTCGACCCTCCAGATTCGATGCCATCCACATGTTTCACGTGGTTGACTTGCTCAACCGATAGCATGTGATCCGTGCATGGAATCACTCCACTCCTGTCCAAAACGTCTTACCATTTAAGGGCACCCCGACCAAAACCGCTGGTTTCCAGAGTGTGGGTCCCGCCTTTGTACTTTAGTGCTTTTACCTTTTCCTGCTTGTGGTCCTTCGGTTCCCCCATGTGACCAAGTGCTCGGGCTTTCCAATTTTGGCCCTATTTGCTTAGCGCTAATCGCACATCAAAAAATTCACCCTTTTTCCATTCTGGGGCTCCCAGGGGCTTCTTTGGCCTTTTGCACGATCTCCATGGGCCTCGGTTAGCGTGGTTTGACCGAGGCCCTCGTCCCTCCATGTCAGTTGCCATGGCCACTGGTTAAGGGTGTTTTTGATACTGTTTCGGATTTGATTAGAGATTTGTACAACCTGATTCAGTCATCGTTCTTGACAGTCTTTCTATGGATCCAATTCGGATCATCCACCCTGCTCAGTCCCATACCTTGCATAGGAATTATCTGCAATTGAAACTCTGTGATTTCCTTCATTTTCCTGCGAGTTAAGTAGTCGAGATTGACATGACATTTCTTGAGTGTGCCTACGAAGCTAATTACTCTGGCAACTTTCCCCATGTTTTTTATACTTACTTTACCACCATCAGCTAACCTGGACCTAATACTTGTGAAACAGATTTGGAAAGGACAAGCCTGCATTGCATATTAACTTTGTCGTGATGGGCTTATTTATTAACTAAACTTGTGCTTAATGGGAAAATATTTTGTGGCTCCTACTTTGACAGTTACATTATCAGTTACTTATTATGGAAATGAATACTGGTACAACAGAATGGAGGGGTACGCGTGTGATCATAAAAGATGGAAAAAACGTCTTCCTATATGTAATTTGTTGACTATGATTGCGAATTCTATTTTTCCCTCCCCTTGACCACAAATGGGTTGCGGCATGATGACAATGTTGTCGCAAACTTACCATCATTTCATTTATTTTTATGATAAAAGCAATACTCTACCTAGCTTCTCAATATGACTGACTATATATATATATATATATATATATATATAATATATATATATATATATATATATATATATATATATATATATATATATATATATATATATTTTTTTTTTTTTTTTTTTTTTCACTTGCAGGCTCCTTTCCAAGACTCTCTTTATTTGGGATTTGTGGTTGGCATAGTGTGGAAGGGTTTTAGGCATGAGACATTTACCCATCCATGTAGCATGATTCCATCTAGTTGAGCCAACCTTACTGCTCCTAAGGTTATGATCTTTGTAACTATAAATAGCCCCAACCAGATGATGAGCCCCGAATTGGGTAACTTATTGGGCTCATTTTGCCTAATTGTCCTTGTTCAATCCTCCATTTTTCATAGATTATGCATGTTTTTCTAGTATGTTTATGTTATTTGAATGAATAAGGGTGGTCACTCTACCAAGGAGGCTAATACGTGGTCATTCTAGGTTTTTTGGACAAATTTTGGAGCAAAACCAAGAAATTATGGCCCAGGTGATAACCAAGCTTGAGGTGAGGATTTGTAGGGAGCTTGTCTATGGCAATTAATGGCCCTTCCTCGAAATCTCCACCCTCAACTCCGAGCTTAACAGGTCACCAAAACGAGTTCTAAAGGCAGCCAAGCAACTTTGGAAAGAGTGACTGTTTACTGTAGTTGGAATAGCCAAGTCCCTTGAATCTAGGAGGGCTGCTAGCCCCTTCATATTGTATAAATAAGAAGGCCTCAGCCTTCGTAGTTTACTTTTTGGAACTGTTGGTATTTGCACTATAGTGCTGTCCTTTCTTCAGCTCATTTTTCTTAGCTACTGTTGTACACTTTCTTGTGATGATTATTTTTTAGTAATGAGAAGCAGCTTTACTTGGCATCATATCTGAGTTCTTTATAGGAGCCTGCAACTCTTGGGGTTGGGCCCAACCCGAGTGCTAAGGCCTCCTTTATGTATTGTTATTTGTTCTTCATGCATTTGCAAAATTATTTATGTTAGGTAGATTAAATCTTGCTAATTAACTAGGTCACTGTTAATGGTTAGAAAGACTTTTGATGCTCAGATTTAGTTGATAGGTTGTTTACAGGGAAAAGCTTCAAAAAAGGGCCATCAACCATCTCTGGTTTCACCTCTCCCTCAGTGGGATCAGGAGTTGTGATCAGGATGACCT
The DNA here is from genome assembly GCA_031772625.1 of Pinus tabuliformis. Taxonomy (NCBI): domain Eukaryota; kingdom Viridiplantae; phylum Streptophyta; class Pinopsida; order Pinales; family Pinaceae; genus Pinus; species Pinus tabuliformis. Next base: position 1,442,064,394 of record CM062820.1, read on the forward strand.
TGCTGCCCACAAAAACATTGATTTTGCTTTGCCATGCAATCACTAGTGTTTGATTTTCATGTGTAGAAGTTGGTTACAAGTTCAGACGTTTTCTTGCTTAATGCATGAGTTAGAATACATGGTTTCATTGCAGTTCAATTTCTGTTCATTTTCCTTACTGACAGCTAGATCAGATTAGGTCAAGGTAGCTAGGTCTTTGATTTTTTTCAAGTTTTTGTTGGTTCATTTGGAAAAACAACTTGTGGAGTACCTGTACCACTTCTATACCTACCCATACTCCATCAAACCCATCTGATCCTTTCCTCAGCTCAGATTCTAGCCTTACGGTTTCCATTTGCTCATATAATCCTAGTTTGTTGTGCATCATTGTTTCAGTTCTCCTTGAACAAATCTAGCCATCTACATCTGTCGTCAACTCCATCCAGCAAGTCCTGGACCACCTTCAACCCTTATCCTACCTCCACACCCACTCCTTCATCTTTCTCCATCCATCCATCCTCCAAAATCCCATTTCTGAACATCCTGTAGAAAGTTATAGAACATCCTGTAGAAAATCACAGACATCCTGTAGAACTCCTGCAGACTTCCTGTAGAAGCTTGCGAATGAGGTTTCTTGATATCCAAACTCTGTGAAACTCTCTGGAAGGGTGTTAAGGACACCTTAGGCCCTCTCTAAACCTTCCCGACCTCATCCAAGCATTTCCTCTCTCCAATCCACCTATGCACAGTCAAAACAGTCAAATCGCATGCATAATAATTCTGGCAACTTATTCAAAAATACAAAAAAGATTTTTTTTACAAATGTTACTATAGAAGTAGCTTAGATACATGTATTTACCTTCCTAGAAGTCAATGTCATTTCTTTCAGCTTGCCTCCTCTTTCTTGCATCGGTGTGGATAGCTGGTGAAATTAGGGTTTGCTAGGGTTACGTTTCCTTTCAGCTTTCCGGTTTCTTTCTGCAGGTAGATCAGCCTTCTTTGAGTTAGCCTTCGTCCATCAATTAAAAATCTTCTTCTCAGAGCTCATAGAAGTTGGTTTAAGCCCCTAGCAGACTTGTGTCAGCTGACCAAGTGATAGCTACGGCAAGAGCTAGTACTTGTGCATACACCACCATCGCTTCTCTGTTTTTTACCAACTACCGGGTTGATAAAAGTAAAGAAGGGAGTTCCAGGAGTTGTGGCATTATTGTTGCAATACTGGGGCTCACCACTCTTTTTGGCACCGTTTCCGGGGAAGCGTCAAAGTATTTGTGATTGCTTATTTTCTTCTATTTCCTACTCTAACCTTCTGCTAAGTAGTTTATTTCAGTTCCATTCTGCAATTCCATTTCTGAAAAAGTAAAATAGACATTTCATGCTTTCATAGATTAGCCTTTCAATTCCACAATTTCAATTCTGGAAGCGTAGAATAGAATTTGAATTCTGTAAGCGTAGTCTAGCATTTCATTCTAGCAATTTGATTTCAGCAAAGTAGATTAGTCCTTTCCTGCTTTCATTTCAATTCTGCATTTTCTTTTCTGCAAGATAGATTTTAGTTAGTTGCAATTCCATCTGTTTCAGTTTTGCAGGTACAAGCAGAGAAAAAAGCAAAAACAACCAAAAATCCTTTCATGCCTCATAGGAACAGAGACAATACCAGAAAATTCCTACCCAACACGCCCACCACTTCAATGAGTCACCCTTCTCTCTTCTTTGGTGGTAGTGATCCAGAAGAACCTATAGGTGAAGCTCCTGAGATATACGAAGATCCTATAACCGAAGAAGAGCAAGAAAACATTCCTTTTGAGACCATGGTTGACAACGCAAATGGTAGAGACGATGACGAGAGAATAGAAGGTATCTTCCGCATCCGAGAGACCAACGGGGACATGAAAATGAAGAACATAAGTCCCTTAGCCTTACCTCATTTCCATTGATTGACCACTGAAGACCCTGATACCTTCCTGTTTGAGTTTGTTGTCCTTTGTCGAACTTATGACTATATAGAAGATGAGCAAAAGTTGAAACTCTTTCCCTCTACCCTCGAGGATGCAGCATTACGCTGGTTCATGGGGTTACCTGGAAACAATATCACTACTTGGGGCTCAGATGCAACAAGCCTTTAGAAACAAATACCGGGATTACTGTAGGTCAAAGTAAACAATGGGAGAAATCTTTCGGATGACCATGGGAAATGATGAGTCTTTAGAGGACTATGAGTAAAGGTTCCAACTTAGCTATAAACGGGTGAGGTGCACACTTGACCCCGAATCTCTAAAGTTGGTTCTGCTCTGAGGAGTCCCTGAAGACCTGCAAGATACCCTTCACATGCTAGCTGGAGGAGACATTTACCAACTACCTTATGAGGACATAAAGACTGTGTTTAGAAACCACTCTAGGGCAGCCTAGAAAAGAGGTAGGGGGAATCCACGTTCAGCTAGTACTACCTTCTCCAAGCATGAGTTTTCTAATCAGATGGAGGACCTCAAAAGTGAGATGAGACAAACCATTGCCATGTAACTTGATACTTTCTGAATCCAACAAAAGAAAGAGGAAGCTGAGAGGGCTTTGGCCATTTTCTGTCCCAGATGTATGAGGAAGCACCCTAAGAACGAGTGTCCATTGCACTCAATAGAGGTATGTTTCATTTGTGAGGATAACCACCCCAAAAACCAATGCCCAACCTTACCCGGATTCTAAGCCATGTACCAATGGACTGAGGCACCCACTGGACCTCTCTACTTCCTCAACCAAAGGAGGCCGCATGGACCCAGACCTTACTAGCAGGGGATGCAAGGGACATCCCAAGCTTATTATAGCCCCAACCAACCTGCTCACATGCCTTCTTGGGGTCCCCCTACTGATCCTTCCTACTCTGGACCTCCTCCGTGGTCCTATCAACCTCAATACCATACTCCACCCACTGCTCATTCGTTTCACTCACATGTCCAGCCACAGCCTCAGTGGAATGCACCTCAACCAGGGTGGAAGCCCCAATACAACTCTCCTCCTGCCATTCTGCCTCCACCACCGGCTCAACCACAACCATTACCTCCTGCTCCTCCAAGACAACCCCAGATGCCTACTCAATCGAACCTGAACCCCAACAACCGACAGGCCCAACAGGTATACACTGGGGAGACAACAAGTCCTACCTATGCTGTGGAGGTCTAGGAGATCAACCTGCGATCCAGAATGACCCTTCCAGATTGCCAACCTCCTCGCCTAGAGGACGAGGAAGAGAAATAGGAAAGTGAACCCAAAGCCATTCCACCCTTTCGTGAGCGACTAATAATAACCACGCAACCAAACCTAGAGGAGACTGAACTTCTGGGAGAACTGAAACAATTGTGTGTGAAAATACCACTTCTCTAGGCCATCAAATATGTACCGATATACAACAAATTGATTAAGGAGATGTGTTTCAGGCACCCATCCAGGCGAAAGAGAGATGCCTCGACTATCAATGTCATCGGACAACTATCAGATCTAATGTTGGGGCAAGTAATCTGTCAAAAGTATTTGGACCCTGGGAGTCCTGTAGTTGATGTCCACATGAATGGCACCATAATTCCCCATACCTTGATTGACCTAGGGGCTGCCATGAATGTGATGACCAGGGACACCATGCTTAAACTCAACCTTCAGAATTCCTTAAGGAAGACCTCGATAGTCTTGCATTTGGCAGATCCCTCCACCGTGACTCCCGAAGGGATTGTGGAAGATGTCTTGGTCTCTATTGACTCTTGGGAGTACCCTGCGGACTTCTTGGTCCTTCAGCCAAAGACAAAGCTCACTGGATACCCCCTCATTTTGGGAAGGCCTTGGTTAGCCACTGCGGATGCTTACATCAGTTGTCGAGCTGGAAGCATGACCATCAAGAATGGGCCTATGTGCAAGCAGCTAGTCCTATATCCTCCTGACCAACCTCTGCTAGAACATGACTTACCACTCCGGTTGGAAGAAGGAGATGAGGATGAGGTCTACTCTGCATCATTTTGCGTAGTAGAAACCACTAGGGGGGTCCTCAAACTGAGGATGATTTGACTGAGACTTTGATTCAAAATCCACCTCCTAGTGCACTATCCTTAGAGGAATTAGTGGAAGATACCCAAGCCAACACCTTAGTGGACCTCTGTGTGACTGATCCAACCTCTCCCAAAGTTATGAATTTGGAGCTTGGTCCCAAAAGAACTTTAAAGATCAACTCATCCCTATCTCCTTCCCAGGAGAAGGAGTTATGTAGCTTACAGAACAATCATTTAGATGCTTTCGCTTGGAGCTATAAGGAGATGAAAGGAGTCCATCCTTTAGTGTGTACCAATCACATCTACATTAAAGAAGATTGTAAACTGGTCAGGAAACCTCAGAGGTGAATGAATCTAGCCCTTAAGGTCATTTTCAAAGAAGAATTGCAAAAATTATTGGATGCAGGATTCATCTATCATATCTCCGATAGTGACTGGGTCTCGCTCTAGTGCTTGTGCCCAAAAAGAACAAGAAGTGGAGAATCTGGGTAGATTACCGAGAACTTAACAAAGCCACTAAGAAAGAACATTTCCCTTTGCCTTTCATAGATCAGGTTTTGGATGGACTGGCAGGGAAGAAGTTATTCTCTTTCCTTGATGGGTTCAGCGGGTATAACCAGATCCCAATCAGCCCAGAAGACCAAGATAAAACCACCTTCACTTGTCCTTGGGGTACCTTTTCCTATCGAGTCCTTCCCTTTGGGCTATGCAACGCTCCTTATGACTTTACTCCTTATGGGTACAACTTCCAAGAAGCATTGACTAATATGGGAAAAGTTCTAACCAAGTGCATTGAGATGAACCTGTGCCACAGTCCCAAAAAATGTGAATTCCTGATGACTAAAGGGACCGTGCTAGGTCATACCATCTCTCAGAAAGGATTACAGGTGGACCCTAATAAGGTTTTTATCATCCAAAAGGTCCCACCTCCGCAAAAGGTAAGAGATGTTCAGAGTTTCCTAGGCTTAGTAGGATATTATCGAAGATTCATTAAAAACTTCAGTAAGCTAGCCTCGCCTTTGTTTGGACTCTTAGGGAAAGATGTTGAGTTTAGATGGACTGACAACTATCAAGGGGCACTAGATGAGTTGAAAGATAAGCTGGTGTCCGCCCCGATCTTGAGAGGTCCAAACTGGGCCCTACCTTCCCACATCCACACTGATGCCTCGAACTGAGCCTTAGGACAAGTTGAGGAGAAACTCCCACATGCCATATACTTTGTCAGCAAAAACCTGTCAAAGGAAGAAATGAACTATACTGTAACCGAGAAAGAGTTCCTAGCTGTAGTCCATTTCCTAAACATGTTTAGACACTACATCACTGGTTATCAAACATTTGTACACACTGATCATGATGCGATTAGATATTTAATGAATAAGCCTGATGTCAATGCTCGTATCATTAGATGGTTACTTTTGTTGTAGCAATTTGATTTCACGATTGTTGACAAGCCAGGTAAGGAAAATGTTGTTGCTGACTTCTTGTCTAGATTGGACTTGCCTGCAGGTGAAGAAGGAATAGTGGATGAGCAGATGCCATATGAACATCTGTTTTCTATCCCAGTGCTCTCTCCATGGTTTTCTGATACGGCAAATTACTTGGTCTCAACACAGTTCCCTCTGCATCTATCCTCAAAGGAGAAGAGAAGAATTGTAAGGAAGAGTGCCCCGCTCAATTGGATCGGGGGAAACCTGTTTAAACTTGGCCCAGATCAGATCTTGAGACATTGTGTTAGGGAGGAGGAAGTCTTTGACATCCTCCTAACCTGTCATGATGGACCTTGTGAAGGCCACTTTGCAGCAAAAAGGACTGCCTTCAAAATTCTACAGGCAGGCTACTATTGGCCTACTCTGCATCAAGATGTCAGAAGATACATCAGCCAGTGTGACCGATGTCAGAGGATGGGAAAACCGACTCCAAGAGATGAAATGTCTCTCCAACCTCAAGTGACCTTCAAGCCATTTGAGAAGTGGGGCATGGATTTTGTGGGTCCTATCAACCCTCCTTCAAAGTAACGGTCTTACATCATTGTGTGCACCGACTATTTGACCAAGTGGGCTGAAACAAAGGCAATCAAAGTAGCAATAGAAGAAAAGGTGGTTGAGTTTCTAAGGGAAAATATCTTCTACAAGTATGGCTACCCAAGAGAGTTAGTCACAGATCAAGGAAGCCAGTTCACCTCCAACCTCATTTAAGATTTGCTCGCTCATCACAAGATAAAGCACAAGAATTCCACCCTGTCACATGGAATAAGTTGATCTTGCGGACAAGATAGACCTTCCTAGAATCTAAAGAAGACCTAATGACAAGCAAACCAACCAGACACTATCTTTCTCTAAATATGCTTTGATAAACAATAGCAAACAATTGTTTTTAGGGCATACCTTAGGTCCAACACTAGCTTGTGGATGCCCTCGCTCCTTCGATCCAAATGAGCTCCTTTTCGTGAATCTGCAAACACAAACAAGGCAAACAAATTAAATAGCACCTGAAAAGCCAATTGCATAAAACATATTTAACATGAAAATCAAGGAGTCCATGAAACAAATAACATAAAATACTTGTTGAGAAAAATGAGTTTGATTGTATTAATTCAAAAGAAGAAGAACCTTACAACCTTGGCCTTGACGCTGTACAAGCTCCTCCCAGGGTCCAGCAAGAAGTCTCCTCTACTTTGACAAGTTTCACTCACTCCCCAATGAAGCCGAAAATATGTGTGATCTTTCCTCTTAAGCTCAACTAGGAAGTCTTGATTTCACCAGCATTTACCCTCAAAAATGTTTAGCTTCTAACCTCCTTTGCAACCAGCCCAATGCCTGTATTTATAGTGCAATGGAGGGAGGTTAGTAGGTCCTCCTTCAAAGGGATAAAGCCCTCCTTCAAAGGGATAGCTCCTCTCATCAAGGGATTAGCTTCTTCTCTTTTGGGATGCATGAACCACCTCAGAGCGAACAATCCACGTCAAAATTCCTTCTAGAAACCTCTAGAATTAACCCAAAGTGAGTTTTTTAATATAAAACTTGCGCCTTTTGACTTTCACAGTGGTCCGCACCTACACCGTTAGGGACAGAGCGGGCAGGTCCGCAGCTTTTGTACACAAAAGGTGCGGGACCACAGGTGACCATGAGAGAAAGTGCGGAACCAGAGTTACATTGATTTTTAATGTCTTTCTCTCATTTCCAAAGCTTGATTTGAAGAGATGAGGTCTGAGACTTGCTTAGGAGGACAATACAAGTGATGACAGACCCATACTTATTGCAAATAATCATGGTGACGATATTTCTGTGTAACACACCCCCTATCATCCTCAAGCAAATGGGCAGGTGGAAGTCACTAATAGAGCATTGCAAGGGATTTTGACTAAGGTTGTGAGCAGCAGCAGAAAGGATTGGGCAGATCGCCTGGTTGAGGCCACCTGGGCCTACAACACCGCTTGGAAGACCACAACCGGTTTCACACCTTATGAGCTAGTCTACGGGAAGAAAGCTTTGCTGTCCATAGAGTTCGAGTACAATACATTAAGGGTGGCAGCTCAGCTGGACCTAGATCTCAGCCATGCTCAACATGAAATATTATTGCAGCTGAATGGATTAGATGAAAAAAGAATGCAGGCCCTCCTCCACTCAGAAGTAGTTCAACTCCAGAGGAAGATATGGCATGACCGACACCTTAATGAAAAGCAATTCCAGCCGAGAGATTGGGCGCTGTTGTATGACTCAAGATACAAGGATTTCAAAGGAAATTTGAGGACAAGATGGTTAGGACCATATATAGTGGAGAAATGCAATGAAAATGGTTCAGTCCTTATCAGGACCATTGATGTAGAAGCCATCCCCATGCTTGTAAATGGGCATCGATTGAAAATCTACAAGAAACCCCTTTCAAGGCAGGAGTTCATTGAAACTATGGAAAAATCAGTGCTGGTAATAGAGCAGGGTTTTGCCTCTTTTTTGGCCACACCTTGATAAAAAGAAAAGGAATAAAAAGATCCCTGGACGAAAACCTCTCTGAGGCGGCCAAGGCAGGTAGTGAGGGTGAAAACCTCAGGTAGGCGCCCCTGCTGTCTCTCAGAAAATAAAGAATTTGAATAAAAAAATCCTTCAGTGAAAACCTCTCTGAGGTGCCAAAGGCAGATAGTGGAGGTTAAAACCTCATGAAGGCGCCCCTACTCTCTTTCAAAAAAAAAAAAGGAGAATAAGAAAAAGAGGAAAGAGAGAAAAAGAAAAGAAAAGAAACATGTCTAATCTCTTAAGAATTATTGCAGGTTGCAGGGAATGCAGTGCGGATAAACGAGGTCGTGCAAAACAAGGACAGGGGTCCGTACCAAGTTACCAAACATCCTCACAGACACTCCCTATATGGCCACTCACTTTTTCCAGGATTTGGACACCTTCGAGTCAAGATTCAACCTCCTACAGGAAGTTTCAGTGCTTTCTATAGGAAGTTCTGCATTTCTACAGGAAACATCCTGTATAACCTTTGGGCAGGCCAAAATTGATTATGAAGAGGGATTTAAAGCTTGAAATCTGTTGATAAGGCATGTAGCCAACCCCTTTTCCCATCCATCACCTGTTTCATCTCTTTTCACCGCCATTACCACAATTTGGACCTGTTTCCTGCACAGTCATGCAAAGAGTCTTGTTTTCTTCAGATTGCAATTTTTTTCTGAAGGGACAAATCAAGTACATGAAGGCCCACACACTCTACCCGCTAAAGCTTCATTAGGACCCTTCAATCGTGAATGAAACCCTTCTCGTTTCAGCATGCAGCCCAGGAGGGAAGCAGCTATAAGATGTCCTACAAGAATCCTGTAGCATCTGATCCGCCTGGAATACACACTATTGAGTCAATAGCAGTTGAAATCAGTGTAGGAGGCATGTAACCAGCTCCGCTTGAACATGAACACCTCCTCGACAGTTGAGAAAAGGTAGAGACGTGCATGCAATGTTCACTACCAATGGATCGAATTCCGAAGCATGCATGCAGCATCAGCCAATGAACGAAGGAATTCCAGCGCCTGTGCACAAAGCAACAATGAGCAGAGCCATTGTTCCACATTTGGAAAACTGCAAAGCATGTCCACGGCCACACAGGTAAGTGCCTAACCTTATTTCTTCAAATTACATAAACTATACTATGAAACTTGCATGTCTATGAATGGTGCGGGTTGAACAAATTCGGTGGCCAGTCAACTGGCCACCCATAGTTAGTCGAATGGCCTCGTGGGATCTGAACGAGCTTTGTTACGCTCAAATCCTCCAAATGGTAGTGAAGTCGACACGTGGGAAGTGTTCAGTTGAGGAAAATTGGCAGATTTGCAGTGAAATCGGCGGATGGGCGGTGATGACGGCGGGTAATGGCAGAGATAGAAAAATGGTGGTTAGAGACACGTCGAAGAATGATGGCCATGACGTTCGCCAATGGATTGGCCTGGACACCTCACCCCCGTGCCATGAATTGTGCCGTAATTCAAAATCCTTCGGCCATTACACTCACATTAACCAATTTCATTTACTATTGCAACCGATTTTCAGTAGCGTACGCGTCCTCCTCCTCTGCAGTTCATTAGCCCGAGCTTCTCGGCCCGTTTCAAACTCCTCCTGCATCCCAAGCTTGCTAAGAAGTGCCGTGACGTCTTCCAGAAGCCGGCAAAGCTCTCTACTGGAAGGAGCTCTACAGGAAGCACAATGTAGCCTCCCGGAGTAGAGAAACCCAGATCTTCTACATCGGAATTTGAGTTTCGAAGAGAGGTAGGCTCGAAAAACGCCATACCCGTGCATGAAATTTCAAAAGATGGTAAATTAAACTGTTTGGAGTAGGGAAAGTTAAAACAAGTCTACCTGTCGGTTAAGAATGGTGGTTTGATTTTATGGTACATGAAATTTCTTTCAAATGGTTCTGTGTTACACTCTCCTCCACGGTGCTTGTTAATTAATTCCTCTTGTAGAAACGATAAACCTCTGTAAGGACTGATCTGTGCATAAAAGAATGTAACTTGTATATGGTTGGTGTGAAAATTAAGCTCTGCATTCTGTCTGTGAGAGCCTAATTTCCCTTTGACAGTCAATTTTTGGGGCAGCAATAGCATTATAACCAGGGAATTGGTGAAAGGGGAGATACAAACATCTAAGAAACCCTGTCCTGAGAATCAAAGGAGGAAACCATACGCAGAATTCCCCTTCTGATCAATACACAAGCCAAAACAAAGTATTTTTCACCATGCCAGGAGGGTTTATCAGAAAGGAACCCTCGGATTCCAAGAAGTTGAGAGAAACTCCTTAGGTGGTAGACCTATTTACCTGTGCAAAGTGGATGACCTTCTGTGACGGAATTCAAGGTCATGGTGATGAGATAATAGAGGAGTTCCTAACGTCCCTGTAGCCTAAATCCAAGATACTGGCCACTGTAAATTTCTGAGGATTGACCTTAAAACTCACCCCACAACTCATTAGTCTGGTCACTGACTTGCCATTGGGGATACCCTCGGATAAAGAGGAAAGGAAATTGGGCCAGAAGGAAAAAAAGGAATTCTTCCTACCAGAAGAACAGTTTCCAGAGGATAAAAATGGTGTCCGGAAGCTAGCCTACATCCATTTTGGAGCGAGGTCAGCCTTCAGATTATGAAATACATTACCTTTGAGGGCGATTCAGTATTGTATATGGTTATCACTTCCGGTTGTTAACTGAGCTCAAGCATAAGATGGATTTACCCACAGAACAAAAGCTAAGCATCCCATACTTCCTCCTACAGTCATCGATTGAGTGTGGCACAAAACTGAAGGAAGGGACACCAGACCAGATGGCCCATCATGGGCTTATCAAGCTTCTAGTAGAAGATGCCCTTCATACTTACATTGTCCCTCTCTCCTGGGAGATTTTTTGCAATATGACCAAGGATGATGATATCTGGATTCTGGCCGAAGAACTCACTTCATCCAACAGTGAGGAAAATGAGCATATTTAGGCAGAGAAGCAAACTAAGGGTAAGGAAATTAAGGGTAAGAAAACCTAGGACAGGCCACCACAGGAAAATCAAGAAGAGAAACAAGAAAAAGGTCAAGCTACTGAGGCCAAAGCTGTGGGTGGAGTGAAAGCACAAACGCCAAGGGAGAAATGGTTGCAAATCAGGGGAAAAAGGACTGTAAAGGTCCAAGCAATTGAGGGAACATCCAAGGAAACCACTGAAAAGTTGAAGGAGAAGACACCCCAAGCCAGGCAAGCCAATAGTGGAAACTATTTCTATAGGAAACCTGAAAGCTGCTTCTACAGGAAGACAGAAAATAGTCAGAACAGGACTTTCTACAGGAAGTCTGAAGACAGAGCAACAGAGAGAAAAATCACTTGAAATTTTAGCTAGGGAGGTAGCAGCTGTGCTGGCCCCCCTAAGCACATCTCCCAAGCAGAAAGAAAAATGAAAGAGGGAGCCTCCCTTGTATTTTAAGGCAAGAAGGAGTGTGAGGATTAAGACTGGCAGACCCCAACCTTCATCAAAAGAACCAATCACAATTGTAGACACCCATACCACACAAAAGGAGAGGTCCCCCTCGAAAGCATCCATCACTTATGAACGGGGGAGTCCGAAGACATCCACCTGGAGGGAGAGAATGAAAATGTTGGACACAAAGTCCTCTCTACAGGATGTTGAGACTATTCTATAGGAAACACTGGCTAGGTTGAAGGAGACAGAAGCAATGGAGGGTGAGGCAGCTAAATCGCCACAGGAGGAAGAAAAGGTAGAAAACATTGTGGAACCTAGCCCCTAGCCTAGCTTGGGATCCTATTATAACTTCTTAGAGGCCGGAAAGATCATTCCTCAAAAATTCACAGTGCCACTTTTCCTTGCACTAGAAGAAGAGAGAGTGAGGACCCCCACTTGGATGAAAATCACTAAGTCCAAGGGTGTGGTGGATACAGGTCCTCTAGAGGAACAACTCAAAGAGACAAGAATGGAATTAACCATAGTACGACATGTGGAGAGCAACCAGTGGGTCAAGCTACAGGAAGAAAATGAGCTGCTTAGACAGTAACTACAATTACAAGGACAAAGGAAGGAAGACAGGCCTCATATCTTGGGAGAATAACAGCAACAGGAGGAGCCCACAACAGCCAAAGATATCCCTGATGAACAACAGAGAAAGGAAGGGATGCAGACTAAAATTGAGATACTGAATCGGCAGCTATAGGAAAAAGAATTGGTGACACAGTCTCTGAAACAACAGATACAAGAAAAGGAGGCCCAACTAGCCTGCATGGCTAGCTGGGCAATGGAAGCTCTGCAGTGTAGGTAGCCTGCCAAATCCTATGCGCTATACCTCAAGGATCAGCGGTTATAGTTTCAGATCAATACCTTGGCTCAAAGGGGCATCACCCCATTCCAAAATTATCATCAGTTTGCAGCCCTATTTTGCAGTAGTTCATCTAAGGATAGGGCCAAATTATCATAGTTCTACTTGTGCAACTTTGCCCTTCTGGACATGAACACATGGGATCCCAAAACGGTGATAGGAGATGTCCAAATTATGGCCATGGCCTCTTGGATGAGCCATGAGGAGAAGAGAGTAGAAGAGGTCCGCAGTATCATAGGCAGAGAGCTCAGTGAGCCTCTCATGATCAAAGCAGAGCTGGATTACCCATCAACAGTGATAAGCGCCCACCAGCACTTGGCCAATAGTCCTCAGGATCTACTGGAATATGTTGAGAAACACGCTCAAGCCATTTCCCATTTTGAGGACATGGAGAGACTGTTGGGAGAAAACTGCATGCATGTCTGCACAAGGTGGTGGAACACACTGCCTCACAGGTTGAAGATAAAAGAATAGCACTCTCCCACCAGGATGAGGGAAGCCTTGGCAAGGGTACCCCTCTACAAACAGTTGATGCAGAACTTGCAGGCTAATTGGATTCGCTTGAAATTTAGTCCTCCTTTACTTTTGGGATTGATAGAAGGAGTGAAGGAAGAGGAGGAAGGTAGACATGGGAGGATGTGGAAAGGAAGGCAAGATTCTGCGGCCGGGAAGAGGATATCACAGCAGAGGCTTGGGACGTGAGGGAGGTGTTCAAAGCCATAAAGGATGATGAGATGGACTAGTTGCTCAGAGGATGAGCAACCCATTTAGCAGGGGGGTGATGATGAGCCCCAAATTGGGTAACTTATTGGGCTCATTTTGCCTAATTTTCCTTGTTCAATCCTCCATTTTTCATAGATTATGCATGTTTTTCTAGTATGTTTATGTTTTTTGAACAAATAAGGGTGGTCACTCTACCAAGGAGGCTAATACATGGTCATTTCGGGTTTTTTGGACAAATTTTGGAGCAAAACAAAGCAATTATGGCCAGGTGATAGCTAAGCTTGAGGTGAGGATTCGTAGGGAGGTTTTCTATGGCATTAAATGGCCCTTCCTCGAAATATCCACCCTCAACTCCCAGCTCAACAAGCCACCAAAATGAGTTCTAAAGGCAGCCAAGCGGCTTTGGAAAGAGTGACTATTTACTGCAGTTGGAACAGCTGAGTCACTTGAATCTAGGAGGGTTGCTAGGCCCCTCATATTGTATAAATAAGAAGGCCTCAACCTTTGTCGTTTACTTTTTGGAACTATTGGTATTTGCACTATAGTGTTGTCCTTTCTTCAGCTCGTTTTTCTTAGCTATTGTTGTACACTTTCTTGTGATGATTATTTTTGAGTAATGAGAAGCAACTCTACTCGGCATCAGATCTGAGTTCTTTATAGGAGCCTGCAGCTCTTGGGGTTGGGCCCAACCCGAGTGCTAAGGCCTCCTTTATGTATTGTTATTTGTTCTTCATGAATTTGCAAAATTATTTCTGTTAAGTAGATTAAATCTTGCTAATTAACTAGGTCACGGTTAACGGTTAGAAAGACTTTTGATGCTCAGATTTAGTAGATAGGTTTTTTACAGGGAAAAGCTTCAAAAAAGGGCCATCAACCATCTTTGGTTTCACCTCTCCCTTAGTGGGATCAGGAGTTGTGATCAGGATGACCTTGCTGCCCACAAAAGCACTGATTTTGCTTTGCCATGCAATCGCTAGTGTTTGATTTTCATGTGTAGAAGTTGGTTACAAGTTCAAACATTTGCTTGCTTAGTTGCATGAGTTAGAATACATGGTTTCATTGCAGTTCAACTTTTGTTCATTCTCCTTACTAACAGCTAGATCATATTAGGTCAACGTAGCTAGGTCTTTGATTTTTTTCAATTTTTCATTGGTTTAGTTGGAAAATAGACTTGCGGAGCACCTATACCACTTCTCTACCTGCCCATACTCCATCAAACCCATCTGCTCCATTCCTCAGTTCATCTTCTAGCCTTATGGTTTCCATTTGCTCACATAACCCTAGTTTTTTGTGCATCATTGTTTCATTCCTCCTTGAACAAATCCAGCCATCTACATCTGTCCTTAACTCCATCCAGCAAGTCCTAGACTACCTCCAACCCTTATCCTACCTCCATACCCACTCCTTCATCTTTCTCCATCCATCCATCCTCCAAAATCCCATTTCTGAACATCTTGTAGAAAGTTACAGAACATCCTATAGAAAATCACAGACATCCTGTAGAACCCCTGCAAATGTCCTGTAGAAGATTACGAATGAGGTTTCTTGATAGACAAACTCTGTGAAACTCTCTGGAAGGGGGTTAGGGATCCCTTAGGCCCTCTTTGAACCTTCCCGGCTTGATCCAAGCATTTCCTCTCTCCAATCCACCTCTGCACAGTCAAGATAGTCAAATCGCATGCATAATAATTCTGGAAACTTATTCAAAAATACAAAAAAGATGTTTTCTACAGATGTTACTGTACAAGTAGCTTAGATACATGTGTTTACCTTCCTAGAAGTCAATGGCATTTCTTCCAGTAGCTTGCCTCCTCTTTCTTGCATCGGTAGGGATAGCTGGTGAAATTAGGGTTCGCTAGGGTTACGTTTCCTTTCAGCTTTCCGTTTTCATTCTGCAAGTAGATCAGCCTTCTTTGAGTTAGCCTTCCTCCATTAGTTAAAAAGCTTCTTCTCAGAGCTCATAGAAGTTGGCTTAAGCCCCTAGCAGACTTTTACTAGCTGACCAAGTGACAGTTGTGGCAAGAGCTAGTACTTGTGCATACAACACCATCGCTTCCAAGTTTGTTACAAACTACCGGGTTGATAAAAGTAAATAAGCGAGTTCCAGGAGTTCTAGAATTATTGTTGCAATACTGGGGCTCACCACCAGTGCATCTGCAGTTTCCCTAGGAGTT
The DNA here is from genome assembly GCA_031772625.1 of Pinus tabuliformis. Lineage (NCBI taxonomy): Eukaryota > Viridiplantae > Streptophyta > Pinopsida > Pinales > Pinaceae > Pinus > Pinus tabuliformis. The sequence continues at coordinate 1,442,079,643 of CM062820.1, forward strand.
TTTGGATTTTTTTGTTATATAGTAGTACCTGATACCCAATCTTGAATGCCTTCTTCCTGATATGCCTATCATGCCAAGCCTTCTGCCTTCTTTGTTGCATTGATGAAACTCAGCCAAGAACCTTTACTCATCTAGCTCCATTAGCTGACTCAATCTATCTCTTAAATTCATATTGTGTCCCATTCCCGTTGCTTCAGATATAAGCATGCTTGGTATTATAAATTTTGCTGGCACCACTACATCCTTCCCATATAACAGTTGAAATGGAGTTTGTTTATGCAGTCTATTTACCGTTGTCCTGCATGCCCATAGAGTTTTGGGTATTATTTCAGCCCAGTCATCCCTGTTAGTTGATACTATCTTTGTTAGACCATTCTCCAAGATTTCATTGAATGCTTCAACATCGCCATTGGCCTGTGGGTGATACAGACTACTCTTGTTATGTTGAATCATGAAATTCTTCAGCAGAGTGTCAATAGTTTCATTGAGAAAATGCATTCCTTGCTCACTTGTGAGACTCCTCGGGCATCTAAACCTTGAGATTATGTTCTAAAAAGCAAGCCTTGCAGCTATCTCTGTTGTACAGTCCTTGATGCGTGTTGCTTCTACTCACCTGGTGAGGTATTCTATTTTGTTTATTATGTATCCTATGCGTGAATGCCTCCCTGGTGGTGTAATGGATCCAATGAAGTCTATTTCCCATTTTTGAAAGATTTGCATTGTGTGGATGGGATTTAAAGGCAGCTGATCTCATCTCGAAGGCCTTCCAATCCTTTGGCAGACATCACAGCCCTTAGAAAATTCTTTAGAATCTTTATGTATGGTTGGCCACAACAATTCCACTTGCAGTATCTTCTTTGTGGTGGACTTCCGTCCCACATGCCCTCCTGTGACTCCCGCATGACATTACCATAGTACATATTTCCTTTCATTCTGAAGGATGCATCATCTCAATACTTGATCTAAGCCATTTTTTAGAGGTGTCCTGTGACCAGTTAGTAATTTGTTTCCCTTACTACTAGGTGTCTCTTTTGTGCTACCATATATCCTTTTAGGCAATGACATGTTGTTAATAATGTGGCAATCTCTTCTAGGTGATAAAGATCTACCTCTATTTTGAATAAGTTAGGGTCGAGCAACCACTCATCCACTCCTCCTTCATTCTCTCTTGTATCCAGTCACGATAAGTGGTCTAGCCCCACATTCAGCCTATCGGGTTTTATGACCACCTAGAAAGTAAATTCTTGGAATAGTAACATCCATTGACATATTCTTCCTTCTAGTATTGGTTTGTTTAACAAGTATTTCAGTGTTGAATGTTCTATAATGAATGTGAATGGCCCTCCTAACAAGCAATGCATGAACTTTTGGAGAGAGTAAACTATGGCCAAGGCTTCTGTTTCGGTTGTTGTATACTTTCTTTCCATTGTTGATAGCTTTTGGCTGGCATAAGGCACTGGGTGGTCCACATTTTTCTCCCTTGGATGCGCTAAGACCATTCCCAGTGCCATCCCCGATGGATCAATGTGCACATGAAACATTTTGTTCCAATCTGTATAGACAAGGATAGGGGCACTTACCAGTATTTCTTTCAACATATTCATTATTCTCTAACAATCTTCCGTCCAGACAAACTCTTTCGTCCTCTTCAATAAATTTTCCATTGGGGCTATGAGGGATGCATAATTCCTGATGAAACGTTAGTAGTACCCCGTATGGCTGAGGGTTGACCTTAGCCGCTTCACGTTGCACGGTGGTTTAATGTTGACAACTGCTCCAACCTTCGCTCGGTCTACACATACTCCATCCTTGTAGCCAATATGGCCTAGTAGTGTTCCAAAAGGGTTTGTGAAAATGTATTTCTTGAGTTTTAAGGAAATTTGCAGTTTTTGACACCTTTCAAATATAACCCTTAATAAGTTGGTGTGTTTCTTTAGTAGGCTACATACTGTCCAGTCGTCCATGTACACCTCTAGGAACCCATGAATGTAGTATCATAAGGTAGTAATGACCATACTTGAGAAGACTATTGGTGCGTTCTTTAATCTGAATGGCATTACATTGTATGCGTATGACCCCCACTCAGTAGCGAAGGATGTTTTACTTTTATTATCCTTGGCTATTTTAACTTGATGGTAGCCCGAGAATCCATCTATAAATGAATATGCTTTGTTCCCCGCCACATTTTCGAGGACCTCATCACTAAAAAGTGTCGGGAACGGGTCATGTACAGATGCATTATTGATATTTTGTCGTCGACGGATAATCTGACTTTCGTCGCATCCTTCTTGTCTTGTATGACTATCAGACTTATCCACTCTGCTTCATCTACTAGAAATATAATCATTTCTTCCAACATTTTGTCGATTTCCTTCTTAACCTTTTCCTTTACCCTTGGGTTCAATCTATATGGTTTGTGTTTTACCGAATGGGCATTTTTCCTTAGGACAATATTTATTTCCCCTTTGTCTCCCTTTATCCCCTTCAGCTCCACTGTTGAAGTCGGACACAGGTTCTGGTATTCTTGTAATAGGTCAAAAATTTCTTTTGTGGTATGTTCATCCCAATAGTCTCCTACAAATGCTATTTTAGGCTTATCCTCCATCCAAACATTCTATTTTCTTAGCTTCATTGGTAGAATGTGAGCACCTTCTCTTGAGGGGCTCTCCAGGATGTCTATTTCTCCTTCTGTTTCCTCGAAGGTAAGGTGTCTCAGTTCATCTAACCCATCCTCTTCTGGCTCTATGTCTACCTTGTCGCAGGTCACATATTCTGGAGAATCTTTGTCATACAGATACTACAAAAAGCTTTCATCAGGACATCATTCAAATAATTTTCCTAAAAAAAACCCTTTTAATCACCTAGAGCATCTCAGTCATGCATTCCTCTTCATCTTTGAATGAAAAGTTGATAACAAACTATACCTCCAAAACATCGCAATCTGTCATTTGCCGACGGAGTTCCTCTTATACATACCAGGCTCGGGGAACAGCTCCCGGGGTATGAATAAATACATGTACCCACATATCCTTCGATATTACCTGGGCTTTCCAATATTTTAAGCAGTTTTCGATATGCCTCTTGGGACATGAATTCCCTTGGTATCTCACCTTATCCTGTGGTCAGTATTTATCCTGGGCAAATCTTCCCATCATGACTTGCTTGATGCTCACCCAGTCTCTTAGTGCCCTACGGTGCGTTCTCCATCATCATGATGGTGTCGCCATGAGAGAAATATCCAGGAAGGGAATCTTTTGATCCCCCATAATTTCCCTATCTACCTTGTCCAAGAAGGTGTCTACTGGTTCAATGCCATAGTATTTGGGATAGTCACTTATCTCCGTTTCTATCCAACTTACTCGGTTTATAATTTCACATCGTTTAGTGTTTCGTTCATACCCTCCTTGCTGCCATGCATCCCATGCAGCTTCTGAACCAGTCTCTCAGCTTTGGATACTTCTCTAGCTGATGGGCCATCTTGCAGTAGGGTTTATGAAATCTTCCCTTTTTAGTACTATTAGTGTGTATAGCTGGTCTATCATTCCTGACTCATCCATGTCATCTACTAGTTCTATGAACTTGGGTCCTTAACATGGGTCCAAGGGTTGGATCAACCTCATTCCTTCTGTTTTAAAAATCATGAACTATTTCTTTAGGTCAATAACAACATAGTTTTCATAGGCCCAATCGATCCCAAGGAGCATTGGATATGGTTCCTTATCTCTCATTATGTCAATTACCTCAAATTAACTCTACGTTTTCACCCCCGCCACATCTACTTCCACATTTTCTAACCTTCCAATGGGAAGTATATAATATTGGTTCGCAATTCTTGGTTGAATCAGTGAGTATTTCAGAGGCAGCGTCCCCATTGCCTCCCATGCTTTCCTGGGTAGGATTTTTACATCTGATCCCAAGTCTAGCATTGTGTCCCTTATCTGGAATCCCACAACCTGAGAATTAATCTGGAATTCCTTCCTAGTTCTCTTCTTATTTCACCTCACCCTCCTAGAATGCTTTTCTGGTAAGTTTTCAAGTGGTTATTCCACTTCCTCTTCTTCTACTGCTAATGTAGGTTTTAAGCTCTTTCGAAATTCCTTCAACATGTACTAATCTTCAGCAATCTTCCATAATAGTTTAAACCATTCTTCAATCGGCTGGTTACGATCAATCACGTGGATATTTTGTCTTTGGTTTTCCCTCCTTTCACTCATCTCCTCAAAAGGAGGAAAGTGCAGCGGGAATAGATACCACCTTGCGACGAGGAGCTGAAGTGAAAGAAGCACCCACCTAGCAGTCAGCAGAACCAGTGAAATAACTACAACCACCAACTGAAGAACCCATGGAAATACTAGTAGGACTGATCAAGGCCAAAATGAATTGACTTAGGGACGAGTCAAAGAATTCTTTTCAACACCCGTTAGGGCCCTCATTTAAATTTTGTAAAGGTTTTGATCATTTTCGGCTGACCAAGGAATGAGGAGGAAACGGGTGGAAGCAACGGTTATCTTGTGGGGGAGTATGCTGGACAACAAGGTAGGAACAAGAAGTTGCAGAAGGGTTGTGGAAAGGTGGTAGCATAAGGAGAAGGCAGTCGAGCAGGAAAAAAGGAGAAGGGGTAGCCAAAGGAAAGAAGATCCGAGCATGAACTGGCAGTCCAAGCAGCAGAGAGAGATATAAAAGGGGAGGGCCTATAAGGAAGAGGTTGTTGTTGGTTGGCGAGGTTGTTGAAGTTGGCATGGTGGAAATGATAGCGGTTGCAACAATCTGGTAGCAAGAGATAGGAGCTCAGCTGAAAAGGATATTTGCGACTAAGACCAAGCTTGTGAGTCTATACACAGGTATTCCTCATATTTACTTGTGGCATATGCCAAGAAGTATTATACTTCTTTTGGTTCTTAGGTTTATACACATTCTTTGGAGATGTTCCTTTAACAATGAAGTTTGAGTCTATTGCGCCAAGCTCCTTCCCCGTCCTCTCTCCTCCTCTCGTGACTATATTGATATTGGCTGCGGGAAGACCATCCTCAGTAGGAGGTTCGGTATTAACTAGGTTATCCCCCCTCTCGCTGATCCTTTCTTCCCACTTTGCAATGAGGTCTGAGCAATCCTCGTGGTGTGGGTATTAATTTTGCATTGTGAGCACCAGGGTCTCCTAGGGAGCGGGCATTCCCTGGCGACATGTCCTTCCTGGTCGTAGTTATAACACCTTATATGGCCTATTCCTCTTGTTCTTCCTCCTCTCCCATTTCATTCTCATCGCCCCCTGTTTGACTCATTAATTCTGAACATAGATTTATACAGCCATTGTGCTAGATTATCCAGTGATTAGCATTGATTAGAGTGATGCGTTGTAGATGCATAAAGCTCATAGTAGTTGTTATTGAGGATGTTAGGGTATTTCTGCAATATCGGGCACATCCGTGGTAGATGTCCATACATTCTATAGATCTCACAGTAATCTTGGTTATTCCATCCCGGAAAAACCCCTTCTGCTCCTACTACCAAAACTCCTGCGGTTGGTAGAATCCCTGACGAGCCCGCAACCCCCAGTGAATGATTAATTCCTCGCAACCTTGGGCATTCTCTCACAACATGTCCTTCTATCATGCAGTGGATGCTCCATACATTGGGTCTGGCTAGTCGCACTGCTTGAAGATCCTTTAGCTTCTCCGTTAGAGTTGTTATCTGATTCTCAAGGCCCATGATTGACGGATCTTGCGAACTCATCCCTCCCTGGTATTCACGAGGATATCCAACCATGGCTTCTATGTGTGATGCTTTCTCCAAAGCATCTTGGAGGGTTCAAATTTTCTGCTGTGTCATTGGCATTTGGGCTAAGCGCAAGAGTACCTTGATAAACCAGCCCTGCTGGTGATTCGGGTCTAGAGTGTAGCTCATCTTAGCAATGGCATTCTTAAACCATTTCATAATTTCCCAAGCCATCTCACACCCTTTCTTCTTAATCTCCCATAGCTCCGACAGCCCTTGCTAATTGGTCTAGGTACTTTGAATTCCTACACAAACCCTCTCTTGATATCATTTATTGTGGGATTTTGGTTCTACTCCGCCCACTTTATGAACCAACGTCGAGCCCTCTCCCTCAGCGTGGTCTGGAACTCCACTGTGTAGACGTTGTCTAGAGTCTGACATGCTCTCCAAATGGCTTTGCAAAGATGCTAGTGTTGTTCCACATCCTCATTTCCCCTCCCCGTGAACTCTGGATATCTCGTAAAAGATCCCGTCATAATGATTTGGGTATGGCTAGCAACAAAAACCCTTTGTTCCCCGGCTGTCGGAATCCTTCTAGCCCCAATTTACTAATACTATTGGTTCCCTTGTTATTTCCAATATTAAAATTAATCTTTCATTTCTCACGCGTATTGTGTACCCATATTGCCTTGGCTAATTTAATAACAAATTTTTTAGGATTGTAATAAGGTACCAGAGGAAGGTTGAGAGAGATGCTACCTGTGTCTCGGGGGTATTGTTATTGACTTCTAATGGATGCTTCTCCTTCGTCAAATAACCTTCTTATAACGTCGCCCATATCCTCTTCTCTCTCCTCTTCATACCCACTTGGCATTTTCCCTTGCAATATTACTCCCGTAGCCTATGAGGTGGGGCCCTCCCCATCTTTCTAGCTCCCACACCTCTTGTTTCTAATCTAGCTCTTTCCTACATCTTCCTTTTCTCGCCCTCTGTCTTGTGGTTTTCCCAACACCATTCCTACTTGGTGTGTTCCCATATTTCTTTTCTTCATAGTGTGAACCACTTATCCACTAGCAGCACTCTCCTCTACGCTCTAACATCTCTATCTTTCTTCAACTCTTCCACATCCATCCCGTTAACAACATCTCTCTTCCCCAACCGACAACATTCCCCCACTTAAGTCCTTCCCCTAGTACTGGGGTTTTATGCTACCATGTCTGCAGTGGGTGAGGGTAGTACTTCCTCTTCTACCATAAACATCTGAATCCACGTCGCTAATTCGCTCATGAACCTTCCTGTTAACCCTGACCTAAAAAACACTTCTGCCTTTGAGAAAGATTTATAACTCTTGGCAGAAAACTCAGCTATGTATCCCTCCACCGTGGTCTTTACAAAAAAGATTACTTCTCTAGTGAGATCATTTTCCAATAGTTGAAGGAGTACGAGATCTGAGGGAGTCAAACTACGACGAAATTTTGTTGATCTCCCTAGCCGATTATGCTCGTTCAGTTTCCTTAACCATTTGACTAGGTCTTCGGGAAACTTGCACCAGAATATCTCATTTTGGTCATTGATACCATCGGCATATAAACTCCGTTCAGTCACCTTGCCAATTGGTTGATTCCTTTGGATAGCTTGCATCACTACAAAATGATCTATCTTATGATTCCACAATCCCTGATCTCCTTCATGAATATCCTTGACACCATGTTCCGAACCAGTTCTTGTAGCTTCAGGTCCTAGCAATGGAACCATTTTTTTGCACGAAAGAGTCATCATGGGAAGACCTTGGGATCAAGCTTGGGAAGCTAATAATGGTCCATCATAGTCTAGGTCGACGCCGACATTTTCACCTTACTCACGAGCTAAGGAGTCTCACCCGAGGTGTGCCATGACCAAAAGTAAAAAGGGTTTTCCATGGAGTGAAGGAAGCATCAACCGATAACAAATATATAGCATTACACATATAGTATAGATAACAACATATCATATAAAGCACAAGAACTACTAAATGGATGCATATGACAGGACATTACAAATTTTTAAATAGGTCATCATATCATATATGCTTATACAAAACATATTCCACAACCAGTACAGACATTCCTTTCCATTAATTCAACAGTAAAGCAGTATAATACATCTCATCATACGCTATAGGTAAATATGAGGAATAACTTTGTACAGACTCATGAGCTTGGTCTCAGTCCCAAATAACCTGCACAGCATAGCTCCCATCTCCTGGTATTAGATTTCTGCAACTGTTATCATCTCTGCAATGCCAACTTCAACAGCCTCTCCAACCAAAAACAACCTCTTCCTTACTGGCCCTCCAATTTTATATCTCTCTTTGATGCCTGGACTATGAGTTCTTGCTCGACTATTCTTTCCCTTGGTTGCCCCTTGCTTGACTTTTGTTTCCACCTTTCCACGACCTTCCTGCCACTGCTTGTTCCTGCCTTTCTCTCAAGCTCACTCCCTCGCAAGCTAACCATTGCTGCCATTTGTTTCCTCCTCATTCCTTGGTCAGCCAAAATTGATCAAAACCTTTACAAAACTTAAACAAAGGCCCCAACATGAACCAATTAGAAATTTTGGATTAATGAAAACAAGAGATGGCATGGAAAGAAGTTTGATGTTCTTCTCAAAGATCTTGTAAAGGGGATTCATCTTTCCTTGAGTGGTGTTTCCTTCTCAACATGGTTTATTAATATCTTGTAAAGGGGATTCATCTTTCCTTGAGTGGTGTTTCCTTCTCAACATGTTTTATTAATATCTTTAGTAGGAATTTTTTTTGAGCATTCATGTGGAGATACAACCATTTTAAATTAATTTTACTAATAATTTCACTTTCTGAAATATCTTTCATCAAAATTGTAGGAAAGGTAGACAAATTGATGTTTTTCCATTTCTTTAGGAGATAACTTGTGGATGTAGATTGAAATGTTAGAGGTATTTGCCACAAGATGATCAATGATAATGTTAAATAAAGGTTTATTGGTTTGTGCATTGATCACTATATGAACATCTTTATGTCTATGAAATTAATCTAATCATATTTGTGTTTTGTTCATAATGAGATGTACTTTAATTATTTCATTGAGACCACTCACTAATTTTTTTTATTTTAAAGTAAAATAAATTGTAGCTATGTGTGGATTTCCAATTGCCAAAAGCACTAATGTAAAAGAAATTATATATTGGAAAAGTATGTTTCTTTCACCTAATTTCTTTATGCATCCCAAATGGTGAGTGTTATGCTAAAATAAACTCTTAAAGTACTTACATTAACTGAGACTAAACAATGTAGCATTTATAATTCTTCCTAAATCATTCTCACTACTACCAACATTTAAAAAATAAATATATGAACTTTATATATTCGAAAAGTATGTTTCTTTCACATAATTTTCTTATGCATCCCAAATGTTGAGTGTTGTGCTAAAATAGACTTTTAAAGTACTTACATTAACTCAGACCAAGAAATGTAGCATTTATAATCCTTTCTAAACCATTCTCACTACTACCAACATATATATGAACCCTAGTAAAATAATTTTCCAATTGGCTCATCCTCTTTATCACATTTTCCATGTAAACATTTGGAAAACAATATCATGGATTCTGATCAATTGATGATCCTAAAAGTGTGAGCAACAATTATTCTAAAACATATGTGAAATTTATACTTAAACGAACTAAATTCCTCTTTCGTTGGATCAATAATCAAATTTCCTAGATGTTTATTAATGAGATCACCTACATTCAAAAACAATCATTCTTTCATTATTTTTTTGAGAGCTGCTCTACAGCCCAATAGAGGAGAGAAGTGTAGGTTTAATGTAAGAAAGTATCTAGAAATTTTTTTTATATTAATATCTTCAATTTATAAGATATAGGGGATAATTTGTAACCATTTGTATGTTGGCTCAACCAAATAATAATAAAAGGTTGAAAGTAATATAGAGCTAGTATGAGAAAAATGTTGTAGTGTCTTGAAACAAAAAAAGCAATTGGTTATATTGTAAAAATAATAGAATTCAATTTGTTATATTGTAATTCCATTTTTATTAATAAATTTATGAATAACTTTTTAATAGAACAAAATCATTATATATATATCCATTTTAGCTTATAAATCAAAATAATGATTTTGTAACCTTAAATTTAATTATTAAACACATTAAAACTTTAATACTTACAATAAACACAAAATATCACAAAAAAATTATTATCCACCTCATTTGACCATGGATATTATTAACTTCTAACTATGCTTTATTACCATGGCTCATCACTACCACATGGTCAAAATTCATCTCTCATTTCATAACCAAAATATTTCATAAATACATATTTTTTTAAAATTATTTTATTTTCACATATCCATCATAGTATGAAAAAATATTGCAATCTAGTGTTATGTTGAAAAACATAATGATAATTATTAATTATAATTTTTAATTAAAACATTTTGACTCTTTCAAATTACTTGAAAAAAATAAAATTATTAATTATCAATAATTAAACCAATCTACTTCTACCTTAATTTTAAAGGTATCACAATACAGATTAAATCAATAAAATATATATATATATATTTTTTTTTCTCGTTAAGACTATGCTATTCTATTATATACATTAAAAGGAAAACAATTACAATCATGAGGTCATGTTGCCAGAGGCCGAGGATGGCACTCTGGACTGACAGTTATCAAAAAAACCACCCATACAGGGTCCACACCACTAAGACTGATTACCCGCGCAGGGGCCCTATCATGGAGACAAGTCACCCGCGTCGGGGCAGCATCACTGAGACAAAACACCCACGCAGGGGCGCCACCACTGGGACAGATAACCCACGCAGGGGCTTTAAACCATTGAGGAACAGTGAGAGCAAATATAGTCATCCCACGCAGGGGCATAGAAGAGAAAAAGAGAACCTTCATCAAGATCCCTCGCAGGGGCGTAGACAGACATTGAACTATATAATTCTTGAACCAAACAAAGACATTCAAAGCATACAGTAAGACATTGTAGCGGACGTAGTGATTCATTAAAAAACCTGAGCATCGTCTGAAGGGTAGAGTCTGAGCAAGCGGACGACTATTCGTCCAGCTCCTCTTCATAGATATAGCACATACCTTCCGGGGGGGGGCCCAATCGACCTTGGCTTTCTCTGACGAAGGCGCTTCCTGAGTCGAAGGTGGGACGAAGTCCGGCTTTGGGCGATCCTTTGGCAGACCCTCAGCGGCCCTGGAGCTTTCAGCCTGATGAAACTGAGTGCGGGGTTGCTCCCCGACTTCCTCCTTCGGTTCTTCCAAAAAAAGGACCGAGACATGGGCGTTAATACGAGAATTGCCCTGGGAATTACTGAAGGACAAGACCGCGGTTCCAAACACAGGAAGTGGGTTCGAGCCCGAATCAGGATTACCGGAATCCATGAACTGGCTCGACTAGATGGGATGAGCCTCTGCAACTTGGTGGCATAGACAACGGCAGCAGCGAGAGGGGGGATTAGCGACTGAGGGGCGTGAGGATCCGCCTCTACCAGAGCCTCGACGACTGATGAGGCGCTGTCGAGGCTTGACCATGATGTCCCTGAAAGCAGGAAAGCGGAACAGAGTAGGGTAGGAGGAGATGGAAGGCGTGAAACAACCGTCGCCCGCCCTTGCAGACCTGATACCACCTTCAATTCCCAAAGGGGCGACTTGAACCTTAGCTCTGAGAGCCGACGACCATAATCCCAGTTCCAAAATCTGAACTCGACCCAATGCATGACTTTCCATACCCTCATCATTCTTATGCTCCTCTGCTCTTTCTCGATCCTCGTATGCCATAACTGCACACTGAAATCGTTATTGAAGCCCGGACAAGGCAATGAATTGTCGTCCCTTCTTGCACCAGCACCCACGCTTGCAATCCCTGACGACGGATTGCAGTAAATGCTCTTCTTATGCTTGGGGCCGCCATTTGTAACCAGGTGGCATTCCATTCTCCGCGGTCGTGTCACCCGCATCCGGGGAGGTAGCATCGCTTTGGACTAGCTTATCTAATTCCTGAGCCTTTGCAACATCTGATATGATGGCCGTGGTTCCTGTGAGGAGATTATGATCATTTTCTGCACCTATGTTAGCTACAAGGTCAGCGACCTTGTTTCCTTCTCTTTTTGTATGAGTGAAGGTGATGGCCCTGTTGCTGCGAAGAGCTTGTTCAATGGCTTCTAGTCTGGCTGCAAGTCTCCAGCTGTTTGTGATTTTTTTCGCTTGTGAGCCATTCTGTAGTCTCTTGGCCATGTTTATGAGTATCTGGGAATCTCCTTCCACAATCAGGGGCTGAAGATTGAGGTTCCAAGCGAGAAGGATTCCTTGCCATAAACCTTCGATCTCCGCCGAGTTGTTGGTGTCCCACCCCAAGGATCCGAAGTATATCTGCAGGGGTGTGCCTTCGTGATTCCTAATGATGCCTCCAAAGCCTGCCTTTCCTGGGTTACCTTTGGAGGCCCCATCAAAGTTGAGCTTGTAAGAATGCTTAGGGGGGGCGATCCAAGTGCCTTTGATTGTGCTGCTGCTTGTGGAGGTACTGCTCTTGTGTTGGGTCTGAGGTAGAGGCAAATGCCAGTTTCTTAGAATACCTTTTTCGACATCTAGAGATGGAAGATCTTTCGGAGTCCAGGAGTGGAGCGCTAGCGTCTCATTGAGGTTCCCACATAGTCTGGTCCATATGCCATCGATCCTAGAGCTCTGATTTTTGAATATCCTTTTATTCCTTTCCTTCCATATACCCCATAAGATGAGACCTGGGAGCAGTTTCCACAAGCAATTGAGGAGCTCGCTCTTATAAGGATTCTGCGGCCAGTGTCTTAGGGAGTCAGTTATATCGTTCTCTGTTCTACATCTTTTTTGACATCTGAAACTAGCCTTTTCCCATAGCTGATTGGCTAGGGGGCAGGAGTCCAAGAGGTGTTGGAGCGTTTCCTCATTTTGATGGCAATTGGGACATATCGATGGTCCATGAAAATTTCTTCTTCTTAGTTTGTCCCAGGTGAGGATTCTTTTGTGACTCACCAGCCACAGGAAGTAAGAGACTTTGGGCCAGGAGCTAAGACCCCATATTTTACTCCAGATTGGGTCCGAGGGGGTATTGTTGTTGCAGACTATCTTGTAGGCTTCTGAAGTGGAAAAGTCACCTTTTGGTCGGTATCCCCATCTTAGGATGTCTTTGCCTTCGTCATGTCTGATTCTTCTTTTTGCAAGCTCCTTCTCCAATTCCCCTATGTCCTGTAGGTTTGTGAAGTTAATTAACTGATTTCCCTGTTTCCATTTCCTGAATCCGTGCTCCGACTCCTGCATCTAGTAGTGATGGATTTTTTCTTGCTGCTGCTCCCGCCTTACATGATCCAGCGGTGAATAAAGAATGTGGGTAAGCTTTGGCATCTGGTTCCATGCGTCTGTCCAGAATCTTGCCGTTTTGCCATTCCTGACCTCCCAAAAACTGTGTTGTTGTATTAACTGGAAATGCTGTTTGGCCGCATTCCAAATTAGCGAACCTTTTCCCGTGGGGATGAACTGGATGAGCTCCTCCTGGGGTCGGTTGTTGGCATATTTAGCCGTCCAGATTCTTGCCCAGGGCTTTTCTGGATTAGTGATCCAGTGCCACCATATTTTGGCACTCATGATGGAATTACTATGCTCCGGATCTCTCAGACCAATGCCCCCTTTTTCTTTTGGTTGACATACTGTAGACCATTTGACTAACGCCTATTTCCGATTGGTTGCCGAACCGCCCCATAGAAAACTGCGCTGAAGCTTCCTGGTTCTTTTTAAGACCCATTTGGGTGCTGCAAGGATTGAGAAAAGGTACAGTGGCATTTCCTGAAGAACTGACTTAATAAGCACAACCCGGCTGGCCAGGTTCAGTGATCTGTGCATCCAAAGGTTGAGACGAGATTCAAGCTTCTCAATGAGGGTGCGCCAGGAGGAATGCTTTATAGCTGAGGCTGTGAGACGGGCACCAAGGTATTTTGAGGGGAGGGAGGCTGAGCGGAAGCCAAGGATTCGGGTAACAGCTGATTTAACAAGAGGAGGCGTGTGAAAGAAAAAAATCTGCGATTTGGTACAGTTTACATCAGTGCCAGATGCTTCAGCAAAGTCATTGAGCAGGGATTTGAGGCAAGCGGCTTCCTGGGCCGAGGGATATCCAAAAAGCATGGTGTCATGAACAAACTGCTGATGAGAGGTGGCAGGGGTGTTGTGAACTGAAAGACCTTTGAGCTGGTGAGATTGGAGAGATTGCTTGATGTGACGGCCAAGCCCTTCTGCGATGAGAACAAATAGGAAAGGGGATAGGGGATCCCCTTGCCTAATTCCTCTTGATGGTTTGAAGGGCCGAGAAGGGATTCCATTAACAAGGATGGAGAATTGAGTTGAACTTATTAAGCTCATGATCCAGCGAATCCACATAGTACTAAAACCAAAAGCTTTTAGCATTTGCTGAATGAAGTTCCAGCTGAGTTTATCAAAAGCCTTAGAAAGATCAAGCTTAAGAATCATACCTGCCTGCTTTGATTGTTTGAGGGAGTGAACGATCTCGTGCATAAGGAGAATGCCATCCAAAATTTTCCTGCCTTCCACGTAACCCGACTGTTCCTGAGATATGAGCAGCGGTAGCAGGGGCTTCAGCTGGTTAGCCACAACTTTAGAAATGACCTTGTAGATTACATTACAAAGTGCAATCGGCCTGTATTTGTCGGGCGTAATTGAGTCCTCCTCTTTGGGTATGAGGGCTATGAAGGTGGTGTTGAGAGAGGGCAGCATCCAGTGGAGAGCTCTCGATTCTTCAACAATTTGCCATACTTCCTGTTTTATCATCTCCCAAAAAGTATGAAAAAACGTGGTGGTTAATCCGTCTGGTCCGGGTGCCTTTCCATCCTTGAGCTGGGACATTGCCTCATCCACCTCCTGAGGCTGAATCGGGCGGAGGAGTAGCTCATTGTGTTCCTCCTTGATGATCCTTGGCACATTGTTAGTGATTTTTTCAATTCCTTGTCTTCTATATCCTTCCGGCTCTTGAAGGATCTGGTTGAAGTGATTGTGAAATTCTTCCTCAATTTCCTCATGCGTTTCTACCTTCTCTCCTCCTTTCTTTTGGATAAACGGAATGCTGTTGTGCATTCTTCTTTGAATGGTGGTTCTGTGGAAGAATTTGGTGTTGCGTTCGCCTTCCTTCAACCATCTTATTCTGGACTTTTGTTTCCAGTAAACTTCCTCCTGCTTCTGCCTTTCCTCAATCTGTCTGTGGATACGCCTTTCCTGTTCCAAGGTCCCTTCAGTGTGTCCCTCTGTGGTTATTTTTTGATGGAGATCCATCAGTTCCCGATTGAGGTCTTGCTGCGCTTTGAAGATATCTCCAAAGGTTTCTCTGTTCCATCGCTTTAGGTGGCCTTTTAGGAACCAGAGCTTCTGTTGGAATTTATACATCTTAGACCCTTCTGGAGGGGTGAAGGAAGTCCATGTGGTTTTGACAAAGTCCTTGAACTCAGGGTGCATGAGCCAGAATCCTTCGAAGCGGAAGGGTCTCCGAGTCTGGTTACCGGGTCGTTGCCATTGGAGAGCTATCGGCCAGTGGTCCGAGCCGGTATGCGGGAGAATTGCGGCTGTGATGTCCCCTCCAAGATGAATCGCATTATCTGAGATAAGGAAGCGATCTAGTTTGGATGCGATTTGGTGTTTTCCCACTCTGCGATTACTCCATGTGAAGGTTCCATTGCAAAAAGGCACGTCTATAAGGGAGGCGTTTTGAATGAAGTCCTTGAAATGGATGTTTTCTTGTTCCAGTCTATTTCTCCCCCCAATCTTCTCTTCTAGCTTGGTGATCATGTTAAAATCCCCTCCAATGATCCAGAGTGGGTGCCTTCTGTTGTTGTTCAGTGCCTTGATGGTGTCTAGAAGTGCAATTTTGCTCCCTGTATCCTGCGAGAAGTATACATTTGAGAGATTACCATGAACATTCGTGCCCAAAATGTGGAAGGCTACCTGTATCAGGTGATGAGAGGCATGGAACTCTGAGAGATCTATTGCTTGAGTATTCCATGCAATGGCTAGCCCCCCTGACGCTCCAGATGCATCTACTGCTACTGAGCGGCATCCTGGCCAAGCTTTTGTGAGGATGCTGCCTAATGTAGTTCCGTTACATTTGGTTTCGTGGAGTAAGCATATTTGCGGCTTTTCCATTTTAATAATGTTTTTTAACATTCTAAGTTTACTTGGGCTATTGAGCCCTCTTAAGTTCCATGAGACCAGCTTCATGGTTCAACTATTTGCAGAGGGTTTATAGTACTTTGTCAATTTCGCATACCTGCCTGAGTCTACCAGGAGTTTCCCAATCTCGAACGTTCTCTGTAGATCTGTTTTTCGTCCTCTCTTTCTGGTTTCCTTTGGGGGTTGGCTTCCATCCCACTGGCTTCCTGGTTGAATCCCAAGTTGCTGCTGCTGGTAAGCTCTTGAGATAACCACCTCCAAGCTGCTAAGTTGGGATTCGGATATGCTGTCATATGCTTTCGTTTTGCATGCTAGTTCCAGTTCTAGAATGTCTAGGCCATGCAGGTCTATGCTTTCCGGTTCCTCTTCCATCTGTTGCACCTGGTTGCCTTCTTCCTCAATCGTCTTTGAGCTAGAAGGAGGGTCTAACTTTCCATCAATTTCCATTTCCTTGTCTTTCTCTGCATGTTCCTTCCTATCTCCGGAGGGGAAGTCATGGAAGATTATGGGGGAATGGTGTTTGGGGGATGAGGTTGAGGGAGGAGGGGGGGCGGAAGAAGAGGGATGGGAAGGGATAGCTTCAGAGATCGGGGGAATATCCTCAGAGGATTGAGCCAGGATTTCGAAACTATTCTTAGATGCTAGGCCGCTAGAGCTATTTTGCTGGGGCTTTTGCCCATTTGAAGGTTCCTTGTGCGCTCGTCTTCAGCTGGGGGCTTTAGTAAAGCCATATTGGGTAGCTGAGGCAGAGGGGTCAAGAGAAGTGGCTTTGGCGTTCAAGGGACAGTCACGGAAAAGATGCCCAAGAGCATGGCATCTCCTGTAGCGGAAATGAACATGCTCATAGTCCAAGGGTTGGATCCACTCTTCGTCCCGGTGGGAGAGACTTACCGATTTTGGTAGTGCTTCATTCAGCCGCATGAAGACGCAGATGCGAGCATAAGAAATGAATCTGCGCATTTTGGTCTCTTCTGCAGTCCTGATATATTCCCCTAGTCCATTTCCAATGTTCCTGAGAACATCCTCGTCCCAATATTCATCTGGAAGTCCATACATTCTGATCCAGACTGGCGCCCAGGTGAGGTCTTCCTTGTCCGGGTTGAATCTTGGTATCCAATCTCTCATGTACAAGCCCGCTGTGTTGAAAAAGTGAGGCCCTGTTCCCAGTACCCTGAGTTTTTCCTCAATACAGTAAAAAATAACTGTAAAGAAGCCCTTTGGCCCTAACTGCAGGGTAACATCTCCTTTTGGCTTCCATTTTGCTGCGATCCACCCATATAAGGCTCTTTCCGTCAGCGAGAACCCTATAAACTTCCCAATAATGGCATGATCTCTCATGAACTTGATTCGTGCATCTATCTTGTGCCCAGGTAGCTCTATTATTGGCCTTTCTGTGGCTACGGGCTTGCAGGTTGTTGAGGTTACTTTTGGTGCTTCCTCCGGGTTTTTCCCACTGTCCCGATTGACGCTATCATGGTCTTGTCGTCCTTCTGTTTTTTTGTATTCTTGCTGTTGCCTTTTCCCTTTGTTCAGGATCTCCCTGTCAATCGATCCAAAACGGAATGCCTGTTCCGGGTCGTTCTGCATTGGGGAGGGCCCTGATGCCCCCCCCTGTGGATATTCCATAGAGCCTGTCTAATACTGTGCTGTTCTGCTACGCGCCAGTGGATACGGTCTAGTTTGAGTGCAGAACCAGTGCTGCGCTGTCTGCGTCGTCGCAGCTTTCTGCAAAACCCTAATCGCCCAGTCCGTTCAGAGCCAAAATAAAAAAAAAAATTAATAATAATTATTATTATTAATTAAACTAGTATATATCCATTTAATTTTGGATTTTTAAGCTTTTTAGGGTTTCTAAAAACAATGGATCAAGAATTAAAATCTAAATATAGTTACGTATTTGTAAGATATGAGCTTGACATGATATTGTCCTATGTGTCAATGTTTTCACCATCGCCAACACTTGATTCACTGCTCTGCCGCGATGTGTTATTTCTTCTGATTTAGAACCGCAATAGTCGTTCACGTGCGGTACAACTAGAATGAGGAGAGCAAAAGCTAACAATACGATTAAAAGACCCACTCCACTCAGGAGAATGGAACTGGCGTGCCCCATGCTGGAGATGCGTTCGTATTCCCAGGGACTGTAATATTTCTCATAGTGTTATACATCACCCACAACCTAATGATTTCCAGGCGCTGTAATACTTCTCGTATTTTTATATATCCGCCACAGCCTAATTCTTTCCAGAGTATTTTGATTGCAGATATTCCAGATAGGCGGTTCTCGGTGAAGGCGATACCTACATTTATATTCATATCGGTTTCTAACCGATATTACTTGTATCACTACGGAACATTACGAAACCTCTGATGCATCTGAATATAATATTATATTAAAGGGGCACACAATGTTCTCATCGGATGAGCAACCTTAATAAAAGAATTATGTGGGATTGGGACACAATATATTCTTGAGATCTGCTCGACACGGACACAAACCAGTAGACCAATCCATTTACTCCTTTAAAAGTCTGGAGGTGATTAAATTATTTCATAAACTGTTCAAATCATTATTATATGTGTTTATTCTATATTATGTCATGATTGATACATAAAATATCTTTGATTTCCACTTCAGAAACATTTATTTCATGTTAAGAAAATGATCGCAATGCTACACGTCACATCTATGATCCGCTTCTTGTATTTTCTTCGTTTGGCCAGTTAAAAGCAAAACGGGACCTGTGTAATCATATTCTATTTTATGATGGGAGGCAATCTTTGTTGGTGGGGGCGATACATAATGATCAATGCAAATGGATCAAGGGCCAATGAGCCATCCACACATATTCTATTTTATGATGGGAGGCAATCCTTGTTGGTGGGGGCGATACATAATGATCAATGCAAATGGATCAAGGGCCAATGAGCCATCCGCTTTCATTTAGATTCTTGCAGCGCTGCAATAAATTGGGTGGAATATATATTTTAATACCTTTCATGTTTTTCATGGTCAATCATATGCATTAAGTCATGTGATACATTAAAAAACCATGTTCGCGGCTTTTAGAGTTGCGCGCATCTCAAGCATCATGTGCAGAGTCTTCATTTTGGCATTTACATGGCGTTTTGTGTCTGGCTGACTGTTGTGATTCCAGATACTGCTAGATGTTGACGCGTGCAACTTTAGAAAAACGAGCTTAGTTTCACAGGGGACACTTTATAACAAACAATTTTCCCCAGCAGGTTAGCATCAGCTATCGCTAATAATTTGAGAGTCAGTGCACGGTTTAAGGTTAATGTTAAATGGCCCAAGGCAAAATATACAAACAAGGAATCTACAAATATAGAAACGAGTCACTTGAAAACGTTTAAACGAAACTACGTGCGAATGAGGGATGCCCGTAAATGATTTAAACCGAAAAGAAATTGACTTATATCCCATATGCCTAAAAGTATATGTAAGCCATGAGAATTGTACCTTCACTGACTTTGTAAACATTTTGGTATGCATTTAATTGGCAAACTACCAAGAATACCAAAAGATATCTAAAAACCAGGGAAGATTTTGGTATGCATTTAATTGGCATACTACCAAGAATACCAAAAGAAAAATAAAAACAAGGGAAGCTGCGAAGCAGCAAGTCCCTGCTAATGGAGGTTTTGTACACAAATACACCGAAGAAAATATAAATTCATCAAAGCAATTTGAAATCAGAAGTTACTCAGTACATTGTGATGGAGAGAGGCAACTTGGAATCAGAAGTTGCATCGTCATTGTGATGTTGTTTTTGTAAAGATTCCAACCGTATTTCTACAAAGTATAAACTCACATAAATACCATTGTTTCAAACCTACTCAAGTTCAAGTCAGAAATCCGGCATGTTAGTTGGAAATGCATATGTTATAAGAGCTATTACTCGTTCAAAATGGTTAGTCATAATGAACCAAGTATGGTCCCTTCAGAATGCATGTTTAGAATTGAACCATTTCAATAAGATTTAACAGAAGCGAAATCAATAAACCATACCCATTTGCATGTAATCCTTAACTGCATACTGAAAGACGGGGAAAAATGTTTACGGCTTTTTAAAAATAAGGCATGAAAACATCCATATGCATAAATACTATATTCTATAGTCAGCCATCCTCACGAGATAAATTAGGAATTCATCCAGGGTCGCATTTACGGATTCCATACCATATACTTTATTTGGATTTCAAATAAATTATACATTCAATTCAAAATTTTGCCAAGAGCAACTTATCTAATGGTCAAATCTAGCTTGCTCATACTAAATTGAAAAGAAAGTTAGTGCTATTTAAATTTTTTAAATCAATTGAAAGCAAAACTCATATATTTGATCATGACAAATACCTACTCATACAAATATACCTACTACGTTCATTTAAAGTGATGGATAGGCTTTCCATTATAACAACAAATAACCTCGAATACTTTCCATCACTATTAGTCTAAAAAGTACTAAGCCACCGACATCCAAATATGCACAAATAGACCAAAACATGACGATTGAATGGCTAATGCATTTATGGCCAATAGCCCCCCATAAAAGAAATTAGTTACCACAAACGCTAATATATACAAGCTGACCAAAACAAAACCATGAAGACCTAAAGAGTTTTGGGCCAATAGCCTAGTAAAGAGAAGTTAGTTTCCAAAATGGGTATGGAAAGCCTATGATTGCATTCATCCCATCAGTCCGAATTAGATACATAAAAGTAACTGGGGCATGTAGACATGGTATGTGTTTCTAGAGAAGTTATGCACTTCACAATGATTTGCCAAACAATCTTCATGTTGTCATTCAAGTGCAATCATGATGTGTATCAACACTTTCTTTCAGCCTGTTTTCCTTCAATAGTGTGTTCACCTCATTTGAAATACTGACATTAGTGATAATGTATTCTATTCTCTATGTAATTTATTAATAAAGTTGCTTGTTGAGGAAAGTAATGTAATTTATATAACTAATTATTTAAAATTAAATTACTAGTATTATTATACAATGATAAATTTAAAAATAAATTATTGTTATTAGGGATGAAGGAAAATATATCTTACCCCTTCAATAACATTCAAACTTTTGATTACAAAATATTGATTTATTGGCAATTTTCCACTAAGCAACTTTAGCATAACAACAACAAAAGTGTGCACATCAAATTTCTCTGTTGCTAGCCCACTTCACAAATACTTTGTAAATGGAATTTCATTCCAACAAAATTCACCACCTATGGTGATACAAAATCTTGAAATCCTATGAAAAGGGGTAGTAAGAAATTAGTAAATGGTGCCAGAGTAGCAAAAGGTGCAAGCTATAATGGTTGACACATGTGTTTAAAAGACTTTAAAAAGTTTTGCAAGTCTGAAGTATGATACATGTGAGTCCAAATAGTCGCCCAAAAAATATTTTGTTGGACTTTACATCACAATATAAAATGTGAGGATAGCAATGGTAGTGCAAGTAAGCTAGACCTCTAGTTGTTCTAACTTCTATTTTCAATTGAGCTCTCCATTCTAGAGTTGAATCTATATCTGCATGTTTTAGAAAACATTAAAAGAACTTTCATAGACATTAAAAATGTTAGGATCAAACAATATTCAGGGAGGGTGAATGAGTATTGTATAAATTTTTACAAAATTATAGCTTTTGGGAATTTAAAACAAATTACAAAAGATGGAGTAGTAAAAACACAATTAGCATAATACATGAACACTTAAATTTTAGGTGGAAACCCTCAAGGAGAAGAAAACCACCATATTTATTTTGCTTACTCTCTTTTATTATCAACAAATTTTCTCTTTTACATATATGAGCTATCACTAACTTGCTATTATGTTGGCCACTACAAACAAGGAGCCACCACCCCTAACAACAATTAAGCAAGCCCAACTTACTTGAAACCACAATCTCTACTATTATACTTCTGAAAATACATCCCAAGATAATACAAATTTTTATGTCTATTGTGATACAAAGAAAGCATACAACAAATAAATATAAACTCTACAAAAATACCTTGTGCTACCACTTGAAAATGATTAAACACAAGTTATCTGCTAGAGACAATTCTTCATCAACTTTCTTCACTCTAAATCTTTATACGCTACAGAAAAAAATATGATTCAACCATGCAGTGCAATCCTTGATATAATTCTCTGATATTCTTAAGGAAGTTGCTATAGTCACTCAAAAAAATATCTCCTCAAATAATTTTTTCACAATGCATAACAATATCACTCACTCGCAATAGAATGAACCCCCCTTTACTGATCTTTCTCCTATAAGTAATTTTTCTTGAATGATTAAAAAATAATTACAACTAGTGTTTTGGAAAACCAATCTTATATGTTTATACATTGTTGATTTGTTCTGGTTGAGTGGAGAGACTCGTTGTAAAGCCAATATGAAGGCCATCTGTGAGTATGTGTGTACTAAAAAAAATAAAAAATCTATGAATATTTAATTCATAGTCCATATAACCTTATATAGTTTCATTTCAATAATTATAAGTATAAAAAAGTATATCTCAGTAATATGTTTAAACCTTATGCTTTTCAAAAATATTTTGAAATGTGGTATCAACACTATATATAGAAGAAAATGAAAATATTTTAATACGAAATAATATTCACTTAATGTATTAATAACAAAAAAAATCAACATTATTTGGGCTTATAAAATAGCTCAATGCACATGTTATGTAATTTCTATGACATTCAAAAATGCAATTTAAACAATAAAAAATTACACATTATTTTATAAACTCTAAAATAAGTTTACTCTGAAAAAATTTGATATCTCTCTGCTCATATTAGATAGGTGATTAAAATAGGTCTATTGTAGTTTGTAGGATTTTACTTTTATATAAATCGGTTGTTAAAATAGATTTCTTATAATTTGTAAAATTTTTCTCTTGTATAAATCAGTGATTAAAATAGTTCTATGATGATTTGTAAAATTTTACTCTTTATATTGATTCCCCATAATCTTCCTTGAATGGGAAATAATTTTAAACTTATTCCGACCTTTGAGGTGGTTGAATGTTTTACTTTGTACACACATAGCTATAAATACATTAGTTAAGCTGTGGACAATGGTTAAACACAATGAATCTAGGCCGTAGGTTACAAACGTTGGTTTTCCATGATTTAACAACGTCCTCACTGAAACGTGAGGAAAATTAAAAGTTCATCATCCCAGAACCGCAACACAGCTTGAGGGATCACCATCCATACCCACAAATTATTATAACTACCAAATATAAAACATTAGATTAATTAGAAGTCATACAGATAGTACATGTTAGACATCAATATCAACAGTACACCACTTACCATATCAAAAGGGCGAAGAGTTTTCGTAGCCTTGCACGAATTTCCCTCTTGAGGTAGTTTTCCCAAGGAAATGTACATAACATACATCCATACACCAATTAATATATCATAGATGAAAATGGTGGCAAGTTAGAAAATGGGATATGTTTCTTGAGAATCGAATAGGTAGGATATATTATTTGCAAAATCAATGGCTCAGAATGATCGCAACTCCACAAAGTAAGGCTCATCGATGTTTGTTTTAAATTTAAATGATATTAATAATCTACATATATATTCGTTTAGTTTCCCGTTTATATGTGTTATTCATAGTCGTTTTGGTTGCAAATTGATGTATACGTAGCTTGCAAATAGTGACATGGTATGTCGATGGCATTTCGTCCTATTAAACCACAACGATCTCATTAATGTGTTAATAGGAAAAACAAAGAAAATAGTAATGAATTTTTTGAACAAAGTCGTGAGATCATTCCGATATAGTTTAGGCATCCAAAAGAAAGGAAAAGAAAGCGGATTCAGATTACTATTAATCATTCTTCAAGTTTGTGGGAAAGAAAATGGGTTTCCGGGTTTCCAGTTCACAAAGTAGGTAGTTTGTTAGAGATAATAGAGAATATCATAGAATAGTGAGTTGGTTCATGAGACGTCACGATAGAAATTGGTTTCTAATTTTAGATTATGGTTCTAACTTCTCTAAATCTATGGTTTTTATATAATGTGTGATGTACATGCACAATGTAGAGGAGCGAGACTCTCCTGGTTTAGATCCTCTTTCGTAGAGCTAACCAGTGGGTTCTTTTTTATTAATTACAACATCACTTTTTAACATGCTATCAGAGCTACAGGTTGGAGGAACCTATATGCCGAGTGGAGGATTTGCAAGGCACTCCTGAAGCAAAATCATTGTGTGATTTGGACGGCTAATCATGCTGATCCCACTGTAACACTTACATGAATTTCATTTTGGACGATTCTCGCTAGATATTCCTAGATAGTTGTGAAGACCTTCGCGAGCCCGTGGTGCTAACTCATGCCGGCTGTGCAAACAAAAAAAACAAAAGGGGTTTTGTCTTGGCGGTGGCTACCAAGAGAAGGCTGCGTGGAGGCCGAGGTATGCCGAGAGAAGGTCATGGTGGAGGTCGTGGTAGAGTTTGTGAAGAAAGCCACAATAGTTTGTGTGTGTGCTATGGCATCAAATAGTATTAGAGACCATTTATCAATGATTCCTGTCTTTCACACAAATTTGGGGTAAATCTAACATATATATTTTTTTACATGTCAAATTTTTAAATCACCAAGATGAATAATGAGATGATTGAAGCATACTTGAATGAGCATAACAAGATTGATGGCTCCAATTATGTTAACTAGAAATTCAAGATGCATACTCTACTAGAAGTGCAGAGTACTTGGACGATTGCAAATGGGGATGAGCAGAAACCAACAGCTTAATCAACATTGGTCCTTGATTGGGAGAAGCAAGGAGGTAAAGTAAGGATGTTGTTGAAGATTTCATTGAAATACTGCATCATACCACACATCAAAGAATTTAAATCAACAAGCGAAATCTGTGGAATTTTGAAGTATTTGTATGAGATCAGGAATACAAATTTCCTTTTGTTCATGAAGAGCAAGATCTTATCCCTGAAGATGGATGAGAATGAAACAGTGGCTACCTTGGTAGCAAGGATCAAACATTTGAGGAGAAAATTGGTAGACATTGGTGATACAGTTGCATATATAGATCTTGTAACCATTACCACGAATGGTGTGACCGATGACTACTAAATGTTTATCACTGGGATAAATGTGAGAGAGAAGATCCTAAAGTTTGAAGAACTGACAGGAATACCGATGCAAGAAGAGGAAAGAAGAATGACTCTAAAGCCCCATAGTGCAGATATTGCGTTGATAGTGAAGAAGAACTTCTTCAAAGGAAAAGGAAGTCCGCAACAGCAATGTTAGGTCGCTATACCAATAGGAGTCATAATGTTTGAATTGCTACGATTAAACCTGTAACATATACATACCTTCGCTTTCAGAAAATGTTTTCCATATTCAAAAAAAAAATTAAAAATCTAAAGAGGGCATGTCCTAAAAGAATAATCAAATGACAAAAAGAATAAAAAGGTCAAATAAGATTAAAAAATATGAACCCCAAGAAAAGAAAAAGACCATGAAAGTGAGCAAGCCAAAATGCCACTACTATTTACCTTTTGTGCATAATTTACGATTGTTTGCAGCTTGTAGTATTTGCCACAATCCATGATAGTCAAAATGTTTAAACTTGGCTATTTCATGTTTCAATTCCATGTTTATAGATACAGAAAAAAAATTCGACCAAACTGTTCAATTTTGGCAGATAAGTAGAGAGGTAGAGTAAATAAAATGAGCTCAACTGTTTAATCTGAGCCTTTTGATGTAATAAGGTTAGAATTAGTCAGTTTAGTATTGTAAAGAGAAAGAAAAATCTTTGATAAGGGTTTTCTAGCTCAAATGCACCCTAATAAAGAGAATTAAAAATGGTAGGATGAATGGATGGGTAAGTAGTAGATAGGTTGCAGAATTATGATGATCAAGTAGACAAAAGCATGTGTATCATCTTTTTCATCAATAAAGTTCCAAATGTGAATGGGCACTCAAGTATCCAGATGGATATCAAAGTCAATTAATTATTTTCTCTCATTCATTTCACCTTTTACTTAACTAATTTCCCACAATAATGTTCAAAGTACTTAAAAACCCTAAGTCAAAGATGCTCAGAGCATTTCTCTGACTTTTGGACGGACCGGACCCTTAGCTCAATGACTTATAGGCAATAAGTACTGAAACCGCCTCATAAACATTCATTCCCTCCTTTAGTTTATTCATTTTCCTTAAATAATACTCTTTCCTAAGGCTAAATTACTTTTACCTAGGAAAAAGTGTTTATTTCCCCACATAACTCATTCTCATATCAAAAAACCACAAAACATTATATCCTAAGTTTTATGTTATACATATGAAAATCACTAAAAAACATGAAAGATCATATACTTAGTTTATTGTGCCTCTTTCCACTCCCTTTACTAATTACTAATTTATTTATTAAATCCCAAACAAAAATCCCTTTTCCTGTCTATATTTAACTCCGGCGATATTACTTAACGGCACCCCGGTTTAATTATATAAACTATGATTTTTCTACCTAAACCCCACTAACTAATCGATCTGCGATTAAGTTATTCATAAACCTATTTAAACCCTCCGTTAATGACCTCGAATGACCATGTCGCCTTAACCCTACATTAATCCCTCATTAGCTGCAAATTGTCATGCTTAATTACCCTTCGGGCCCCCCCACTACCCTCTGTGCAACTTCACTACCCGATCTTCGCATGATCACTCCCCTCCACATCTGATGGCCCTCATTCACTTCGACCAAGGCCCGACTTCTGAACATTACCTGCCCAAAATGAGTTGTTTTCCTTTGGGCCCCCGAGGCTACGTGTTGCTCAATGAATGGAATTGGGCGGCCTCCCCCAATACCACCGAGTGCCCAAAAGCAGTGTGAAGGAAACCACTTACTGCCCGCTCGCTACACACAAAATAAACCACTATTCACCTCGCTACACGACAAACAACCACTATTCACCCATACCCACTAAAATTGACTTTTGCACATAAATCCAAAAAAGCCCCAAATCATTTGTTTTATCATTTTCTCAAATAAAAATCTCCATGCACACACCTACGAATGTCGAAGTTTTCTACCCACATCCAATGACACCCTAAAGATGCCACAGAGCACCCAGTTTACTCTCCAGCCTACTCAAAACCTTTTCGATCGTTCATAGTTGCCAACCGACTTGTTCAGAGCTAGTTCTCCCTAATTCTAGGAACTTAAGCCATAATTCATTGGAAAACCTCTCAATTTCAGAACCAGTTACTCAGTTTGTTAGTCAAAGTGAAAATTAATTAAAGGAACTCAAGTAACTTGAGCTTACACTATACTCAACCACCCTTGCCCTAAAAAACTGAAAGTCACCTCCCCCATTCTCAAATCCACAAGACCTGAGAATGGCTTCCCTAATTGCCATGGATGTGAGACTTATTTCCACTCCTCATCTAGACTTAGACCATATCCCATTGGAAAACAAATATTTCCAAGTAAACGACACCTCTGTCCATGAATCCCCTCTAAAACTCCACTACCGATATAGACACCAATACCTGAACCATGATGATAAAATTGGTTTTTGGGAGTCCAATTTGCCCAAATACCAATTCCTTGAAGTTCACATTTTCCCATAAATTGTCCATTATTGCCGTTCAAACTATATCCCCATCCAAAGAGCAGTGATGTCCCCTAACCAGACTGTACTTTTCGCCATCACTGTTGAATCAATAAATGAGACGCTGCAACTTGAACCTGGTCAAAACATGACTCCCCTATCCATTGGAGATATACTGGACTTATTTGCCAAGCTTAGCCCTGCAAGATTGGCCAAAATAATCCAAACATACATTGTGGAAGAAAAGTATACCCCCAAAGAACTTCCTCCATATGTGTATACCATATTTCCCATTTGGCCGAGACATTTTGGCAATGATATCCAGTGTCCAAGGTTATACCACCAGTGAGTATATATATGAGATTATCTTGGCTTTCATGTCCATATAGACTCCAGAACAGCCTCCTACTGTTATTTATGATTATGCCAAGTTTATAACTGATGGGATGCATGACCAGTTCCTTAGGATGAGTAATGAGCGAGTCTTCAAGTACTCCTTTGTTTTGTATCACCTCTTTCTATACTACCAAGTTGATAAGTTTCCATTTACTCTTCAAAAGCTTAATACAAAAGGTCACACTAGGTCAGTCATTTTGAGGACTCCGTTGACCCATAAATACGACTCTCCATATTCATATACGAACATCATAGACTTATTTGTACATCCCATTATGACAATGCTAATATGCAGCCCTCCTCCAAGAATCAGTTTAGATTTAAGGAGGATCCTCCAACTCTCAAAGCAATCCAAAGTGGCGGATTAGTACTTGTACCAAAACCAAAATGACAATAGAATTTATGGCTGTGAATTGGCCCCATATAAAATACCCAAATACCTACCAATGAGGTTATTTTCTCTGGATTACTATAGGCAGATAATCAATTCAGATGAGGTGCACTTTGTCAGAGCCAAAAAGAAAGCCCAGCTCAGGATCAAAGACAAATTATACCCCTTTACTTGTAATAGTAGAGATGCTAGAAAGGAGGCAGACCAAATCGTTCAAAGACTAAATCTGAAATAGAGCTTCATATGGAGATATGATCCCTTGGACTTCATCTGAAACAGAAGACAAAAAAACAAGTTGGGTCCCTACATTCAGCTCTGAATCCTTGAAATATAAAAATGTGCCAATCAATTGGAATGGGTGGAGAATACTTTAGAATACAGATATAGCATTGAATTTTCTATGGAAAACACTTTAATTCATCTAGAGAAACAACTTGATGAGGGTTGTTTCTTGTAGGTGCCAGGAGGATCACAGGTCCATGAAGAATCACAGGTACAACAAGAGTCAGAAGCACCAGAAGAGTCAGAAGCACAGACCAATCAGATATACCAGGACAATAAAAGAAAACAGACAGGCCAGAGGCCACCATGAGTACCCCCCAGTCTCACAAACTCCTCTAAATGAGGAGAAAAACCTCAAGGGAAACAAGGAAGGGGCCACTCCTTTAGGAAGAACAATATCTCAAGCCTATGCAGAGACAATCCAGGCAAAGAGAAAAAGAATGGATCCTGTCTCTGAATAGGAATATACAGAGGAGACAGCTGAGGTTACCAGCACTGAAAGTGATGGGAGCAGGCAAGCCACTACATCTGGAGGTATCCTAGAACCTTCCACATCATACACTCAAATTTTGGAAAGGCAACAAAGTGTTGAGGTGTCCTCTTTCAGAATGTCAGCAGGCAAAGATCAATACATAAAAGAGAGATACAAAGAAATAAAGGCTAGAAATGAGAGGCTGAAATCCCAGACCTATGCACAATATTTGAAGATGACTGCTACCAATCAGACAAGGATTATTTTAGACTATGATGTAAAAGAGGGTAAGATGCAAATGACCTTCATTAAGTTAACCACTCAGCAGTTAAGGACAACAACAGACTTCATAAGAGTGGATTTTGAAGTATGGCAAGGGATATTCATCCCATTGATCGGATTGAGCTGCATAAACAAGCAGGTGAGATGATTTATTCTACAATGGCAGGGAAAGCCATAGCAGCCCGCCAACTGCAGAACTCTTTAAATAATATGTCAGCTTAGTTCTAGGTAGAGAAGGCGTATTCACAGGCCAAAGATACAATAAACTAGTCCTTAGAGGACTTAGAGATAGGATTGGGACATGATCCCAAGGATGAGAAAGCAACAAAGCATCTAATCAAAAAGAAGAATGATGAAATTGCTACACTAAAGAAGCAGCTCAAAATTCCTCAGCTGCATCACCCTAAAACAATGGAAGTCCTAGAAGCACAAAGAGGATGTGAAGAGCTTATGGACCTAGTACCAAAGCTAAATGATCATCTTAAAGAAACAAAGAAGGAGTTGGAAATTTTGATTCAGTCTAAACAGAGTGACCTGGCAACAACTTCTGCAACTACCATTCCCACAATGACAACAATAGTTTCTTCCACATTAGCAGCGTCATTGGCACCAACAGCTCCACCTACCACATCACTGCAAATTACAGCCGAATCCACTACAACGGTAGGCACCTCAAATGAAAAGACAACAGAGCTGGTAAAAGCTATGGAGGAAATGTCCATCCAAGCTACAAAGCTCAAAAGAAATAAGGAGAAAGTGGCAAGTTTAGAAATTGACTATAAACTTGCCCAAATTCAACAGAGAGAAGAAACACAGAAAGCCCTAAGGATGGGTGAGAAAATCAAAGTCTTAATGAAATATTTAACACTGTAGAAGCCACTAGGATAGACTAAAGAAATTCTCTGGGCCAATATCATTGACTCTGTAAATGATATTTGACGATCAATTCAAGTAATATTTGAGCAAACTAAATGGGTGAAGGTAGCCACTGAGGCTATCCAAAAAGTAAGGGAAGAGTTAGGAGACCAACTTGAGGATGCATATCGAGTCATTCACCTCCTAAACTGTAAGAACATGTATGAGCTCCATGAGCTTGGTGTAGAGGATAGGATTGAAGCCATCCTAGAGATTAAAAATGTTCGTTCCAAAAGAAACCTTATGCTCAACTTAGAAGAAAAGTGCCACAACATGCAGGTGGCCATTGATAGGTTTATGGCCAAATTTCAAATTTTGAGGGACAAAGGTCTTCCTAGTCCTATGGTCATTAATGATAAAATCATTACCCAATTGGACTATAGTGATATATTAAGGAGGTTGGCCAAAGAACAAGCAAGCTCTTTAGGCATTAATTCTTTGCCTATTGGGAAAGTACATTTGATACATGAGAGAACCTCGCTTTCTTAGAACATGAGGTGAAACATCTATTTCTCACCAAGCCAAATTTTGCAAAATACACAGAGGCAGATGAAATTTACAGGAGAATGTTAAAGGTGAGATTTCCTGAAGAAGAATGGTGGGAAAAAATGACAGATTTAGTTTGAAAATTTTTACACCAGAAAGTTACCATAGTAAATCTGAAGGCAACCATGTGAAACAGGTGAAAGACAGATAAGCAGGGTCAAAGAGTAACAGAGTCAAAGAGTATCAGTGAAAGATCAAAGTAAGGAAGACTCCACCATGAAAATACCACAACCATCAGCCATCTTAAAGGGCTTAAAACTCAACAGAAACATGCAACAACACCACAATAAAACGGACAACATGAAGCAATTTCACATCTATCTCTATCTTCATGAATGAAGATATTTCATTTCCTAGATTAAATATAAAATTGTTATGATATATTTTGTAATTATTTTTGTATAAATACTTCACATTTCGAAGTATGCGGTGTGGATTCAATGACATTTCTATATCCTTTTTCTCTCAAATCAAAATTCTATTGTATCAATGATTGGATTGGCTTGCTGGATCAAGAAATAAAGCTCAGATATTTTACAGGATTCTTGTGTAAAGCAAAATACAAATAAGTATTCTATCATGTTTATTGTTGTTTTTCTTATGTTTCTTCACAATCTTGTTTGTTTCTCTAAAATCTAAATGTATAACATGGAATGATATTTCAAAAATTGCTTTAATGCACTCTGTCTTGACTGTTTTACATTCTCACTATTTTCTACTCACCTATCTTAGTTATGGAATTCTTAATTTCTCCTTAGCTTTTGTAGTTTCTCCCCCTGGTCTATAGCAAAGGATTCTTAATTTCCCTTTGTTCATGATCACCTTCTTTTCTTCATTCTAATCCCGGTCCAAGGATTCTTAGTTGTCCTTCCACCCTAGTTAGAATCATTTCATCTGTTAGACTTGAAGATTTGCCTTTTGCTTTGCTAGCCTTCCCTGTGAACATTCCATTTATTGATCTAGTCTAGTTGTGCTATGCACTGATTGACTCCGTACCCCAATGGCTTGAAGACATAGCTCTATCCATTTGATTCAATAATTCCACCACCCAACCTTCATTCAAAAATCAAAACCCCATGAACACTAAGAACTACCCTAAAATTTGATAAAAACAAAGCTAAATTATAAATAAATAGCCCTCTCTGGACTTAGGTTGGTTAGAACCTAAGCCTAAAATATTGGTTTGTGGTTACCTCGAATGATTCCTTCTTTTGATAACTTCTAGGGAAAACTTCTGAGTGATAAAATAGTGGCGACCATACTTGGGAACTCAAATCCTCAGTCTTAATAAACCTTTGAGAAAATTTCAAATATTTATTTCAAGCCTCTTGAAGGGTTTATTAGAAGTTAATTACAAAACTTCATAAAAATAAAGTAATTAGAAAAGCTGGAAACTCTCGCTTCAAGGAGAACACACTATACTAAGGCCAATCCAGATCCAATTCCTGCCCAGTAGTGGATAATCCCACCCTGATTTCGGGGAGATCCAGAAGATGAGAAAGTTTAGTAATTCCAACACCTTCAATCAAAGCAGACTCATGCCCTGATGAGTGGTTATTTTTAGAAGACCTCCCCTTTGATGAGTCATTTGACCTTTCCCTATTGAGAACCAGCTCTGAAAGTGCACTTGATGACATAGTTCTAGATCCAGAGTTTATTTTTGATTTTGAAGTCCAAAAGGAAAACCAGTCACTTGATGATTATATTCTAAATTCCTCTCAGTCATCCCTTAGTACTGCTAAGATCCTCGAGCTCTCTTAACTAGTGTCAACTACCCATAATTCACCATTATTCCCTTCCACCTCTGAAGTTTATTCCTCACCTCCATTTATACCCTCACTTACCTACCAACCTATCATTACACATCAATCACATATTACTCCCAGTTCTCCATCAACTACTGTATCATCTCCTGGTACCCCAACCCCACTTGTCAACCCTGCCCAAATTAGAGCCATGGAAAATAGATATGCTCCTCTTGTGTTACCTGCTCCACTCACTACAAGAAAAAAGGACATTGGTGAGGGGCGAAAAATGTCACCATAAGCTCATTGGTGATGGTCAAAAGAGCCTTCGTCATCAAACCGAAATGTCACCAAAGGTGGCGTCGTCAAAAGTATAGGTGTTGTAGTGACATTCAAAGTCTATCACCAATAATGATTTATGATGATGGATAGCGACTATCACCATTTCATATGAGAAATTGCTGACGGACTTGTTGACACGACGAATTTTCGATATGCCAAGAGGGGAACTAACCCGATCGCAGGTCCCAATTAGATCTGCTTTCGTTTGGAATGGCTAGTTCCAACGGGTTTTAGAGGACCTCGTGAACTGTTATAGGTGTTGAGAGATTTCTTCTCAAAGGAAGACTTCAATTATATCAGCAAAAGAAACAACTAACCTATATGCATCAAATCCTATCTACACTACTGCTAACTACTCTTACCTAGTCCTAACTGTCCTAATCTATCCTGTAGGAGCATAACAAAAGAGAGGATAAACATCATATATATATTACAAGTCTAGATGAATCAATTACTGATTCACATAAGCACAAAGTTGTATTAAATCATAATTGCAATACAATTACTTATACAGGAATAAAAATTCCTTTCCATACAAATAACACTCACAATTGATGTTTACCAAAGTCTCGAATAAACAACATTTCATGAATTAACAATGCTATTGAATTATATTCAAATAAATAGGAATAACCATGAACTCCTTGCTATCAATATGCACAAAGCAAATCACATTTATCTTTATGCCAATGGCAACACACTGATTCTAAACATATGAGAGAAAAGGGAAATCAATTTAACACAACAAGCTCCTTCTTGAACCAAACATAATTCTTTATTCACAATAAATCAAAGTTATCCTCTCTAAACAAAAATCCCCCCTCTCACTTTCGGAAGTAATACTTATGCAGTTGGGAATGACTTTCGGTCTTCCCCCTATTCTTTTCAATATACAAATTAGTATACACAGATTTAGAGCAATTGGTGTCACTTCTGACACATAGAAGGCATTTCCTGTCACTGGAGTGCTTCATTTCCTAGGGAAATGAATGAATGTTGATCACGAGAGAATGACTGTGTGTCATCTCTTCATGATGAAAACTGGTGCAATTTCACTTTTGGAATACACAGGCAATGCATGGAACTCAACCGAAAATGCCTAAGGCTGCCTAATTAAATGGCACATCTGCATATATGGATTCTCCTGATCCACTTATGCATCTTTTACTCCTCGCCTGCAAAGAAAATTCATATTGGCTATGATTATGAGAAATATGCCAATCATGCTTCTAGACAAACCTTGCATTCAGCCACCACTTCTATTAATCTCACAATGCAGAGAAATCATGATTATTAAGCCATCAAACCTGTTATAACCTCTATTCTTGTTGCCCATAATATTCATTATCATTCAAGGATCCATTTACAATGCTCCTATAGGCAGACCATTCACTTTACCTGATTTTATTTTAAAAGTCATGATGACAACATTTTATCGAATACACAGGAAAACACAGGAAAACCAGTGGTCGGGCCGTAAGGCTAGACTTCAAATCTTATATACCCGAGCCTGTAGTTGTCGTTGAGTCCGTCGTATCACAAATTGCTTTATGTATAAACAATGAACTCTACCGATTGTGATAAGTGATTGGGTAGGTGGACCCCAAATACATATGAGTCGGGTTAATAATCCTTTCGAGTCCGCCGTATAACACTCTCCTTTGAAAACCGGGACTGCAACATTTTATCGAAAATACAAGGGAATACATGGGAAAACTCGCGACCGACCATAAGGCCGGACTTGAAAAATTACAGACATGGGTGTATAATTATCGTCGGGTCTGCCATATTACTCCTTTTCATATTGCATAACCCCCGGGCTCTGATCATTGCGATAAGCGATTGGGGAAAGTGGACCTGAAATATATATATATATATATATATATATGTTAATACTGTCGGCGGGTCCACCGTATTGCATTGCAGTGTTTCAATAACAGGTGAATGGGCCTTGGGTTCCATTGGAGCTCGATTGCAATATGCGATGGTGCTTCAGACCCGAAATATATATGAGCCACAGTTAATAATCTCGATGGGTCTGCAATGTATGACCTTCCTTTGAAAAACTTGGACCCCAGCATATTATCGAAAAGCATGGGAAAAACACGTGAAAACTTTATGGCTGAGTCGTAGGGCCGGACTTCAAATATTATACCCCTCCCTCTATAATCATCATTAGGTTCAGTAGATAATGGTGTGCCTTATATATAAGCCCCGGGACCCCGCCGATTGCGATATGCGATGGGGTTATGGACCCGAAATATATGTATAATTTGGCTGATAATGTCGTCAGGTTCGGAGTATAGTGGCACGCCTTATAAATAAGCCCCGGACCCCACTAATTGTGATATGCGATATGGCTCTGGACCTGATAATATATATATTTGCGTTAATAATGCCATCGGGTCCAGAAGAGAATGGTTCACAGTGTTGATTGCAACAGGCAAAAAAGGGTGATTTATGCATGTTTGTGAAGCATTTCCATTATAAAGAGTTATAATGGAAATAAGGTGCGATAGAAGGTTTTTGAGGGTTGAAAAGGTCTCGATGGAGGGTATGAATGAAGGGATAGAGAGGGTTAGAGATGAATGATGCGATAATGCATTAAAGTCTCTGGGATGAAACAGATCATTCGGAGAATTGAAAGATCAATGTTTTTTTAGGGGACCCATTCAAAATTTCTACCAAGGCAGGTTTTAATAGGGTGGTGGTTGTGGCCACAACAAATGGAAAATCACTGGGTGAACCAGTTATCTTTGTCTCCAAACAAACCTTGGATCAATATAACATCAGGGTGTTAAGATAAACTTGAAATGCAAACTGTACAGATGGACAAGAATGGGTTCCACTTCAACATTAATTGCTTCAGGTGGGATAAAGATAAATAGCTTCTACTTACTGATAGGGTTTTGACAGGAATTCTCCAATGGCAGTATTATGGAATTTATTGACCTTCCTTTACCCATTTTCTACCTTCAAGAATCTTTCAGGGCCATTACTATTATGTCAACACCTATTTAGGTGTGCACCTCAGCTCTTTATTGCTCATCAAACTTGATGTATATATGTTTATCTGCATTTTATATAAGAATTTCAGTGCTATATTTTCATATGATTGAATGGGGCACAATCATGGATCATGCCATATTTTTAAACTGCTTAAGCAAGGTTGGGCTTGTTGTATCAACCGGTACTCCGAGCCTAGCAATAGTCCCTACTCTAACCAGCTTCCCAAACAACCTGTCCTTCAATATTGGCATAAGGACTTGACATTTCATTTTCTCTTAAACAAGTCCTTCTAGTTTCAGGCATAAGGACTGGAGCACAATTAGATTTTCCACAGGGTATATGATAGTGATCTTAGCTCATGAAAGGAGGTATACTTGTCGATGACAGGTATTGGAGCATTTAGTGTGGTGGATGGGACCAATGGAGAATAAATGCAAACCTTACAGGAAAGTATATGCTAGGTCTGAGTGGGATTTATTTAAAAGGGAGCATTCTTCCATGCAGTCTAGCTGTAGTTACACATTTTTTTGTTTTATACAGATGCCCCTACATGCTCCAGGTATTCAAGTTATCAATAGATCCCACCTAGTTTCCAACAGATGCTAATGAGTGGCTTCGGTTTGAATTCCACCTCTGTTTTTCTAGTTCTCATGGGCTCATTGAAAATTTGTTTGATTTGAAAGGTAATGATGGATTTAGGATCAGCACACTCGTCAACAAGTTAATGAAGGAGGCAAAAGCTGAAGGTGGCAAATGGGGGCAATCTGGAAAAGGTAAAAATGAGATTAGAGGACTGAAAGCAGTTGGCTGAAAAGCACTGCAATTCAAAACAGAAGGAAAATAAACTTTGCAGAAAAAGAAGAAAGGAAAAGACGGAAATGTAACTATACTAATAACAAAAATAGAAATGAATTCTAGCCTGCTCAAGGGGTAACTACCATGTGGTGGCTATTGGAAGTATCTCTTGAGATGTTTGCCATTAACAGGGAGTTTTTTAGTTTCTCCCTGTAAAGTTTTCAATCTGTAAGTTCCTTGACAAATTTTTTTCCACAACTTGGAATGGGGCCAACCATAAGTGTTGAAGTTTCGCGTGCTTACCCTTTGGGGTGACCCTATCATCCCAGAGAGCATTTGTTAGAGCATTGTGCCACTTCCTCTGGTTGTTGCCGATAGATGCATGGATTACGCGGATGAGGTTTTTATTTGAGGACTCTGCAACTCCATTTCCCTAGGGGTAATAGCTTGATGCATGACTTATGCAAATTGATTTATCAATAGCACGTTAGGGATGCCAAACTTGTTGACGATAAATTTCTCCATGAAAGATATTACCTCATCTTCACTCTCTCTCACAAGCCTGTCATTCTCTTTTTCATCAATGAGTGCATTTTTGAATGTCTTATCGCAATGCATGAGATCAAGGATCTACTTGTCACCTTCGAATGCATACCAATTTGAAATGTTATCAGGTACGGAAGGTCTAAAAATCAATTCAACATAACATTTATTCTTCTTTAATCTAAAATCAGGCAAACTTTTTGTAGCCATGCGAGCCATCAGATCGCCATCTTGTTTTTGCTCTTGAGGTATGTATGTGATATTAAAAGAATCAAAACTCTCAATTGAGCTCCATACCTCATGCTAGTACCTTACCAGGTGTGGCGCATTCCAGTGTATCCTTTTACTTACCTGGTCCACAATTATCTGTGAATCACCAAAAGATTTAAGATTTTTTAACTTCAAATCAATGGATTTTTTCATATTCTGCCATGTTGTAGGTGCACGCGAGCTCCATTTGGCTGAATATCAGACGTTGGTTCCCTTGTGGGTCAATAAGAATGCTCCCAACACCTACACCTTCAAGGCGGTTAGAGCCATCAAAATAGAGTGAGAAATTAGTTCTATCATCTACTATATTATAGGGAGGTTCATCAGCTGGACTACAGGGGGGAGCTTCCAACCATGTGTTTATTGCAATTTCTTCAATTTTTTCTACATGGAATTCTCCAAAACAAGTTTCAATGACACAAACATTGAAACTATAATTCCCAAGGACAGAGTTGGTGAACATTATAGGTTCATTGGGGTTGTTTGTTTCTAGAACCACATACTTCATGTATCTTTCACGATCAACTCTCAGTATACCGCCCTTTCCCTTCTAAGGCAGCAAGAGATGGGACCAATTAGTTGAGAAATATCCATTGAGTTCTGCTGGCCAACCCCTACTAAGCAGCATTCCATAAGCCTCAGGTATATCGACTACCACTATATCAATGACTTGTGTGTATTATGGTTTAGCAGCCATCTGAATCAACACATCTTTCAATTCTCCAATTGCTTTCACATTTGTCCTGTCTAATTGCATAATTCGAGTCGCAGTTTTCTCGGGTATCACATGTAGTCTTTTAGTAACAGCGTAAGGCATCAAAACAGATGAGGCACCAGAATATACTAAGAAATTGTGTACGTTCATTCTGAGGATTTCAAATGTGATAAGGAAAGGTGGAGTCATGAATTTTGATTTCCTCCCTATCATGGCTGCACTGACATCTTGGGGTTTTTGATTCATTTTAAATAGAGTGGCTTCCATAGCTGATGGTATTTGGGATGTACTAGGAGTACTAACAGGTCTACAGACCAACTTCTTGGGTTGGTTGCTCGGAATGTTGGGAGATTTACAATTCTGTTCATTCATTACTTTCAACAAAAAATCTCTTTGTTGCATCAGTTTTAGAAAATCGAAGTATTTTATATTAGCCCTATATTTCTTAAGATCATCCACAATATTGTAATCAATGTTATAAATAGGATAGGGAAGAGTAAACATACCGGTTTTTCCATTCTTAGGTGGGAGTTTACCACTTTTAGTTTCCCTCGTTGCAGTTGGATATGTATTCTCTTTCTCTGGATAGTTTGTAACTAGGGTATTTTAGGACTGACCACTAGGTCTACCCTTCTCAATAGGAAATTTGGGAGTGGATGCCTTCAAAGGGAAAACATATTTCTTGGTCTAGTCTACAGGCTTCATCAGACCTGCAAGTGGCCCCTTACTCCGTGTGTGGATTTCATTAGTGTGGATTTCTGCCATGCTATCTTCTTCATCATCATCATTCTCATTTGTATAGAAATCCCATAGTACGTTGATGTGAGATTCTTTGTCCAAGGGCTCTTCTACTTGGTATTCTTCTTTACTTTCTTGTTCTAGTTCCAGCTCCACTATGGGTTCTTCTTTGTTACAGAGCGATCTGATAAGAGCCAGCTCTTTTATATTTAGGTTCCCTTCATTGGATGGAGTAGGTAACGCAGGTTGACCATGACCACATTTTGTCTTCTTAGAATAGCAAGGTTTGAAGGGCTTTCTATAGTTATACTCTCCTCCACCCTCTCTAGAATTCCTTTTCATATCGATGACTTTGTTTGCCAATTTCCTAATGATCTGATGCAAACCTTTCACATCGGTGGTGTCCCTTTCCTTGCCCTTAGCCACTTTGTTGTCACTCACATTATTCTTCTTGGATGACTGAGAGGCTTTCTTCCCTTCAGTTGTATGATGACATGTTGCGACACTGATCATTTCATTCTCGACTTTTATTGCTTCATCGATAGCACCTTGTAAGGTTTGTGCATTACTTCTATTAACCCACATGGCAGTAGGGACAAGGAGAGAGATGATGTATAATTCCATGAGCACCTCATTAGTAGCTCTAGCATTAGTGGGATTCTATTGAAGAAGGTGTTGAACCGGATGTTGAAATCCTTAACCTTTTCTTTGGCTTCCATTTTTAAATGGGATAGTTCTAAAACTAAGGTTGTAAGTGTTTTTTCATTGTCAAACTTGTTTAAAAAGGGTTGCTGAAAGGCACCCCACGAGTTGATCGATCCTATTCTCAAGCTAAAGTACCATGTGTTGGCCACACTAATCATAGTAAAAGGGAATAAGTGACATACCTCATCCTCATCAACTACCCCTAACATGCGCACAGCTAGGAAGAAAGAGTGAATATGGTTATCAGCAATATCTCCCCACTCAGGTCAAATTTAGGCAGCACCATTTCTACATTCTTGGGTAAGGGATGCCGATGCCCAGGTACTACTACGGCATCCTGTGAAAGCTAGGGAGGGAGTGCTCCTAGAGGAGGTGGAGGTTGATTCCCACCTGGAGGAGGTGGTGGAGGTTGATTCCCACTTGGAGGGGGAAGTAGAGGTTGTTTCCCACGTAGAAGAGGAATGTTAGCCATGTTATGGATATGGTTATGTGTATGAACGTTTTCCAAATCACAAAAGGGATTTCCTTCAGAAGGGGGATCCTAAGGAGTTTGTTAACAAGGAGAGTCAATACTTTGCAAAGAATCTAGCACAATATCTTCAAGAGAAGGGGTTGCAAATGTCTCTTCGTTTATGTGATAGACCCTCAGATTTCATTTTGCTGTCGGAGGTAAAGACTGAAAGATAGGGAACTGTGATAGGGAACGAGCATATGCCCGGGTAAGTCTTCTGACTGGTTGTTCCCGAGTGACAAGGTACTCCCACGGTCTCTCTTCCTTGGGTGACCCAAACATGGGACTAAGAGGAATCTCTGTTTCTTTAAAATGAGGTTCTTCCCAATGGGTGAAATGATCTTTTAGACCTTTACGATCGATACATTAACCTTTTTAAATCCATGCATGGAATTTATAGATGAAATCCTGAAAAGCTGTGGAATGCGGTGTAGGCCCTCCTTCTAGCGCCAATTTGTTGACACGACGAATTTCCGCTATGCCAACAGGGGGAACCAACCCGATTGCAGGCCCCAATTAGATCTACTTTCATTTGGAATGGCTAGTTCCAATGGGTTTTATAGGACCCCATGAATTGTTATAGGTGTTGAGATATTGCTTCCCGAAGGAAGACTTCAATTAAATCAACAAAATAAACAACTAACCTATATGCATCAAATCCTATCAACACTACTGCTAACTACTCTAACTTAGTCCTAACTATCTTAATCTATCCTGCAAGAGCATAAAAAAATAGAGGTTAAACATCATATATATATTCCAAGTCCAGATGAATCAATTACTAATTCACATAAGAACAAAGTTTTATTCAATCCTAAATTGCAATACAATTACTTATACAGGAATACACATTCCTTTCCATTCAAATTACACTTACAACTGATGTTTAACAAAGTCTCGAATTAGAAACCTTTCATGAATTAAAAATGCTATTGAATTATTTCAAATAACGAGGAATAACCATGAACTACTTGTTATCAATATGCACAAAGAAAATCACATTTATCTTTATGCCAGCAACAACACACCGATTCTAAACATATGAGAGAAAAGGGAAATCAATCTGACACAACAGGATCCTTCTTGAACCAAACAGACTTCTTTATTCACAATAAATCAAAGTTGTCCTCTCCAAAAAAATAGTCCCCCTCTCATCTTCGAAGGTAATACTTATGCAGTCGGGAATGACTTTCGGTCTTCCCCCTATTCTGTTCAATATACAGATCAATATACACAGATGTAGAACAATCGGTGTCACTACTGACACGTAGAAGGAATTATTTGTCACTAGAGCACTTCATTTCCTAGGGAAATGAATAGATGTTGATTAGGAGAGGATGACTATGTGTCATCTCTTCATGATGAAAACTAGGGCAATTTCACTTTCAGAATACACATGCAGCACATGGAACTCGATTGAAAACTCCTATGGCTGCCTCTTTAAACAACACATCTGCATATATGGATTGTCTGGATCCACCTATGCGTCTTTTACTCCTCGCCTATAGAGAAAATTTGTAGTAGTTATGATTATGAGAAATATGCCAAACATACTTATAAACAAACCTTACATTCAGCCACCATTTCTATTAATCTCATAATGCAGAGAAATCATGATTATTAAGCCATCGAACCTATTATAACCTCTATTCTTGTTGCCCATAATATTCATTATCATTCAAGAATCCATTTACAATGCTTCTATAGGTAGACCATTCAGTTTACCTAATTTTCTTTTAAAAGTTGGGATCATAACATTTTCTCGAAAACACAGGAAAACATGGGAAAACCTGTAGTCGAGTCGTAAGGCCGGACTTCAAATATTATATACCCGAGCCTGTAGTTATCGGTGGGTCCACCGTATCGCAAATTGATTTATGTATAGACAATGAAATTTGCCGACTACGATAAGCGATTAGGCAGGTGGACCCGAAATACATATGAGTTGGGTTAATAATCCTTTCGTGTCCGCTATATATCACTCTCCTCTGAAAATCGGCACTCGAACATTTTATCAAAAACACAAAGGAATACATGGGAAAACCCCCGGCCAACCATAAGGCTGGACTTGAAAAATTATGGATACGGGTGTATAATTATCACTGGGTTCGCCGATTGTGATAAGCGATTGGGGAAAGTGGACCCAAAATATATATATATATATATATGTTAATACTGTCGACGGGTCTGCCCTATCACATCGCAACGTTTCAATAGTGGGTGATTGGGCCTTGGGGTCCATTAGAGCCCGACTATGATATGCGATGGGGCTCGAGACCTGAAATATATATGAGCCACGATTAATAATCCTCGTGGGTCCACAACATATGACCTTCCTTTAAAAAACCTGGACCCCAGCGTATTATCGAAAAACATGGAAAAAAAATGGGAAAACCCTGTGGCCAAGCTGTAGGGCCAGACTTCAAATATTA
The DNA here is from genome assembly GCA_031772625.1 of Pinus tabuliformis. NCBI lineage: Eukaryota > Viridiplantae > Streptophyta > Pinopsida > Pinales > Pinaceae > Pinus > Pinus tabuliformis. The sequence continues at coordinate 1,442,122,340 of CM062820.1, forward strand.
TACCCCTCCCTCTATAATCATCGTCGAGTATGGTATATAATGGTGTGCCTTATATATAAGCCCCGAGACCCCACCGATTGTGATATACGATGGGGCTCTGGACCCGAATTATATGTATAAGGGGGCTGATAATGTTGTCAGGTCCGGAGTATAGTGGTGCAACTTATATATAAGCCCTGGAGCCCGCCAATTGCAATATGTGATATGGCTCCGGACTCGATAATATATATATTTGGGTTAATAATGCCATCGGGTCTAGAAGACAGCAGTGCGCAGTGTTGATTGCGATAGGGAAAAAGAGGTGATTTATGTGTGTATGTGAAGCATTTCCATTATAAAGAGTTATAATGGAAATAATGTGCGATAGAAGGTTTTTGAGGGTTGAAAAGGTCTTGATGGAGGGTATGAATGAAGGGCTAGAAAGGGTTAGAGATGAACCATGCAGCAGCACATTAAAGTCTCTGGGATGAAATAGATCATTCAGAGAGGTGAAAGATCAGCTTTTTTTAAGGGGACCCATTCAAAATTGCTACCAAGGCAGGTTTTAATAAGGTGGTGGTTATGGCCACAATACGACCATAGCCCCCGTCACCAAAAATTGAACGTCACCAAAGGTGTTGTCGCCAAAAGTATAGATGTTATGATGACATTCAATGTTAGTCACGAATATTGATTATAATGATGGATAGTGACCGTCACCATTTCATATGAACAATAATGATTTATTGTGATGCATCTTTCATGGTCACCACTGGTGCTGCATATATATGGTGACGTTCTTTGACCATCACCAAAAGCCGCATTTCCATAAGTATAGGTGTTGTGGTGATATTCAAGGTCCGTCACGAATAATGACTATAATGACGGACGACGACTCTCACCATTTCATATCAACAACAAAGATTTATGGTTACAAACCTTTGATGGTCGTCACTATTGATGCATATATATGGTGGCGTTCATTTACCGTCACCATTTCATATTTTGCTGAGGGTCAAAAATTGTCACCAAAGCTCATTGGTGATGGTCAAAAGAGCCTCTGTCACCAAAAATTGATCGTCGTCATTCCATATGGATGTTAGGGCAGGATGGAATCGAACCACCAACGTCTTTCTTATAAAGCAGTTGCTCTTCCATTGAGCTAGCACCCTTTAAAGAATTAGACTTTTAAACATTAGACCTTCAAACTACATAAATTGTAAATACTATAAATTTCAATAAATTAAAGTCTCGGCAATATTTTACTAAACAAGCAAAGCAACATCGAAGCTACATGCCCCTACCTAATGGTTATGGAAGTTATGAAAAGTAGGTGGAAGGAAAAATAATTATGTATAAGAGAATCAATATGTTCAGTTAAATACTCAATTAGAAGTGAAACTCTGAAGACATCTATAATCTATAAATGACGTGTAACTAGAAAATGCACCAAATATTGCAAAGGAAATGTCATAAGTGGATAGCATATGGAATAAGAACATTGATGAATACAGATGCAACATGTTATAGGTTGAGTGAAACAAAAATACTAATGTTGTTTTTGTTTTGTGTTTAGATATCTGAATGATATCTAAACTTATGTGCAAATGTAACATGGATCTTTGGAAACCATGAACGACATATGATAAGAAAATATATCTCTCTCTCTCTATATATATACATACACACACACACACACACACACACACACACACATATATATATATATATATATATATATATATATCCCCTTTACATAAACCAACATGCATCCTGGAATTTCACTAGTCTGCACTCAAAACATTAGAGCAACCAACAAATAAAAGAAATTGACTTGGACAGAAAGAAATAGCTTCACCTTCATTCTTGAGTTGCTTTTGTTTATTTGAATTTGACTTGTGACATTCTTTATCTGACAAGGAATCAAAATAATCACTAGTATTAAATTCATCCAACACGGACTTCGGAGATCCCACTGACATCTGCATTTTTGTTTTCATCCCTGAAAACCATGGATATCCATGTCGATAGTAGAATAAGATGTGTGTTTGCTGGTCAAGAACACATTCCTTATTAACAATTTTTACGTGACAGAAACCAAAGAGACAACACAATATCAACGTACGTAAAATCCCCTACCGAAATATAATCATAACTTAGCTAAGAAGTCTAAAAGATGTTCTTAATTAATAAAATTTGTATTTGAAAATTTTGTTTCTTTAGATTTAAAAAATATTATGTTGTACAACACTTTTGTCTATTTATCCAGACTACTATATCTTATCATATGTCACACGGAAGCAATCTACAGTACCTAAAGTAAAAATACAAGTTTTCTCAAGAAAAGAGATTTAGAAAAGAGCTTTGAAAACTATATGTCTATCATTAGAGCTTTAATTAGTTTAACAACAAACTAGTTGGGGTTTGAAAATCAAAATCATTCATAGGAAGCGAACAAGGCAATGGCCAAAGTTGCTTTCATACAAATAAAGCTCGAGTCATTATTGTCATTGCAAATAGCTGAAATTTGGGTAGTGGTCTAATAGTTAGAGCTTATTTGCAGGGAAGACTCATCAATACCATCATTTTTTTTCCATGGTTTTTTGTGTCTCTAGATCCATATCAAATACCTTATTATTATCAAGTTCTACCTTTCAAGTGTTGATTTCTGGCTCACCTTTTAAAACACAATTCTACCACTCCATTTGATTTTGTTTTGTCAAGGGAATTGGTAGGACCTTCCAATCCTCTGTTTTACATCAATCAATAACCATCGAGCAATGATATAAAGAATAACACATACACAAAAAAGGCTGAAGATGCACTTGTTGTATACCTATGTTCTAGGAATCATCTAACCTTACTGGTGTAAAGAGCTCACCCTGAAAAAATAGCAGCCACATGGAATTGACAAAACTTTTTTAAAGAAAGCTCCAAGTAAGCCAATCAAAATATGAACATCCCTTTAATCAATAAAATCTCTAACTTAAAATAAAAGTGGCCTAGAATTGAATGTTATATCAACCATGTCAAGTAACTAATATCAAGTGAGAAATACAGGCCATTCATATTGGATTAGTGAAATAATTCATGTGATAAGCTCAAAATAAAAAAAATGACTTACAGATAAGAAACACGAATAAATGATTTACAACTAAGACATGAGGTTTCCCTTTTGACACTATCGTTAAATAACCCTTTCAACTTGTCCTGACGATGAACCACACTGGTTGGTTCGAAACGCGTCGACAAAATTTTTTCTATGTGATTTTCGTCGAAGATTCCTCAACAAATTGATATGGATCACAAAAGTCTCAATTCAACTCTTATCTATGTCACATACCATTCAACTTTTTATTACACTAGGTGGAAATGGTATTGTAACATTAACCTCTGATAGAGTCTGTGTCCATGACTACTTCTCAAGATCCTCTCCATTACCACCATTTGGGGCTAGATAAGATACATGCAAAAACCATCAACATGAAAATGAAATCTACATCCTTGTAAAAAAATGCGAGGAAAAAAATAATCCACAAATTGAAAAAAATTGTAGGATAACTCATTCCTACAACATGATTATCCTTTCATGAAAAATAGAAAAAGAAATCAAGAGAAATGTGATTTTTGCCACAATTTGAACAATAATTTCCTTTTGCATATTTTATGAGAAATTGATGAAAAAAGTCAGGTAAAGCTTGTCAACATCAAGATTATAGTAAAACATAAAGGAACCACTCCAACACATATAATCCTAAACATAAGTATCTATACATATAAGTATTTATTGAGGACATTGTATTTTGTGAAAATATGGAAGTCAAATCTTTAAAATAACACAATTTATGGTATCACTGCCTCATGAAGTCCATTCATTTGAGTATTTACGAAGTACATTAAGGATTTTCTTCAAAGTTCAAAGTTCAAACAATTACCATGTAGCCTAAAAAAACTTAGATTTGAAAAGAAGATAACCCAACGATGTAGAATATATATCTCACATTTAAATATCCTACTTTCCAAACATTGAAATGACACTTTTTAGCATACTATTGTGAATTCAGCCCAAAAGGCTAGAAAAAAATATTGATGGTTATTTTTTTAAATGGAAACTAGGGCCAAATTCCACATTGAATATCTCCTTTTGGGAACATAATTGTGGCATTGAATTCCTCTTTTCTGGAGGATCAAAATCGATCTAAAGATCGTCAAATTTGGATAAGTATCTAGAAGCGGAATTTTGAATTCATGTTTCTCTCATGTAAATTATTGAGGTTGGCCTCAACTGTATGTTGACTTAAGAAGATCAAAGGTCAGGTACCCTCAACTCCACTGAATTATATATATAGAGTAGTATGCTCTCTCATTTGGGACACATCAATTAAAAGAAAAAAATATCTTTGTGGCAGCAAGATTAAGGAGGATAAATTCTGGTTATTTTTGGGACTATTTTGGTTAGGGGTTTGTCATAATAGGTCCAAGTTTGGAAGCAGTGCTTCGCTATGGTTAAGGAAAATCTTATATATGGGTTGGGTTTGTTTCGTATGGGACTTCTTCCTACAGTTTGGCTGTAGCTAGAAGATATTCTCACATCTTGATTGTAGGACTTGAATCACTTGCCCAAGAAGCTGAAATACAACAGAAAGTTGTTGACCTTATATGATAGTATTCAAGTACTTGTTGAGGATGACATGGAAACTTAAAAAGAAGCTAGGAATACTAGAAATAATAGAGCGCTTGTAAGAAGAAAAAAGCCACATTGTTTATAGAATTCCAGGGTTGGAGTAGCATCCTTTAGAAGCCCTAATCCAGAACCACAAAGATAATATCAACAATGACATTAATGTGGTCATAAACCAACTCCTTAAGCTAGCCAAAGGGATCATCATGTGAAATAAGGAAGGTTGCAGTAGAAAGGAGGAGTTTTGGATTAGTCAACTTAGAAAGCAATGGACTATTGTTTCCCTAACCAGACCGATCTTGTACAAAAATATTATTTGTCCTCTATGAACAAACCACCCAGATTACAGGATTAAATGGATCTAAGAGAAGTGATGCCTGATCTTCATATTGGCAAGTTATTTTATATCATTTTACTCTCCTTCTTTCTCTATTGAAAATTTGATGATAATAATAAGAAGATTTGATCAAGGGTTTCCCCATCTTGGGGTTTTTCCCTCGCTTGGGCCATATTCTCGTGTCTTTCTGTCTTGGCTTATATATTACATCTATCATTTATGTTATTTCGTCAGTTACTGTTATATAATATCTAATGTGATTGGTAAATGGATTAATGGGCATATGGTTGAATGAAGTATCTAACCTAAACAAATAACATGTTAACTGAAAATTAACATGGTATCAGAGCTCAAGTGAGGACAAGCCCAAGCTTAAAGAGATTGCAATCACTAAAGAATTTCATTGACACCTCCATCTCTCTGTGCTAAATCAAGTTATAGTTCAAAGTTGGGTTATTTCTCAAGGCCTTATTCAATCCCTAATCAGAAAACATGGGCACCAATACTAAGATATCCAACTATAACATGAAAAAGTTGGAAGACAACAAGGTATGTTCTTGTACTTTATAGAAGTCCTACTCATCAAGCTTAAGACTGTATCATCATCGTAAGCTTATGGAAAGATATTTTCTATGATCCCCGGAGGTAAGGTCAATCCTCTATAGATCTCTATTTGAAATACTATTCTCATCTCTATAGGACTGATCAAGTGCAGGATATATCTATCTAAGATATATCAAATACTTCAGATAACAAGTATAGGCTTGCATTCATTCTATTATTAATTTTGAAGCTAAGATTCTTCCCTAAGAAGTTATAATCCTGGACATCGATCAAGAGTACCAAATCCTAGACCAAAACATATTTCAAAAGGGTCCCGGAATCTAAAATTCCTCCATCAAATTCTAAGCATGATCACCATGATCATTGATTAGTATCAATTGCTCAGCACCTACTCTCTTTATCAGTGCCTCTGGTTTTGGAAGGTTATTTCTCTTTGAAGATAGATTTTTTTGCGATAGGGTAAAGTCACTATGATTCCTTGCTTGAAGGATCGAATCATCTAACTTGCTATAGGAATAAGGCCGAGGGATTGTGTAAGAGAAAAGTTAAAGAAGGATCATATTGATCCAAAGAGAAATATTATGGTTATGTTGGAGGTATCCCTAAAATAAGGTTATCAATAATCTGAGCATGGGAAGTTCTGATTAGTCAACACTTTGCACTCGATGGTCATTTTACATAATCTCTTGGTCTCCTTGAAGGTAATTGTTGTAGTAAAATTATAGTATATTCCCGTTGGTGAAAGTTGCAGTAACTTGTAAACTTGGTTATTATTATTTGGAAGGCTCATATCTGAACCCTGTGGCATATTAAACTTCCTCATTGACTGAAGCATGATAACCTTGTCATTAAGATAAGTATGTGGCCTCCTTAAGAGAGAACTAATTCATTATACCATCGTACAACTCACAAGTTGATTGGCTATTAACATTAGATATATGTGAGAATGAAAGTTTAAATAAGCCATCTTTTTCAAGATTATGAAAGAGGTAAACTTTAGTAACAAGACCAAGACGACTCTATCTGGTGGAAAACAATAACACAAATTAGACTAAATGAACATAGTCCACATAAAAATGGTTTTAAACTTTTATTGTTGAATATCTTACAATTGTGATAATTATCATCAACACATGTATCTATTTTCCTTTGATAACGCTACAGTTTAATAAATTAAAATCAATACAGGTGAAACACAAATAAAAAATCTACTACATGTAGAATTTCTTGCCAAGGGTGTCATTAGATTTGTTGTCATGCATTTGTGCTTTATTGTTGTGACACTCACTATTTCCAAACTAAGGAAAACATGGGCAAAGACAAAAATAGCTTGGCAAAGTTGAAGGCTCTATTTTCTTTATTAACATCTTCCTTTGACAAGGTGAGATTGGAACTCAACACTGGATGTTAATTGGATGAATGCACAAGGTGAGATTCAGGATACTTCCTTATCTCCCTTAGCTACTGAGATGAAAGATCTCTCTAGGTAGTTACAGATGATCAAAACCTCTCATGTGTTCAAACAACTTAATAGGACAACATATACTCTCTCAAAGGAAGCATTCCAGTTGTAGGAGAACTATGTTCTGGAGAAGGAATCCATTGGTGGTCATTTACCTTATTTAGGAGAAAAGCATAATAGGTTACATCACATGGATACCTTCCTTCAGAGAATTCATATCAAACTACACTTCTTTAACATTTTTAATTTGGAGTAACAGAGAAGGTAATCGTATTGATGTCCAACAAACGACAAAAAATGCCAATGAGACTAAAATGTACAATCAATAATTACCAATCTATAGGGGTGTCCTAGGATACCCTGAAAGAATAAAGAGAAACTTGTTTAGTTTTGTTAGAGTAAGCTTGTGCCAAAGTCTTAATTCTAAATTTGGTTGCTCTTTATCGACAACTTCCACACAACTCTCCCTGTGATCCCACTTTTATCAATAAACGATACCCACATTTAGTGAAAAAACCAGTAGTGGAGTTTTAAGGCCTCCTAGTCATTAGGGAAGTTGACTATTAGGATTACTTGTGACATCCTATGTATTTTTCAAATGCCAATACACCATATATAATTCTTATGTATTTTAGAAACCCCAATACAAAATCAATATTACTAGGAGTCATCAAGGCCAACAAATATATCTTCAACCATATAGCTGGCCTTGACGACTCCTAGTAATATTTTTTCCTTCACTAAATGTATATTCAAGATGAATTCACTCACATTTAAATATATGCTTCTAAGAAATAGCTTGCAGGTTATTAAGGATAATTTAAGAGGTAATTTCCAAATCATGCAGGTTAATTGTGTGTGCAAGTGTTGTAAAATTTAAATATACCTGGCTCTGGTGTGCAGTGCTCTATTTTCATTTTCCTAAAGTCAGATAAAATCATGTACCCAATGTGGAGTGATATGTTTACTTTGTCCTGAAGGCAAATAACATTGACTAGAAGTGGTGAGGTATACTCATCTGGACAATTGAAAAAAGCTATTTCATTTACTGTCATGTCTTGAGGCTCCACTTCTCAACATACCACAACCACTTGAAACAGTGGTGGTGGAAAAGCATGACACAATGGAAAAGGTTTTACCACACCTGTCAATGAACTTGTATGAAAATGAAGCTTCCAGAATTCCTGGAGACTGTTTTTATTGATGTTGTCGCTTACCCTTCCCTTTCTTTTTAGAACACTAAGAAGCATAGTGGCCATCCATGCTCGGATGTTCTACAATTTGTGCAAACTATTTTACTGTTATTGTCGCTTACCCTTCCCCTATTTCCCAAGATACTAAGAAGCATATTGGCCATGCTTCTTGCACTTGATATGGCTCAAATTATTCTTCTACTGGTTAAAAGAGCTTGAATCTTCTTTCTTCTTCTAACCCTTCACAAATCCTATTTTATTCCCTCCTTTCCTCACCCTCCCAATGAGGGCTAGCTCTGGTACATCCTCATCATTAGCTGAAACCATCTCCAATCTCATTTCCTCCTCGATAACTGCATCCGACAAACTTTCGATTTAAGGTAGCTTCTCACAAGCACATACAAAATGTACAAAATGGTGCCAAGATGGACCAAAGCCATTCAAACTGATCCAAATTAGTCCATTCTCTTCTACCTTGTAATCAAGTGTAGTTCACTGATATCTCAACTCTTGATCTTTATCAGATAGATAACTATTGTAGTAGTGTTGCTCATGCAAGTAATGGGCGATTTCTTCATTAAGAGCATTCTCCTAGACATGTTCTCGCTCCAATTCAATGTAATCAAGGTAATATGCATTTCCCTATCAATCCTTTTCTCTACAATGAAAGGGGTTGGATGATTCTTCACCAAATCCAAAACTATTCATTCCAGTTTGACCAATTTCTAATCATGCTCAGCCAACTCTTTAGTATCTGTTGAAAGTAAAATATCCTTCTCCACTACGTACCACAATTCAACCTTGTCCAAGACACGCTACATCTTGAACTATAATAGAGTTGGAAGTGCCCTCCGACATGTGAAAATCCTAAAGACCCTAACTACTTGTGATTAAAACTCTTTAAACAAACATGAAAACATATCGAGAACTAAGAATCGAACCTACAACCTCTTATAGGTGGAGGCCACCTTTTGCAAACACACAAAATAACACTCCAATCCCTGGAACAACTAGGACATCACACCCCATTGGCCACAACCTTTAACCGGTCGAAATTTGCTTCACTTTCTGAAACTCAGGCATCCCAGCCTTGAAATCCTTCAACAACTCCCTCTAACAAGTTGCAGTCCTATTCATGCACAAATTCTTATTAGTTTTAGTGAAAGTGCTCCAATATCATATAATATAGACAATAGTAAGTAAATTTTGCACTAAAAGAATATTCCTAAGATGTGAGGTAATTTAAATCCCTTGATGGGTATACTAGAATCTACAAAAACATACTGCTGAAAAATAATAAGTGCATGTACACAAATCTGAACTCTCAATCACATCTATCTTCTACTGAATGCAGAGCAAAGAAAATAAAATGCAATACCTCAAAACCAAAAGCTTGTTAACCGACACGGAAGTGTTCACTACATATCCTTTATAGAATACGAAGATGAGAAGAGATACAAAGTATCTGGTCACGTGCATGAAGCACTCAAGGTGACTCAGTCAAATGCTAGCCCAAGTTTAATCATCTAGTGTAACCTTGTTACATGCATAAGTGTGCCAGGTCAGTGCATCTCCACTAGAAGACAAGCAGAAGCATGCATCCTCTTCCTTGAGAATTGTGCCCCCTACCAAGACTAGAACCTTATCATGCAAAAGAACTCTAATTATCTAGGGTTTTGTGCCCTCCAAATATTAGATCATGCATGCAAAACTGAAATGAATTGAATTTGAACTACAAACTAAACTAAACTGAAGAAAACATGGAATTGCTTAATCTTAAACAACACGCAAACCAAAATTAACTAAGGATAGCAAAACTGGAAATATACCCTCTACTCTCTTACATAACAACACCTCCCTCATACTATAACGTGCACAGGAACCATGACAAACTACTTCCATTATTACTGTTGTATGGACCTACAAAAGGTACACCCTTACTACTATTGTACCTACCAATTAAGTGCACCCTGGTACTATGGAGAGGATTGTCAGATTTAAACAAGGTAGAAAATATAACAAAGGATATGAACCAACTGATCAAAAAAATATTACCACAGTGATAAATTGAATCCTTAAAAGAGTGATTAGCATGGGGAGAGACAAAGTTAAGTCAAACAAAGCATAAATCTTTGCCATAGATAAGAGAGAATTTACTGTTGGTTTTAAGAAAATTCATCTCAATGAGATAATAAATTGTTTCAAACCCCAAGATTGAAAGGAAAATGACTTAATGTACAACAAAATGTTAGAATTTTGTTAAGCTGCATCTACATTTAATCATAGGTGTTGATTTTATGCTATGTAATTCTTAAATACATGTTCAACCTACAATGAGTCTCCAGCTTTTATATTGTTAAAGCTGCAGACCTATTTTAGTAAATCCATAGGCTTTGATCATGATGAAATGTAGTTAAAGGAATTTTCCTAGATTTATATATTTTTCACAGTATAGTTTCAATTATGCATTTTCCATACCAATTAAGAAATAAAACAAACCATTAGCAGACAAATAACATATCAATGAGAGCTAAAGATGAAAAATAGAATAGATAAAGGATATACAAATGCAGAATAGAAAGTTTTAACTCAGAAACTGAATAGACAATGTGATGTCAATAGTACCTATATAGCGGGATTTGATATCAGGAGTAAAGTCACAGCAAGTCCATCAAATGCCTCTTTCCAGGAACCCTCCATAAGAGTTTACCAAAGTCCCTTTGATTTCCCAAATGCGCTAGTTTACGTTTGAGCAAACGTTGTGTCCAGTGGCTTTCCAAAACAAAATAAACCACCAAATAACATAGGGGTTATGTATAAATTTGAGCAAGAAATGTACAAGTCAAAATACCAAAATTTGGCTAGAGAATCCAAATCACTAGGACAAAGCAGGAAGAAAAGGAGTTGTGCCTGTGTTGTCATAGTTGTGCAAGCTCTAGTTGCAGTAGCTACAACCAAATTTTCCTCTGTTCCCATATACTTGTTCCTATTTTTTAAGTAAAATCTCTTAGACTATAGCCATAATAGTATTGGTTAAATTTCTAATGTATAATTACTTGATGAAAGTTGAGTAAGCTAAACTCATGGTAAATAATATCAGAGGTGATTATTTGTAGACCAGAAAAGGTTTTTCAACATTGTATCACAGAAGTGAGATCAAGCAGTGGAGTGTGTCTTGGTGGAATGATCTTGCATCAAACAAATCTGTGTATTTTCCTTGGAACTAGTTTATCTGCAGATATGATAATTCAAGCATGCATTACGTAAAGATCCATTGTCTCTAGCACCATTATTATACACAACTCCTTTTTAATTTTTGTTTTATATTATTCTAGAATAGGTGTAAGGAGGTGAGAATGATCATTCTCCATAATCAAGTTGAAGGGAGTCATAACATCAGCTATGCGGAACAATAAATATTAATTCATGACAATTTGCAATCCCAAGGGCATGGTTTTATGCAGTCTCCTCTACTCCGATTTGCTTTGAGCACCACAGATATCAAAAATTGAAGGAATGATGAGCTTGGGAAATTTAAAATGGAACACTTATCATTTTGCAATGACTGACAATGCATTGGAATATATTAATGATAAGCCATTTGATGTGTGTCGATGTGCACTGATGGGTAACATGAGGTAGAGGCTATTTTCAAATAGATGAGGACCATAAACATACCTTCCAATACCATCTTGTATTCTATTATGATAAATGGATATTCCAAGCAAGCCAAAATGGACGATACTTTCAAATTGTTCGATGGAATGGTGGACTGTTATATCAAACTCACGGTTGTCATTTATATTGCACTCATTAGTGGTCTCTCCAAAGGAGGCAAGATGATGAAAGAAAATGCCCTTATAGAGGAAATCATGCCTAAATGCATGTTACCAAATATTGTTACTTACAATGTTGCTCATTCAAGGATACTACAAGGAAGGGGAAACTAAAAATGCATTCAATTTCCTTTCCAAGATTGCAAGCAAAGGTTCTTCCCCTGATATTCTAACATACGACACTCTGATACATGGATTTTGTAAAGAAGGTAGATTGAGGTATGCATTGAATATTTTGAATGAAATGGGTGATCTGTTTCCAACTAATGTAACATATACTACCCTGATTGATGGCGATTGTAGAGAAGATAATATGATTAGGGATTTCATATTGCGGAATGAAAGGGATAGTGCTAGGAATGGTGACATACAATGTCTTCCTCCATAAGCTCTATGAGGAAGGGAAATTCGAAGAAGCCAATAACCTTTTGCATGAAATGGAGAAGAAGGGTCTTAAACCTGAGCACTTCATGTGAGATATGTTGATCAATTCATAGTGCAAGAGAGGTAAAATGGTTGATGCTTGGAAACTTCTTAACAAGATGTTACAAAGCGGGATATTTTTTTTGTATACATACAAGGATTTTATTCAAGGCTTTTGAGAGTTTTGGAAATAAATGAAGCAATGGAGGTCCTATTTAAAATGATGATTGTATGTTTATGCCTAATTTTAGTGTTTACTCATGGCTAATTGATGGCTATTGTTTCCAACAAAATGAAGAGGAAGCTATGAAGTTTCTTGATGATTTTTTCGAAAGAGGTTTATCTGAAGATTTTTTTTATATAGTAACAGTATTCGAGGTTAGGAAACCTAAGCAGGGACAAAAAAACAATCAATAAAATGTTTGGAGGGGTCTTGTTGGTGATGCCCTTATTTATACTACTCTTATATATGCATACTTGGGAGAAAGTGAAAGAAATAAAGCTTTAGAACTTTTGAAGAAATGACCTTAAAAAGAATTTTGGTCAATCTTAAAATAAAAATTGTTTTTGATGTATTCTTTAGATATAGATGGAAAACTTGAGGTTTTCTAGAATGGAAGCATAGAGAGAGGCTAGGTTGTCAAATGTGTTATCAGAATGTGAGAACTATTGCATAAACTTCCATTTCCAATATGTTGTTTTGATATGTAAGTTGTAACATTAAGACTCTATGATAAGTAAAAAGCACCCGTTGTTACTAATGCAGTGAATAAGAATTGAAAGACACAACACTGGAGAGGCTAATTAGGCGATAGTATTGAGTAAATGGTTTGCACATCAGTAAGAAAAAGTGCAACAATTACTCCTACCAGATCTAGACTTCTCCAGGGTGATGAGAAATTCTCCTTCACAAGCTTGGTAAACCAAACCTTGAATTTGCTTCTGTAGTGATCATCTACATCTCCTTTTAGTTTTTCTAATGCATCTGTCTAGCTCATGGTGACTCCCTTACATAGACCATTGAAGAGCTCAACAACCTCTGAACCACTCCCAAGGTAATTTATAATGATGTCACGTTTCCTAAGCACAACTACATCTTCTTCAGAGTCGATCAACTCATCCATTAGACTCAAGTAACATGTCACATAATTGATTTCAGATGCCTTGCATGCCTCAAAAGCAATCAGATTACGGAAGAGTACCTCTATGTGATTAGTGATATTGATGGGTGGGAGATAAATTACGACGCTTTTATGCTCAAAATTGATCTTCTCGATGTTTCCATCACATAGCACAAATTTGATCCCAGAATTTCCTAACTCTATGGCACAAGGGATGCATCTGGCACCATTTACTGCTTTCTCCGCAACATTGTGGTCGATTTGTATAAGAATGTCGACTTTGATTCTGCGGATATTAACAATCGTGGGAAAGTTGATCCTGAATGAAGAGACACTCATGTAATGTGTCTGAGTCAACAAAAAGTTTGATTGTTTGTCGAAATTCCTTTGCAGCTTCAATACGACATTTCCTGTGTAGCTATTGTTTTAAAAGTTTTGTTGCTTGGCTATAAAACCCCATGGGAAAGTTGATCCTGAACGCGGAGAGACTGATTGAATGTGTCCGAGTCAATAAAAAGTTTTACTGTTTGTCAAAGTTCCTCCACAAGCTACCATTCATGTGCAGCTGTTGCTTTAAAATTTCTGTTGCTTGGCTATAGAACCCTATTAAAAGAGAGTTTTATATTGAAAGTATATGTGAACCCAAGAGAATGTGCCTCATTTGATGAACTTGGGTGCCATTCTGGATGGGATTTTACCCTTGTAAAATCTTTGCAATGAATTTTGGATATTTCTCAAAGAATTACGCCCTTTAAGCCATTGAGAACTAGCCAACACTTAATTATTTTTCTCAAGATTTTGTTTAGAAATGGTTGGGAACTAAACTTCCTCTATTAAGCATTTCAAAATTTATTATACCATACGAAACTACTTCAGACAGAAATAGAAAGATAATTGCACACCAAAATCTCTAGAACTTTCCTCATCAAACATGCAATTACAAATTTATCTCATGGCACAAATATTTGCGAAATAATTCATGAACTTAGTACCTTCGTGAGTTCCAAATCTTGCCCAATTTGCACCAATGTCAAATTTCGCTTTCACATCAATGTAAAAATCTCACTGCAATCTAGTTGGGGCAGCACCAATGCCACATTTTGCTTCCATGGCAATGCAGAAACCTCGCAATCTAGCTAGGGCGACACTAATGTCAAATTTCGCTTCCATGGCAATGTAGTGAATGGAAAAATCTAGCTCCAATCTACCTAGGGCTGGTTCCTCACCACGAAAACTAATTTTCCCAATGGGGTTTTTAGACACTGTAGCCTCACAGGATTCCAAACTCTCTAAGATTTTTCGTCTTCAAGAATACAAATAACCAAAATGAGGAGAATGCTCATTTTCTGTTTTTACAATTTCCTTTTCATTTCTGGCTTTTTATTTTATTAAAATTATTATTTTTTTCAATTTCCCTCTTATTTGAAAAAATATTATTTTTCTGAATTTCCCTCCTATTTGAAAAACTATTATTTTTTTTCAATTTCCCTCCTAGTTTAAAAAAAATATTTTTTCATTTTTACCTCTTACTTTATAACAGCTAACATAAGCTAAAGTGGGAAAGGAAATTGCTTTGAAAATACAAATGACCAAAACTAGGAGAACTCTCATTTGACCTTTTTATAACTTCCTTTTCATTTTTGGCCTTTTATTTTATTAAAATTATTAGTTTCTTCAATTTCCCTCATATTTAAAAAAAGATTATTGTTTTCATTTTCCCCTCTCATTTTATAAAATCTAGGATATGCTGAAGTTGGAAAGGAAATTGCAAAGTGAGTGAATGATAATGATATGCTGTTTAAAAATTACATAAGCTTTTTAATTAATTTGTAAAAAAATAATAGAAGATTTATGGAAAAAGGTCTATGGATAATGTAATAGTGATCTTTAAGATGATTAAGAATATTTTCACATGGGTTTTTCGAATTGGTCAAATATTATGATTAGTGATAAGATTGGAGGTACAAGTGCTAATATTGCCATGTTTTGGACAATTATAAGGGCCCTCCTATGTAGGACATGGGTATGGGTGTATTGCCTCTAACCAATTCTTTCGATTTGAGAGTTAATGTTTAGAAAAACAAACATCTTCCTATGTGCTTGAACCCTCTATACCTATTGACAGAAGGTGATGTTTAAGGATTGTATAAGAAACATGTGGTATTCTTGGCCTCTAAAGAAGGTTGTTGGTTCATTGGAAATACTAATCATGTAGTCATTAAAGTTGAGGAAAAATGTGTTCTTAGTTGTGGGGAAATATATTGCAGTCAACCAAATCCTTGACCTTTCAAGATGCACTTTGGCATGAAATTTTATTGGTAAGAGGGTCAGGATGGACTACTTTATGAGATAGATTAAGTAGAGATAGACTTCAAGTTTATGCTATATACTAGCATCTCACAAAGTAGCAAGAGCGATGCATTCTTTTTGTCTTTTGGAATGAAGAAAATGTAGTTTCTATATCAAATGAAGTTTGGTTTGTGGATAGGTCTTATTTGTCTATAAAACCCCACCACTCCTTTTTTATCCTGGGGATGAGACCATGTTAGACACCCTAGTATGGATAAAACTTCTTGGACCCCCCTTGGAACCCTAGACTATTCAAGATTTATGCATAATTGAAAACAAGCTAGGAAAAATTATTCTCATGGATGACATCTTTGTTTCTGAAAGATAATGATCAATTGTAAGGATGTTGGTTTATATTGATGTAACTATAGGTCTTTTTGAGACAATTGAATTCATTATTAAAAAATGCAAGTGTTCTTTACATACACTTTCCCAACCCTTGATCAATTTTCACATGTTTTATGTTGTACATGGTGGCCATACTTATTGGTCCTTCATTTTGTCACAGTAAATATGACTTGTAACATTTTCCAATTAACCAAATAGTATTTATATTATAAATGTGACTTTAAATTTAATTGATGTATTAAAGATAATTCAACCAACTAATTATCCTTCCAACTCTTCATGTTTGGTAAGTTAATATCCTATAGTGCTTTGAAGTTAGAATATTTTGTTGTGATGGTGGTGTTTGATCATGGATTTGTGGAAAAATATAAAGTTCCCCCCCCTCCTAAAGCCCTCTTCTGTGAGATTTTTGGCACTAGAGAAATTCTTCCTCAATGAAACCTTCTTTTAATTTAGTGAGAAGCTCACTTTCTTCCTCAACTAATTTGTCAGATCGACCTTCAAGAATAATGCATTGTTGGAATTATTTGATGTGATCCTCTGTTTCCTATTTGATTCGGTGGATGTTCCAAAAATATTCTCTATTTCAGTTTTTTATTTGAGATTTTAAGAACTTTATTTTCTACTGGAATTGGTGCATAATTGAGCCCAGTCAAGGAGTGGCTTCCTACCACCATTATTGGGAATTTTCTAAGAAGG
Organism: Pinus tabuliformis; assembly: GCA_031772625.1. Lineage (NCBI taxonomy): Eukaryota > Viridiplantae > Streptophyta > Pinopsida > Pinales > Pinaceae > Pinus > Pinus tabuliformis. Next base: position 1,442,139,332 of record CM062820.1, read on the forward strand.
AAGGATCCCTATGAAAAAAACTTTCAAAGCGAAAGGGTCTATTTTTGGGGCTTGCTTTGATATTTGCTTCGAAGCTTACAGTCCAATGATATGATATGCAACAGGGAAGGATTAAAACCTCCACAAAGGTCTCATTTTCCTAAGGATCTTTTGAGACCAAAAATATGTCAAATCTGGAAGTAATTTGAGGGCAGCCACCTTTTCAATTATTCCAAGTAAATATCCGATGTATAGTATTTGCATATGTGGCATGCAGGTCTTGCATGAGGTTAAGGAAGAGCAATGCATCAGAGTCCAGTTATTGTAAGCCATCTCTTTTTCTTCCATCAATTTAATAATGTGGAAGTTACCCACTATTATAAATATGTGTTTTAAAGATATGCAGTGGAGGTCATTCAATAGAGCTAGACGGACACATACATTTGTAATTCTACCTATTGACTTAAAAATTTTGAATTGAAAATCACCTGAAAGAATGCATGGGGCTATAGTTAGATTGGTGATGGTACTTTCCACAGGATTTCATATAACAACTAGCCTTCCTACTTTTCCTTTTGCATCCAATTCCACTGAAGCACTACCTTTCTAACATTTCTCTAGGATTTCACTTACACGATCATTGGAGAATTTTGTTTTTTGTAGTATGAGTACTCTACGGATTTCCTTATGTTTTTAACCTTTTGGGAGTCTCAACTTTCCTTTTTAGTTGAGGCCCCTAATGTTCCATATGATTATTTTCATTAAGAATTATGGAGAATCGAGTGGAATACATCCATCATGAGAGCCACCTTACTTGAATTGGCTAGCATCTCGCTCACTTCTTGTATAAGGGTTTTGTTGCTTTTTTTTCCATTTTTTTTTTGCTTCCTTGTGGTGCTTTGAGGGTTATTTGAAGTTATGAGTTTGGATGCCATATCATGACTAACCTTATCCTTGAGAGGTCATCCCTTTATGATTACAGAGTTTCAAGTAGGGTTGATGTAACATCTACATTATTTGTTCAGGATTGTTTACAAATATTTCCTTTTAGCTCTTATACCATGCTTTCCAAGGTTGCTTCTTCCACATCCATTACTTTTTCATCACCTTAGGTATCTCTTGGAATTGTTTTTTTCCTTTTGGTTTGTCTTCTTGTGGCTCTTCTTGGCTGGTTTCTGGTGCCTTTCTTTTGATAGAGCTTTGATCTATATTTGGATCCACAAAGTTTATTTCTTGTGATGGGTTATCCACTTGGATCAATGAAGGAGAAAGAATGGGATTGGGGGCAATCAAGCCTAGTACTAGAAACATGGTTGGTGGATTTTGATCCCTCTCACAAACATATTTTGGCGAAACAACTTTCGGCTATATTGTCGAGCCCTCCCTTTATCTTCTAGACAGAGGAGGCCCTTCACACTATTGGCAAGAAGCTTGGTAGATTTATTTCTATGGACCCTAATTGGTATGTTTTGATTAATAGGCATTGGGTTTGGATTCTAGTCAAAGTAGATATCAAAGAGTGTTTATTCAATACCATTGAATTAGTTTAGAAGGAAAACATCTAGACCCATAAGATTGATTATTGGAAAATGTCATTTCATTGTTTCAATCATTACGAAGTTGGACATGTTCAGACTCAATGGTTACAGTTGAAGGCTCCCATTTTGAGGAAAAAGAGAATTTGGAAGTAAGTTAGAAGCAGGTTTGAACAAAAACCTACAATTTCAAATTATCAAAAAGTTCATGTCAAGTTGGGACCTATCCTTAAGGTTTAGCGAGAAGTTCAAGTAAACATTATGCCTCCTTCTGCTAAGATTGATTCCCCTTTATATTATTCTTTGGTTTTATCTCTTCATTTAAATTCTTTTACTTTGATGGATTTCCCTATTATTTTTCATTCTCCTCTCCATCTTCCCTCTCTTTTTCTTGCCCCTTTTATTCCTAATCGTGTCTCCCCCACTTTGACCTTGAACTATCAAGCCTCCCTAAAGGGGTTAAAATTGTTGTGAATAAGCCTAAACATTCAAATTTCCCCAGCACTCTCAAGCCTAAGGTTAGACTAATGGAAGAATGTTTAGCAAAAGCAGGATTAGCTTTAGAACTACAAATATCAAGTGAAACATGTTGAAAATCTCACCTTCTTAATGCACAACAAAAATCACGACAAAATATTAAAAGGGGAAAAGGAAAAGGAAAATGAAATACCTTTCAAAGAGGTTGGGAAAAGATAGCGCTTACAGGAGGCAAGCTTATGATTGCAATAAGGGGTTTGGAAAAAGTAGTTTTAGATAAAGGGAGACTTTGGGCTATGCACGAAACTATTTTTTCAATGATTTGGTTGGGTTCCCAAATCACAAAAAAAGTAAGGCTATCTATAACAACATGATAACTAGGGAGTTCCAAGGGGTACAAAATCAGGTATTCAGAACCTAAAGTGTGAATACAAAAAATTGATGATTGATGCTGGAAGTCAAATAATAAGAAGTTGGGTTGCTCGCAACTGAGATTCCAAATCAAAACAAAAAAATCTCCTTGAGGGATTAGAATAGAGACAAATCAACGTGTTTGACTAATCCAATATATGGGAGTTTGATGCAAGTGCTAACGACAACTCTTGACTTACTTGACTATCAGTTATGACGAAGTTCAGATTATAGCTCTTGTTGACAATTTCTACAGTGTGGTACACTGTAGCATTTGATGTTTGGTGTCTCAATTAACCAAGTTGAAAAAACTTCGACTAGATCCCTGTGCTCGTCTGGATTGAAGTTATATTTTTTTTATGAAGCTAATTTTAAAATTGGGTAGGACTGTTTTATGTAAATACATGTAATGGTTCACAATGCTATTGAATGACATATTGTGCACCAGTCGAGTGGACTAGGAATTGGAATTCAACATTGTTATTAGATTTATTTTATTTTTGGATTAATCAAGTATTCAAGAATTTAGATAGATTAAATTTCTTTTTATTTTTAATAAGGAAAAAATTATTGGTTTTCATTAATAAAAAGTAGATATATACTTTGGTATTTCATTGTTAATGTTTTTTCATGCCACATATTAGATTTTAAAATAGAATGGTTAAATTTCTAAGTATCTTATTACTCTACATTATAGTTCTTTTATTTCTGAAAATTGTCTACTATATAAATTTTCACAAAAAAAGGTTAAAGTTTTTTATGATGACAAAGATAACATATATGATTCAAACAAGACAAAAACATATCATGATCTATGAAATTTTTTTGTGGATGGATGACAAATAAACGACATGAAAGAAAAATTTTCGAGGGCATCCCTTTATAAGTTAAAAATCCGTCAGTTGCGAAAGGATTCCTTTGTCGAAAACTGAGTATAAAGTCCTCCTTGGCACATGTAAAATTGCATCCCTTATTTGATAGGAGACCTACCAGTTGATTCTACTCTCTATACACATTATTAGAAGCCAGTCTTTGAAAGCTATTCATCAAAGATCTTATGCATTGCATCCAAAATGTAAGGGAAGGTGGTCCAAATTTTGTTCTCAATTGCACCCAATCTAGGATCATCTTGGAATCTCCAAACACAGGTAAATCTTCAATTGCAATCCAATTAGCACATAGAATAGCCCCCAAGAGTATGATTAGCTGAACTCGATTATTGGGTCCTACGCCACTATACCAACTGAAATGGAAGGTGTTTTCTGGCATGAAAACCAAATGTGTTTGTTATAGCTCCAAATCTCACTCTTATGGTTTGTGATGCTCCACTCATGGCCTAGGGAAACCCCTCCTTCCAGACCTGGTCCAAAAATTAAAAAAGCAGTGTTTTTTCCCTTATACGTGACATTGCCCTGAGTTAAACGCGTGTATAAGTAGGTAGACATATACTGAACCCACGTAGGTGTATTAAAACAGTTAAAAAAATATAAAACTCCTTAATTTCGGGCAAAGATGGCGGGTTTTACCTGCTGATCACCTGTTCGTGCCCGTGGCCCAACTGTTCACAACGAACTCCCAACTAAAAAACTGCTTTGGGAGAGGTATAAAAAGACCTCAATGGGAAGGCCTAAGGGAGGAGAGAAGAAAGAGAAAGGTTTTTATGTTGAGATTTTTTCTTGACGAGGTCTAAAGATCCTTGTGCCTCCTGCACTTCCCCCATTTGTACGGGAACCTTTGTTTCCTTATGTGTTTATGTTCATCCACTACTTGTGACATCATGGAGTAAGTCATGGAAGGAGTTTTGTTAAAGGCTTGAGGCTAGACGAATCCGGAAGAAAGATTTGCTTGCAGCCTGCGAAAGGTGACTCAGGTCAAATTATTCCTTTTTTGTACTTTATTTGTCCATAATAAAAGAAACACATGTCTTGGTTCCTGATATAAATCTTCTTTATGTTTATGATATTCATGTTGGAATTCATATGTGAATGGTTGTTTAAATTTCATAACTAACTACCTTTCTTTATAACATGAAGATGGTTTCTTTATAAAGTTTTGTCCATATGTTGTTGTGTTCTCCGGAAAAGGATGTTTTGCAGGACAAAGGAGCAAGAGGAATTTGAAGAAGGGTTTAGACCCTAAAGGACCTTCTCAAACGTAGGACCTAAGGTATGCCCCTTTATCATAGAATTTACTTATAATAGCTTAATGGCTGTGTGAATGTGTGTTTCTCTGTATAGACAAATTTCAGTCTGCTAGGGTTTCAACCCAAAAGCCCTAGGGGAACATTTCCCTTAACAGAATTGGTAACTCCACTAGGAAAAACACTGTTGTTGTTCCTAGTCTGGGTCTTTTCAAGCCAATAAGGGCTCAACTGCCTGTTTTCTTGCTGTTTCTGTGTGGTGTGTTCTTGAATTCCAAGTTTTGCAAGTTTCTTCAGTTTGTTTTTTATTTTTCTTGAAATATTTTATATACACTGTTTTTCTTAGTTACAGAAGCATATATACGCATGTTTCCTTAAGTGAAACCACGTATATGCAGGTTTCCTCAGGCACAGTCGTGTATACACGCAGTCTGTACATAAGTACAGTGGCGTATATCTAGCAGTTTTCAAGATTTGTAAATCTTTTTACCTCTGAAGGTCTGTCTGCTAGTTTGATTCAGTCTAAAACAGTCACTGTCCAGTATCAGTTGTTAGTTTTACAGCAAGAATCTTGTTCCAAATTCTCTCTGATTGTAAGGAGTATTGGTCTTGTTTTTGTTGTTGCAAGCGTCATCGTTTTTTGCTTAAGCACACAAGATTTCTTGCTGGGAATCTTGGTTGCTCTGTTTCATCAGGGCAGGAAGATTGATCTCAATCTTTGTGTTAAATCTTGCTTTTGGTGACTTTTTGTTTGCTTGACAAAAATGCTTTTTGTGACCATCCACTTCTTTGTTTCTTGAAAGTTGTCGATTGATACTTTCTTGAAATTTGTCTTTTTGATCTTTTTGGTTTTTTATGCCAAAGCTTTCGTTGCTGCTTTTGATTGTTAAGAGCATCCTTAAACACATTTCTTTTTGTTGAGTTTTCATCCATTGTGTGGTGTCAACTTGCAAAAGTGCGTGTTTCCTATTCTTCAATCACAAAGTTTCAGTCTTGTTGAGAGCATTTTTTGAAAAGACGTTTTTGTTGTTGTTTTTGAAGAAAACTTTTGAAAAACTTAGTTTTGCTTTCTTGAACTTGGTTTTGATTTGGTTTCCTTTTAGTGAATGAAAGTGGTTTTGTTTTTCTTGGAACTTCTTTTTAGTGTTTAGATGAAATGAATGGTAGCATCTCATATTCCATCTAGACATCTTAAGTGGCAAAATAAAAATTGATAAGAAAGCAACTTTAATTTCTTGATTTTAGAGTAGTTTTGAATCTTGCATCACCATATACTTGTTGCATTAGGATAGATTTGCATATCTTTTTAGGCATACATAGCTTTGTTAACTTTTGTGTGTGTGAACCGTGAATTAACGAAAGGAAAAGAAAATGTGTTTTTATTAGAAGTTCCTCTGAACCTTGTAGAAATTTCTTTTCATCAAAAAACGAAAACAAGTGTAGGTGCATGTAGTTTGGTTTCTATTAATTTCTTTTGTGTCAAAAACACCACTAGTTTCACTTCCGTTTGTCCCGTGACTTGAAGAACAACCTATTTTAAAATCAAGCGCTAATTAAAATTCACTAAAACTTTTTTTAAGCTAGATACACCAACAAGTTTTAGGATTTCAGGGCCTTGGATTAGGTGAGTGGAGAGTTAACTCTCCAAGGCCATTTAAACTATCAAACATAGGAGTCTGAATAGTCAGTGAAAATGCAATAGTGTTAGGGAGACCAGGAAAGCTCTGGATCTGGGGTTAAGCACGAGGGTCTGTGAAGACAAGGAAGAGAGATACCACCTCTCCTACTTGTCTGAGCTTACCTCACGATTGTTCTGCCTGGCTTCTACGACGAGTTGGTATCCTTAGTTGCTACTCCTAGGGATCTACACAGGTGGCTCCGGAGGGGAATCCCGTGGCACCTGAGGTCGACGTTGCATCACTCTCAACGGTACTACTAGAGGGCACCCTTGTGAAGCTTGGGGGCTTGCACCGGCACAGGATGTTGTTAGGAGGTCAGCGTAACTTCCTCTGTTACCTCCGCTGATACGACTGGGCCCTCATCATCCCAGACTATCTTTAGAAGGCCCCTTAATTCACTTTCTTGTATTTTGGTGTCCAGTTCTAATCACCCGGAGTGGAAATACTTGGAAGTTGTTTGACTAGTTGATATCTTTAGGGGCTTTATAGTGTGTGCTCTGTGCTGTTAGTGGGCCTAACTTTCAATTTTTTGAGTCTTTAGCTGGATCTTAACAAAAAATTCAAAGTGGCTGACCGATCACCCAGACGGTCTCGAAGAGTTCGTGGTCTTTCACCACCAAGTTTAGAGCCTTCTCCTAGAAGGCGCAGAGGTAATACTGCTAGTGGGTTTTGTCCAATGGCAGTTGATGCATCAGGGATTGATCCTCCTCTCGGTGGCATTAGTGTTCAAGCAAGGCCTGGCACTTCCACAGAATAAGAGGAACACTCCAGTTCTTTCTCGAGTTCTCTTTCAAGCGGAGAATAACATAGAGGTAGAAGAACTCTTAGAGTCATTAGCAGCTCCGAACTCTCCCCTACCATCTAGCCATCTGGACGTATTACAATACGTTGGGACTCCGACGCATAGACTATCAAGTCTAGGTTACGCTACGCACTTACCATCAATGACCACTACTGGAAGCATGGCTTCTACTACAAGTGCTACAACTATGCAGACTCCAACATCGGTACAAGGTGGAGGAATGATTTCCATCTCCTTTGCTTCTTTGTTTGGATCTTTTGCTAGCACATATTTAGTTGGGTCTACCTCCATTCCATCCATGAGTGGAAATTCCCAAACCAATGCCTTTGGTTCTAGATTCTTCCCATTTGGCACCCATTCACAGGGTATTCCATCAGTTCCGTTTAGTGCCGCTACGTTCATGATGGGTGGATCGACTTCATTCCAGGGTTTTCCTTTCGGAAGTGGTCATATACCACATTCCAACTCGACAATAGGTTCCATGCCTTTTTCTTCTATAGGACAAAGCAGCAATCCTTTCCAAGGTTGGACTAACCCAGGGATTATTGGCACGGGAACTGGGAATCCATTTTTTGGCCAATAAGGGAATAGGCTGTACTCCACAATTAGTTCGTTTCAAAGTATTCCTCCCTTCGCTTTAGCTTGGAATCCGTATCAGGGGTTATCAACTCCTTATAATCCTTTAGGAGGAAACTTTGCTGGTATGGAGGCTTTGCGGCCAGAGTTGGTTAAACACTGAATTTTCCTAGATCACAAGGATTTCCTTTTGGTTAAGCCGGTTCTGCTGGTTACTTCGGGTAGCTTGGTGCCTTCCAAAATCTAGGCCAATCTTTTCAGAACTTTGGGAGCTCCGCCCAGTCTGGGTGGAATCCCCAAGGTCCTCCTAGGCTTCCGTTTCTGGCAACTTTGAACTTGCTAGATCTCACTAAGTTAACAAACGATCCAATCGAGTACAACCCGGCCTGGCCTCTAGTCCGAACCAAAATCCCTTCAAATATTGTAGAATTCGAAGGGAAGATCTGTGAAGACCCAGGCGACCATGTAATCACATTCCATTTGTGGTGCTCATCGAACTCCCTTATCGATGACTCGATTAGGTTGAGACTTTTTCAACGCACCTTGACTGGTAATGCGGCCAAATGGTATATAGAGTTGCCAGGGGGCAGCTTTACATCTTTCGCTAACTTAGCTAATATCTTCTTAAATCATTTCCAGTTGCCCGTCCGTTATGATGCCGGAACTGAACTTCTGGCCACTTTTCGCTAGGATAAGGTAACTCACATTTCTGACCATATTCAGGAATGGAGACGGAGGAAGAGGCTCATTGAAGCCGAAATCACTCCAGAGTACTATCTCAAATGGTTTTTGAAATCGTTACAACCCGATATCTCTAAGGATGTCCCCATGTCTAGAGTCTATTCTAAGGAGCAAGCCATTTTTAGGGCCCAACAATTAGAACTGATCTACTCTTAGTCTGGGATCCTACAAAAATACTTGTCGAATGCTCTTGGGTCTAAGGTTGACATAGCCAAGTTGAAGCCAGGTCCCCATGTGGATGGTATCGTTGGGTCGGTAGACACAAATGCGGTGATCTTGTTGAACCAATTGCAGTAGTTGTCTTTACAAACTGCTTCTAACAACCAAGTCACATCATCTAATCCTTTGGCTTCCCAAACCTCTTTGATTAATGTTGTCCAATCTAATAACCCCAAAGGAAATCAAAATTCCAATAGGAAAAATAGAGGACGAGGTAAGAAAAAGAACCAGGATGGGAAGGCTAACGCAAATAAATCCGGCAATAACGCTGGTGGTGGTAGAAATGAGTCTAGAAAGAAAGTCAAGTTTCCATGCAAGTTGTGCAGTGGAGACCATTTAACTCACCTCTGCCCCAAGATTGAAGATGCTCAGTGCTTCTTAGGGTAGCAAGGGACTTCTAGTTCTCAGGCTGTGTTAACCAACCCTTTTCCCCAAGGGCAGCAACTTCTTGCTGGCGCGAGTTCAAACCCTGGAACCTCCGCAGGGGGCAACCAGGAAGGGGAGAAATCAGCAAATAACACATATTTCATTTAAATTGGAAATTTTATACTACAAAAAAGTCACTAGAATTGAGTTTTTTTGGTTACTTTGAAGCTCTAAATCCACTAGCTAATTCCAAATTTAATGAAATATTTGTTAAATGTTTTCATGATGGGTACTAACAACAATGTGGCTACTTGGTCACTTGATTACGGTGAAGCCAAAACTTCCAAGGAGAAGACTGCTCCCGGAAATACCGACCTTCATATTGGGTGACCCCTTGTCGAGAGTATACCACAGATACCGAAAGGTTCCGCTAAACGCGCGACTATTAATCCTAATGCTAGGGCCACCCAGAATTACTCCATTGTTGAGGATCTGGCTCAGAGTCTATGTGCCATGTCCGCTTTAGAGGTTCTCCAGTCGTGTCTGGCTACATGAAGTGCTTTACTTTCCGTGATTGGGGCAGTCGATCGAACTAATTCTTTAGTGCTCACTTTTGACATGTTAAATGTCAAAAAGTGACTCCCTCATCATATGGCTTTTCAAATAAATTCTACCTACCGGAAAATTAACATTTTTCGTACCGTTATTGATGAAGGAGCTTCCACATGCGTCATGTCGATGTCATGTTGGAAGGCTATTGGATCGCCTTCGACCGTTCCTTCACCTATCGTCTTGACTGCATTTGATGGTCATTCTCATAAGCCGCATGGAATTATTCCAGCCTTTCCTATATGTGTTGGGGGGAAGGTCGTCAATATTGAAATAGAAGTCATAGATGCTAACCTAGACTATAATCTCCTCTTAACAAGGAACTGGGTATACGAAATGGACGCCATTGTTTCAACCATGTTTCGTGTCATTTGCTTTCCTCATGAGGGGAAAATCGTTAAGGTTGATCAATTGGATTATTGTCTAGTCGATCCTCAAGAAAGCTCTAACTCTATTGTTCCTTTAACGGATAACCCTCATCCACCTACTGAGAATTTAGGAGTAGGGATGTATTCCTCATTGATGGGTACCTTTAATATTACCTCTCCTTTCGCTAGAATCGATGTCGTTTCACCATCTAAGGAGTCTCCTCGAGAAGAGGTCTTCCAAACTCGTTATTCTTCAGACCCTTGGACCTTGCCTTCACCTACGACCACATTAGTTGAAGGACAAGTAAATGGAATGGCATCCCCTATATCTGCAGCTGAGCTTAGATATCAGTCTATTGTCAACTCTGCAGACCACCACACTACTCCTTTTTTTGAAGAGGAGTTAGATGGTGATGTGGCCCCGGCCTGGAGCCTTGATTCTATCTCTGCCTTGGACTGCTTAGATTTAGTTTTACCTTCTGAAGAAGCAATCCTTGAAGCAATGATGGGTATAGATCGACCTTGGGAATACTTACACCATCATTCACTCTTTCTTCCTCCATTGCAAGAAGTAGAATCTAGATTCTCCGAACTCTTCACTAGTGATGTTTGTACGGTGTCAAATCCTTTGGCTCTAGCACACATTCGTGTTGAAGGTAATATGTTGGTGATTTCAAAAACGATACCTGTAAACATCTCTAGGGACCCTAACGTGATCGAGAATATCTTCATTGAAATTGAATGTTCCCCTGAGGAAATTAAAATTTACACCGACCTGTTCAAGGAATTTTGAGATGTATTTGCTTGGTCTTATGAAGAAATGCCTGGCACTGACCCATCTATAGTTCAAGATGAGATCAAGAGGTATGAAAATGCCAAACTAGTTCGTCAAAGGCTTCGGTCGGTTAACCCTAGGAAAGCAGCAGCTATCAAAGCTGAAGTTGAGAAGCTACTAAAGGCGGGTTTCATATACCCTATTCCTCTTACTGATTGGGTTTCTAATCCAGTCCCTGTGGATAAAAAGCAAGGAACAATCCGAGTATGCATCGATTTTAGGGACCTAAACAAGGCTTGTCCGAAAGATAATTAACCCAAACCATTCATTGATCAGATTATCGACGAGTGTGTGGGTAATGAAATTTTTCCTTCATGGATGGTTTTTTTAGTTATAATCAAATTTCTATCTGTCCTAAAGATCAACATAAGACAACCTTTATATGACCCTGGGGTACCTTTGCATATAGAAAGATTCCTTTTGGTCTTAAAAATGTTGTAGCCACTTTTCAGCGAGCCATGTCATATGCTTCCATGACATAAAACATGTCATCAAAGCATACTTGGACGATCTTGCTGCTCCTTCTCAAAACAGAACTGATCACCCTAGTCATCTTCGAATGGTTTTCGAGCGATGTCATTTTTATAAAATTCGGTTGAATCCCAACAAGTGCGTTTTCGCGGTTACGTCCGGTCGGTTGTTAGGGGTCATTGTGTCAAATGAAGGGATTCGCGTTGATCCCTTCAAGGTTGAGGCAATAGTTCAGTTGCCTCCCCCATCCTCAATTAGACAAATTCAAATTCTTCAAGGGAAGGCTAATTTCTTAAGACAATTTATAGCAAACTATGCCGAGATCACTAAAGGGTTCATGCGTTTGCTACGGAAAGGAGTTCCATTTGTGTGGGATGAGTTTGCGCAGCGGTCGTTCGATGCTTTGAAAAAGACATTAGTCTCTGCCTCGCTTCAACAAAATCAACCATTTGTATGGTTCTCGTTTAGGAGGACAATGCTCTCAACGAGCATGTGATTTATTATTTGAGCTGAGGCTTAATAGGTCCTGAACTTCGCTATTCTCTGGTTGAGAAGTTGGCCTTGGCAGCTGTCCATGTTGTCGAGCGCCTCCGTCATTATATCCTACTATGAAAAACTTTTGTCTTAGCGGCGATCAATCCATTTCAATTTGTCTTTAGTAGGTGACTGATTGGGGGCAAATATAATCGATGGATAGTCATTTTGCAAGAATTTGATCTCGAGTTCTTGTCTGCCAAATCTAAGAAATCCATGGTTTTCGTTGAGCTAATTTTTGAGTTGCCTTGTGGAGAGGATACTGTTTATGAGGAAATTTTTCCCTACGAACATTTATTCCTCATCTCTTCACTCGACCCTTGGTATGAAGATATTATTGTCTATCTCTAGACTTCAAAGCTTCCCTCTACTTTCTCCAAGGATGAATGTCGAAAATTACATCACCTGGCTAAAAATTATGTTATCATTGGTGACACATTATACCATCGAGGGGTTGATTCAATCCTTCGGTGTTGTTTAAACTTAGAGGAAGCAGAGTCAGTGCTAAATGACTACCACAGTGGAGCTTGAGGTGGTCATCTATTAGGGCTTGCTACGGCCCAGCGCATCTTACGTGCCAGTTATTTTTGGCCTTCACTCTTTAAAAACTGTGTGGAAGCGGTCAAACGTTGTCACCCCTGTCAAATGTTTACTTAGAAGATGCACGCGCATCCAGCTCCTCTTTTTCCCATTGTCACCGTCAGTCCCTTTACTAAGTGGGGTATTGATTTTACAACTTGTAATCCACCTTTAGTGGCGAATCACAGGTACATTATCGTGGTTGTAGACTACTTTACGAAGTGGGCCGAGGCCATGCCCACTTATAAAAACAATGGTGACACGGCATCGTTGTTCCTTTTTAATCAGGTTATCTCAAGATTCGGTATCCCGAGAGAGATTGTCACTAATCATGGCAGTCATTTCCAGAATCAACTGATGTCTGAATTGGCTCTTAAATTGGGTTTCCGCCAGAAGCATTCGTCTCCTTACTATCCTCAGGCCAATGGATAGGTCGAGGCAGTCAATAAAACTCTTAAGACGATCCTCCAATGGACAATCGACAAAAATTGGTCGAATTGGCATGTTATGTTGTATTCGGCTCTGTGGGCATACCGAACCTCCGTAAAGACTGCTACTGGTTTTACACGTTTTCAGTCGGTTTACGGGATGGAATCTATCTTTCTGATTGAATGTGAAATTCCATCTCTTAAGTTAGCTACTGAGCTCCTTCCAGAGACATCGAGTCTCGAAGAGTGCCTCCTTCACTTGGAACATCTCAATGAGCAGTGTCGAGATGCGGCCACGATGAATAAGGCTCATAAGAAAAGGGTTAAAACGCAGTATGATAAAACTGTCCATCCTCGAGTCTTTTCTGAAGGTGACCTTCTCTTGGTCTATGACAAAGATAAAGACACCTTGGGGGCGGGCAACTTTAAGCCTATGTGGTACAGTCCTTTCATTATTAAACACGTTTTAGAAAAAGGGTCATATGAGTTAATCGATTTTGATGGAAACAAACTGGGAGAGTCCCGAAATGGGCTCTACCTAAAGAAGTACTTTTCTTAAGTAGGAGTTAGGAAATGGCTTCTTTGTACATTATGTATATTTGTACATATATCATCGAGAGGTTTTTGATATCAGCACTTTTTGGTCTGCTGTGGCAGGTGTTGATGGATGACTTGGTCTATTTTGGATTCGCTGATGGTGCTAGTCGGCACACTCAGAATCTCGCTTCCGCAGCTTGGGTACTCTATTATCCAACTGGTCAATTTATGGTATGAAGAGGTGTATGCATCAGTCCTGCTTCAAACAATATGGTTGAGTATACCGTCGTTATTAATTTACTATCCGAGGTAACTTCTCACGAGATCGACTTGTTGGTAGTTTATCTTGATTTTCAATTGATAGTGTCACAATTAAACAACATTTATCGGGTAAGGGATCCATGTTTACATCGCCAGTATTTAAGGGTGAGGTTGTTGTAAAGATAATTTACTTATATTAATTATTTGCACATTCCAAGATCTCATAATTGGTTAGCTGATTCTATCGCTAATCAAGAATTAGATTAGTAAATCAATCATTCATCACAATAAAATCAAGCATAAAAAAGTCGAACTGTATATATATATATATATATATATATATATATATATCATAAAGCATCTCGAGCGTACATATGTTTGTCCAAAAAATATACAAAATTGGGACTCAAATGCCCATAATAATGTCCGACATACCTAATGCCCCGGCTCAAGATGAGCGCCTAAGAAGGTAACTATTGCATTGGCCACACGCCGAAAAGTGCGAACCCAGTCACGTGGCATGCCAACCACATGACGCTTCATATCCTCAGGGAGGTCCTCTATGGCAGCCATCAGTACTCGCCAAGTGTCGTTGGACGTTATGTAGAGTTCGTTCTGTATCAACAGCTACCTCTTCGGCTCCTCGGCCGTGCCGTCCATGCCGCGGGAACCCATCTGGTCATACCGACCCAATATCTGGAACATGATCATCATATTAGTCATTTGAATCCCATCAAAAATATTTTTCAAAATTCATCATTATATTTGAAAAATCCAAAAAAAAACATAAAATCAAAAATTCTTACCAATGTCGCCCCATGCTGCGTTCGGTGGTAATGCTAGATCAGGATCTCCTTGGAAATCCAACCCAACATAGGGGTAGTCATCTACGGCGATGATTTTGTGATCCCACCAGGTGAAGAAGTCATCGTCAAATGCACTTCATGGGACCTCCCCACCCCCTAGACGTTTCATCAGGTCAGCCTGGCGGCCCATGTGTGGATCTCGTGGGGTGTTGATGGAAAATGCTACCCTAAGGCAGAGTGCGGGGACCTTCTCGAAAAAGAAAGAACACAGGATAGTCCCATATCTAAAGTTTTTGGTCTATCCCCTCTTGATAGAGGTGAGTTGTCTCTTCATGTTGGCCAGAAGAGGAGTACACCAGTCAAATACAATGGTGAGACAGTCAACTGCAACACTCATGGTTAGTCGTGATGCCTGATGTAGAGAGGTCGATCCATTCACTCGCGCTATGGTGAACAGGATTATCCTCAGTGATAAACTCACCACGTGTGTGATGGAAATTTGGCTCCCAACCTTCTTAGGATGTCTAGGGCAATATATCTGTACGTAGTCCTCGATCGTGAGACTCCTCCGTGTCTTGCCCCGGGAATGTACTACCTCTCCCCTTCAGGAAAGGCCCATGATGAAATAGATATCCTCCACTTCTATCTTGAGTGGCATCTGGTCAATCATAAAGGCATCCTCCTTGACATCCCAATAATCAATGAGCATCTCAAGCAGACGTGTATTTGCTTTCATATTCGGCAGTTTGAAGAATTTAAGAAAACCACATCCCCGTAGGGCTTCCAAAACATCAGGATCGTTCATGACTTCATTATCCACCGCTGCATGCTCTCTTTCTCGCCAGGTGACCGGCATTCTGAGCAAAAAATGATTTTCAACCGTTAGTTTTTTGGTTAAAAATGTTCAGAGCGTATACGTGGGTCCCTGTGCACACAGTCACGTATATGGCCCGCGTGTATGTCGGTTTCATATTACCAACCCACGTATACGCCGCAGTGAAATTTTTGGCAAAAAATTCAACGGTGAAACATCAATTAAAAATCTTAAAACTAGTCACAATCAATTGCAAGCTAAGTATAAGAGTTACCTGGAGGTTTTTGAAGAATTTGAACGGTTGAATTTGGCGTATGGAAAGTTTGCTCCTTTTGCTCCAACTCTTTGCTCTCAAACTCAAATGGTGAAAATGGTGAGTCCAAAATCCCTTTTATAGGTTTTGAAAATGCAAATTTTTTTCAAAATTTTATTTTGTTTGGCCTCATGTGAATTTTAACTTGGGAGCTTGGAATGTCGAGAATGGTTTGTTTTTCAGGACATTTTGGACGTTTTTTCGACAGTTTTGAGACGGTTCCATGACTGCTGACCCGTCATGGCAGGTATCGTTTTCTCACTGGCATATAGGTTAGGGACACCATTTTCCCGTTGCATTATTCATAGTAGCCTCCATTTTCCGATACATCTACCATAGGGTCGACCCCATCGTGTTATGGTTCATAAGCCATCTTCACTCACCGATTCTTTAAATCATGACATGATGGTAGAGCCATCCTTTACATGGGAATCGAAGTTAGCACCTCACTGACATTTCTTTCCCATGCTGCTCTGATTTGAGTAGGCTCGGGAGTCCTCTGTAGTCCCACCATGACTTATGCGTTGAAGACTCATTCCTCTTAGCTTCTTTGCTTTGTTCTAGCCTTATACCCTAGAGGCTCCTTTGTGTTGAGTTGTACTACTACATTGCATGTTGACCACTTGAACCTCTTGGCCTAGAGTCCGCTTCACTTGGACTCGTGTTTAAGCCAACTTTTGACCATGACGACTACAAAATCAACCTTGAATACCTTTGACTTCTGCAGCTTGACACACCTTGACCCGTGGAAGGAATGCATCTTTGAGTGTCACTGACTAGTTTTCACCTCCTTGCATTGAGCATAGGAACATTCCATTCCCAGGAACTAGATCATCTGTTTCACCGCCACTCGTTCTTTCGACTATATGATAGCATTCTTTTATTCTTTTTCAAGCTTAACAGAAAAAGACAAAAATAAATATTCCAAAAAAGAGTGGGAATGGGACAGTATTTCCATTTATTGTTGGCAGCTAGAGTTAGTCGTGTAGCCCTGGAACAAAGCACTCAAAGCAAAGTCTCCACAAACCCTGTTGGTCGATGCTCCATAACAAAAAAAAAAAAGTATGACCATAGCTCCATGAGTCGAAAATGTCTTCTAGGTTTTTCCTCCTTCATTAGCCATATCTCCATAAAATATGCAAAGATATTTAAATAGGCATTTCTAGTATCTGGTTTTGTTTGTTCAAAAATCTTCTCATTCCTGCTTCTCCATATGCCACACAAAATATAGAAAGGCACGGAACGATATGTCTTGAAACCTTCAAACCATTGAGTGAGACATCTCTAAATGGAAACCATGTTTTAGGTTACATGTAATTTAAGTATTTGAGGAACCCCACTCCATACCGAGATTGGAAAAGGACATGTCAGAAATAGATTTTCCACGTCTTCTAAATCTTCTTTTCATAAAGAGCATCTTCCAAGATCCTCAAAGCCGCTTTTATCGATATTATCCCAAGTTAAAATATTATTGTGGACCACAAACCACATAAAAAATTATAGTTTGACAGGTATATCCCATCTCCACATGTTTTTAAAACAAAAAGCATTATCATTCAAGCCGCGTCCATGAGAAATATGTTTGTAAATCTCTTTAATCGAGATTAGCTCATTATACATAAGACCTTCCCATTATAGCTTTTTCTTCTTCTTAGAGAGATTTAAACCTGTTAGACTCAATTGTGTTGTGAAACGTGCCCATTCCACAAATAGATCCTCTGGAAATCCAAGTTCAAATGCATTAATTCAATAACTCATAAAGGAAGAAGATCCTAAATCGCAAGAGATAAAGTTCATAAAGTAAATTCTTTTCTTATGTCAATGCTCAATGATGTAATAGAATGAGTATGTATTCCCTCCACCCCTTTGATATCATCTGGTCCTATTTCTATCCCACTCCCCCTTCCAACCTCCCATATTAGATTTTGTAGTAGCCAATATTTGTTTCTCATCATGCTTCTCCATATATAAGATGCCACCTTCTTATTTGGAGCCGCCTCTTTAATCCATTCCTTAATCTGCCTATTTTTTAGATATTTATCTTTAATAACTTATTACCAAATACTATTTCCTTGGAAACTTTTCCATAATTTCTTGACAATTAAAGCCTTATTAAAACATTATCTGTCCTTTATACCCCACCATGAATCCTTCTCATGTCTCACAAGCACA
This sequence comes from Pinus tabuliformis, assembly GCA_031772625.1. Classification (NCBI taxonomy): domain Eukaryota; kingdom Viridiplantae; phylum Streptophyta; class Pinopsida; order Pinales; family Pinaceae; genus Pinus; species Pinus tabuliformis. Next base: position 1,442,156,984 of record CM062820.1, read on the forward strand.
TCTAAATAGAGCAAAAGTATCTTATTTGTGGATTTAGGCCTAGCCCAAAGGAACCTAGCTATAATAGCATCAATTCTTTTGGTCTAAAGATACTGACGGGGGAAAGATACTGAGGTTTGAGCCCTCTAATTGCAATGAAATCACCTCTTCCCCATTTTTCATTAAATTCTTCGAAGATGTCAACTATTTAGGGTTTTGTCAAAGAGTGCAGGAAGTAGGTTACCATGAGCGTCTCACAGGTATATTTTCCCCCACCTTGAAGGAAGACATGAACACCATTGGAGGGACTGATTTCATGTTTTCAGTGGATTCCATCTCTCAAGCTGCAAGCATACCAAACCATGGTCAAAATTGGTTCAAAGGCATGAACATAGACCTAGAAGAGTACACACCCTAATTTAAATCACAATACGAAGGAGCTCACTCACATGTTTTCCCATTTACATACTTGTTGGAGAGATATGCACCACTGATGAAGGTTTGCATTAAATTCTTCACATGTGAGGGCACATTTTCTAGGCTATATAAATACCATATAAGACTTCTCATGCACTTTACAGCTGTCGAGCCTCTAAATTGTTCCAGCTAGTTGTATAGGATCCTAACCAAATGTCTGAAAGGGTGAAATTGAAAGCAAAAGTGGATTATCCCAACCTCTTTTACCATAGCCTGATAAACGTTATAGTACTCCATCAGTTGAAGGAGAAGAACATGACATGGGACACCTTCATTGAGGCAACCTTGAAAATGCATATAACCACTTCACCAAGCCAGCACCAAACCATGTCAGTACAACCCATGGAGGTGGGGTCATCAAGCAAACATGATGAGCCTAAGCTTTCCAAAACCCACCTGAGCCTAGCTATCTATCCTAAAAGCCTTTACATTCTTGTCATCTCTTAGCTGTAATTTCATAGAGAGATCCCTCTCCGGTTTTGTAGGGCTAGATACGAAACTAAAATTGTGGTCTGTGGTTACCTTTGTCGATCTCATCATCATCCTAGGACATTGTGGAGGAATATAAGAGAGGCCATGACAACTAGGGAGTGCCGAGTTGTTCTAATGAATGCAAGGTTCCCAAGCCATTGAAAATTGTAATGCTAGTTGTGAGGTCATGACTGCCAAGTTGTGTTAGGGAATGCTAGGGCATGTTAACATGTGCTAGATAGTATCAAGACATGTCAAAGAAAGCTAATATGTGCCAAGTGCTAATGCATGCCAATATGTACAAGGGCGTGACAATGCATGCCACATGTTTTCAAGTCAAAAAAAGGTAGGAACAAGTTAAACTGCAAGGAAATGAGCAGATAATAGGGTTAATAAGTCATCAATTTACCTTTTCCAAGAGGGGAAAGCAAGGCACACCAGCACTAGGTGCCAATAGGTGATAAGTGCCAAATCTTCCTCTGTTTCTTCTGATCTAGTTTCCAATAATAGATCTCAAATGAATTTAATATTAAACCATGCCAAAGTATACCAAGTCATCTCAACACATGCCAAACATGGTAAGACTTGCCAAGTGCCAACACATGCCAAGTGCCAATGTGAGTCAGGGAGTTTGATGCATGCTATGAAGTGGAAGAGTGTATCAAAGAGTGCTAAGGTGTGATAGAGAGTGCCAATGCATGCTGAGGAGTGTTGGGGAGTACTAGGACAACACAAGGGAGCACTAGGTCAAAATTCATGGAAGTGAATGAATATGACGGTGTGTCGGGGAGTGTTAATCAGTTCTAGTTGTCATGCTAAGGAGGCAGGGGCAAGGTATGCTAAGCACAGGCAAGGAATGCTCAGGAATATCAGGGAATGTCAAGAAGTGCTAGAGTGTGCTAGGTAGTTCTGGGGTGTGCTAACATGTGCCAAATAGTGCCAAGGCATGCCAGGTGCTAAGACATGCTACGATGTGCAGGGTGCTAGAGTGTGCCAATATGTGTCAAGGAGTTTCAAGGAAACAAAAGAATAACCAAGCTAAAATGCAAGGAAATGAACAAATAAGAGGGTTAATAAGTCGGGACTTTATCTTTTTCAAAAGGGGCATGCTAGACACACTAATAATATGTTCTAATACATGCCAATTGCCAATGTGTGCCAAGTGCTAATGTTTGTCGATGCAATCTTATGCCAAGGTGTTCCAAGGCATGCTAGGGACTACAGGGCATGCCAACACAAGATAGGGGAGTGTTATCCTATGCTAGTGCATGCCAACATGTGCTTGGGTGTCCTACTCATGGAAAGATGTTATAGGTATAAAGAGGTTCCAGGTACAAAGATTTTCCAAGATATGTGAGGTGCCAAGGAATGTTAGTGTACTGCTCTAAAGCATGTTGAGGTGTGCCATGAGTGTCGAGGAGTGCTAGGTCTTTCTCATTAATAGAATTGACAGAGCTTGATTATGTGTTAAATAATATAGTTCCTACACACACTAGTGGAACTTTATTTAAAAGAAATTTTCTAGATAATAAACCTAATAGAGATGAATCATGTGTTGACTCATAGGAAAACTATATTCTTATGACTTGAGGGAAATGATACACACAAATTACTTCGTAACAAAATGACTAACTATTATAACCACTATGACCTTGAACACAAAATGAAAAATACTCCACAACAATGGTCTTAAATCGTTATCCTTTGACAAAAAATATAGTAACAGGTACATAGCGTCATTAAAAACTCATTAGAATGATTATTGATGATGAACATTCTTTGATCATCACCAAAAGTAACCAAAAAGAGCATTGGTGAGGGTCAATAAAATATCGTGACTAGAAGTGTGACCAAAAAGAGAATTAGCGATGGGCCTTTAAAGACCCTCATCAAAAGTGTCACCAAAGAGAGAATTAGTGACGGGCCTTTAACGACCCTCACCAAAAGTGTCATTGAAAATGGATTTGGTGACAAACCTTAAAGGACCATCACTATATACACTTACAACAACGATTTTTAAAGACCGTCACCATATGCGAAATTGGTGATAGACATTAAAGGTCTGTCACAGGCATGAAGCATCATAAAAAAATCATTTTAATGATCAATTATAACGAACATTTATTGATTATCACCAAAAGTAACAAAATAAATCATTGGTGATGGTCAATAAAAGATTGTCACTAGAAGTGTCACCAAAGATATAATCAGTGATGGGCCTTTAATGACCCTGTCCAAAAGTGTCACCAAAGAGAGAATTAGTGATGATCCTTTAACAAACCTCACCAAAGGTGTCATTGAAAATAGCTTTGGTGACAAACCTTAAAGGACCATCACTATGTACACTTACAACAACATTTTTTAAAGACCGTCATCATATGTGACATTGGTGATGGACCTTAAAGGTCCGCCACAGGCATGACCCTCACCAATGACCTTTTTTATTGTAGTGACTTGGTCCCATGCCACAAGATTACTAGAAACAAATTGTCCAAATTGATGGAATAGGACCTTATACAACACAACATCATGTAAACAAAATGATAGACTACCTTGAATTACATGAAATTGATATTGGAGATGTTCAGATGAGAATTTTTTCTCAAACTCTAGCTGGTGATGTAAGGAGATTGCTTAGAGATTTACTTGATAATACCATAGATACTTTAGAAATATTTTATCAGCAATTTTTAAATAGATGGGAAAAGAAAAAGAACCCTCTGCAGATCCTTTCAAAATATGAAAACATCAGGAGAGGACCAAATGAAACAGTCCAAGATTACTGTACCAGATTTAACAATATATATAATGCAATATCAGTCAATCTTAGACCCCCACCAGGCTTAGCTCTGATTAAGTTTCCTTGTGGGTTTGATATGGATATGGATTTCCAACTGAGAGAGAGAAATCCTCCAGCTTTATAAGATATGAAAAGTGTAGCAGTTAATGTAGAGGCTAACTTCCTAGCAAAAAGAGCTAGGGTTAGGAATGAGAGGAGAGGATCTGTCAAAGATGAAGCCTCACCCTCTGACCTTAAAAATAGATTTTCTAACCAAGGGTATGGAAAAATGGATGGATAGAGTAGAGAGCATTGAGAAGAAGCCTCACTGGGATAATCAACAGGCACCTCCAGTGACAAATCCAAACTTTAGAAAGAATCAAAATCAAAACATTGGAAAGAATGGACCCGATCAGAATATTAGGCCTCGTTTTCAAGAAAACTATGTTGAAACATCCCATTTAGAAGACCCTAAACAAGACACACAAATTAACTTGATGGGATTAAATGATGAGGAAACTATATTTTTGACCCAAGATGAGCAGGAACTGCACATGCTGCAGCAATTGCAGACCCAATCTAGAGAAACATTTGATTATAAGAAATGGTATGATTCTGCCATTTTTGATTTACATAAACAATACAATATAAGGAGTAAAAAAAATTCTGATACTCTTGACCAAGCCAAGAAAATAGTGCCAAATCAACCGAAGAAAATCAAAGTAGCTCCAGTTACTAAGACTCTCCAAATCCTCCCTAGACCAGATCAGAACCCTTCTAGTCCCACCATTATAGATATAACCCATGAACAACCCCATGATGATCGACCGTCCATTTCAATCCCCTCCAAGGAGATAGTGGAGAAATCTCCAAACACGATATTAGAAAATCCACAGAAATAGACTTCAAATGCAGAAAAAGAAGAGCAACCTACCCCAAATCCTACTATCAAAATTACAAACACTGAAACAGAAAAAGCCTCTTTGCCTTTCAATTTGGGAGTAGAGGTGGCTAAACTAAAAATTTACGTTCCCTTAAGAAAGCTGATTAAAAATGAAACCTAGAAGTCTCAAATAAATAAAACCTTAAACTTTGTTGAGAATGAAGGCTATGTCAGCTTGTTTGATGATCAACTTGAGCTTAGATTCGGTCTTGATGTTAATAACAAACCATTAAAAGGAGGGATACCACCCTTCTATATTAGCTTTAGAAATCATGATAAAATCTTACACAATGCAATGCTAGATTCAGGAGCTTCACACAATTTAATTCCTAAATCAGTTATGGAAAAGTTAAACATGGACATTACTAGACCTTACAAGGACTTATTTTCATTTGATTCAAGTCAAGTAAAGTGTCTAGGGTTAATCAAAGATCTATGTGTTTCCTTAGTACAATACCTTGCTACAACTATTCTCATGGATATAGTAGTAATTGACATCCCACCTAAATATGGCATGCTATTGTCTAGATCATGGGGGTCTAAACTCCAAGGATCTTTGCAACTTGACATGACATATGCCACAATATCAGTCTTTGGACAACCTAAAAAGTTGTACAGAGAGACCTTAATGAAATATGTGGTGAGTAGCTGGGATAGACCTCAAAAATTTCCTATCTACTCCATGCATTGTGACATTGATTCTTTCATTTTGAATAATACTGAACAAACAAAACAAACCACTTCAAGCAATATTATTTCAGAACCAAAAGAAATTGCAGTTGCAACTAAAAAAGAAACTGTCCAAACTCAAGAGATCTCCAATAAAAAAGATGATCAAAACACCTCAAACAAGGAAAATTTTCTTCCCCCTAACAGTGAAAGCTATGAACATGAGATATTATGGCACCTTGAATTTGATGGATCAGTGAATAAGTTAGGTTCGGGAGTAGGAGTGTGGATATATAATCTAGAGAGTGATCACTCAGAGGGCCATTCTTCCAGACTAAATTTCAAATTCACTAACAACATGGCTGAGTATGAAGAACTTCTTTTAGGTCTTAAATTAGTTAGAAAGTTAGGAGCTATAAGAGTTTCTATCATGGGGGACTTTGAATTAGTGATAAATCAGATTAAAGCTATATATATGACCAAAGACCCTAGATTAAGTTATTATAGTGAAACCATTGTAGAAATACTAAACACTTTCCTAGAAACCAAAGTTGTTGTAATTCCCAGGAAGCATAATATGAAGGCTCATAATTTAGCAATGTTTACCAATGCTTGAAAGTTACCATTCCAACCTAACCATCAGTACGGTATTGAGGTTAGGCATAGACCTGTTATCCTAGACAACTTGAAAAACTGGCAAGTATTTTCTAATGACGAACAAATAAACAATTTTTTAACCTTAGAGGAAGAATTTGTAAATAGTAATATAGATACTGGAATAACATTAGATCCTGATTTTAAAAATGAAATAGAAATCAATAAAATAGAATATGAAGAGATAGATAGATTCCATCCCACTAAATTTACAAAATTAGATGTATAAAAACTAAATCTGAAATTGATGAGATAATTAATGAAGATTTTGAAATCATTAACCTCAAAGACAACTTTTTTCCCAAAGGATTAACCCCTTTGGAAGACTTGTTTGATTCAAATGATGTCCTTAGAAAACCAAAGATGGAACCCTTAAAATCTGATATAGAGGAGTGTAATATAGGCACTAAGGAAAATCATAAATTGATCAAACTTTCAATGTCCTTACCTCCTACCGAAAAAGTGAAATACAATGAACTATTAAAGGAATTCCAATATGTCTTTGCTTGTAGTTACGAGGACCTTAAATCCTATGACACCAACATCATACAACACACTATCCCCATAAAAGAAAACTAGAAACCTTTGAGGCAAAAGCTTAGAAGGATCAATCAAAACTTATTGTCTTCTATTGAAAAGGAAATTAGAAGGATGTATGAGGCAAAGATAATAGCACCAATTAGATTCTCTAATTGGGTTTCAAATTTGGTTCCAAAAAGGAACAAAACTGGTGATATTAGACTTTGTGTTAATCTCAGGAATCTTATTAACGTTTCACTCAAAAACAATTACCCTCTCCCTAAAATGGATCATATATTACAAAGGGTGGTAGGGTCAACCAGAATCTCATTATTGGATGGGTTTTCTGGTTACAATCAGATTTTAGTTCACCCAGATGACCAGGATAAAACTATGTTTACTACTCCTTGGGGCACATTCATGTATGTGAAGATGCCTTTTGGATTAAAGAATGCAGGTGCCACTTTCCAAAGAGCCATGGACATAGATTTTTATAAGGAAATTCATGAGTTCCTAGTAATATACTTAGATGACATCACTGTATTCTCAAAATTTGATAAACAACGCTTAGATCATCTGAGGCAGGTTTTCATCAAATGTAGAAGTATGTAATTTATTTGAATCCTAAAAAATCATTATTTGGGTTAGAAGAGGGAAAATTATTAGGCCATATAATCTCTAAATATGGTATCCAAATAGATCCTGCAAGAATTGAAGCCATCTTACAGATACAACATCCTATGATCATGAGGGAATCACAAGCCTTTTTAGGGAAAATCAACTTTCTTAGGAGATTTATTTCTATCTTAGCATAATTAATTAGAGCATTAAACAATATGCTAAAAAAAGATTCGACCATAAAATGGACCATTGAGGCTAAAAAGTCCTTTGAATATATTAATTTGGCCTTAACAAAAACACCAATTTTGATCAGTCCAAAGTTTGATAGAGATTTCATTATATTTTCCTTTGCTTTAGAACACACAATCGCTATAGTTCTACTATAGAAAACTGATGAGGGTTATGAGCAACCTATTTCCTTTTTTGGCAAAGCCCTGAGAGATGCCCCTTTAAAATACAATATAATGGAAAATAAAGCTTTTGCTTTTGTCAAAGCTATCAAAGATTTCAGAGTTTACATCTTATATTCTCATATAATAGTGTATGTCCCGAATTTAGTGGTCAAGGATATCCTAACTCAAGATGGTCCAGATGGAAAGAAAGGGAAATGGATTGCTACTATATTAGAATATGACCTAGAAATGTGGCCAACAAAGTTAATCAAAGGACCAGGTGTAGCCAAGCTCATGGATGAATCGAACTGTCACGCCTTAGATATAAATTTTATTGCAAAAATTGATAATGGAGAGGATATGGTGATTCCACCAATTAGCCAGGCCTTTATCGAATCACCATGGTATGCTAACATCATATATTTTTTACAAAATCTACAAGATCCTCCTAAATTAGCCAGGACCAAAAGCATATTTTTAAAAATGAAGTCTTTAAAATTTTGCATAATTGACAATGCTTTGTTTTAGAGGAATCATGAAGGTATCCTTCTTAACTGTTTATTGAAAGAAGAATCTGACAAGGTGTTATAAGAGTTTCATGAAGGTGATGGTGGAGGACATATTTACTGGAAAACCACTGCTGACAAGATTCTTAGAGCCAGTTTCTATTGGCCTATTTTGTTTTCTAATTTAAAGAAATTTGTAACCTCATGTCATAAATGTCAAATTTTTGAAGGAAAGAAAAAGCTTTTACCCCTGCACCTAAAACCAATCTCTGTTGAAGCACCATTTCAACAATGGGGTCTTGACTTCATTGGTGAAATCCACCCACCTTCCTCTACCCAACACAAATGGATCCTTGCTGCTACAGATTACTTTACCAAATGGATAGAAGCCATACCATCAAGGCAAGCCACTGAAACTTTTATAATAATCTTCCTTGAGTCCAACATCTTATCTAGATTTGGGTGCCCAACCAAGATCATCACGGATAATGCAACAACTTTCAAATCTAGGAGAATGATTGATTTTTGTAATAAGTATGATATAACCTTGGGCCATTCCACAACTTATTACCCTGAATGAAATGGACTAGAAGAGTCATAAAAAAAAATACTGGTAAATATCATAAAAAAATTGTTAGAAGATAACATGAAAATACAGAACAAGAAACTAGTAAATGCCTTATGGGCAGATAGGCTGACCACAAAGAAATCCATTGGTACTAGTCCTTATCAATTAGTTTATGGGATGGAAGATATTTTCCCAACTTCCTTGGGAACACTAGTGATGAAGCTACTCCAAGAGATGCAAGTTGAACCAAATGACATCCAAAGAAGAATCAACCAAACAATTCACTTACAACGAACTAGGGATGAAGTGTACATCAGATCTCAAGTTGTGCAAGAAAGGATTAAGAAGAATTTTGGTAAAAGGACTAAGGCAGAATATTTTTACCTAGGTGACAAAGTTCTAAAATGGGATTCAAGGAGAGAAGATAAAGGTCAACATGGGAAATTCGATTTCCTATTGAAAGACCCATATATCATTTATGCTTTCAGAGGTAATAGTGCATTCTTCCACAGAGAAATGGATGGCACAGAAGAAGAAGGAGGACTAGTTAATGGTCAAATGCTCAAACACTATGTTGATCCTAGTTACTGATTTCACTAATCATCTATACATACTTTACTTTCAAATTTTAGAGTTGATTGAATGGTAATGTTTGAAGTTGAAGCTCGAAGAGAAGGCTCTAAGCTTCAAAAGTTTTACTGTCATAAATAGCAATGATGCAGAAATATGAAAATGAAAAGTTACAGGATAACATCACAACAATTCAGAAGGCCATTGGTCTACAAAGTTCTTGACATTTCACTAGGAAATTCCATCCCCAAGTGGAGCCACTGTTAGGTTCGTATACCAATAGGAGTCATAATTTTTGAATGACAGAGATTAAACCTGTAATATGTACATACCTTTGCTTTCTGAAAATGTTTTCCATATTCAAAGAAAAAAAATTAAAAAATGTAAAGAGGGTATGTCCTAAAAGAATAATCAAAGGAAAAAAAGAATAAAAAGGTCAAAAAAGATAAAAAAAAATATGAACCCCAAGAAAAGAAAAAGGCCATGAAAGTGAGCAAGCCAAAATTCCACTACTACTTACCTTTTGTGCATAATAAACGATTGTGTGCAGCTTGTAATCTTTGCCACAATCGATGATAGTCAAAATGTTTAAACTTGGCTATTTCATGTTTTAATTTCATGTCTATAGATAGAGAATAAAAATCTAACCAAAATGTTTAATCTTGGTAGATAAGTAGATAGGTAGAGTAAATAAAAAGAGCTCAACTGTTTAATTTGAGCCCTTGGATGTAATAAGGTTAGAATTAGTCAGTTTACTATTGTAAAGAGAAATAAAAATGTTTGATAAGGGGTTGCTAGCTCAAATGCACCCTAATAAGAAGAGGTAAAAATGGTAGGATGAGTAGATGGGTAAGTAGTAGATAGGTTGCAAAATTATGATGATCAATTAGAAAAAAGCATGTGTATCATCTTTTTCATCATAAAAGTTCCAAATGTGAATCAGCACTCAAGTATGCATATGGATATCAAAGTCAATTAATTAATTTCCCTCATTCATTTCACCTTTTACTTAACTAATTTCCCACAATAAATCTCAAAGTACCTAAGAACCCTAAGTCAAAGAGGCTCAGAGCATTTCTCTACCTTTTGGAGGGACCGTACCCTTGGCTCAATGACTTATAGGAAACAAGTACTAAAACCCCCTCATAAACATTCATTCCCCCATTCAGTTCATTCATTTTCCCTAAATAATACTCTTTCCTAAGGCTAAATTATTTTTACCTAGGATAAAGTGTTTATTCCCCCACATAACTTATTCTCATATCAAAAACCCACAAAACATAATATCCTAAGTTTTATGTTATTTATCGAAAAAGCATTAAAAAAATGAAATATCATATACTTAGTGTATTGTGCGCCTTTCTGCTCACTTTAGTAATTACTAATTTATTTATTAAATCCCAACAAAAATCACTTTTCCCGTATATATTTAATTCCCACAATATTAATTAACCCCACCCCAATATAATTATGTAAACTACGATTTTTCTGCCTAAACCCCACTAACTAATCGATCCACGATTAGTTTAGTGATAAACAAAATTAAACACTCGGTTAATGACCCCAAATGACCTCGACGCCTTAACCCCGCCTTAATCCCTCCTTAACTACAAACTGTCGCGCTTAATTACCCGCTGGGCCCCCCACTACCCTCCATGCAACTTCAATGCCTGATCACCACATGATCACTCCCCTCCACATCTAACAACCCTAATTCATTTCGGCTGGGCCCCGGCGTTCGAGCATTAGTCGCTAGAAAAGAGTTGTTTTCCTTTGGGACCCTGAGGCTACGTGTCGCTCAATGAATGGAATCGGGTGACCTCCCCCCAATACCACCGAGCGCCCAAAATCGTTGCGATGGAAACAACTTACCCCCCACCCACTACGTGCCAAAAAAGCCACTGTTCACCCTGCTACACAAACAATGAACATTGTTTACCAGTACCCACCAAAATTGAATTTTGCGCATAAATAAAAAAAGCCCCAAATCATTTGTTTTATCATTTTTTCAACTGAAAAGCTCCATGCATGCACCTTTGAACATCAAAGTTGTCAACCTATGTCCAATCTCACCCTAAAGAAACCACCGAGCACCCAATTTTCTCTCCAGCCTACTTAGAACCTTTTCAACTGTTCATAGTTGCCAATGGATCTGTTCAGAGCTAGTTCTCCATAATTCTAGGTATTTAAGACATAATTCACTGGAAAACCTCTCAATTTCAGAACCGGTTACTGAGTTTGTTAGTTAAAGTGAAAAATTAATTTAAGGAACTCAAGTAACTTGAGCTTACACTATACTCAACAACCTTTTCCCTAAAAGACTGAAAATCACCTCCCCCATTCTCAAATCCACATGAACTGAGAATGGTTGCCCCAATTGCCATGGATGTGAGATCTATTTCCACTCCTCATATATACTTAGACCATATCCCCTCAGCAGACAAATATTTCCAGATAAATGACACCTCTGTCCATGAATCCCCTCTCAAACTCCACTGACGATACAAAGACAAATACCTGAACCATGTTGATAAAATTGGTTTTTGGGAGTCCAATTTGCTTAAACACCAATTCCCTGAAGTTCACATTTTCCTAGACATTGTACATTACTACCATGGAAACTATATCCCCGACCAAAGAGCAGTGATGTCCAGTAATCTGACTGTACTTTTCGCCATTACTACTGAATCAATAATGAGATGCTACAACTTAAACCTGGCCAATGTTGGGTTGTGTTATATTCTTTCCATGTAGTTAACAGGGGGTTTGAGGGGCACCTATAACCCCACTTTATGGGGTCCTAGGTACTGCCCCAGAAAATTTTCGGTTTTGGACCCTATGTTAACTTAGGCAGACCCACCTATGGTTTTGTGCATGATTTTCGCACATGTTTTTTGGACGTGATGGTTTTCGGTCCATGGTATTGGACGCGATGGTTTTCAGTCCATGGTATTGGATGCTTCGGCATGTATAAATATGTATTATAATATTGAAAGGAACATAATGAAAAATCAAGCTGGTAGTCCCGGTTTTGGGATCTAGGGGAAAATCTCTGTGTATATGTTTTTTATGTGTTATACTCTCGCATTGTTTATTTTCTATGTTTTAGAATCCATATGCAGGTAATTTTTGTATGGGGTTAAAACCTACATTTGGTATCAGAGTAGATTTGCCTTCAAGGGGACGCCTTTGTTGCTGAGGGGTTTCTCTCGGGCCTATGGTAGACCTTTTTCAGTGGGAGATCTGCGAGATCGATTCTGGTGGTGAAAGAAGATGGCGAGCAGTGGAAAGATAGAGATTGAGAAATTTAATGTTCAAAGTTTTGAGTTGTGGAAACTCAAGATGGATGATCTATTGGTGGATAAAGATCAGTGGATCACGGTAGATCCAGGTACTAAACCAACGGGAATGTCCGATGAAGAATGGAAGACGTTGGATCGGAAGGCAAAGAGCATAATATGATTGTGTGTCTCAGATTCAGTATTGCTGAATGTATGAGGGGAAGCTACAACAAAGGCTTTGTGGGACAAGTTAGGGACTTTGTACCAATCTACGTCTCTGGTGAATAAATTGTTCCTACGAAAAAGGTTGTATAGCCTAAGGATGAAAGATGGAGACTCGGTGATAGAGCATATGAACGCATTTAATACTGTGGTAAGTCAGTTAGCATCTGTTGATATTAAAATTTCAGATGAGGATAAGTGCATCAGTTTGTTTTGTTCTCTACCAGATTCGTGGGATAGTCTGGTTATTGTAATAGGTAGCAATGCAACTGCCTTGCAGTTTGATGAAATAGTCTCAGCCTTGTTGACGGAGGAGATGAGACGGAAAAATATGGAGAGCCAAAATGGTGATGCCTTGTCTGTACAAGGATGGTCCTAGAACAGAAACAAAAATAAGTCATTGAGTGGGAGATATAAATCTAGAGGGAGATCTAAATCTCTAGGAAAACCTGTAAAGGTGGTGTGCTGGAAATGCGGAAAGGAAGGTCACTTTAGAAGGGGCTGTAAATCTAAAGCTCCTGAGAAAGGGAAGGGATCGAATGAGGTTACTTCTACAGAGGTGAAAACAACCTCAGATGAATGTGGGGATGTGTAATTGGCTTCTTCAAGTACACATGTAGATCATGAGGCATGGTTGATTGACTCAAGTGCATCCTTTCAGTTCACTCCCCATAGAGAGCGGTTCTGTGAGTATGAGAAATATGATGGTGGTGATGTCTTCTTGGGGATGACAGGAAGGCTAGAATCATTGGTCATGGAAAAGTAAAGTTAAAGCTGCAAGGTGGAAGGGTTAGAACACGTCCGGGTGTTTTACATATTCCTGCATTGGCCAGGAATCTGATTTCCGTAAGCAAGTTGGATGATGCAGGTGTATAAACAGTGTTCGAGAAGGATAATTGTAAGATGGTTGAGGGAGCACTGGCATTGATGCGGAGAGTTCAGATTGGAACTCTGTACAAGCTGCAAGGTAGCACTGTTATTGATGGGTGCAATAGTTCTCTGGTTCCTAAAAGAGGAGTAGAAAATCTAGTGGTCTCTGGAGAGAAGACCATGTTGTGGCATCAAAGGCTAGGACATATTGGAGAAAAGGGCCTTCGGATACTTGATGGTAAAGGTATGGTAGAAGGTATGAGTAATAGCTCTCTGTATTTTTGATTTCTGTGAAAATTGTGTATATGTGAAGGAAAATCGGGTGAGTCTCCCCTCTGGTGGTAAGAGGGAAAAACAGATATTAGAGCTTGTGCACAGTGATTTGTTTGGACCTGTCAAGGTTCCATCACTGGGTAATCTGTGTACTATGTATCATTTATAGATGACTTCTCAAGGAATACATGGATATATTTCCTTAAGAAGAAATCTGAAGTCTTTGACAGGGTTAAATAATTTAAGGCTCTCGTGGAAAACCAGACAATGAAGAAGATAAAGGTGTTGAGGACAGATAATGGTGGAGAGTTTTTCAAAAAGGAATTTGAAGAATTCTACAAGAAGTGTGGTATAACACGACAGAAGACTACTCCATATACACCTCAGCAAAATGGAGTTGCAAAAAGAATGAAGAAGACGTTGATGGAAAGGGAAAGAAGCATGCTCAGTGGTGTTGAGTTAGGATAGTAATTCTCGGCAGAGGTAGTGGATACTGCATGTTACCTAGTCAATAGGTCACCTTCATCAGTGTTGGAGGATAAGACTCCACAAGAGGTATGGAATCGTAAGAAACCATCTCTTTCACATCTGAGGGTATTTGGATGTGATGCATATGTACATGTTGCAAAGGAGAAAAGAACAAAGTTGGATAGTAAATCTGAAAAGTGCTACTTTATTGGGTATAAGGATGGTTTAAAGGGTTATAAGCTTTGGAACCCAGTAACAAGGAAGGTTATGTACAACTGATATGTGGTGTTCAGAGCGGTGAAAGATGTTATTAAACATGAAGCCCAACCAAAGGAACGTGAGAACATAGATTTTGAGCTAAAGGAGGAAGAATCAAACTATACAGCAGAGGAGGAATCAGAAGATGAAGAACCACAAACTCTGGCTCTGAGAAGGTCAGTTCAAGAAAGAAGGCAACCAGAAAGCTATAGTCCATCTTCTTTCTGTTTAAATTTTGCTTCGTCTATTACTGATGATGATCCTAGAACTGTGAACGAGGTAGTGGATTCAGAGGATGGAAAACTCTGGAAAGAGGCCATGGTTGATGAAATGGAATCTTTGCACAAAAATGAGGCTTGGGATCTCATCGAGTTTTTGGCTGGAAGGAAACCCATTGGTAGAAAATGGGTGTTCAAAAAGAAGACAAATGCAGAAGGAAAAGTGGAGAAATACAAAGCTCGGTTGGTAGAAAAAGGTTATTCCTAGGTGTCAGGAATTGATTATGGTGATATTTTTTCTCCTGTTGTCAAGGTAACTTCTATTAGATTACTTTTATTTGTTGCTTCTGCTTTTGATTTTGAGGTAGAATAGATGGATGTGAAGACAACATTTCTTCACAGGGATTTGGAAGAGAAGATCTACATGAAGCAACCGGAAGGCTTTGCCATGAAGGTTAAGAATTAACTGGTATGTAAATTAAAGAAGTCTCTATATGGGTTAAAACAGTCACCAAGGATGTGGTATCGGAAATTTGATACATTTATACGGGAACTTGGTTTCACCAGAAGCAAAGCAGATCATTGTGTGTATTTTAAATTAGTTGGTGATTGTACTATTTATCTGGTCTTGTATGTGGATGATATGTTGTTGGTTGGAAATGACAAAGAAGTTATCCAGGATTTGAAGACCCAATTGTCCTCCAAATTCGACATGAAAGATCTTGGTGCTGCAAACTATATTTTACGCATGGAAATTAAAAGATATTAGGCAAGGAGGAAGGTCTGGTTAAACCAGAGGATGTATGTCTAGACAATATTGCAGAGTTTTAATATGCAGGATAGTAAATGGGTGAAGGTTTCTATTCTTGTAGATGTGAGGTTATCTGCTGAATAGTGTCCCAAGAAACAAGAAGAAAAAGAGGACATGTCCCATGTTCCATATGCAAGTGCAGTCATTAGCCTGATGTATGCAATGGTCTATAGTAAACCATATATTGCACATGCAGTAGGAGTATTGAGCAGGTTTATGTCAAAACTAGGGAAGGAGCACTGGACAACAGTGAAGTGGGTTTTCAGGTATTTGTGTGGCACTAGTGATTATGGTTTGTGCTACCAAGGAAGAACAAGATCGGACAGAGTGTTGGATATTCATGGCTTTGCTGATGCCGACTAGGCCGGAGATCTGGATCAAAGAAGATCTACAAGTGGGTATGCGTTTAACCTATTTGGAGGTGCAGTCAGTTGGATGAGTAAGAAACAATATGTAGTGGCACTATCAACTACAGAGGTAGAATACATGGCAGCCACTCATGAAAGCAAGGAAGTGGTTTGGTTGCAGAGATTGTGTTCAAGTATGGGGTTAGTACAGTAGGCTATAAGGATAGGCAGTGATAGCCAAAGTGCAATTTTCTTGGCAAAGAACCCTGGATATCATTCAAAGACAAAGCACATTGATGTTTAGTATCACTTTATGCGGGATATGATAGAAGACAAAAAGGTGTTGTTGGTAAAGGTCGACACTTTGAAGAATACTGCAGATGCATTGAAAAAATCTGTGAGCTCTGAGAAGTTCTCTTGGTGTAGAGAGACAATGGGCATTTCAGGGCTGGAAAAATGACTACGCTCTCTTGTGCCCCCTTGTGGAAAGAAAACAACAAGTGGGAGAATGTTAGGTTGTGTTATATTCTTTCCACGTAGTTAGTAGGGGGTTTGAGGGGCACTCGTAACCCTAGTTTATGGGGTTCGGGGCAGTGCCCCAAAAAATTTGGTTTTGGACCCTTTGTTAGGTTGGGCGGATCCACCTATGGTTTTGTGCATGATTTTGGCACATGTTTTTTGGACGCAATGGTTTTGGTCCATGGTATTGGACACGATGGTTTTTGGTGCATGGTAGTGGATGCTTCGGCATGTATAAATATGTATTATAACACTAAAAGGAACATAATGAAAAATCAAGCTGGTAGTCCTGATTTTAGGATCTAGGGGAAAATCACTGTGTATATGTGTTTTATGTGTTATGCTCTCGCATTGTTTATTTTATGTGTTTTAGAATTTGTATATAGGTAATTTATCTATGGGGTTAAAACCTACAGCCAAAACTTGACTCCCCTCTCCATTGGAGATCTATTAGACTTATTTCCCAAGCTTAGCCCTACAAGATTGGCCCAAATAATCGAAACCTACGTTGTGGAAGAAAAGTATACCCCCAAAAAACCTCCTCCATATATGTATACCATATTTTCCCCATTTGGCCAAGACATTGTGCCAATGATATCCATTGTCCTAGGTTATACCACTAGTGAGTATATAGATGAGATTATCCTCGCTTCCATGTCCATATACACTCATGGAAAGCCTCCTACTATTATTTATGATCATGCAAAGTTTATAGCTGATAGGATGCATGACCAGTTCCTTAGGATGAGTAATAAGCGAGTCTTCAAGTAGTCCTTAGTTTTGTATCAGCACTTTCTATACAACCAAGCTTATAAGTTCCCATTTACTCTTCAGAATCTTCACACAAAAGGTCACCCTAGGTCAGTGATTTTCTGGACTCCATTGACCCATAGATATGACTCTCCATATTCACATACAAACTTCATAGAGCTATCTATAGATCCCATTATGATAATTCTAATAGGCAGCCCTCCTCCAAGAATCAGTTCAGATACAAGGAGGATCCTGCAACTCTGAAAACATTCCAAAGTGGGGGATTGGTACTTGTACCAAAACCACACTGAGATTAGAATTTATGGATGTGAGTTGGCCCCATATAAATTACCCAAATACCTCCAAATGAGGTTATTTCCTCTGCAGTACTACAGGCATATAATCAATTTAGATGAGGTGCACTTTATCAGAGCCAAAAAGAAGGCCCAGCTCAGGATCAAAGACCAATTAGGCCCCTTTATTTGTAATAGCAGAGAAGCTGGAAAGGAGGTAGACCAAATCCTTCAAAGACTAAATCTGAAATAGAGCTCTATATGGAGATATGATCCCTTGGACTTCGTCTGTAATAAAAGACAGAAAAACAAGATGGCTCCCTACATTCACCATCGAATCCCTAAAATAGAAAAATATGCGAATCAATTGGAATGGGTGGAGAATACTTTAGAAGACAGGGATAGCACTGAAGTTGTTGTGGAAAAAATGTTAATTGGTATAGAGAAACAACTTGATGAGGGTTCTTTCTTGTAGGTGCTATGAGGATCACAAGTCTAAGAAGAATCACAGGTACAACAAGAGTCAGAAGCACCAGACCAAACAGATATACCAAAACAATCAGAGAAAATATACAGGCTAGATGCCACCATGAGTACCCCCCCAATATTACAGAATCCTCTAAATGAGGAGAAAAACCTCAAGAGAAATAGGGAAGGGGCCACTCCTTTCAGAAGAACAACATCTCAAGCCTATGCAGAGACAAGCCAGACAAAGAGATAAAGAATGAATCCTATCTCTGAATAGGAATATACAGAGGAGAGAGCTGAGGTTACCGGCACTAAAAGAGATGGGAGCAAGAAAGCCACACCATCTCAAGGTATCCTAGAACCTTCCACATCACACACTCAGATGTTGGAAAGGTAGCAAAGTGTCAAGGTGTGCTCTTTCAGAATGCCAGCCGACAAAGATCAAGACATCAAAGAGAGATACAAAGAAATAAAGGCCATAAATGAGAGGCTGAAAGCCCATACCTATGCACAGTAATTGAATATGCCCCTACCAATCAGACAAGGCTTATGTTAGCCTATGATGTCAAAGAGGGGAAGATGTAAATGACCTTCATCGAGCCGACCACTCAATAGCCAAGGAGAGCAACATATTTCAAAAGAGAGGATTTTGAAGTACTAGCAAGGGATATTCATCCCATTGACCAGATTGAGCTGCATAAATAAACATGTGACATGATTTATTTTACATTGATAGGGACAACCATAGTAGCCCACCAACTGCAGAACTCTTTAAATAATATTTCAGCTCAGTTCCAGTTGGAGAAGGCCTCTACATAGGCCAAAGATACAAGGATCAAGTCCTTAGAGGAATTAGTGATAGGATTAGGACATGATCTAAAGGATGTGAAAGCAACAAAGCAACTAATCAAAAAGAAGAATGATGACATTGCTGCACTAAAGAAGAAGCTCAAAATTCCTCTGTTGCATCACCCTCAAACAATGGAAGTCCTAGAAGCACAAAAAGGACATGAAAAGCTTATGGACCTAGTCATAAAGCTAAATGATCAGCTTAAAGAGACAGAGAAGGAGTTGGACAATTTGATTCAGTCCAAACAGAGTGACCTGGCAACAACTTCCTCAACTTCCATTCCCATAGTGACAACAATGGTTCCTTCCACATTGGCAACATCATTGGCACCAATAGCTCCACCTATCACAACACTGCCAATTACAACTGAATCCACTACAACAACGGGAACTTCAAATGAAAAGACAATAGAACTGGTAAAATCTATGGAAGAAATGTCCATCCAAGGTATAGAGCTCAAAAGATTAAAGGAGAAAGTGGCAAGTTTAGAAACTGATTGTAAACTTGCCCAAATTCAGTAGAGAGAAGAAACACAGAAATCCCTAAGGATGGGTGAGAAAATAGAAGTCCTAGAGAAAGATTTAACGCTACAAAAGCCACTAAGATAGACTAAAGAAATGCTATGGGCCAATATCATTGACTCTATCAATGATATTTTGTCATCAATTCAAGTTATATTTGAGGAAATTGAATTAGTGAAGGTAGCCACTGAGGCTATCTAGAAAGTAACGGAAGAGTTAGGAGAGCAACCTAAGGATGAAAATCGACTCATCCACATCCTAAATAGTAAGAATAGGTATGGGCTCCATGAGCTTGGTGTAGAGGATAGGGCTGAAGCCATCCTAGAGATTAAAAAGGTTCTTTCCAAAAGAAACCTTATGCTCAACTTAGAAGAAAAGGGCCACAACATGTAGGTGGCCATTGATAGGTTTATGGCCAAATTTCAAATTTTGAGGGACAAAGGCATTTCCAGTCCTATGGCCATTAATGATAAACTCATGACCCAATTGGACTATAGTGATAGATTAAGGAGGTTGGCCAAAGGGCAAGCCAGCTCTTTAGGCATTAAAATTTTGCCTACTAGAAAAGTACTATATGATACATTAGGTGGACCTCTTTTTCTTACAACATGAGGTGAAACATTTGTTTCTCACGAAGCCCAATTTTGAAAAATACACAGAGGCAGACGAAATTTACAGGAGAATGTTAAAGGTGAGATTTCCTGAAGTATAATGGTGGGAAAAAATGACAGATTTACCTTGAAAAAGTTTTACATCAGAAAGTTACCACAGTAAATCTGAAGGCGGCCACGTGAAATAGGTGAAAGACAGATAAGCAGGGTCAAATAGTAACAGAGCCAAAGAGTATAAGTGAAATATAAAAGTAAAGAAGACTCTAGCGTGAAAATACCACAACCATTAGCCAGCTAAAAAGGCTTAAAACTAAACATAAATAGGGAGAAACACCACAATAAAAGGGACAACAAGAAGCAGTTTCACATCTGTCTCTATCTTCATGCATGAATATATTTTATTTCCTAGATTAAATCTCAAATTGTTATGAGATATTTTGTAATTATTTTTTTTATAAATAATTCACATTTCGAAGTATGTTGTGTGGATTCGATGGCATTTCCATAGACTTTTTCTCTCAAATCAAAATTCTATTCTATCAATGACTGGATTGGCTTGCTAGATCAAGGAATAAAGCTAAGATATTTTACAAGATTCTTGTGTAAAGCGAAATACAAATAAGTATTCTCTCATGTTTATTGTTGTTTTTCTTATGTTTCTTCACAATCTTGTTTGTTTCTCTAAAATCTAAATGTATAACATGGAATGATATTTCAAAAATTGCTTTAATGCACTCTGTCTTGATTGTTTTACATTCTAAATACTTTAGCTCAACAATCTTAGTTAGGGAATTCTTAATTGCTCCTTAGCTTCTCTAGTTTCTCCCCTTTGTCTGTAGCAAAGGATTCTTAATTTCCCTTTGTTCATGATCTCCTGATTTTATTCATTCTGATCTTGGTCCAAATATTATTAGCTTCCCTTCGACCCTGGTTAGAGCCATTTCATCTATTAGACCTGAAGATTTTCCTTTTTCTTTGCTAGCCTGCCCTATGAACATTCCCTTTATTGATCTGGTCCAGTTCTACTATCCATTGATTGGCTTTATAGCACAATGGCTTGAAGGCCTGTCTCTATCCATCTGATTGAAGAATTCCACCACCCAACCTTCAATAAAAAATCAATACCCCACGAACACTAAGAACTAGCCTAAAATATGATAAAAGGAAAGCTAAATCATAAAGAGAGAGCCTTCTTTGGACTTAGGTTGGCTAGAACCTAAGCCTAAAAGATTGGTTTTTTCTTACCTTGGATGATTCCTTCTTTTGATAACTTCTATGGAAAACTTGTGAGTGATAACAAGCAAAACAGAGGAAACTCACAGAAAATACAAAATCAAACTCAAGGTATGCATCCGAATAGAAACAAATTTGAAATTAAACATTTTTTATGGCGGAAAACTTGGTGATATCGTTAAGGAGTGTAAGAAGAATCAATATCATGGACAACAACAGAAGCAAAAACAAAATGCAGGTCATCTTGCAAATGAAAATCATGTGCAGAACTTTAGATTATTTATGGAAAATTTTGATGAGAATGTTGATGCAGACATCTAGTATGTAGATTTGGGAGCATCAACACATATGATAGGGAACAAGCAATGGTTCAAATATTTTAAAGAAATCAACGATGGAGCACAAATCTACCTAGGTGATGGTAGAAGCCATCAGATCAAAGGGTGTGGGAAAATTTCTGTCATTTTACCTAATGGTACTGTAAGACAAATTCATAATGTCATGTATGTGCTCGATGTAACAAAGAACTTTATTTTTGTACCCATGATTACAGATCAGGATCTTAAAGTTGAATTTTTAAAATCTAACTATTATATTAAAGATCTGTTAGATGACATGAAGAATATTGCTACAAGAAATCGAACAGGAGGTCTGTACAAATTGGATGTAAGACTAGCATTAGTTCGAGCTTTGACAATAGCGAGCTTGACTACAGAAGAGTTGTGGCATCAGAGATTTGGTCATATCAACTACAATGATTTTTTGTTACATCAAAAAAAGGAAATGGTAAGAGACCTTCCTATGTTAAAATAAGTGCATAATGATTGTGATGCTTGTACATTAGGAAAGATGCATAGAGAATAATTCCCTGTTCGAGTAGAGAAGAAACAGAGAGAAATACTTGAAGTAGTGCACACAGATCTTTATGGACCCATGCAAACAAAGTCATTAGGAGGTGCACTGTATTTTTTACTGTTTATTGATGACTGCACAAATTTTTCTTGGATATATTATTTGAGTAAGAAGAGTCACACATTTGAATACTTTAAGCAGTATAGAAACATGATTGAAAATTAAACAGGGAAGCATATAAAAATTCTCCACTCTGATCAAGGGGGAGAATAAAGGAAGGATGAGCTTATCAAGTGCTATAAATATCATGGGATATTACAACAATTCGTAGTACCGCATACTCCTCAGCAAAATGGAGTAATGAAAAGAAATAATAGAACATTGGTGGAATGCGCTAGGAGCATGTTGAAAGGTAAGGGTCTTTCGAACGGTTTTTGGGCTAAAACATTGAATACTGTAGTTTATTTGAAAATAGGAGTCCTACAAAGAGTCTTGAGTTTAAAACTCCTTATGAAGCACTATATGGATTTAAGCCTGTAGTAAAAGATTTAAGGGTGTTTGCATCTAAAGCTCTTTCCCATATTCCAAAGGAAGGCAGAAGAAAACTAGATTCAAAAGCCATCAGATGTACCTTTATAGGGTATTGTTCACAATATAAAGCTTATAGATTATTTAATCCTTCTACTCACAAGATTTTTGTGAGTAGGGATGTGATATTCCATAAGCAGGGTCATGAATAAACTGATAAGATCAACGAGGAATGGGATATTCTGTTCTTGGTGGAAGAGGAAAGCCAAGAAACAGGAAACAATAAGGATCAACAAAAAAAGGTAGAATATGAGCAGCAACAACAACAACAACAATAGTGGCAACACCAGAAGCAGGAAGGAAAAGAAGATGATGTAGCTATCAAGCCAAGTCCAGAAAATGATGATCAAACAAGGTTTGAAGCTACCCCACCACTCAGGAGATCAGGTAGGAAAGTTCAATTGCCTGCAAGATATATAGAAAATGCTTTTATAACTAGTATGATGAATGTTGTTGAACCTTCAAGTTACAAAGAAGCAAATGAATGTAGTGAATGGAAAACAACTATGGAACATGAGTATGAATCTATAATGAGGAGCAACACTTGGGAGCTGGTTGAACTTCCAAGAGGGAAACAAACCATAGGTTGAAAATGGTTGTATAAATCAATATTAATGCAGATGGAACCATAGATAAATTAAAAGCTAGATTGGTAGCAAAGGGGTATTCACAAAAAGAAGGCATTGACTATGAAAAAACCTTTGCCCCTATAGCTAAACTAAATACCATTAGAATGTTGATTGCTTTAGCTACTAAGAAACATTGGATGATTCACCAACTAGACGTAAAATCTGCATTTTTAAATGGCGAATTGAAAGAGGAGGTTTATTTAGAGAAACCTAAGGGGTTTGTCCAAAAAGGGAAAGAACATTTAGTCTGTATATTCAAGAAATATCTTTATGGACTAAAGCAAGGACCGAGGTCCTAGTATGAAAAGATCAATTCATTTTTTCTACAACTTGGCTACAACAAAAAAAGCAACCCTAATCTGTATACCATGCAAGATGAAAAGAGGCACATAATGTTGATTTCTTTGTATGTAGATGATTAATTATTACAAGTGATGATATTTCTCTAAACAAAGAAATCAAGCGACAAATGTCATAGGTGTTTGAAATGAAAGACCTTGGTGAATTGATATATTGTTTGGGTCTTGAGATCTGGAGAGATTCAGGACAAACATTTATGTCCCAGGGTAACTATGTCAAAGGTCTACTGGAAAGATTCAGGATGGATCAGTGTAAGCCTGCAGTAGTACCACTACAACGGAACATCAAACTACAAAGTGAGGATGGCTCTAAAGAGGCAGATGCAACACTTTATAGATAGTTGGTTGGGAGCCTAATCTACCTTAGCACTACTACAACAGATTTGGCTTATACAGTGAGTGTGCTAAGCCAATACATGTCCAATCCACTTGAGAGTCATTGGAATGCAGTTAAATGTGTTTTGAGGTATCTACGAGGTATTGTAAACTATGGTATTATTTATACTGATTCCTATAATGTAAGATTGACATGATTTATAGATTTAGGTGGGGCTAGAAACGTAGACAACATTAGATCTATAATAGGTTATGCATTCAACATTAGATCTAGGGTGATTACATGGAGCAGCAAGAAACATAACACAATTTCTTTGTCTTCAGTGGAAGCAAAGTATCAAGCCATGTGCATAGCAACGTGTGAGGCAGTTTGGTTGCGAAGACTTCTCCAGCATGTCGGGGAAGAACAAAAAGTTGCAACAACAATTAGATGCGACAATCAAAGTTCAATCAAACTTGCTAATAATTTGGTGTTTCACAAAAACACTAAACACATTGATACACAATTCCACTTTTTTAGGGAGAAAGTGCAATAAAAAAAGTCCATTTGGTATATTGTAATACATGTGATAGTGTTGCAGACATTTTCACTAAGCCTCTTGGTAGGATTAAGTTCAAAATGTTTAGGGAGATGTTAGGCATATTTTTGAATCCCTTCTCCATTAAGGGGGAGTGTTAGAGATAATGGAGAATACCTTAGAATAGTGAGTTGGTTCACGAGACCTTAGGATAGGAACTAGTTTCTATTTCTTAGGTTATGGTTCTAACTTCCCTAAATCTATGATTACTATATAATGTGTGATGTACATGGACAATGTAGAGCATTTTGCAGAGCCAGAATCTCCTGGTTCAAGCTCTCTTTTGTAGAGCTGACCAGTGGGTTGTTTTTTATTAATTCCAACATCACTTTTCAATAGTTGGAAAGGAGAGCTAATTTCCTTCTTTCTTATCGTAAAACACCTACTCTCTCATTCTTTCTTTGTTTTACTGCCTCTACCAGTAATGAAACCATTAGTATTGACAATTGTGTCTCTGTATGTGTATGTAAATAAGACATAATAGATGTCATGAAAGATGTTGATTGTTATTATTATCCAATTTTAAGGTCAGGACAAAGCTAAACAAAAATTTTGTGTATGAGACAACCTTGTTTGTGGGACAAGGAACTGAGACCTAGTGGTTTGGGGGACAAGGGACTAATCTCCTTGGAGGGATTTGACTACTAAGTCTATGAAGGCATACGTACTCTACTCCTCCTGTTTTGAACCTATAAACTCTTAGGAGGAAACACATGCTCTTAACCATTAGGCTAGCTCAAGATGTATCTTAAAAAATCTATAAAAACCGTATAAATAAAATTCAAATAGTTTCATAAAAAGATTTCTTATTGCAATGTAGTGGCAATGCCTCATTGGAAATTGTATAATAAAAAAGCTAGATGGAAATTTTTTTTTTCCTTCTATAGTACTTACGATATGGGGTAGATTCATCCTCAAATCCTACGCTTCCCCTATTTATGAAACCACCTAAAATGCGTAGATGAAAGTATTGAAATAATCTTAACGGAAGAAATAATAACAATAGTTATCCAGGGTAGTTTTGGGAGATAATAGAAGTACAAATGACAAGCAATAAATCATGAAAAACCATGTGAGGAATAGGGACTTTCCCTGTGATAACGAATCGGGTTGACTAGTAGCAAGGTTTATTGTCATACGGTTTGCACTAATGAGAAATAAAACGTAATAAACAATACATATACCAGGGGTACATAATTTCATGCAGAAAACACATCAACATTCGGTTAGAGCCTTCTATGAAAAACACTTGTAATGTATGCAAAGACGTTATATACAAAAAGTCTTAATCATGCATTAATAATTGAATGAAATATAAATTACCACTTGTCTAAACATGTAGGGCTATGATTTTACAACGTGTTTGACTCTATGGGCCCACGATCTTACCACTTCTCTCTCGTGTAATAACCAAGCACCTCTCCCCGTTCATTATTGAGAAGGGTTGGTGAATAAACTGATTCCCCCCGCCCTCTTGGGAACCATCCCCTTCTGCTTTCTTTTTAATGCCTACCTCAATGTCATCTCTGAATATAAGCTAAATCTCACCTCTCATCTCATAATAACTACCTTTTGGCCACCTCTAAAACTATGAAAGTGCAGTTCTTAGAGCCAACCTCAAAGTATGTCGTAACGTGGACATAGATATAAGTTGGGCAAGGGTAGGAATACCAACCCAATTATACCGACATTTCTCCTAGCATCCATGGACGTTTAGCTTTGTTTTGCATGGTAAATATCATAGTGAAGCCCATAAATACCAAGAAGAGTATACGTGTAAGCACTTCATGGGCGCTTTCTACATGGTCTTATTTTATGATCTAACTTCCTTATAGGAATCCCTGGGTAGAGGTGGAGTGACGTCAGCAATCCATTGAGAAAGGTGAAGCAAGGCCCATTGTTTAAGGGTTTCTACCCTACTTAAATTCCCGTGGAGATAGATCCAATGATTGGTACACTTCTTGGTTACACCAAGTGACGTGTACACCGTTCAATCACCTCTTTGTTATTGCAGTTCCTAGGCTCTACTATTGTATCAAAAAAGTACATCTATGGGATGTCACGTGATGAAAGTCACAGACCAGAATAAACAATTGGATTTCCCTTGATATCTTTTTCACCTATCCTTCTGTGGATAGCTCTAGTAACAAAAGCTTAAGAATCCAAAGACATTTCAACTTTTCTTAAATGTCATGAACTACGAGGGGGTGTCCAAAATATGCATAATACTCTTCACATTGATTACTCTTCATTTAGTTTGGTTAGGAATTCAATGTCTCATTGTATTTATTATCTAAATCGTCGAATTAAATATCATTTAAATGGTTTTATGGTTATTGAACGCCTACAAGAAATTTATGGTTGGATGGCAAGCAGTGAATTCAAGAGCTCAAATGATTTTTCTCGATAAAGCTAGTTTTCCATATCCGATGAATGCTTTGTGTTGTGGTCCCTCACATTAATTTCTCTATTAAAGGACCACACCATTCTAAGAGATAAATTAATTTCTCAGGTAAAGAAATGATGAACTAAAACATAGAAAAAATAAAAATGAATATTGAGAAATATAATCAAATAACCTTAAATTTAGATAGTGTTTAATGGATAATCCCTAAACTATTTTTAAAAAATATTGTTGGCATGTTTTCTGACTTATAGATATCAAATTGTTGCTTTATTTTTAAGGTTTTTTTGACTCATACATATCAAATGGTTGCTTTATTCTTCAAGGTTTTTGGACTCATACATACCAAATTGTTTCTCTATTTTAAAAATATGGTGTTTATCTATTTTAACTATTAACTCAATATCAAAAGTGATGCTTCAAGCACTCAAATATTATGCAATTTCCTGTTGAAATGTTCTTTATGAATGAAAATGATTATTAAAAGATGGATTTTTTCCCTTTATTTAAAGTTAGGAGAATCATCATGGCTTTGAATGAGTAGCCATTGTGACCTAATCGATGGATTTATTCAGATGGAGGTTTGTTTGCTTTTTGGTTGTGTACAAAGACACAAACTACCTTGGTGAGTGTAAAAGTGTCTTATCAGATGGAAGAATATGGATGTATGTTTGTCATGGGAGCACCACTCTTGTTCTTCTCCTCAGATAATTTCTAAGTCAAGTGGTAGTTCTCATTCAAGTTTTCCCATACAATGAGTAAAATAGTAGATCAAGGATTCTATCTCCCCTAAGATCTGAGGAGGACAAAGACGAAGCTCATTCCATACTACTCAATTTGACTACTATAAAATTATATCACAATAATGGTTCTAACTTATGGAAATTGACGAGAGAGGGAATTATCCTTGCATTAACTTTCTCTAAGGTTTATGCATTGAGGATGTTATGGTATGTATGTGTAGCACCCCTCCGTTGTATGTAACATTCTCTTAACCTAAGATAAGAAAAGCTAGGTCCAAGGTGTAGCAATGAAAGTAAATACTTTATTGTTAAATAAATAATGATAATGTAAAACGCTTGGAAAATGAGACACCAAAAGATGAGGTTCTTTCCAAATGAAATCCCATTGCTGAATGGGAATGGATAATTCATTCATGATTAGACTTCTAGATCCAAGTCTAGATAATCTTAGTGGATTTGGAGATAAATATTCATTAAGTAACTTAGCTAGAGAAAGATGCAAAGTTTAAGAAAAATATAAAAGCATTGCGGGAGAGAAAGGAAATTTTTTATGAGGAAACGCCTCACGAGAGAGAAAGGCGAGGTTTTTGGGGAAAAACTTAGGCAGTGGATAAAAAAGGTCGATAAAAGCATGACGCAAAAAATGGAAAAAATATCATGAAAGAGGGTATTAAATACCCATTGGAGAGGTCAACAAGGGAAGTTGATCCATGGCAAGAACTCTCGGCTCACAGGTGAATTGGAGGAAGTTAGTTCTGGATTGGGTGGTAGTGCTTGGTTTTCCAAGTGACTTTCATTAGCTAATCTAGTTTGCTTCAATTGCTTGGGATGTTCTATATGTGTCCCCTTACTCTTTATGTTGTCACATATTTAAACTTAGGTGTTATCTTTGTTTTTAAGATGATGAATACTTATGCACGAGACAACTATGTATGATGAAAAATTTTGTTTTAAGGTTTGAAATTGTATAGCTCGTGGTTCATGTTATCAATGTTATGCATTATGCATCATGGAGTGAATTGCATATAATGAGGCTCATTTTAGCTATTTATTCACTATTATTTGTATTGCACAAGATATATGTCACTAATAGTTTTGACTGTGATAGTAGGACTATGATCATGATATATGGCAATGATAGCTACAATATATTTATGACAATGCTTCCATTAATGCTTGTGTAGACTCATCAAAGGAATGAAACTCGAATGCATAATCTTATCATGTCGAATGCCCATGATTGATTCTTTTCTCAGGGTTGTAATGTATGCATAGGAAATGTTGAAGGGTTTATTTGGGAATGTAGTAACTAAGTCCATTAATTGAACCTAAAAGTCCTCTTCGTGGATTGAATGGAGCATAGTAGGTATTTGGTAGTATTGTGCCAACGGGGTGTGTGAAAAATTGTATTGGAGCTCTATGTTAAAATATTTGCGGCCTATGGGCCAGTCCACCTCTATAAGATATGAATGTGTTGTAGGTCCCAAATTAGATTTTAGAAAATTAAGAAATTTTAATGAAGGGTTTAGTTATAAATTGTTATAAGACAAATATTCCAGAATTCATAAATGTTGAAATCAAATATTCAAATGATTTATATAATAACATATATAATATAATATTAATATTAATATTATATTAACAATTTGAAATCAAAGATAATTTTGAACTAGGGTTGTGTAAAATAATGAATTTTAGAATAGCTAAGGTGATAGTTGAATGAGGAATGAAGTCTTCTATATTGCTCGACAACCTTGTAACTAATTGTGTTTCCCATTTTCTTAAAGAGATCTCCTAAAAATAGAAGTAGTTCAAAACTATGATTCAGGTCGTTATAATATTTAAGAAGGAAGGGTAGAATCAATTTATAAGTTTACACGTCGATATGGAGGTTCTCAAGTAATATTTAGATATATTTTGATGAAAATTTTATTTGGATAATTGCTAAAGATGTTGGTAGTTCTAATGAAGGCATATGCCTTATTTGAATAATGTACGCAAGATAATATGATTCGTGTAATGCTATTCACCTCGAATAAATAGTAAAATTTAAGAATTCCTTTACCCAAATGTTAGTTAATGTATTATGGTGTACATGAAAAATAATGATTAAGGATGCACAAGCTTCCTCCCCAGCAACCACCATTGAGCAGTCATTACTGATGGTTTCTCGATGGAGGAGTATTTTCCCCTTTCCAAGCGAGATACTTTCATCCAACAAAGTCGTGCACATTTTTCTTAGCCTTAGCCTAATCAATCCAGCTATAGGCTTTGTGTTCGTCTTCTTCCTCTTCGCGGCCTC
This sequence comes from Pinus tabuliformis, assembly GCA_031772625.1. Classification (NCBI taxonomy): domain Eukaryota; kingdom Viridiplantae; phylum Streptophyta; class Pinopsida; order Pinales; family Pinaceae; genus Pinus; species Pinus tabuliformis. Next base: position 1,442,186,919 of record CM062820.1, read on the forward strand.
CTCCCAAAAACCCTAACCCTAACCAGTGCTTCTCATGATGGAAACAAGTCGGGCTAACCAACGTTAATCTCGGTGTAGAAATACTTTCTATTACACCCATCGATATGTGAAGAAATGTAGGTGCTCCTTCAATTTTAAGGTCGTTGGTCTTAAGGAAATCACCAGGGCCAACCTTGTCCTTATGGATTCCAAGATTGCCAAACTCTGATAAGATATTGCATCTTTTTAGATTCTAAACGATTAGATTCTAGATCCTCTAGTGGAGTTTGGTTTGGTCCTTCCTTTTCAAGAATTAGCATCCACAAAAATTAAATTTTGGTTGCCTATGTCCTAGAAAAATTGAAAACTAATTCAGAATGAATTTATTGATTTTTATCATGTGTTGCTGCAAGGATGTCCAACAATAACACTAGTAATATAGCACGTAAAAAATAATGGTAATATAGCACATAATAGAGATTGTGATATATTACATAAAAGTGCTATTATAAATGATATATTTGATTTTTGGAGGCATAAAAGGGTCCTGAATGTCTACGACTCTTATGACATATTGACTCATAGTAGTGTCAAGTAACACTAGCTCGAATGAGGGAATGCTACGATGCCCCAGAGAGACAAAATGGTATTACCAACCAATTGTTCTTTCCACCTTTTGTTTGAATGGATTTAATTCTTTTCAAGTTTTTCAAAACCACGCCAGTGAGAAATTTCGATAGGGAAGCTCTTGAAAGCATGTGATTTAAAGCACTACCAAACCTTTCTAGGTGGATGGTCAGAGAAAATACCCTTAAGGATGATTGTTCCCTTTTGATCCACAAAGTCATTTTTCCTACATACCTTATCCGCTCATCTCAAAACGCTCTTGAGCATTTTCGGATTGATTTTTCTTAAAAGGAGCGAGTTGGATAATGTTTATGCCATTGACAATGTACTCGTAGATATATATTTCCTTTCCTCTATAGATTTAGGGCACAGAGGCCACATGAAATTAAATTGGCAAGACCGATGTTTCCCTTTTTTTCAATATCACTGTGCTTGCTCGCCTTATCCACTGAGTTGGAGATGTTTCCATCAGAAGCATACGTGTTGGATAATGGTTATCCCATTTTTTAATAACTCTATCATATCTTTGCATTGTAGATGGAGGCATCACATAATTGAGGTTGTCAATATCATTTTAAATAGAACATGTAGCCATTACGTTATGGGGTCTGAGTTTATCGACCTTGGGTTTTATGGGTTTTACCTTCTTTGGCAAGGAAACCGTGTGGAAAATTTCTTCGGTTAAAGAAATTATTTGAATCTTCTGCAGCAGGAAGTGAATTCCACAGAGATAAAGAGATGGATATGGGTCCAACGAGAATCAAATGGATATAATTTTTTTTAAGTAAGGACATAACTCACTTGCATGTTAGAGCGTTCTATCAGCCTACAATTGGAGGAACGTTTGGGAATGAGATAATCAATGTCAGCGTATCCACCATGATGGGAACATGGATGTGTGACCAACACTTTGAGCGCGCCCTATTGTTGACTAAATGGCTTACCTCCAAAATTTATAACCCTTGTTAAAATTTCATTTCTCGTAATCCCATGATGATATTGTTTCCAGATTGTTCTCCATATTGATTATTAACTAGTCGATTAAATGACGTTTAACGGATATATACAAGGTGTATAAAAAACTACAAATTGGACTTGTTGGTGTCATATGGATTGCTCTTAAGTTTATTTAAATTCTTAAGATATTTTCTATAGAGGATCTATTGTAAATCGTATTCATTTAATGAGGAGGTAAATTTAATAATTACAAGGAAAATATGAATTACGAAGTATACATGCAGTGTAAAAAATGAACTTCTTTCACTCAACAGAGGGTTATTGTGTAGTGTTGGGGAAGTGGATCTGAGTTCCAAATTTATTGACATTTTGATCATCATTTCCATGCTTGTAGTCGGCACTTCCATCATGCCAATAGTTCCATCAGTGTCAAATTGGCATTCTCCTTTCTCACTGGCATTCTCGACTAATTATAGGTTTGAAGGAGCAAAAATTAACGTCCAGCTCCATCTCATTGGTTAACGTAGACGAGTTGTGCATGGCCCACATCTTCTTGATGGAGAACCTTTCTATGGAGGGCTACTACATTTGTAGTGCCATCAATATATCCATCCCATAGCTCGCACTTTCCTTTTCCAAACACCATTTCATTATATGACTCCAAATTTTAAAGGAGTCAAAGAAGTAAAATTGATAATATAAATATGATTAATTACTTTGCCTAATGAAAGGTCTGTATGTCTATCTATACAAATTTGAAGATGTACCACTGATCTCAAAAGTAAACCTATCATCTATGAAATTGGTGATGGCGTGAATTTTCATTATTTATCATGGTTTAAAAATTGATGTACGACGCATTCCGCATGATAGACCAAATTTTAGTCAACCTTGACATATATATATATATATCACATTAATGGAAAATACCTACTCGTAGTTTTTATGGATGAAGAATGTGTTGCACATGATTTATTTTGTTAATGTGTGAAAAACATCAAAAACATGTATAAAATCGTCGACATATATGTCACAATTTTATTAATTGCAATTTCCTTGATGATAAGGATATTTTTTTGGATTATTATGTATAATTTTTTTAAGCCGACATTATCCAATTAATAGACATGTGGGCATTGTGTGTGAAAACGAACTACACAGAAGAGTGTGTACAGTTTATATGAGTTATTTTGTTTTATGCAGTTTATATGAGTTATTTTATTTTATGCATGAAACAAAAGAATATGAATACTTTATCTTTGAAGTTGCAAATTTACATTATGATTGAAGGGGATAATCATGATGTGATTATATGCCTATGCTTACATATATGTATGTCTTGTATGTAGGGCTCATTTGTGTGGTTACAATGAGCTACATTTATAGGCTTACATGCTTGGATGGATCAGAATTCTCTCAAATTAACATGAGTTAAAAATTGATGCTAGATATTTGTAATCGAGCTTAAGGAATAAAAAAAATTGGAGATTTACAATATATTTAGAGAATTAAAATAAGTGGTGTATTCGATTCTTGATAGATACAATAAAGGTCAAATATTAAACTATATTTATCTTATAATTCATTAATTAAAGTTTGAAGTGACTGTCTATATAAATGAATAAGGTTGGATTTAATCCTTGCACTTATATTGAATTTCTCATGTCGTTGGATAGCTAAAGTAGCATTGTGGGGAGGAGAAACCCTTAAAGGGTACACTTGAACAAATAATTTTGCAATCTTGAATTGTGGTGGAGTAAAAAGTAATGCAAATAAATAACAAACAACTAACATGTTGATTATTTTTAATAAGTAGAAATGGTCAACCATGAGTAGGTTAGTTTTTATTGTGCGTACTTACTGAATGATGTGAAGATTAAAATTCTACTTATTATATGTCATGGAAAATTTTCAAAACTTAAGTTATTGTTGAATGCTCTTGTGGGGGCACAAAGACTCTATACCGTGATCTAACATTGGTCTAAGGTACTTGCATAGTTTTAAATGGTCATAGTAGAGAAGGGGGAATGAACAAATTTGTAACAATTCTAAAATATATGGTGTTGAAAGGAGTAATGGTAGATAAGGAAAGTTTGAATTCTATGTTTAACTCTGTGCTAAGAGATCTCTCTTTCCATATTGTCCTGAAATTACTTTTCTCATAGTAAAATTAAATTATGGGTTGTATGAACACGAGGAATAAAACAAAATTAATGTCGGTCTAGTCAAGGACATAACTTAATGGAATTAAGTTTATGCTTATAGAGATCATAAGGAGAGATGAAAAATGAAGGGAATAATTTTTGAACTCTTAGGAGGTAACCGGTCAAAAAAAATAGATAAAGTGTTAAGTGTTTTTCCTTCCATAAATCATGGCCAACATGAGGAAAAATAAAAAATAAAAGTATACAAATGCAAACTATATAAATCACCGTGAAATAATTTCATGAATTACTATCAAAATTAACAAAAGTTGATGGTTAATCAAGTGGGTTCCATCCTAAAACAAATTCTAAAGATTTTATTTAATGATATATGTTCAGGATGTTTCCCATGAAATATCGTTAACATAGGTCGTTGTATGAGACTATGTATTTAAAAAAAAAACTTGTCTTTCAACTTAATATTTTTGTTGATTGGTGCATCTACATGTAATGATGCAATTGAGTTTGGAATGTGGTTTTTTCATTATAAAATTCTTCAAATATACACCATTGAAGGCAATGTAACCTTACCAGGTTATTATCTAGATAGTCAGTAACAATATGCTTATGCATAGTTCGGAACCTACAAGATTCTTTGAGTAAAGCATTATCTCAATAATTATAACTAAGAGATGTAAGGCACATCTAAGATGAATTAGGGTTAGAGTTATGAAATGTATGTACACATGTAATACAACTCATTGTATAAATGTTGAAGAAGCCACTATAAATTAATAATTTTATGGCCTTCATAAGTAGGTCAATGTGAGTGGCACCCAGAAGTACATCTAGTGTAAAAACAATACCACGAGTGTAAAAGAAATTCCTAGTACTGAAAGATAGTATTAAGCTTAAGGGCACATTCTCAAGTTTCAGTCAACTTCAAATGTGTAAACTAATGCAACTCGAAGTATGCAACATCAAGCTTCACAACCTTGGTGTGCATATCCATCCAGATATAGATGGCGTTGTGTTAATATCTCGCAAATAAGAACCTTTCAAGAAAATGCTTCCAGTAGAATTATTGAAGATCTTATAAATGTAATTCTTGTGGAAAGTGATAAGGTAAAATTGATTAGTGTGCTTCTACTTATATGAAAAGGTTATACTTGCACAGAAGATATGGTGGTTCATGATGCATTAGAGAAATTAAAAGGGGCCTAATGAGCTGTAGGAATTGTACACTAGATTCAGAACATGACTTGTCCAAACTAATAAAACAATTATGGTATGTTGATCTAAGGATAATATGCTAGTAGTAAAATAATACATGCACCAAGTAAGGTATGACATATAAAATGTTGTGGGTGATGAAAACAGATGAAGAAAAAAACGTGCAAGAACTCATTGCTAAATCAATAAGATGCTTCAACCATATTAATGGCTAAGTGGTAATACAGATTGATGTGTACAAAGATAGTTGATTTCTAGCAATATATTCAAATCAATTGACAATCATTGAATACAAGATGCATACTTTGTACCAGTATTAGATTGCATTGATAGCGTTGTCTCATTTTGGATATGACAACATAATAATTATAAAAGTTGTTATTAAGCTTCAAGTATAATACTAAAGTCGATACCAGAGCAACTATCCTAGTCAATAAATATGTTTTACGATGGGGCGAAGGTCATATTTTGATTTTAATTAAGACCATGTCTAGTGAATGATTAAATTCCAAAATAAAAGTTATGGTTATGATAAAATTGTAGTATGCATGATTACCTCTATGGTACTATTTTGCCGAAATTGTCCTACAACCACAAGATACGTGAAAAAGATTAGCTAAATAAAAGCGCTTAAATACTCTGACATAAAAATTATTTACTTATGCTCTGGTTGCATAAATTGAACACGTCCATGAAATTCCTTATTCTCCAATTGACAATCTGAGCACAGTTTGATTGGACTTGAAAACATGTGGATGAGGTATATGTCATGGAGGTGATGCTACAAACATTTGGTATTGGATACATGTGTACAATTGGTACTGTGTACAAATACTACATATGATATTGGTATGGACGCATGTATTGCATGACGATATATGACATGTATTATTGTATGTGTGTGATGCACACTATGTGTAGGCACACATGGTTGAGGTGAAGGCACTCGCCGATTACCTAGTGTGGAAACCTACCCGGAGTGCATACAGAACAAAGAGAAGGTTAGAAGCTAAGGAGCAACTCAAGGATAAGTATCCATGTTTTATTTCAATTTTTTATGCATGAAATCCATGATTTTGATCTATGTGATATATGATTGATGGTCACATATGGGTTATGATTTTTATGATTATATTTAAGCTATCTTGATATAATATTTTATACATGTGGATTGTGTTAGCGCTCGAATTTGCCTCAGGCTGAGGAAGGCAAAATCCAAGGCAACATCAAACCACTTAGCCTCGTAGCTAGCCCTACGAGGACAGGAGAGGGCTCTCTCCGGGTCTATCTCAGAAAAAGGTCTTCAAAGGGCTGAGATGACCAATAAAGAACACTGATTTTAGGCTAGTAAACTGACAGGGAAAGTTTGATTTCAAATTTTTAGGGTTTTGTTGGAAAACTGATCACGACAATTTTGGGTGCGGGGATGAGACACAGTTTTTGCAGAGGTCTTTTTGGGGCAAGGTAGGAGATTGTCTTGATGCCTTTGAAATAAGTGAATGGATAGATATGACCGGTGAGGAGCTAAAGAGAGCAAGAAACCTTCGAGAGTTCTCCTTAGACAGATGAAAACATAGATATTAAGCAAACTTAAAGGCAGAGCATAGAAACCATGAATTCTACCTTAACACTTCATTTACTTAATTTGCAGAAAAGAGGAGTAGGAAAATGATACACATAACAAACTTACAAGTACATGAGAGAAACACACTATCAACAAAAATCACCATAGGAATCCCAAATAGTGCTGCAAAACCCTGGTCTTCCTTTGCCAAAATTGCAGAGATACAAAGAATAATACAGTCTAAGCTTATCCCTCAAGAGTCCAACCTCTCCAACCATGAAAATAATTTAGAAAATACATAATATAGACCATGCCAACCCATTCCCTAGCCTCTAGGGGTTGAGCTCATCATCCTAGGAGCTGTTTCAACCAATTCTAAACAAAGCACTACAATCTAGGCAGTCAAAACAACTTGCCTCTATAAGATAGGAAACCAATTCATTCATTAATTTTTTGCCATTTTATGAATGAATCTTCTAGAATAGGTAAATAAGTGTCATGTCAACATGAAATTTCATTAATTACATCAAAGAGGGTGAAAAATCCCATCCAAAAGTCAAAACTGGTCAAATGCTGTGTTTTCCTGAGCTGAGGATGAAAAATTGGGAAAATGTCCTGATGCGTAGCGCGCCATTTCTCAATGCGTAGCGTGACTTTCAGCCCACTTTTGCGGCACTTCCCGGCATCCAAATGAGGCTCAGGCGGGCTTGTTGGAAAGTTCTGGATGTCTACTTTCCAACCCAAGTCGAATTTCTCCATTTGGTGCCCATTTGCCCCTCCAAAAATGAATTGTCCCAAGACTGCTTCCTGTGTGTCCAAAAAGGGGCAGAAGGTCATTTTTTGCATGTTTTTTGACCTTTTGGGGGCCCAAAACTTGATGAAATGTCTTGGCAGTGGCTGAGCAGGTGCATTTTATCATGAAAAATCCAAAAATGCAAACCTTTCTTGAATTGGGCCTCCCCAACTTAAGGGTAGCGCGCGGCGCGCTACGCGTCGAGGGCAAAAACCTGTTTTTTAGTGCAAAAATTTCAAAATGTCAAAAATTTCTCCAAATTTCTTGAAATTTGGACTGTAGGTTCTTCATCAAGGGAAATGATGAGCCAAGGATGCCTCAGCCAATATCTAGAGTCCTTCATTCACTTTTTGCCTCCTTGAAACTCTCTTTACCTTTGCTTTCAAACTTCTGATTCTCGCTTTGTACACCAAGTTCCTGGACAAGTAATGATATTTCTGCCACCTCTATGAAGCCTCATGAGTGCATGTCCTTCCAAGGGTGAGTCACTTTGGGTTTCCACTTCATAATCGGATGAATGACAGGATGACATAACTGTTGTTGCACGACTGCCTTGGATGAATGCTGATATGTGAAACTGCTGTATACAACTGAATGTGAACTACTCTTCTGATCTAAACAATGTTGTGACCAAGGGGAAAACAAATGTAACAAGGGAATATTAGGAAGGGGAGAATATCAGGGAATTAGGGAATAATGGAAATAAAACAAGGAATTTATGGAAGGGAAGGGATATGGAAATCTTGATATTGTAGGGTTTTGGGGTGAAGTAGGTTTTGGGATTAAGAGAGGAAAATTACAAAATTTTATGGGAAAATTTGAAGGAGAATGTGGATGGAGATGAGGGAAAAGAGGGATAAAAAATGGGCAACCTTGGACAGCAAAATATTTTGAAGCCCTAGCACCATTAAGTTTTTAAATCTTCCACAGCAAAGTAGGGTTTTGACTTTTCATTTTCATGGCATTTAAACATATTAATTTCTCATTCATCTTGCAAAACCAAATTTAGCCATGGAAGAGAGGCCTACCTGCAATTTGCTTGAGAGAAAAATGGATTTGGTAGCTTGCTGACAGTTTGTTGGGCGAAAAACCCAACGCGTAGCGCGCCTCTCCCAACGCGTAGCGCCCCTCTGACGCGTAGCGCACGTGCAATTTTGTTCTGAGAAAGGCAGACTGATGCGTAGCGCGCCCACCCTGATGCGTAGCGTGCACCCAGCTACATAGGGCATTTTGCAGAAGGCTTTTGGAGGCCTTCGCAGTGTCGAAATCGGGCGCAGGATAGCTCGTTGGAAAGGCCATTGAGTCTTCTTTCCAACAAAATTTTAGTTTTTCAATTTGGAGTTTATTTGCTTTGTAAGAAATCAAATCTCCCAAGACTGGTCAAAATGTGCCAAATGAGGCTGCCTCAAGGTAGAGTGCTGTTGCAGTCAACTTTTGAATGCCTTCCTCAACTCCAAATTTAGCTCAGGATAGCTCATTGGAAAGCTATTTGTGTATAGTTATCATTTGACTCATCAAGTAAGTCATTTGGCTAACCAAGCTAGGCGAAAACGTGATTTTCCCAAGGTCACTTTAGAGGTGCATTCGATTCTCCTGAGGCAACGGTATTTTTGACATTTCTCTAAAACCATGACACCTGTGTAAAACGTGAAGGAGGTTTTTCTTCCTTGGCATTTTTTGGACAAAAACCTCTCTCCGTTTTTCCAAATTGATTTTTGATTGCTCAGAAACATCATGTGAGTAAAACCTATCCCGATGTGTGAAACAAGGGATTTTGTCGAAATGAAGCGAAATGAAGGGGATGAGGGGCTTCTAAATTCTTGGGGAAATTTTTGAAAGTAGGGAGGGATGTTAGGAAGCAGGGGAAAGTGGAATCTTAGAGATCGAGCGAGGGGAAGGGGTCCAAAAGGGCAAAACACAGGCCAAACCTAGAAAATTGCCAGGTTGTAGCAAGAAACTAGGGTTTGTGCGAAAATGAGGAATTTGGGGAATCTCAGTGATGGGAAGTGTTTGATAAGGTACTTTAATGATAGGGAAGGTGTATGAAGATCTGGATACAAGTTTTGCTAATGATTTGACAATCCAAGAGAAATTGCCTTCAAAACCCTAGGAGAGGGAAATGAACCTTGCCTAGGCGCAACTGAAGCATGAACAAGGTGTAAAATGACCCAATGGAACCTGACATGATAATGAAAACCCTTTGAATGATGATACACTCAGCTGAATAGTGAAATAGACTGACATTTGGACAATTTTGAAAGGAGCGAAAGCAAACCCTAGACCTAATGCCTAGTGACCAAATTTTGCTTGAAGACTCATTGAAATGACAAAATTTGACCTTGACACTCTGAGACCACTTTGTAAGAGCATATTCGATCACTGTAGGAAGGCTGGAAAGAATGACACTAACATTGGCTCCAATGGGGATGGTAGCTGCTTGGAGGTGCCGAGAACAACAGATCTCTGGATGAGCTACACAGTGCCTTCATCCACTGGGCAATGGAGTCAAAAACTCAAGCCGAAATGCATGACTGAAAACTGATGACTTGACAACACAAATTGACTCTCATTCAACTAAAAACTGACTCAATACTTAAACACAACCGACAAACTAGAAATGATGCTCAGGTTGGAGCTTATTCATCAAAACCTACTCTAACACTTTCATTCATCACCTGATCAAGTGAAATGAAACAACCAATGCAACCAAGTAAGTATCCTGTCTATTGTTCGAATTCTCCGCAAGTGCTCACTTATGAACAAGAAGAGAGAACTATTGAAAGGCAACTCCCATGATAACTTAGAAACAGATCCGTTGAATGATATGAATTCTTTATCCGCCTCCAAAAACACTGCATAAGGATCTTGAAATTCAAGCACACTGAAACTTAGCTCATCTAATGGATTACTTCTCGTTTCCTCATACCATGAATGCAAACTTTGATCTGAGCCTTATGACGAGACCTCTGCTGAAAATGAGAAAGAAACCAGCTGTCGGATCAAATTCATATCAGTACACGTTTCAAGCTCACATGTATTCAATGGAGAAAGACTTTGACTGAAAACCTCATCCAAAACATCAGCTATTGGATCATGAAAAACTTGAAAAGACTGCTGCAATGTATCCATTGAAAATGTATGACATCCTTCTAGCTGTTCATCTTTTTCTTGAGAGATTTTACGAAGATTCTGCCTTATAAACTGAAATGCTTCGAAACAAAAGGTTATAGAATCTTCCTGCATCATCAAATCATGTATTTCATCTTCCACAGCTTCATCTGTAATCTGCCCTTCAATTTCATTTGGTGGCTGCAAATCTGATGCTACAGGCTGCTCAAGAATTTTGTTATCTATCTCATCCTCAACATTAACAATGAGAGATTGTTGATTTATGATAGGCTGTTCATTTGAAGATTTACTATGCAATCTACCCTTCAAAAACTGAAATGATTCAAAACATAATTGTACGGAGTCACGTTGAATCATTAAATCATCTGTGTCCACTTCCAAGTCTTCAGCTGCAACTTGACAATCAATGACTTTCGGGGGTTGCAAATCTGAATATGAGAAGTATTGAACAAAATTTTCATTGCTCTCAAGATGATTCAAATCAAGACTGGTTGACATTTGATTTTTGATTGCATGGTAGTTATCTCTGATGAACTGAAACGAATCAAAACAAAAAGGCAAAGATCCTTCAATTACTTCAAACTTTGCTGCACTTTCCTCGTCAATGTCATAGCTGATATGTATCATTTGATCATTGTACACGAGCTGCTGTAAGTGAACCTCTTCCTCCCACAAACTAGCTGTTGATTTGTCTGTAAGATTAGCTTTTGTTGGAGAACATAATCATCATCATACTGATCAAACTGAGGCAAATCATCACTATAAAAGACATCATCAAGCATGCAGGTCATATCACCAGATCTCTCTTCTCCAAGGTGATCTACAAAACAATCATTATCAGATCTATGACAACTAGGATAAGAAACAAAATGTTTTGGATCAACAACTTGTTCTTCTTCAATCAGTGAGCCTTGAAATTAAGCATCATAATCATTCCTTGCGTTGATCTTGTCCATCATATTTTCCACTGCACTTACCAAAATGTCAAGCTTTACCTCTAGAGATGTTGATTCGGCCGGATCTATGTTTTTCATCTCTTCTTCCTTCAACCTTGCCCTTCAGATCAACAGATGAGTCTCTACATTTACTGCACTGTTTTGCATCTCGTGAAGTGTTACAATATCCGTTTCTCTCAGCTGAAACTCCATCTCCAGATCAAAGGCACCCGGATAGTGCAAGAGAGCCGATCTAGGAGTAGGCCTTATATCAACTGGCATCGAATAATAAACTTGGTTAAATCTGGTAGAAAATTGTTGTACTGTCTCCCCTGGTAGTCTTTTCAGCTGGTTATACTCTTCTACAATCAAGAAAAGGTTATGCCCGATCATCCACTTGTCAAGAAAGACTTTGACGAACTGCCGGAAATTTGAGATGCTTGCATCAGGCAAGGTTTTGAACCAACTCTTCACTTTGCCTTGCAAAGAAAGAGCAAAAAGCCTTATACTGACATCTTCTTCATCAACTTCAAAAAGGTCTAGAAAATTCTCAACATTCTGCACATGTTGCTCAGCGTTGACATTCTTACTTTCACCATCAAACCTCGGCAAGTATAGATCATAGTTTTTGGTGAAAGCATGGAGAACAGAAGGTAAAACAAGAGGTTTATACCGATCTAGAATTTTACAAGGTGTAGGGGTATGTACAGCAGGTATAGAATTAGTCTTGGTTGCTTGTGGCTCATCAATTTGAAGATGGTCATCACAAAATTCAGAAAAAGGATCTTGATCAAGCTCAAAGGTATGTAAATCTTTGGTATTCACAATCTTCAAAGGGAAAGAATCAACTGCAGGCCGAGGATCTCTTCTCAAATACAATATACTTTGCAAAGCCTTCTTGAAATTCTTGGGAAAAGAGAAGAAATAATTTATGACAAAGAACAAAATGTCTTGGATGAAATTCCAACTTGAATACCTAATCTGTCCATGTTGTCCTTTCATGCTTTTGCTGGTCGGGATCATCCTCCAGTGGAGTCTTTGGATCTGATCTCGAAAATGATTTAGAGTCGCCAAGTGAATGATTTCATCCTTTCCAGTTTCTGATCGTTGTCCACCATCAACCATCAGATCTGAACTTAATACATGTACTGGGGTAACTAACAAGTTAGATGTCACGTTTACAAGCTAGACCGGAGATTGACTGAAGCAGCGTTTATCTACTTCCGCTAATGCAAAGCAAAAGCGTTTCGAAGGCTACCTGGCATAACTTCAGGCTCCGTCTGTAGCTTATAAAACAAATGACGTCAACCAGCAAACCATTTTTTCTTCCCCAGTATGTCCGCCACTATGTTAGCGCTCGAATTTGCCTCAGGCTAAGCAAGGAAAAATCCAAGGCAACATCAAACAACTTAGCTTCGTAGCTAGCCCTACGAGGACAGGAGAGGGCTCTCTCCGGGTCTATCTCGGCAAAAGGTCTTCAAAGGGATGAGATGACCAATAAACGACACTGATTTTAGGCTAGTAAACTGATAGGGAAAGTTTGATTTCAAATTTTTAGGGTTTTGTTGGAAAACTGATCACGACAATTTTGGGTGCGGGGATGAGACACAGTTTTTGCAGAGGTCTTTTTGGGGAAAGGTAGGAGATTGTCTTGATGCCTTTGAAATAAGTGAATGGATAGATATGACTGGTGAGGAGCTAAAGAGAGAAAGAAACCTTCGAGAGTTCTCCTTAGACAGATTAAAACATAGATATTAAGAAAACTTAAAGGCAGAGCATAGAAACCATGAATTCTACCTTAACACTTCATTTACTTAATTTGCAGAAAAGAGGAGTAGGAAAATGATACACATAACAAACTTGCAAGTACATGAGAGAAACACACCATCAACACAAATCACCACAGGAATCCCAAATAGTGTTGCAAAACCCTGGTCTTCCTTTGCCAAAATTGCAGAGATACAAAGAGTAATACAGTCTAAGCTTATCCCTCAAGAGTCCAACCTCTCCAACCATGAAAATCATTTAGAAAATACATAATATAGACCATGCCAACCCATTCCCTAGCCTCTAGGGGTCGAGCTCATCATCCTAGTAGCTATTTCAACCAATTCTAAACAAAGCACTACAATCTAGGCAGTCAAAACAACTTGCCTCTATAAGCTAGGAAACCAATTCATTCATTAATTTTTTGCCATTTTATGAATGAGTCTTCTAGAATAGGTAAATAAGTGTCATGTCAACATGAAATTTCATTAATTACATCAAAGAGGGTGAAAAATCCCATCCAAAAGTCAAAACTAGTCAAATGCTGCGTTTTCCTGAGCTGAAGATGAAAAATTGGGAAAATGTCCTGATGCGTAGCGTGCCATTTCTCAAGGCTTAGCGCGCATTTCAGCCCACGTTTGGGGAATTTCCATGCATCCAAATGAGGCTCAGGTGGGCTTGTTGGAAAGGTCTGGATGTCTAATTTCCAACCCAAGTAGAATTTCTCAATTTGGTGTCCATTTGCCCCTCCAAAAATGAATTTTCCGAAGACTGCTTCCTGTGTGTCCAAAAAGGGGCAGAAGGTCATTTTTTGCATGTTTTTTGACCTTTTGGGGGCCCAAAACTTGATGAAATGTCTTGGAAGTGGCTGAGCAGGTGTATTTTATCATGAAAAATCCAAAAATGCAAACCTTTCTTGAATTGGACCTCTCCAACTTAAGGGTAGCGCGCGGCGCGCTACGCATTGAGGGAAAAAACCTGTTTTTTAGTGCAAAAATTTCAAAATGTCAAAAATTTCTCCAAATTTCTTGAAATTTGGACTGTAGGTTCTGCATCAATGGCAAAGATGAGCCAAGGATGCCTCAGCCAATATCTAGAGTCCTTCATTCACTTTTTTCCTCCTTGAAACTCTCTTTACCTTTGCTTTCAAACTTCTGATTCTCGCTTTGTACACCAAGTTCCTGGACAAGTAATGATATTTCTGCCACCTCTATGAAGCCTCATGAGTGCATGTCCTTCCAAGGGTGAGTCATTTTGGGTTTCCACTTCATAATCGGATGAATGACCGGATGACATAACTGTTGTTGCATGACTGCCTTGGATGAATGATGATATGTGAAACTGTTGTATACAACTGAATGTGAACTGCTCTTCTGATCTAAACAATGTTGTGACCAAGGGGAAAACAAATGTAACAAGGGAATATTAGGAAGGGGAGAATATCAGGGAATTAGGGAATAATGGAAATAAAACAAGGAATTTAGGGAAGGGAAGGGATATGGAAATCTTGATATTGTAGGGTTTTGGGGTGAAGTAGGTTTTGGGATTAAGAGAGGAAAATTACGAAATTTTATGGGAAAATTTGAAGGAGAATGTGGATGGAGATGTGGGAAAAGAGGGATAAAAAATGGGCAACCTTGGACAACAAAATATTTTGAAACCCTAGCACCATTAGGTTTTTAAATCTTCCACAGAAAAGTAGGGTTTTGAATTTTCATTTTCATGGCATTTAAACATATTAATTTCTCATTCATCTTGCAAAACCAAATTTAGCCATGGAGGAGAGGCCTACTTGCAATTTGCTTGAGAGAAAAATGGATTTGGTAGCTTGCTGACAGTTTGTTGGGCGAAAAAACCAACGTGTAGCGTGCCTTTACCAAAGCGTAGCACCCCTATGATGAGTAGCGCATGTGCAATTTTGTTATGAGAAAGGCAGCCTGATGCGTAGCGCGCCCACCCTGATGCGTAGGGCGCACCCAGCTACATAGTGAATTTTTCAGGAGGGTTTTGGAGGCCTTCCTAGTGTCATAATCGGGCGCAGGATAGCTCGTTGGAAAGGTATTTCAGTCTACTTTTCAAAACAATTGGAATTTTTTAATTTGGAGTTCATTTTCTTTTCCAAAAATCAAATCTCCCAAGAGTGGTCAAAATGTGCCAAATGAGGCTGCCTCAAGGCAGAGTGTTGTTGCAGTCAACTTTTGAATGCCTTTCTCAACTCCAAAGTGCACTCATGATAGCGCATTGGGAATCTCTTTGTGTCTAGTTATCATTTGACTCATAAGAAAGTCATTTGTCCAACCAAGCTAGGAGAAAATTTGATTTTCCCAAGGTCACTTCACAGGTGCATTCGATTCTCCTGAGGAAACTGTATTTTTGACATTTCTCTAAAACCATGACACCTGTGTAAAAAGTGAAGGAGGTTTTTCTTCCTTGGCATGTTTTGGACAAAACCTCTCTCAGTTTTCCCAAATTCATTTTTTATTGCTCAGAAACATCATGTGAGTAAAACCTATCCCAATGTGTGAAACAAGGGATTTTGTCGAAATGAAGCGAAATGAAGGGGATGAGGGGCTTCTAAATTCTTGGGGAAATTTTTGGAAGTAGGGAGGGTTGTTAGGAAGTAGGGGAAAGTGGAATCTCAGAGATCGAGTGAGGGGAAGGGGTCCAAAAGGGAAAAACATAGGCCAAACCTAGAAAATTGCCAAGTTGTAGCAAGAAACTAGGGTTTGTGCGAAAATGACGAATTTGGGGAATCTCAGTGATGGGAAGTGTTTGATAAGGTACTTTAATGATAGGGGAAGGTGTATGAAGATTTGGATACACGTTTTGCTAATGATTTGACCATCCAAGAGAAATTGCCTTCAAAACCCTAGCAGAGGGAAATGAACCTTGCCTAGGCGCAACTGAAGCATGAACAAGGTGTAAAATGACCCAATGGAACCTGACATGATAATGAAAACCCTTTGAGTGATGATACACTCAGCTGAATAGTGAAATAGACTGAAATTTGGGCAATTTTGAAAGGAGCGAAAGCAAACCCTAGACCTAATGCCTAGTGGCCAAATTTTTCTTGAAGACTCACTAAAATGACAAAATTTGACCTTGACACTCTGAGACCACTTTGTAAGAGCATATCTGATCACTGTAGGAAGGCTGGAAAGACTGACACTAACAGATTGGTCAAATGTGCTAGTTTGCCTTGTGCTAGTTTGTGATGTGGATTGGATGAACATGCACTTATTCTTATTATTTAAATAAAATGGAAATGAGGAATCATAGTTAAAGGGTAGGAAACGTTAACCCATAGTTACTCATGTAGTAGTATTGTTACATTAACTGTGGTAAACAAAATTGAGTTTCTGCATCTGAAAATCTCTCACAAAATTGATTGAAACAAATGTACAAGTACTAATGGAAGGATATTGTTGGTATAACTCCTTTGTAACTAGTGTATCGGAAGATCTGATTCAGGGTGGAAGGCCATGTGAAGCTATAAATGCACAAACACATACCTGTGAATGAGGAAATAAATTCTAAGATGCAGTAGTACATTGAGGATGGTGTAAATTGAACTGGGGGGAGTATGTAACACTCATTCGTTGTATGTAACAATCTGTTAACCAAAGATAAGAAAAGATGGGTCCAATGTGTAACAATGAAAGTAAATACTTTATTGTTAAATAAATAAAGATAATGTAAAATGCTTGGAAAATGAGACACCAAGAGATGACGTTCTTGCTAAATGAAATGGAATTGGTGAATGGGAATGGATAATTCTTTCATAATAAGACTTCTAGATCCAATTCTAGATAAGCTTAATGGATTTGGATATAAATATACATTAAGTCAGTTAGTTGGAGAAAGATGATAAGTTTAAGAAAAACATAAAAGAATTGTGGGAGAGAAAGGCAATCTTTTATGAGGAAAAGCCTCGCGAGAGAGAAATGTGAGCTTTTCTGGGAAAAGCCTAGGCAATGGATAAAAAATATCCATAAAAGCGGGACACTGCTAATGGAAACCATATCATGAAAGAGGGTATTAAATACCCATTGAAGAGATCAAGAAAGGCAATTGATCCATGGCAAGAAATCTTGGCTCTGGGGTGAATTGGAAGGACTTAGTTCTAGGTTGGGTGGCAATCCTCAGTTTTGCAAGTGACTTTCTTAAGCTAATCTAGTTTTCCTCACTTTCTTGGGATGTTTTGTATGTGGCACCTTAATATTTATGTTGTCAGATATTTAAACATATGTGTTTTCCTATTTTTATGATGATGAATACTTATGCATGAGACAACTATGTATGATGAATAATTATGTTTTTAAGGTTTGAAATTATATATCCTGTGGTTCAAACTATATATGCTATGATTTTGCATCATGGGGTGAATTGCATACATTGAGGCTCGTTTTAGCTATTTATTGACTATGATTCTTATTTCACAAGATATATGTCAGTAATAATTTTGACTATGATAGTAGGACTTTGATCATGATATACATAAATGCTAGCTACAATATATTTATGACAACTTTTCCATTAATTCTTGTGTAGAGTCATCAAAGGAATGAAACTTGAATGCATAATAATATCATGTCGAATTCCCATGATTGATTCTTTTCTCAGAGTTGTAATGTATGCATAGGAAATGTCGAAGGGTTTATTTGGGAATGTAGTAACTAAGTCCTTTAATTGAACCTAAAAGTCCACATCATGGATAAAGTGTAGCATAGTAGGGAGTTGGTAGTATTGTGCCAATGGGGTATGTGACACTTTATGCTTGAGAAAAAATTTCTTGTTATAGAACGAAGTTCAAATGTGATAAATCTTATAAGTCAATGGAAAGTTTGAAATGGTTGAAAGAAAGATGAAGTTTGAGCGATACTCATGAAAACATTTAATGTTAGTAAACTAACACTATCATTAGTTCATTTGTCATTTGTGTAAAAAAAATGTTAATGAAATGTAATTTATAACATATATGAAGATTTGGATATATACCTAGGAAGGGACCAAATAAGATCTCAAACTTAAACATAGGGTAAAATGTGAAATTCTATGTATTTTTTAGAAAAAAAATTATTTTAAATAATAATATAACATTGTTTTTTACTAACTAATTGAAAAGAAAGAACCAATTATTATTGTCCCTCCAACCCAATGGGTAAGAAATAATATTGATTGTAAATATCACGAAGACTTAAAAATTTAGAATTGAACCAAGTTTAAAAAGTAAATAAATATGAAGAAAGGAAAGTGTGAGAAGGAAAAAATAGGCAACGAAATTTATAGGAAGTTTAATCGATTTGTATGAAAGTTGTTTCTCCATAGACGTATATATTTCAACTTCAGGTGGCTGGGGATTTGTGGAATTTCTTTTGTTTTTAATCAAGGGTTGGTCTTGATTGTTCTCTAAATATTCTTCATCTAATATGTTAATATACGGTTTTGATGGGAGGGAGTGGGGAATGGCATTAAAATGTGGTAGTGGAGGTTGGTCGATGCTTCTAGGAAATAATAATGTGGTAGTTGAGGTAATGGAAAAGGAAATGAAAATAATTAAGGGTGTGTGGTCATTCTCGTTACGTGAAATGTCGTTGTAATAGGGTATTTAATCGATTTTGCGGTATGGAATTGTTTTGAGCATGGAAGTCGTGAAAAAATAACGTCTATGGTTTTGTTGGGCTTAGTATCGGTATGAATTGCTTCCATGTTTCTCAATTATTGTGTTCTTCTAGTCACGTCGGCCTAGGGCGATGCTTGTTACTATTGCTATCATTTCATCCCATCGCCTTGGGGTCATTTGTGTCATAGTGAGTAAGAGAACACAAAATTGTATGCTTTGATATGTTTTGATAATGATATTGTTGTGAATTATTTTGTAATAATAAACATTGAATAATGAATTCTTTCTTTTCTTCTTGATCAAAATAACATTCATGCTGTGGATTTTGTGGTCAAAATAATGTTTTGGTTGCAGATTTTGTAATTTCTTTAACCATTTCTTAGTTTGTCCAATAGCCTATTACTTGTGGTAAATTTAGCTTTGTTTCATATCTTATGTCTTGAAAAAACAATTAAAATCAAATCAGCTTTGTTAAAAGAGAAAGGAATTCACTAACCCAATTCTTTAGCATATTTCATGTTTACCTTATATTATGAGCGTTAGAGTTCAATTAAAGTTCTTTCTTTGTTATCACAAAATATTTTTAGAGAAGCAATGTAAATAGGGTGTGAAGAAGATCCTCGAGACCAACAATAATATATGTACATGATACATATTATTTTTTCACAAAGGTGAGCAGGTGTTTGAACTATTTTTGGTGGAAAATGGAGGTAACATCAAGTTATTGGAGGTTGAGGTATGCTTAGGTGAAATATAATCCATTTCAAATTGTGACTTATTTAAGAAAAAGGAGAGGAGTAAAATAAAATGATGTTTGGAAAATAAGTTGATATAAATAATGTTTCATTCGTAGTTGGAGCTAAAGAAAGTCAAGTAGTCAGAAGTCATAATGATATTATATAGAAATTTATTGTAGGATTGGCCCTGACTCTAGCTCACAACATATTTAGGGTAAGATGAATGTTGGAATTCAGAAGGTCAAGTGTCAACAAAATCGGGAGTTGGAAGGTGAGGTGTAAAAAATAGATTTGTTTTGGAGGAGAGGGAAAGAACGAAATGGTTGCAAAGGTCAGGAACGGATCTCCACTCAGAGCCTGTGACCCTACAAAATATGTAAAAAAAAAAACAATATGATCGTGGCATAATGAAAACCCTTTCAAATAATGCAAAAGAAATTTTAACCTTGTAGCACAATGGGAACCACTGGAAATCAACCAAAACAGTTTAGGCTAGAAGAAACATCCAAATTTTCTACCTATAACTTTTCTGGAAGACATTATTGGTGCCTTGAGGTTATATAGTTGAAATGGTGGAGAACGTTTCTCTTTAATGGTGAGGGTGGTGGCAAGAATCTTGCAAGACATGCCTAATTTATTGGGGACTGTAATAAATGTGAGAGAAATCAAAGAGAGGAATGAAAGTTAGAGATAGACAGAGGGTTAATTTATGTAAGATATTTTAAGAGAGAGAGAGTATAGAGATGAACATGATTCTAGCTGCGTAGTTGTTGATTTGGTTATGGACTAGAGGGGAAAAAGAAAATCATAGCAGAGGTTAGGAATGGAGCCTTGGTGAAATTGTAACAACTCCAACAAATGCATAAAATAAAAACAAATGAAAACTTCACAGCATAATGAAAACCCCTTTTAATGAATAATGACATAGAGATTTCAAGGGTCTTTAGGAGATATACTTCACATCGTGCAGGATTGCCCTAAAAAATGGTCATGGTGGTATAAAAAATGTTACAAGACAACTATAATTTAGTGTCGAGCGTAGTGAACGTGAAATAGATATAAGACAAGAATTAAAGCTATAGTTGGGTAGAGGGTTTCCTTGCCTTTTCTATTGTCATACAAAGATGAGAGGCATGAATAGGTTTCTAGTAGTGTATTTTTTTATTCTGGTTGTAGGGCGAAGAGGAAGAACCAAACCCTCTTGCAGATCGTAGGAAAACTGTAATTTAGTGTCGAGAATAGTTAATCTAAAAGAAATTTAAGAGACGAATGATAGTTAGAGTTAGTAAGAGTGTTTCTTTGTCTTTTCTATTGTTACACATAGACCAAACCCATGAACAATATTCGAGTAGTGGAATTGTTAATCTAGTTGTAGAGTGAATGGGAAAAAACCCTATTGTAGGTAATGAACTGAGCTCGGCTCCATGAGTAAAAAAGTTAACAATAAATGAACCTATGTAGGTTACCCTAGTGGTAATCAGTTGGAAAGTGGGGCTAGGATTTACGATATCATGAGATGTAAGGGCATGATGAACTAAGTAGAATAAAAAACTTATGCGATGTCAAGAATCGCAAGAAGTAAAAAAAAAATTAATGGCAACTTGATTTAACTTTCAATGTAACACCTGATCTTTGTCATTTAACATTTGACATTTGTCATAGAAATGTTATTTTTAAGGAAATAATGTTTTTTCCCAGTAATCTGTTAATGGTGTTGGACCCGCTAACATTCAGGGGATCTCCCTGGTGTGATGTCCCAACTATACCTCACATCGTTTGGTGTAGGAGCCCCATCCGATATGATGGCCTAGTTTCCATTATCTTAGATATTTTCATTAGCTCATGTTGTTTAGAAACTAAGAGTGTTATGGTTGTAACTTCAAGAAAGCTAGGTGAGTATGTCTAGTGAGTGCGTAATGTAATTTTTTTTTTTGGGTTCTCTTATTGTAAGTGAAAGGGTAAAAGTGATCCTCTAGATGAGATATAGTAGTATCACCCAAGGAGATATACACGTGAAAACAACAAGGGTATGTCTAGCATCTAGAGGAATAGTCCACAACAGATGCGACAGTCATTAAAACCAATGTTCAAGGGAAAACACTTACACCGTCCAGTAGAGTAGTCCACACAAGGGTAACCGTAGTTATAACCAAGGAAAAAAGGATGGTCTATCAAATGTTCAACGGAGTAGTAAAATTGGCGAGGCAATAGTGATAAACAATACAACACATCTTCAATAACGTAAGTACTAAAATAACCAAAGTAGTTGAACTATCTTAGTATAGGTGAAGTAAACATACGTTACAATTGTTTAAATAATAGTCTTACACATGGATACAAAAGATGCATGAAAATGTCATGCCCTAAGATAGGCTTATGAATTATGGAAAATTTCCAAGACACATTTGTGCACCATACATCACGAGCCCCAATAGTGGGACATTGTGGCCACTCCTCGCTCCTCAAAGAACAAACTAAGGACTCACAAGCTTATGTGGGAGAAGCCTAAGTGAAAATTACTTTATTCATTAAATGAGGTGATATATATAGCCAAGAGTGATTCTTGACCCTTCTAACTCTTGGACTTCACTCATGACCGTTCAACCTCCTATTACTTTTCAATTGACGTGACTCTTCGACTTCATATATGCATCTCTTGGACTTTCACATCACACTACATTTGATTAGAAAAAGTATTGCCCATAGTAGTGATGTGGACGAGACAACTCATGACACAACTCAACATGACACTGTTGACATGTACTAGATGACTATGATTTCCATGTTTAGCTACTATATTGTTGAATGATGGATGCACTTTCAATGTGTTGTTTCTTCACCTACGCATGGCAAAGTGTTGTGGGGTCTTTGATGGTCTTGGTCTTTGCTTGATGGTTCAAAAACCTGTATCCCTTTCGCTTGTTGCTACATGTGCTTGGTACCTTCTTTCAATTGTGAGAAAGTCTTCTAGCATTCACTCCTTCTTCATCCCATTCATAATTGCACCATGTTCCATCAATGCACCTATTCCTCCAATTCACTCATGATGGGATGACATCAAATCCAAAAATCTCCTAGTCTAACATGATGCATTGTTTTTGGTTTTGGGTCCAAGTGACGGGGAGGGAGGAAAAGGCACTAAAACTTTGCAGAGCACAACTCAAGTTGAGATGAGAGACTCTAGAGTACTATGGGGAGGCATTGCATAATGCTCACTGGGAGGAAAAATTGCACAATCAGGGTCAATAGTGATAGTTGTAAGGTGGAACCCAACTGGCCTAAACTGCAAAATTCATGGGAGGAAGACAAGGCATGATGTTTAGGGGAGCTTATGCATAGTTCTACACAATTTGCAGGGTGACGAGTGAGCAGGTCACTCAGGTTCCGGCTGTGCATCTGTGCAATTTCCTGTAGGGAAACAGATCTGGGCAACAGGCAACACTGGCACAAAATTCTATGTAATTTTCTAAGGAAGGCATGTTAGGCTATGGGTAGCTTCTGGTAATAACTGTGTATTTCTGAGAGAAAATTTAGGACAGGCAGTGCTATATAGTTTCTGGAAAAAGTGAAGAGTAGGGTAATAATATATGTACTAGTGAGATATGCACAATTTTCATGGATAGTACAGAGCAAGCCAACAGGAAGACTGACTTGACATGACTGCGCAATTTCTGCAAGCGGCACAGGGCAGGAAGTTGGTCATATCTGTACAATTTTGGAGAGGAGAGCAGCCCCGAGTCATAGTGAAGTGCAAATTTGTGGTAGACCAAAGGGATGATTGATAACAGGTGTTGCAGAAGCATGGAGTGGATCGTTCCTAAAGCCCAATTTTGCCTAATTTTGGGAGATAGATAACCTTCTCACTTCCACGATTGTGCAGTGTAGTTTCCCGAGAGGACAATGTCAAGCACTGTGCAATTTTGGGCAGCAGAGTGCGGTGACTAACACTTAATACTGTCTAGTGTAGCTCAGTCAAGGTTTTGTTGAATGCGTTTTTTTGGTCGACATATCTCCAAGAAGAATGGGTAAGTTCGAGAGCAAGTGAACTTGTGTAGACATGACATTCGGATCAAATACATAACATGACTTAATGACATGACACCATAAACCAACAAGACAAACATGTGCTCAGTGAGACTCTCTTTAAGGTTGAGGGTGAAAAGTGCAACAATTGAGATAGATCTTCAAATTACCATGACGACACTTGTGCGACAATGATTACAACTTTGTGTCTGAGTATGGTAGATGTTCATAGAGTGGAGGCAACTCATGCATACAAAGACAAACCTTAAAAATTGCTAGAACAAGAATGCAAGCACAACAAAGAAGTCCACATGCCAAAAGAGGACCATTGGTCATACAAGCAAAGGGTGTAAAGGACTCTACAAGAGCTCATGGAATGAGCTCAAATGTTTGCGACCATCAATGGAAAATCCTAGGAAGGCTTTGAAATTTGGATGTGGGCCAAAATTTTGGAGGGTGTTGCAGCCACTACAGGACTTGGCAACACAATCATTGAATACCAGCTTCTCTATTTTGGTTCACTTTTAGCGCAAGGCCTTGGCCTTTCAGGGACTATTGATTCATTGTGCAGGTCACTTTGTCTTCCTCGCTTACCCCACAGGCAGACATGGTTCACCTCGTACCAACACATTGAAACAAAGGAAAAATAATTCAGCTAGATCGAAGTGTTTCAAAATCAGGAAGGGTAGATTGGTTTGCGAGCTTAAGATTTTCAAAGTATAAGTTTTCATCTCTGGTGTTGCTCCTCTTCCAGTAGGCCTTGATAGTGCCCCAGCAGAGTCACACAGGAACACAAGCATTGCTCCACTGCTAGCAAGCCTAATCACTACCCCGATGGAGTTTCCTGCTTCACCTCTATGCACAGAAATCCTTTCCCTTCTTTTGCCTTTGTATTTTTTTGAAAGAGGACTATGCATAAGAACTTATTTATTTTTGGTCAGAAGAGGGATCCAAAGTTATTGAGATAAGAAGAGGTTGTTCCTTTAGGGAAGCATGTAAAACCTCTAATTTAGGATTTCTCATTTAGATTTTCCCCTTCTTTGTTTTTACTAGTTGGATGAGGTTGACCACATAGCGCAGAAGACTGAGTACATGCATGGTGTGTCCCAGTTTGGACGCAGGTTCATGGTTTAACTAGAGCTTCCCTTATATGAAGATCATATTCCCATCAAGACTTCATCAATCAAAAGTTACAACCAACCACAGAGAAGATAGAATTAGGGCTTGCCAAACACTGTAGTGTCACAAAACTCCTTGAAATTCAGCCACATGCTTATTCAAAATCTAGAACATAGTGCAGGATAACACTTATTTGAAAAATTAAATAAAAATAAATCAAAACAACGTAAATAAAAACAACATAACATCTATAAGCATGCTATGTACGTACTGCAGGGCACAGCCCTAGATCATTGAAAATAACATTTTAAATCTTTTCCATTGATAGGAAGGTTGTCAATCCTCCCATCATGTGATTGTTAACGATAAGTGTGTTGGCCAATTTTTTTGTTAACCTTGTAAGGAGAAATCCACAAGGACTCGAACTTCGTGTGTTTTCCTTTGTCCTCTTAGGGTTTATCCCACTTCAAGACTAAGTCACTCACAATGAACTTGGTGTTCCATGCAGACATTCCATTGAACCATCTCTTGATATGGTTCTGGTGGAGTAAAAATTTTTACTTTGCTTTCATCCATTCTTCCTTGAACTTTTGTAATGTGTCCATCCTATGCTGAACCAACAGACACAAATTACCTTAGGATTCTAGGGATAACTGTAGAGCAGGCAAGTAGATATTTGGTGAGAGGATGGCTTATTTTTCACACACAAGGAATTATGGAGATGTGTTGAGAGAGGTTTTGGGTGTAACTCGGTCAATGCAAAGAGAATTTAGTATAGAGGAATGTCAGTTTCCCTATTTAGAGTAAATGGTATTTTTTTATGGTGCGAATGAGATTTCTGTCTCTAGATTCGGTAAGGCCATTTCTTCATGGGCAGTAGTTAGCTAAATTCTTAAGTACAATACCATATTTCAAAGAAAAATAATGAACTTTCAATGAAGAAAAGTAATTTTCATTGTAAAAAATAAGTGATACAAGAACCCCAAACCTTGAAATGATGTTATGCTGAAGGAATTTGATGACTTCCTAGTCATTCAATTGTTTGAGAGGAACTGCTTCTATCCACTGCGTGAAGTAATATATAACAGCTAGGATATACCAATGCTGCTTTGATGAATGTGGGAATATTTCCCCAATGATGTATAAGCCCCACTATTGGAATAGTTTGGCACTTGTAACAGGCTGCAGTGGGGTTGCTGACCTTCGAGTTTTGTTGGTGCATTGCTGACATACCGGGCACTTGCGGGCATACCCGTGCGCATCTTTGAATAATGTGTACAAGTATAAACTGGCTCTTAGGACATTATATGTTTTTTTGTTACCTGCGAAGTGACGTCCAACTGATCCATCATGCAGATCACGTAACACTCTCTCTAAATTGTGTGCTTCAAGGAACTAGAGAAAAATTCCATTGTGGTGCTTCCTGTAAAGCACTTCATGCACCAACTAGTAAGATAAGGCTTTGAGTAAGAGTGCCTTCTTTTTCCACATAAAGAAGTGAGAGGGCACGGTGTTGTGCTCAAGTTACTAGGGCACTTCTTTGTACTAAGAGTTACCGTGCGAAGTGGGTGGTGCTTGCTCTACATTGTACATGTAAATTTCTTACTCCCAACCGGTTAGCTCTTCTTCTTCCACTTGCACGTGCATTGTTTCCATTGCAAGTATAAAAATATCATAACCCTTGATAGTGTTAACTACCTTGAGATCAAGATCATACTCTTGTAGTCCTATAATCTACTTCTCACGTCTTTCACCCACCTCTTGTTGAATAAGTAGCGACCTGACTGCTAAGTGTGGCACAAATAATAAGCAATGATTTTACAATAGGTAGGGTTTGAAGTGTTTCACTACTTTATATACCCCATGTACTTTCTTATCCATGGCATGATATTTGTGCTTGGGTCCATTCAAGCTCATGCTCATGAAGGAGATGGGACATTCATTGTTGAGATCATCCTTCTGAGTGAGCATTGCAACGAGTGAAGTGTTGGAAGCGAATGCGAATATGGAAAGAAATAAATCTTAGCTGCAATGTGGGTTGTATAATGCATGTGCTTCTCCTACTGCCTGCCTGATATGGGAGAACACGTCCTTTTCCTTCTTCCCCTAGTTGTGAACTACATCCTTCTTGATCATCTCTTATATAGGTTTAAGAATTTGCACATAATCTGAGATGAACTTCTAGAAGAAGTTGATCTTTACCAAGAAGGATTGCATGGCTTTCTTATTTATGGGATGAGGAATTTGCGTGATGGTCCAGACTTAGTTTGGATCTACCTTGATCCCACTCTTGGAAATGATGTGCCCAAGGAGGTTCCCTCACACACTATAAATATTGTCTTCTTAGGGTTCAAGGATATCCCGTACTTGTGACATCGCTCAAACATCCTCTTGAGATGGCACAAGTAGTCTGGCCCTTTTCTGAAGAAAAAAAATATTACATCATCAAGGTAGACCACCACACTCTCTCTGATGAGCGCATAAAAGGCGATTCCCATAATGTGCTAAAAATTTATACCTGTGTTTACCAACCCAAGTGGAATTCTTCGATAAGTGAATGTACCCCACTTGGTAGAGAATGTAGTTTTAGTTTGTCAGGTTCTATTACAATAACCTTCTTATATCCAAAAAAAACTATCTAGGAGAGAAAATATTTATGCTCCAGATACTATCTGCAATATGTGTTCCATCGACGACATAGGGAAAATTTATTTTTCCAAGATTCAGATTTCGAAAATCAACGCATAGGCAGATCTCTTGGGACATCTTTCTGACAGGAAATAATTTTGAAACCCATGTACAGTGATGAACTTTATAAATGATTTGAGCATCCAGCAACTTAGTCAACTTTTTCTGAATGAGGGGCTCCAATGACAGATGTACTTTCCTCTACTTTTGCTACAATTCTTTGGCCCCTTCCTTTGTTGGGATGATGTGTTGGATTATTCATGTGTCATATGTTTTCAAGTCATCGTATTTCCATGTGAATACATCATGGTACTATCTAAATGTGAGGACAAAGGATTTCTTCTCTTCCGGTGTGAAACATGTACCGAAATTCACAAACTTCGGATATTTGTTTGATCCTAGATCAATTTGTTTTATGCGTCCGTGTGGAACTGTGGGTTTTATTTTTCCTGGGTACCTTGAAGTGGTTTTGCAAGTCATATATATTTTTGAGTCAAGCCACAACTTTTGGGATGAGGTATCCTTCACTGTCATTAGTTGTGTCTTGTAGAGACTACTTATGCATGTCTTCATCTATCGATGCATCCTTGAAGATGTCAACGTTGGCCATGAAATGCAGTATCTGTTCATCATCATCAAAAACATGTAAATTGGTGATGATGTCAAGGATAGATGGCTTATACAAAATTTCAATAGAAATTCTAGCCCTAGGTGGTGTCATCCTTGCAGCTTCATTTTCCAGAGAATCTGTAGTAGCAATATGCATTCTTGGTATAATATGATATTGAAAGCATGGAAATTAGAGATAAGTCGCCATATCTCTGTCGATAACTCTTAAGACAAGGTGAAACATAGTGTACCACCTTCAGCATAGCAATGTTGATGATGATGGATCTCTGTAAGCCCAAAATGAGTTCTTCATATTCGGCAGTGTTGTTCATCTAGTCTAAATCCAAGAAACTTGAGACTAAGTGTTTTCTTTACCTTGGGTCTATCAAAACACGCTTGGCTTTAGAGCCATCCTCTGTTTTGGATCCTTAAAAATACAAGCTCCACATCTCATATGTACAAGGACTGCTTCTCGCTCTAGTACCGCTAACACTACTCCTATTATTGTTACAATGTACTATACACGTTTCATTTCCATTTGTTAGGCAAGGAAGGAGAGCCAATTGTGTTTTTGGTGGGGTGGGGCTTGGTTGTGCAAGATAACATCCCAGCTACATTTCCAGAAAGTAATTGTCCAACATAAGTTCTGCGAAAGCCAACGATTCATTTTTACCATCCAAGGTAGTAACATTATGTTTCATATATCTCTACAACAACACCAAGATCTAGTCATTTATACCCTTGTATAGAAGCCATAAGTGTGACCATTTGATAGCAAAGTATCCTTACAACTTGTTTGACTAGTATCTGCACAGTAATAAGCCATATGCTTCTGGGATGTCCATAATCACAATGTGAATTCATTGATGAACTTGTCCATCAGATGATAACGAGATGACCACATCCTCAAGCTCACCAAGGGATGGTACACATGTTCGGTCATTTTAGATGATATGTGCAGTTGTACTACTCCATTTCACATTGATATATTTAGCGATGGAGAATGGCATGACACTGATTGATTCATCGGAATCAACCAAATAGTTGTGGACATTGAAGTTGAATATTTCAAATGATAACCAAAATGGTGGGTAGAGGGAGTTCACTTCCTCCATGTGAAGCGCATTGAGCACAAATGCAAGTGATTGGAGATACATGCTTGGTCCCTTCCTGGAAGAGGAAACACTATATGTTGACTTTGGTTAGCTCATAAAGAGAGATGTTTGCATGGTATTTTTCATATCTTCAACAATATTGTAATCCAGAATAGGAAGACTCACAGAGTTGTCCAGGCCTAGACTTGTATTCGTGTTTTCTGGTGGGTTGGATTTGTCTTTGCTGCTCACGAATGTACTTTTGGTTGTAACTATCTTCTCAAACTTGCCTTATGTTTTATGTATCAAGATGACTAGTGGATCCACTTCTTTGAGCATATTTTGTCTTAATTTTTCTCTCAGAATCTCTAAAGAAGTGAGGGTCCATTGACTGCTTAAATTGTATTGATTGATCTGCTTCGGGGTCAGAAGGTCACTCAGAGGCTCATTCTTGGTGGTCGTATTTTTATAGGTAGGTTTAAGACATTAAAATATTTTTATTACATGCCTAGCACTTGGAGCTTCATCAGAAACAACAAATTCCTCTCCATCTTCACCTTCTCACTAGATTTAAAATGATCAATCAACCTTGTAGCCATCATGCTCATCACTCCGTTCCATTCTTCACAAGTAGTTTTTGAATGTTGGTCTTTGTGGACCACATAGAAGTGATCTGTCACAATCTCGTCTAGGTGTATCACAATGTTAGAGCTCTGCATAGATTTAGCTGGGTGGATATTGTTGCTTCCTCATGTCACGTTCTTGTTCTACGAGAATATAGAAGGCTTGTTTCTCAGAGTTGTCTCAATCATTTGTTTCTTAGGTTTAGACACTTCAGTTGTCAAGGAATTAACAAGACAAGTAAGGTTCTCAATTTCACTTACTTCCATTTCCTTTAACTTACTCACAGAAGTCTACGGTTGCTTGCTCGTGTATTTGGAGTCCTTAGATAGTTTGTCATCTACAATGACTCCAATAACACGTAGGTATTTCTCCATATCAATCACATCTTACCTTTTTTCTAAAACTCTCGGTTTTGCAGCTCACTTGATGAACTGTTCAATGCTGGTCGACAGTGCGGACGTGTAGTATTCAACCATGATGGTGTCGCAAGGTTTGAGGCATGCAGTGAACTTGTTCAAGATACAACTAAAACTCTAGTTAAAATAATTCACTTTTTCTTGCTTCTCCATCTTGAGACAACCCACCTCTTTCAAAAACATGGAGCGGGTTTTATTGTTAGCCAAGGAAAATTATTCTCCTTCTATGAAAAGAGGAGGTTACTCTT
Organism: Pinus tabuliformis; assembly: GCA_031772625.1. Classification (NCBI taxonomy): domain Eukaryota; kingdom Viridiplantae; phylum Streptophyta; class Pinopsida; order Pinales; family Pinaceae; genus Pinus; species Pinus tabuliformis. The sequence continues at coordinate 1,442,217,228 of CM062820.1, forward strand.
TATTCCCAATAGCTTCTTCCATCCCTTCAAGGGTGGCGAGGATTACTTCTTCAACAAATGAGACTACCACTCCTATGGGTGTAGTATTTTTCTTCCTTTGTGAAGAGGGAAGAGTGTGTACTCCTAGAATTAGTCCAACAACATTAGAAAACTAATAGGTGATGGGATGGATAGTATGAATGTCATGATATGAAATTTATTGTTCGGGTCTACGAGGTAAGGAGTAAACAACATTAGAGTTGCACGTGGGAGAGAGGGAGTTTCTGTTACTGCCTTGACCAAATGATAAATAAGTGTGGTTGAGAGGGCATTCAACCACAAACTACTATAATCCCTCCTTCTAGCACCTAAATGACGACGGTGTTGGCCCCGCCAACACTCAGGACATCTATGTGGTATGAATTCCCAACTAGACTTCACAAATTTTTTGTAGGATTCCCATCTAGTACAGTTGCCCGATTCCCATCATCTTAGATATTTTCCTTACCTCTTGTTGTTCAGAACTTGATAGTGTTATCCTTATGGCTTCAAGAAAGAAAGGTGAGTATGCCTTGTGAATCCATAGTGTAACTTTATGTATGGGTTCTCTTACTATAAAGAAGAGGGTAAAAGTGAGCCTCTAGATGAGAGGTAGTAGTACCACCCGTGGAGAGACACATGTGAAAACACCAAGGGTTTGTTTAGCATCTAGTGGATGCGATAGTCGTTAAAACCAAAGTGCAAGGGAAAACACGTCCACCGTCGAGTGGAGTAGTTGACACAGTGGTGATAGTCATTATAACCAAGGAAAAAAATGATGTTGTTTCTAATGTCTAGCAGAGTAGTCTACATGGGGGTGATAATTATTATAACCAAGGAAAACAAGGATGGTCTATCTAATGTCTAGCGGAGTACTCCACATGGGTGAGACAACAAATAAACAATAAAACACATCTTGAACAATGTAAGTTCTAAAATAACCAAATTATTTTAACTATATTAGTACACATTAAGAAAACATGCGTGAAAATGTGCTGGCCTGAGATAGGCTTTTGAATTAAGGAAAAGTTCCAAGACGCATTGTACACCATACATCACTAGACCAAGTAGTGGGACATTTGATTCTAATTTAAACAGGAATTCAACAAATTACAGAGATAACGATAAACATAGATATGCAGTGTAAATAATACTTCACTTCATTAATGTAAAATACTGAAATATGCTTACAAATAGAAATGGAAATAAACCAGCTAAGGTGATGGTAGCTTATCTCTAAGAAGAGATGTGGTAGCTACATGCCTCTGAACTGTGTTACAATGAGGCTTGAAGGCCTATTAATTGTTTAGAAACAATGAAAAACCCTAAACATCCAAAAAACTAACCCTAGAAGATGAAACACCAAACTGTGGGCCCCATTTGGGTAAATTGGTACCTCAACTTCCTAGGGTCGTAACTTTGGCATACGATCTCTTGATGCGCACAATATGTCTTTAGAAATATCTATTCGAGAACTACAACTTTGGGGAGAGAAGGATCAGTCCATTGACCCATGTTTCTCCCAATTTTCCCAAAAATCGTCGTTTAGGGCCTCAAAACGGCTCCAGAAGTTCAGGACCCAAAAAAATGCTAAAAATAGTAAACTCTGCTACAATTAAGGAAACTCAAAATCTGAAAGAAATAATGGTGGGGGTCCAAGTGGACTTGGCGGGTGGCCACCAATATCCACCTGGATCATTTCTTCCTTGTTAGGAAGAAATGGTCCCCATTGCATTGACTTCCTCCATGAGATGAGGAAACTTTCGTCGAACTTGCTCCCTGGTGAGCCACTTGCCCTGATGAAGGAGTTGGCCTGCTTTGACAACTCGATATAGTTGGATATTCTGCTCGCAAGTGTGCTTGATCTGTGTTTCCATGATCCGATCAGTTGCAGCTTGTTCCATGAAATCTGGATTTAACTCTATGGGTGTGAGTTGTTCTGCAATGTTGGATGTGTCTAGTAATGGTGGAAAGTATGGTCGAAGGTGGTCCACATCGAACACTGGGTACAAACCAATGAATGGGGGAATGTTGAGCTCAAATTCATTATCTCCCACAACCTTGGTAAAGGGGTAAGGACCATATCTGAGTGGTCTGAGATTCGATAGGCTATGGTAAGGCATTCCTTTTTCAAATGCAAACATACTTTGTCGCCCACTTGAAACTTGTGTGGCACCCGATGTTGATCACGATGCTACTTGTACTTGGAATTTTATTTCTCCATAATGTCATGGACCTATTGGTGAATATGTTGGATTTTCTCAATGAAATTGTTTTCCTTATCTGTTTCAGATCGGACATGAGCTGAATCTGTGTGAGTAGCTATAAATGGCATGGCCACATCAATGGGACATAGTGATTGGAATCCCAAGCCCACCTAAAAAGGGTTGTGGTCAGTCGAGCTGTGGAGAGCACGATTGTAGCTATGCTGAACATAGGGAGGCTCTCGTCCCATGTGCGTGGATGCTTTGAGTTGTACATGCGCAGAATGTTTATGATCATCTTCGTGACAACCTCTGCCTGGCCATCAGTTTGAGGATGGAAGGTTGTGGACTTAGTCAGTCTGCTGTCCAACATCGACCAGAAATTGGACCAAAATGTACTGAGGAACCTATTGTCCCGATCTGAGATGATAGACTGTGGGATCCCAAAGTGTACCCACACTCATTCAAAGAATAGTTTAGCAGTGGATTCTGCTGTGATATTCTTCTTGCAAGCCACCATAATGGCCGCCATATTCGAGAACCTGTCGACGACCAAAAAAACACAGTAGTTTCCATGCTTAGTGGAGGGAAGTCTTAACATGTAATCGATGGAGATGGATTCCCAAGCTCAACTAGGGGTAGGAAACTAGGTATAGAGGCCTTGCTTCTTGATGGTTGGTTTGGAAATGGTGCAAGCAGTGCATGATCTGATTTACTTCATGACATCTTGTTGAAGATTTAGCCAATAGAAATACTTTTGCAGTACTGCCACAGTTTTCTCAACCCCGAAATACCTAGCAGCCTAATTGTAGTGTGCCTCCCAAATAATTTTGGCACGCTCACTTGAAGGAACACAAAGCTGACCCAGGTGGAATAACATGGCATCCTAGAGGAGAAAATCTAGAACATGCTAACCCTTCGAGAGTTTCTGGTATGTGTGGTCAAATTATGGGTTGCTTTTGTAGAGAAGTGGCCAATTAGAAGTCTCGTGCCCATAAGAGTTGAGCACGGTGGTTAACACCATGATCGGTGGTCGACTAAGGAAATCTGCAGCATTACTGGTGCCGCCCTTCTTATACTTGATATTCAAATGGATCTGTTGCAGTTATGTGTACCACATGTAATGGAAATCATTCTGCAATTTCCCTTGGGTTTGTATGAACTGTAGGGGTTGGTGGTCTATGTGGATGACTGTCTCCTTCCTCAGAATGTAATGCTTCCATTGTCGGTAGGCCTGCACAATGGAATACATCTCTTTGTCATAAGTGGGATACTTCCAGAGTGTGTCTAAAAGTGTCCCACTGTGATATGCCACTAGATTTCTGGGTTGAGTAAGGACTGCCCCATAACATAGTTAGAGGCATCTGTCTCGACCTCAAATGGTTGTTGCAAGTCTAATAATGCGAGCACTAGTGTCGAGCAGAGGTGATATTTCAACTCTGTGAATGTCTTCTGTTGAGATTCCGACCACAAGAATTTTTCTTTCACCCCTCCCTTAGTGATTTGACTCAAGGGCCATGTGATATGAGAAAATCCCAACATGAACCTGTGATAGAAGTTGGCAAGACCTAGAAAGCCGCGGAGCTCTATGAGAGCGGTTAGAGATGGGAAATCTTGAATGACCTGGATCTTGGCTGGTTCCACATAAACCCCATGTTCATTAATAATGTATCCTAGATATTGAACCTGGGTCATGCCAAAAGTGCATTTCTCCAAATTCGCACATAACTTGTGTTGCCGCAGTGTTTGAAGAACCTGTTCGATGGGGTGGGGGTGCTCTTCCCAACTCTGGTTGAAGATCAGGATGTCATCCAAGTATACCACTACAAACGAGTTGGTGAATGGCTACAATATGTGATCCATTGGCCTCATGAAGGTTACAGGAGCATTCGCCAATCCGAAGGGCATAACCAACCATTCGAAAAGGCCCTCCTTGGCTTTAAATGTAGTCTTCCACACATCGGGGGGTTCGATTGGTACCTGGTGATATCCTGACTTCAAATCGATCTTTTTGAAATATTTTCCCCCCTTTAGTTGGTCCTGGAGGTCATCAATCCATGGGATTGGGTACCTATTATGGACAATGATCTTGTTTAGCACCCGATAGTCAATACAGAGTCTCCAAGTCCCACCTTTCTTTTGTGCTGACATGATCAAGCTCCCACAGGGCGATTGACTCAGACATATGTGACCTTTCTGTAGAAGCTCCTAAATTTTCCTCTTGTTTTCACCGTTCTCCAAAACGGAGCATCGATAGCTTGGTCCATTTGGCAGTGGCACACCTGGGGTCAGATCAATGGAGTGCTTGACCTGACAGTGTAGAGGAACCCCTACAGGGGAGGTGAAGATGTCCTCATACTCCTCCATGACCTTGTCCATCTGTAGTTGTCATGTGGAGGGGCCATGTCTGGAGGTCGTGGCCATTATATTCTTCTTTCCTTGAGGGCGTATCATCAGGAAAACAAATTTCCCGGTTTTGGAAATGAGATTACTACATTGTTTTGCAGTAACCAAAGAGATGGCAGTATGTGGTGCTACCTCTCGTATCATATACAACTTATTATCCAAAGTAACAATAACAACACGAGGCATTGATTCATACACAGCATGTCGCTTCCACAAGTATGGTTTCCCTAATAATACATCAGAATATTTAAGGGGAGTAATGTCACACAATACCTCATCTGAAGGGCTTGATGTTGTATGGAAGGTGACACTGCTGGCTCACGTGGAGATCTCGTCCTTTATGAAGCCACCCGATGGTATATGGTTCTGGATGTGTTGTGGTCTGTATGCCCACCCGCTTCATGACCTTTGTCGAAATGAGGTTCTTTTGGCTCTCACTGTCGACAATGAACTGTAGCAGGGAGCCCTTTACCCAAATCTAGGAGTGGAAGATATGCTCCTCCTCCTCTGGATTTTCAGGTTCCTCCTTCTAGATCTTCGAGGTGGCAATGGTGGCATTGGGCTATGCATCGATAATCTACTTTCCTTTTTCATTCCTCTTGTCAGGTTCTGACTCAAATTTAGAACATGCATCTGGTTCTGAAACCTTTATCTCAGCCACCAGTAACTGCTTGACCTGACACTCACTTGGGTTGTGAGTGGAGCTCTTATGGAACTCGCACCACTTTCCCGTGTCATTTTTTGGCTTCACAGCACTGTTCTTTACCTGCAGTTTTGGCAGCTTGTCTTGGGTTGCCCCGCCTTGGCTTTTTCCTTTGTTATGTAGTTTTGGGGCACCCTTCCCTTGATTCGGATTCGCAGATCCAAAGTCTCGCTTCTTGTGTTTAAACTTTTGCTTGAACTTGACAACATATCGGTATGCCGTGCCGATCGAGGATATGTTTAGGAATTCTATGTCTTTCTAAATGTACTTTTGCAGGCGACCGTGGTATTTGAGTACCAAATGTTGCTCCAAATCCTTGATACCTAACTTTGTGTGAAGGGTATGGAAAATATTGGTAAGCTCTGGCACGTCTTGGTCCCTTCCATGCTGTAGCATGGTCCACTTTATGTACTGATCCTCATAGCTTCCCACAGGGTAGTACTGCTCCTTGATGGCATCGTGGAATGAATTCCAAGTGGGTGCAGCTAAAAATAGTGAGCCTGTACTTTCATCCTTCTACTCACAGTAGGTTTCCCACCAGTCCTTGACGTGGGGGGCTTCTTTGAGAAGACCGAAAATAATCTTTTCTCGACTGGAAGAATCATGAACAGAAAAATAACCCTCTAGCAGATTTAACCATTTATCAACGACATCTGCATCTATCCGACCCTTGAATATGGCGATTTTCAAATTAACTTGTAGCTTAAACGGTGTGGCATTTCTAGAGTAGCTGTTGGAAGCCGATGCGTCGCCCCTGAGTAGCTGCTGAAGGATCTGGGCAAATTTGTCCATCATCACGTTCCTTTGTTGCTCGAGGGCTTCTTTGAGTAAGATTTTGATAGGATCTCGTGCCCCTCACCTTTCTTTTCATTCGCCATTGCAGGCGATCGAGATTTGTCAAGATGGTCTTAGAAACGTTCGACCAGTTCAAGCCCTAACTCCTTATATCCCGACCTCATTATGCATATGAAAAGAAAAATAGAGTAAAAAATAAACGTCTCTGATATCATTGATCTGGTTTTAAATAGGAACGCAACAAATTACAGAGATAACCATAAACACAGGTATGCAGTGGAAATAATACTTCAATTCATTAATGTAAAATACTAAAATATGCTTACAAATTGAAATGGAAATAGGCTAGCTAGGGAAATGGTAGCTTATCTCTGAGAAGAGATGTGGTGGCTACATGCCTTTGAACTGTGTTACAATGAGGCTTGAAGGCCTATTTATTGTTTAGAAATAATGGAAAACCCTAAACATCCAAAAACCTAACCCTAGAAGATGAAACACCAAACTATGGGCCCTGTTTGGGTAAACTGGTACATCAACTTCTCGAGATCGTAACTTTGGCATAGAATCTCCATTTGACACACACAATATCTCGATAGAAATATCTATCTGAGAAACACAACTTTAGGAAGAGAAACGTCCATCCATGGACCCATGTTGCTCCTAGTTTTTCCAAAAAAATGTCGTTTAGGGCCTCAAAACTATTTTGGAAGTTCACGACCCGAAAAACTACTAAAAATAGTAAATTGTGCTACAATTAAGGAAACTAAAAAACCAAAAGAAACAATGGTGGGGGTCTAAGTGGACTTGGTGGGTGGCCACTAATATCCCCCTGGATCAACATTGGATCCACTCCTTGCTCCTCAAAGAACAGACTATAGAATCTCAAGGCTATGTTAGAGGAGTGAAGGTGAAACATCCTTTGCTCATACAAAGAGGGGATATATATAACCAAGGGTGATGCTTGAACCATGTGACTCTCGAACTTCCCTCATGACTGTTCAACGTCCTAAGACTTTTCAATTGACTTGAATCTTCAACTTCATATGTGCATATCTTGGACTTTCACATTACATTACATTTTATTACAAGAAGTATGCCCCATAGTAGTGATGTGTCCGAGACAAATCATTACACAAAATGCACATGAAACAGTTGACATGTACTGGTTGACTATGGTTTCCATGTCGAGCTACTGTCTCACTGAGTGATGGATGTGCTTTCGGTGTGTCGTGTCTTTACCTCCGCATGCTAAAGTGTTGCGGGGTCTTCGATGGTCTTGGTATTTTCTTAATGGTTTAGAAACATATATCCCTTTTGCTTATTGCTCAATGTGATTGGTACCTTCGTTCAATGACGAGCAAGTCTTCTAGCATGCGCTCCTTCATCATTTTTGTTGAGTGATAAAAGGTTTCTTTCTAACCCCTATTTATCCTATATTAATTATCAATCCAGGTACGATTTTTTATTTCAAGAGTGTACTCAGATTGAGGTGGTAACTTTATTAAAGAGTAATGTTTTCTAGTTTGCAGTACAGTGCTAAATACAAGAGTAAACAGATGCTGGAAAAAGAATCTAGTTGTAATTAACATAAACCTTAATGATTCGAAACTTTAATCATTCATTCAGAAAACTACAACAATTTATCTGTCAAGGATGCAGTAGTGATAACTCTTTCCTCTGTCAACTGATATAAATGAAATCAATCATAAACAATATCTGCAATTTGAGAACTTAGATAACGATATTCAATGTTCTTTGCAATTATTTACCTTTCAATCCACACTAGAGAAAATAACTAGAAATGGCAATTCAATTGGAAATTCTTACTAAAAAACACTTGCTACACTATCAATTAAAAGGCGAAAGAAAATCCTTGCAGAAAAGTAATAGTGACTAAGTCTATTGGAAAATGGAACAGTAAATCTTAATCTAACAGAAATGAATTGAACAACAAAGCTTACTCTAAATGAATTGAACGACACTCTGAAATATAACGAAACAATAAAGCTAAATAAATGGAAACACACAATGACTGTAAACTAAATTGAATCAGCAGCCTTATCCTAGCAGAATGAACATTAACCACAGGTATAAAGGAATGGCAATCACAACTATAATTGAATGGTAGTTAAATGAACAGCAATAGCAACTGTAAGTGAACCGTAGTTAAATGAACAACAATCACAATGTAAATGAACAACAGAATCTGAATTAGACAATGCAATATTATTTTAGTATGAAGAACATGAAATTTTAGGTTATGAATAATAATCTTGTTATCCAATTACGATTTTGATATAACATTGAAATTTAATCAATGTTTAGAAACAAAAGATTACCGAATAAAGCGAGTTAAGGAAATGCAAAGGAAATCAAACCACACAAATGTAATTGTAAAATAGTGATACAAGAAGCAAGTGGATCCACTGGGGTCGGGCCCTTAGCCACCAGTGAAGCACCACTGAGTTTACTCCACGCTCAGATAATGGAACAACAACTGAGTTATATATTAATCATATATGGCAAAGCTTACTGCTATTGCTCTTCAAAGAGAGTCAAAGATAAAAGTTGAGATTACAACAGTAACTTCTACCAATTGATAATAATTTCCACCCCCTGGGCTACAAGCGTTGTCCCTTTTTATAATGGCCAGGAAGAGCTATCAAGAGTACATATAAGTTTTGAAGAAGCGATCCCTCAGGATCAAGGGATCCTGAGGGATTCACTATATCTTTTATCTCGAGTTTATCATTTGTTCTTCTTACACTGATGCCACATTTTCTCTTCCTTTTCCTATATCATGTGCTTCGATATCGATCTCCTTCTCTGGATATGGCTTCCTGTCGAAGGGACAATAGTTGCTTCTACTTTGTCTTTTCCTCCTGAATAGTGATTTTCTATTTCCTTCACTTTCTGTATAGAAAAACACAATAATTAGTTATTTTATATCAATCACAAATCTCCTTAATTCTATCAGAATTATTTAACATATTACCATGTTATAATGTAAAGGAGTTATTATTCAAAGGAAAAGATAAAGAAATAAATGGTAAATACATACCCTTTCCATCGCTCAACACACCGTCCTGCTTACCCCTTTTCATGCCCACATGAAAAATGTGTAATTTACAAGCAAGGCAATTAGGGAATAGGCTAGAGAGGGATTTTCATGAAGTGGTCTAAAACCATGATGTGTAGCTAAAACTTCAAAAATGCGCCCTTTCTGCCCTTCGGGTAATTCATATAGGGCCTTATACCCTGCTGCAGGATACCAGATAATTGGACTTCAAAACCTACAACCTAGCCAATATGGGCCCTCTCTCAAGATGAGGTTACTATAGGTAACCAGGCAACCAACAACTAACTTAAAATTTTTGTAATTGAATGGATCTTTGTCCTGAACATTCTGATTGGAAGTCTTCCATCGGAGTTTAGCTGCTGCTATGGCAAGGTCTTTGATGGATAGGAAGTATTCTACCCCTTGCTGGACAGCTGCTTGGTGAATGGGTCCCAATGTCTGGTTCACACCCTTCTTTCTCATTAAGCTTCTATATTTATCCCACAACTGTAATGGGTTTTCCGGTTCAACCCTTACCCAAAGGTCTAACCTGTTTTCTTGTCTCTGAAACGTGTTATGGGCCTTTAGCCACTTTAACTGGTTAACAACAAATGAAATTAATGCTTGAAATTGGACATCATCCACAAAGGGACTTGGATTCTTCTCCATTTCCTCCTATAATATAAAGTTATGCAAATAAAATTCACAGAGTAATCACTGAACTTTTTACTCCATAGTGTTTATAGTAGTTAATGAAATCATCAACAATTTTTAATTATATAGGCTTCCCTGCCTTAACAGCCTTAATTTTCAACTTCAAATATCTTTCTAATAAAACAAAGCATAATTTTTGGTAGGGGACCTATATGCTATAACATCTGTATATAGAGAACAAAGAGTATCCATTTGACTCATGACTGTGTCTAGTCTATTTTTTACCTTTTTAACTTTTTCCTCTGCCCTTTGCCATCTATCAAAGGCGTCACTCTCTGATGAATTGATGTTCTTTACTTGCTTCTATAACTTTTGATATTTCTCTTGAGGAACAGTCTCTTCTATGGGCTTTTCTATAATTTGTTGTGCCTGTGCCAGATCCTCTTGGAGTTTTACTACCCTAGGGTATTTGTCTGTCAAAACACTTTTAGGTTGGAGATCTACCCGGATCTTCTTATTGCGACATCTGGTTTCCTTAGTTGTGTTTCTTTGTCATGAACTGTCTAGTCGGTCATGACACTAGAGGACAATGCCTCTATCTAGATGTCCTTATTATAGACTAGTGTGTCTTCCATTTGGCCCTTTGTGTCTGTAATAGCCGCATGCTGTTCCTTGCTGTCTCTAATGGATATGGGCTCGGTTTGAGTCCCTTTGGCCTTTATTTTATGGGGTTTTGTCTGGGCAGCTACATCCTCTTCTCTTGGGGTTCGTTTTGAGACTTTCCCCATTTTTAGGACCCTTATCTATTGTCTGAGTTGTTTTAATACATTTAGTAGCCTTTTCTGTTCCTTTTATAGCCTCTTGATTTCATTCATCTTCTTATTCTTTTTCTTGAGAAGAACAACTGTTTCCTTGAGTGGACTTAGCTGTTCAGCTGGGTTTTGTTCTTTAGGGACTATGCCCTCGCCCTGGCTCGTTTCCATATTTTCTGCCTGGAACACTTCTTCAGTGTTCTCTTCATCCTGATTAGGCTTCTCAGGGGAGGTGGCCCTTGTTTGATCTGCTATTTCTTATGTGGCTTCTGCTTCTACTTCTTCCTCATCATTCATCTCCTCAGATGCACTCTTACTATGATCAAAGTGTTCCTGTGATTGTTTTGCATCAATATTAAGGTTGAGAGGGCTATGAAGTTTAATGTACTCAACAATATTGGCTAGAATTTGGGCCAATTCATCTTCCTGCAATGGATTTTGTAGTGGACTTGTGCTGGAGGATACGGGAGGTTCTGCTTCTTCCCTTTCTTCCTCGTCTGAGTGCTCAGTTTCTTCCTCCAATTCCTCTTCCAATTCTTCTTCCACGTTTTCCCATCCTTCGAGTTGTGGGGGTTGCTCATCCTCTGAGCCATATATCTCTAATGGTTGGTTACTGTTATCTTGGAGACTTCCTGACATTCCCTTGCTTCTCCTCAATCTGGCAGACTATTTGTGTTTCTGTGGTCTAATTGATGTGCTCGTGGTTCTTTTTCTTTTCGAGACTGGTAAGGCCAATCCCCCATCTATTGAGAATATGAATTCTTCCCAACCAATCTGCTACTAAGCAAAACTATAACTGACTATTAGTTTAATTAACCCATGATGAATTACTACCATCTCTATATGACGAGATTTCCTTATCCTCCGAGTAGCATCATACAATAAAAAATTTAAATATGTAGGCAAATTTACAACACATTTTTGTCTTAATACTGCTAATAATTTGAGATGGTGTAGTCTTACCACATCCTTTCTCCCATCGCATCTGATGTAGCTTTGCACTATTCTGGCTAATTCTACCTAAGGCTCTCCCAGGGTTGCAGGCAGGACCCCTTTTAATTTGATGGTAAGGTTCTGTCCTTCATCCAGAACGATAGCTATGGCCTCCTAAAGTCTCACTTATTTCTGGGTCCATATTGGTCCAACAGTTGGTAGTCCCAATACTTGAGCAATTACCACATTTGTTACTATTATTTGCCTACCGCTCACCATGGAACGATCTTCCTGCAAATTCTGTAGAAATTCGATGGCCACCGTTTCATGAGACTGCTGTAGTCGGTTAAGGTAGTCAATCCATCCTGCTCTCACTAGAATTTTTCATGAAGCGTTGGAGATTATTAGCACTTGTGTTTCACTGCATATTGATCTACCTGCTATTTTGTTTAGGCTTAGCACACTGTAAATTTTTACAGAGCAAAAAAAACACAGAAATGACAATGTAACAACAAGCTGTACATATTGGGAAATGTCAATATTGTTAAACTTGCTATTTCTGAGTTCTGATGGAGTCATAGTAGCTCAAAATAAGGAGTTGACATGTATGCTGGTGTGTTTTTGAGGTCAACCACGCCCCCCTGAAATATGATAGGTCATCCTCGACTGGCAAATGGAGGAGCAATGTGTTGGACGATAGTCGTACAATAAAAAGAAAGGAACAATGTATATATCTATGACATGATTACAAAAAGCAGCGTATTACTGAAATTGAGGCTTATGATGAAAATCATGAATAGATATGGAAATTTTATGAAATTATGTGAAAAATAGGGGAGAGGACAGCTGACATAAGTAAAAATGCTTGTGCGGTCATTATCCACTTTAACCATTATTATTGATTTTTAAATGATATTTCATGTGTGAGAGGTTCGAAAGGGCTATATAACATAATCTCATTTGAAATCAAGATAAATATATAAGAAAAGGGTTTATAATGACTATTGATGTATGAAAAGTATGACTTCAATACCGTCAGCGGAGCTTTGTTGTCCACAGGTGTTCATAACCTTGACAAAGTTGCTTTTTTCACCCTTGGAACCATAATCCTTTATGTATGCCTAGGAAAGTTCTTTGTGATGCCATCATGGAGACCATTGTGCTGGCTTGGTAACCATATGAATCACAATGCCATTCACCAAGAAGGAGTGAAAGGTGGGCAGGCCAGCTCGTGATGAGACCTCCTACTCCAAGGACTTTTTTTTATTTTTCTAATATGCCTCTTCGATCATATCCCTGTTGTGGTGGCCATAGTGGGAGTCTCATTTCACTGCTTCCTTATGATCATGGTAGGCTAGCTCTTGATGAGACCCCTTATCTTTCGTCTAACAAATCATGTTAGTAATCATATATATATATATATATATATATATATATATATATATATATATTTCCTTTTTTCCTTTTTTTCTTTTTATATAGCACTTTCCTATTTATATACAGAGGACGGCTCAACACTCCTTAAGAGTAGGGATGGTGGAAGAAGTCTAAACATATCAATAGAGGAAAACATACCCTTATTCTTATTCAATGATAATGACCAAAGAGAATTATGAAGATTAAGGAAGAACCAACATGATAGAAATAATCAATCAAATTAGTTTTGGTGAAGATAAAGACAGCAAAGTGATATAAATAGTTGTATCCTTTCCCTTTTTTCTTATCGATACAAAGAAATTTCTCTAAAATAACGATTTTTCTTTGGTTTGTTCATTAGCTTTTGTGTTCTTGCATAAATGTATACCTGTGCCTTAATGTTGAGTGATAAAAGGTGTCCTTTTAACCCCTATTTATCCTACATTAGTTATCAATCCAGGTATGATTTTGTATTTCAAGAGTGTACTCAGTCTGAGGTGGTCACTTGATTAAAGAGTAATGTTTTCTAGTTTGCAGTAGAGTGCTAAATACAAGAGTAAACAGATGCTGGAAAAAGAATCTGCTTGTAATTAAAAGAAACCTTAATGCTCTGAAAGTTAAATCGTTCATTTAGAAAACTATTGCAATTTATTAGTCAAGGATGTAGTAGTGATAACTCTTTCCTCTGTCAATTCATATAAATGAAATCAATCATAAGCAAGATCTCCAATCTGAGAATTTAGACATTGATAGTCAATGTTCTTTACAGTTATTGACCTTTCAATCCACACTAGAGCAAATAACTGGAAATGGAAATTCAATTGGAAATGCTTACTAAAACACACTTGTTGCACTATAAATTAAAATGTGAAAGCAAATCCTTGCAGAAAAGGAACAGTGACTAAGTCTATTGGAAAACTGAACAGTAAAGCTTAATCTAACAGAAATGAATTGAACAGCAAAGCTTACTCTAAATGAATTGAACAACAATCTGAAATATAACGGAACAATAAAGCTAATTAAATGGAAACAAAGAGTGAGTGTAAACTAAATTGAATCAACAATCTTAACCTAGCAGAATGAACATTAACCATAGGTATAAAGGAAGAAAAATCGTAGTTGTAACTGAACTGTAGTTAAATGAACAACAATCACAATGTAAGTGAACAACATAATCCGAACTAAACAATGCAATATTATTTCAGAATGAATAGCATGACATTTTAGGTTATGAATAATAATCTTGCTATCCAATTATGATTTCGATATAACAGAGCAATTAAGTGAAATGTTCGGAAACAGAAGATTACTGAATAAATCAATTTAAGGAAATGCAAAGGAAATCAAACCACACACAACTGTAGTTGTAAAATAATGATACAAGAAGCAAGTGCATCCACTAGGGCTGGGCCCTTAGCCACCAGTGAAGCACCACTGAGTTTACTCTAGGATCAGATAATGGAACAACAACTGAGTTATATATTAATCATATATGGCAAAGTTTATAGCTATCACTCTTCAAAGAGTGTCGATGATAATATTTGAGATTACAACAGTAAGTTCTAGCAATTAATAATAATTTCCACCCTTGGGCTATAAGCGTTGTCTATTTTTATAATGGCCAGGCAGAAGTATCAAGAGTACAGATTAGTCTTGAAGTGGCAATCCCTTAGGATCAAAGGATCCTGAGGGATTCACTATATCTTTGATTTCGAGTTTATCGTTTTTTCTTCTTGCGTTGATGACATGTTTCCTCTTCCTTTTCCTGTACCATGTGCTACAATCTTGTTCTCCTTGTTTGGATACGGCTTCTAGTCCAATGGAAAACATTTACTTATGCTTTTTCTTTCCCTCCCAAATAATGATTTTCTATTTCCTTCACTTTCTGAATAGTAAAAGACAAAAATTAGTTATTTTATATCAATCACAAATCTCCTTAATTCTATCATAATTGTTTAACATATTACCATCTTAGAATGTAAAGGAGTTATGATTCAAAGGAAGAGATAAAGAATTAAATGGTAAATACATACATTTTCCATTGCTCGACAATTGCCTTCTTCATCGTTCCATGTTCCATTAATGTACATGTTGCTACAATTCACTCATGACGGGACGACATCAAATCAAAAAATATCTTCGTATAGCATGATGTCTCATTTTAAGTGTCAAGTCCAGATGACAAGGAGGGAGAATAAGACATTGAAACTACATAGAGCATAGCTCAGGCTGGAATGACAGGCTCGTGAGTACTATCGGGAAAAATTGTGAAGAGGTCACTGGGAGGAAAAATTTTGCAATCAGGGACAACAGTGACAACTATAAGGTGGAACCCAACTAGAAAAAACTGCACAATTCTTGGGAGGAAGATGAGGGAGGGTGTCTGCAGGAAATGCTAGATACTTTGCATAATTTTTATGATGACGATAGAGCATCTCACTTGGTTTCTGTCTGAGAATCTATAGAATTTTCAGGAGGGAGACATAGTCGGGTTGTAAGGGGCGCTGAGAGGAAATTCAGTGCAATTTTCGAGAGAAAGCCATGTTGTGCTGCGCGGAGCTACTAGTTATAACTTCACATTTCTAAGAGACAGTGCATGTCAAGCAGTGCTACGTAGTTTCCATAAAGAGTTCAAGGCAGGGTAGTAGTAGGTGTACCAGTCAAATCTGTGCATTTTTTAAGGACACTGCAGAGCAAGCGAGCAAGAGCACTGGCTTAGCATGATTGCACAATTTCTGCAGGAAGTGCAAGGCAGGAAACTGGTCATGTTTGCACAACTTTGGAGAGGAGAATAACCTTGGTTCACTATGTAGTGTATATTTCTGGTAGACAAGATGGAGGTTTGATAACTCATGTTTTTGGAAGCATAGAGTGGATCGGACCTAGAGACAACTTTTCCGCAATTTTGGGACACAGACAACCTAGTCACTTCTAAGATTGCGCATTTAGCTGCCAAGTGGACAAC
This sequence comes from Pinus tabuliformis, assembly GCA_031772625.1. Classification (NCBI taxonomy): domain Eukaryota; kingdom Viridiplantae; phylum Streptophyta; class Pinopsida; order Pinales; family Pinaceae; genus Pinus; species Pinus tabuliformis. Next base: position 1,442,233,192 of record CM062820.1, read on the forward strand.
CTCAAGCACTGTGCAATTCTGGGTAGTAGATCTTGATGATAGGACACCACAAACCAACAAGATAGACATGTTCTCAGTGATATTGTCTTCAATATTGAGGGCGACAAGTGCGACACTTGAGATAGACCTTCAAAGTACCATGATGACACTTGTGTAGCTATGCTTACAACTTTGTGTGTGAGTATGATTGATGTTCATAGAGTGAAGACAACTCATGCACATAAATACCAACCTTCAAAATTGCTATAAAAAGATTAAAAGGATGATAATAAATCCACATGCCAAAACAGGACCTTTTTTAACACAAGAAAAGGGTGTAAAAGACTCTACAAGAGCTCGTGGAATGAGCTCGAGTGTTTGTGACCATTAGCGGAAAAACCAAGGAAGGCTCTAAAATTTGGACGCAGGGAAAAATTTTGGATGTTGTTGTAGCTGCTACAACATGGTATTATTTTTAATGCAATCTTAGTTGAAATAGTGTTATTTACAATTTTTTCATTTTCTTTTGAATAGTGCAATTTTTTTAGATAATATTAATTTTGCAATGTTTATTTTTTTAAAATTGTGTTAATTTTTTAAGATAATGTTATTTTTTTAAATAATATTAAATTTATTATTAATGTTAATTTTTTTTAATTAATGTTAATTTTTTAAATAAAATTTTTTTAAGGGTTCACAAATCATATTTCTAGCATGTTTAATATCATAATTTGCATCCTTTATAAGGTACGTGTTTTTAAATATTTTATCCCTCACGAAGTAACATACAATATTTATTTTTCTTTCAGGAAAGTTGTTGATTTTGTCATGGGTCCAAGTATTTGGAAGTTTATGCCTTTTGAGATTGTAGAGCTTATATTTCATTGGCTTCCTTTAGCAATGGCTATAAATTTTCGATTTGTTTTTAAAGAATGGATTATTCTATTGGAAAACCTGAATTTTCTGGTTTCTTGTAGTCAATGCGCCAACAAGGAATTTGGATTTATTTCTTTTGGAATTGAAATTGAGCCTAACTTCCTTGTTGGATCTTACGTTAATGAAAAAGGACGAATATCTTCGTTGATTTTTCCTTTTGTTCATTCTTCCTATAGAATTTGATGTATGGTTGGATCGATGACTGTTTTGAGTGTGCTTGGAAGTTCTTTTCATTCTAAGAATTATTTCATAGTAAACCCTTTCACAAAGACCTTTAGAAATCTTCATGGTGTTAGAGTTGGAGAGTGGGTATTATTCTCTTTGTTGGAGAAATTTATTCCACAAAAATATGATTGTGATATGCTGAAATATGTATGCAAAAATATGGAACACATCTTTTATGTGCACTAGTGTAGACATTGTTTGGAAAAGGAAAAAACATCCTTTTGGTGGTGTAATGTCCCCAAAGGAGGCTATTTTTGATAAAGAAAATATTTTCTAGCTTTATTTAGACTAATATTACGATGATTACCCTTCGTATGCTTACACTATCTATTTCTTGGATCTTATAAGAAACGAGTGAAGTTTTTCATTTGTTCTTATCACTCACATACGATGTATGTAATTAGGATTGTATGGGAACCAACTAGCTTTTTTTGAAAACAATGGTTATACATTTGTTTGATCACTTGAAGAGATAGACAATTTTGAATTTGGCCAAGTTTCGAATGGACAAAGCTTAGAATATTTTGAAGATGACTCGGGGTTGAAATGGAGATTTGTTATTACTATCTCAATGGATATAAATAGTAAATTCCTAGGATACCTACCTTTCTGTGTAGCTAAAGGAAAGGAGCTTATGTTGGGTTATATGGAAGTGAAATTAAAGCTATATGATTTACATATTGGATTATGTACAACTATATTTGTTGATGGTGTCTCCCTATTATGAGTATATGGGTTCCATGTGCAATCAATTCAAGCTTTCAATGATGTTATTGAAAATGGAAACATTTTTCTACTTTTTTCCAAATAGAGATTCTATTGCTGATATACTACTAATTCCTGTGGATACCATAATTTAGCCTTTGAGCCTCCAAGATGTTTTTTTCTAGTCGTCGTTACAAATGTCATGTTTATTTAATCTTTCCAAACATATTTTGAAGATAAATGTAATACAAATTTGGATGTTTTACTGAGATTACTTGCATTGATCTTATATTTTGTAGATTGGACAATGCACTTTTGTGTCAAATTTTCTTATCTATATGTGGATTTTATAGAGTATTTTGCTATTGCTTATATGATATCATGAAATTGATGGTTATTTATGTATTGCAGTACTTAAAATATTGTTTATTTATTTATATATTTGTGATTTTAAAGGCTAATTGTTAGTACATAAAATTATTTAGTATTGAAATTTAGTTGATGTATCAAGTCAGTGAACATTAAGATTTGAACATGTTCAAGATCTAATATGAGATGTAAGATTGAAAATCATAATTACAAAAGAACAAAATTTTTTAGTTGAAATTTTAGGTGAACGAAAAAGAAAGCGTACTCTGAAAAGATCTATATTTCTTGGTTCACATGAAATAGCGAATCAATATTACTCAAAATTATATCACAAGAATAAGACTGTGATAAATTCCTGTAGAAGAGTCATGTATCAACAAAAGAAAACAACTTCAATACATCATCAATGTGATTAAGCCGTTAATTGTAGGTATGGGAACATGAGTAGTATCATGGTAAGAACATTTTATTCAAATGTTTGTTTTCGTGGATGTTGAAGATGTTCATATTTTTCCACTATAACAATTTTTTCTAACACTAGTCTTCTTCAAGAACTTTGTGTTTACAAAGAGATTGTTCACAGTAGTAACAACCAAAGGTCCTCTACAAACAATGCAAGAAATGGAATATTGGAAAATGGGCATAATGGTGCCAATGAATAATTTTGAGAATACGGTTTATTTGGTTATAGTAATATCCTTGCTGAAATGGTTGAGAATTTGGAACATTCTTCTAGCAATGTGGGGTGAGGTATTTCTTGCAACAACTATTTACTGAATATCATTAACCCTTCATATTTGTCTGCACTAAGTCTCTTGGAACATATAGGTTCTTCAAGTATTTTTTCTTTTCGTAGGATTTACATATATCAATGGAATATATTAATTGTTGCAAGTTTTTTTGTGCAGAACAATGTTCCAACAAATATTGGTCGATAAATAGATTTAGAATGAATAGAGTCTTATCCATTTCTCATGTTGAACCTCAACTTTTTAATTGCCAAACTTCAATAAATTGGGAGAATCATTAACTCTTCAACTATAACTATGATCAGTTGGGTGTTTTGCGGAAAGAACATTTCGTTGAAATGCTTGTTTCCCTTGATGTTTTGCATCTCTAACTTTTCATGTTTTGGAAATACAGTTAACAATAATATTCTTTTGGAACCTTGTGTTTACATGGAGCGCCTTCATCGAAGTGGAAAATTTCAGTGTTGTAGAACTGATGGGATAGATGTAATAATGCAAAATACACAGAATAATTCCATTGAACAATTAGTAACATCAAATGTTTTTTTTGATAGTAGTATGCTTGTTGGGATGGCTAATAGTTTGCAAAATTTTTCTATGAACTTGGGAAAAGGTGTCTCTTGAGGCAACTTTGTAGAAAAAATTATTATTGCTAGAGAATTCTTGCATACTCCGACTATTTAGACAAGATAGGTTCTTCAAGTCCATTTATTTTCATACGATCTGTACATTTCAATATATATTTTTTAATTACTTAATGCATCTTTTATTTTATGTCTCTTTGTAGAACAATGTTTTTGGGAGTAATGGTGGAGAAATAAATTCACAACCAAGGAAACCTTCAACAACTGAAAAAGTTCAGCTTGAAGGGTGCAATTTGCAACATAATGTATTTTTTTTTCTATTCAACTTACTGTTCACTTCAGAAATTTAACTTGCCATTTTTAATATGCATCATTTTAGCATTATGATTTATAATTTATGTAAGAAAAATGAACCCAAATGAAATCGATAAAGAAGAATGGATTCCCATCATTGTATGCAAATAAATATTTAAGTCACTGCTCCATTTAGACAAGTTATTTCACATCATCCTTAACCTTGATTTTTGTTTGGCAGAGAAAATGGAAGTGCTCACCATAATTTTAGTAGAGAGAATACTAAGGTGCATAAAAAAATTTAGTGTAGGAATGATCATTTTTTTTTGTGCAAATGTGCCATGTGTGTAAAGGATATTATCCTTGTATGCAAGTTTTGAGATGGCATGAAGGGCCCATTTGTAAAAGATGCAAGAGGGAGAAATATTCTCACTGTTTCTCTCTATTTAACAACATGGATGCTATTGAACAACCTAGGGTTATAAGAGCTTTAGCGCAAGTTGAAGATATGCTAATAGGATGAGTAAATCCAATATTGCAAGAGACACATTCTCGTGATGGGTAGTATAAACATAGTGCTCATATAATTAGTTTTCCCTAAGATGTATCTTTGATTGCTAATAAGCTTCCATGACGAGTGGATACAATTTATTTTCTAATTTGTCAAAAGACATGGTGCTGAATCAAAATATTATGGATGTTATGTGAAGAGAAAAACATGTGATGGATTCATTGATTTATAAAATTTGGATGGATAAACATTATAGGGATGTTTAAATTGATATGGATTCATTTGTTTCTTTCCGAGAAATACCAACTAATGTGTCTAGTAGGTTGCAATATGTAGATAATGATTTGGATGAAAAATGGAGGGGCAATTAGGACATTGAAACATTAGTGGATAATGTTTTTCACTCTCATCCATCATCCTTCACTTTTCACATGCCTTATTAATGTAGGGAAGTGGATCAAATAAGAAGATTCATTGAAAAAACAGATTCTAGAGCTAATGAACTAGTGCATTGGATAGATATTGGTACATTTGCCATAAATGAATATAATCCTAGAGTGTTTCTAGGCATGGAATGCCATGTTTTATTTCATAGTGGTGATGTTGATTCTTTCCATCCACGCATTTATAATGTTAAAATGCATGAATATTCTTTACATATACTTAGGCATTATAATCAAATATTTGCATGTCACCCTTGGTTTCAATATTTCTTGTTGAATATGATTATGTGGCATCATCGCCAGGGAACAACTTCTTTGTTTTTGAAGAGTAACCCATAAGAATCCAACTACAATTGTTTAGAAGCTCTGTCAATAACTTTTGGATATGTCGGGAAATAATTTGGCTAAGAAGGTAATTTGTTTTGGTTGTTGTCTTAGGGATACAAGGGATATTTGAAAAAGTGTCATTTTGAACTCATTGACATGATCACATAGTTAGGTTACCCAATGTTTTTTTTTCATTAAGTGAAACTCACACAAAATGGCCTAACTTACATTATCTTATGCCATCAAGCACACATTGTCATCAACAAAATGGGCATAAAAAAATAATTGAAAATGTTATTCAGTACTTGGATATAGTTGTTATGTATACGCAGCAAAGTTTAATATATTTTGTGAGTTGGTTCTTGAGAAATAACTTATACCTAAACACTATTGGTATAGGTTCATCCTTGTTTTTGTTTTTTTTTATGTGTTTAGAGTGATGCATTTATACTTTCAGTTAGTTTATATATTAACTATGTTTTTCTTGAAGGTATGAGTAACACCATAGAGGTTCAATGCACATCCATGGTTTCCTATGGTGGCTAATAGCTCTAAATATTGAAACACTAGACTCCACCAATCCTTTGAATATTCATGCAATGAACTTCTACTTTGAAAAATATAACAACTTGCAATCCACGTGACATTCATTGTCAAAAGTAATTGTTCCTCGAAGTATTAATGATGATTGTTTCCTTTTGAATACCTTAAAAAAAAAATCACACAATACTTATGAATATTATGTGCATTTGGTGAACAAAGTATAAATACACACAAAATGGAATGTTGATTCCTATTGAGGGAGAAAAAGTTCTATCATTTAATTTCATTATTGTGATACATGCTAGGTTTGTAATGAATTTATAATGTCTATAGACTCATCTAACAATGTGGTGAGGAAATGTTGATTTCCAACCAGTGGTTTCTTCACAGGCAGTTTCGAAATGTATTACAAAATATGCTTCAAAAGAAAAAATAAGATATGAAAGTTATCATGAAATTTTGACAATGCTTGTGAGTTCATGTGGATATGATGCATGAACATTATCTACATATAGAATATTTAATTTAGAAATGCTTATGGAGTGTGACATTGGATCACAAGAAACATGCCATATATTACTAAAGCTACCTCTTGTTCTATGTAGCCACAATTATTTTCCCTTGAATTTTGGCAAAAAAGTAGTCCAAAAAAATTAGTGGATTCTCATCAAATTTCATGCGAAAACAAGTTTGTTATGGTTTATCAATACTAGCCCCATTTTCTACAACATTTATCTTTGATAGAAACAACAAGATCATAGAGTTTGAATGCCAAGAGTAAGAAAGATCCATAAAGAACACAAGAAGTTCATGTTATTATCTGTGTGTGGAGATGATTTTATTTTATTCCAAATCAGGATTTAGAAGAGTTAGGAACATTGCATTGCAGTGAGTTTCTTTTCTACAAGTGATTTGATCACATTGCTTCAGATATAGGACTTTCAAGTGAAACTATCATTTGAGAATTGGAGGAATTTAAGATATCATGCACGTCATCTTCATCGAGCTCCTTTGCCAAATGACAGTAACTAAGAATATGTTGAGTCCCTTATCCATGAACATAAAGTTGATAGAGACTGTGAAGAGTGGAAAATTATGTCTTGGATTTTTAAACAATTTTGACATTTCTAACCTTGACAATCTTGTTGAAGTGACTGTGATATTCATTATAATTGGAAGGAAACAATGGTGTTGTTTTAGAAGCTACAACCACCCTCCAAAATTTTTCCTTAGATTTTTTTTGGAGCCTGCCTACCAACCTTTCGCAGCACCTTGTCTTGCTTCATCAAGTACACAAGCTTTAGTGTTTTTCTTGCACAAAGGTAGCCTCTCAATCACAGCTTGATGCATTCCCCTCACAGGCTGATCACCCAGACTTGGTCCAGCTATAGGCTGAGCAGCTCCCCCAAGAAATTGTGCATTTCTGGAGGGAAACCAACCTTCCGTCCAGAAATTGCACAATACTGTCTAACAACCTACCTCATATATAGGACTTTCAAGTGAAACTATCATTGAGAATTGGAGGAATTTAAGATATCAGGCATGTCATCTTCATCGAGGTCCTTTGAAAATGAGAGTAATTAAGAATATGTTAAGTCCCTTATTCATGAATATAAACTTGATAGAGATTGTGAAGAGTGGAAAATTATTTCTTTGATTACTCCTCGAAACAATTTTGACATTTATATCCTTGACAATCTTGGTAGAAGTGACTGCTATATTCATTATAATTGGCAGGAAACAATGGTGTTGTTTTGGAAGCTACAACCACCCTCCAAATTTTTTCCTTAGATTCATTTTAGATCCTCCCTACCATCCTTTCACAGCATCGTGTCTTGCTTCATGAAGTACACAAGCTTCAGTGTTTTTCTTGCAAAAGGGTAGCTTGTCGATCACAGCTTGATGCATTCCCTTCACAAGCTGATCACTCGGACTTGGTCCAGCTGCAGGATGAGCAGATCCCCCAAGAAATTGTGCATTTATAGAGGGAAACTAGCCTTCCCTCCAAGAAATTACGTAATACTATTTAGCAACCTGCTGGGCTCTAGAATTGCGCAATTCTGCCAGTCAACACTCTCAGTGAAAATTGTGCAATTTTCCCCAGCAGGGCTGCTCAGCCCATAATTTCCGCAAATATGCGTAGTAGTTAACTGCCCTACCCAGAAACTAAGAAAATCTCCTACACAGCTAGCCCAGCTCCTAGCCATAAATGAGCAGTCTGGTTAACCAGTTCCACCAGGGACCAAGGAAAATTGACTTGCATGCATGGCTTATTTTTTTCCCCGAAATAGAAAAAGGAAACATGCAAAAGGCATCCCTCAATTTAGGGATCTATTTTTAGCAGCTGGAGGTTACATGCGAAGTTGTTTTAGAAAATTTCCTCCAAGTCTCACTTTTTCCTAGATTTGTGGCATGCGCATAATGAGCTAAAAAATATATATTCAATAGATCTGAGCTTATACATTCACATCGATCTTGGAGATCTGACATCCCACATCACATCTAGGACTCTTTGGCACATCCATCTTAGCTATTCATGGATAAGTTGCCTCAACTTTTCTTTTTCAGAATTTCTGCCACTTTTTCTGTATTTGCTTATGCGAGTGTTGTTTTCTTGATTTATTTGAAAGGTTTCTGTCATTTTCATGTATACTAGTTTGTCCTAGCTCTTTTTTAGTTTTTGTCGCTATCTTACTGATGTCACATGCACGAAACTATATTGCAAGAACGATTGTCGATTAAGTGACTTGCCTCACCCGCGTGCATATTGATCGGCTTACTAAAGCTTCCATTCATGTTTGCATGCACTATCCATCACTTGTTCTTTCACTTATTGTTGCCATACATTCACTGTCATATTTTCTTTCAATTGCCCATCGACGAGTTGGGCCAACCTTGGCCTTAACTCTTCCTTCACTCACACAACATTGCACAATCTGGGGAAGGAAGGCTCTATCTTCCTCTCCAAAAATGTGCATTTCTACCTAGCATTATCCTCCAAGACTGTTTTACGCATTTATTAGTGATAGTGACTACTGGCCTAGAAAATTACACAATCCAGTCCTTGAGCGTGCAGTCACTCCTAGCTGGAATTGCACACTACATAATCCTAACAGCTAACATCCAGTCTAGATTGGGCATTTAGCAAGCTCAGTAGCTAGTCTTGCCTCCTAAACAACCTAGAGTTCCTCTCGCACAGTTTTGGCAGCCAGTCAACCATCCTCGTAGAAGAAATTGCGCAATCTGGCCCATCATTTTCCCAGGTATGTGTTGTGTCATTCCCCATATTTGCTTTTGTTTTCGCTAACATATTTCTTGCCATGTATTTTGCTTGTCTCCAGATATTTCAAGTGTTCATCCATCTCTTAGTTGTTGGAAATAATACTGAGAGGGGGGTGGTGGTAAAATTAGTATTAGAAATTCAAACAAATTTTCATTTCCATAATCAGATTCATATACACTACTTAAATTAATGGAACTCGCGTGTATACGCCACTCTGTTTAAGGAAACTAGTGTATATCCTGCAAACTTATGATTCAGTTGATTCATCATATGTTGATCTTTAATCAGTGCATCAGAACCACATAAATAGTAACCAGGTGTAGTAAGAAGAGAACATACAATCACACACATGAACACAAGATATAAGGTGGAAACCCAATGTGGGTGGAAACCACCCGTGGCAATTGTCTCTATCTTCTTTTAATGATAAGAAACTTCTTTTTACAATTTTTGTATTGGTGGAAACATATACCAGTACACAGGCTTCTACCTATATAAGGCTACAACCTTCTCTCATTCTCTAGCTTCATCTGGAAAGGAGCTACTACCCCCTAGCTCTTGTACTAGCTGATATGTTTACTAGTACATACATGCCAGCCTAAAGAAGGCTACAACCTTCTCTTTTCTTCCAGGGACCACGTTACATGAATTTTTAGATTGGATCCATCAATAACATCATTCAATAATCAAATATATCTACATCAACCAATCTCCTTTGCACCAAGCACAACTGAATCAATTAATCACTTTTACAACCCTTCAATCTGATCTTTCAGAATGTTTTAACTAGAATATAGTAACCAAAACCCAAGCCAGAACCTAGAACACTACAATAGCAAACAGACGTAGCTAAAATATATTTTATAAGGTATACACTACTTCCATGTGTTGAACCTGCGTGCATACACTCTTTTCTCAAGGCGAACCTTTGTACAGATCTGCAAATCAAATTTAAAATGTATATGTTGTTTTGATATGCAGAACAAGCGTGTATACAGGCCTTTTTTAAAGTGAACCTACGTATAGATCTGTAAATGATGATTTAAACATTACAACAATTCCATACTTCAGTTATACCCAGATCATCATATTTACAGACTACAACATGTGCTAGTTATTGAGATAAATTATAAAACCACGTAAAGATACTTCAATTCAAGCCTTAAGATCTTGACCCATCATTAGATCGTATCCTTTTTCAAGCACTAAGGTTCATTCTTGGTTCAAATCCAGCTATGCACCATAACCCAATAACCTGTACACTAGATCTTGCTCTTCACCGGATATTCAATACTTCAGTTCCTTGGCCTAATGATCTTCCGCTCCTTTTATAGTCTTAGGCCTTACTCAATACCATGGACTAGAACCACTTATGACCAATACCTTGGGCCCAATACTTGGGGTCAATACCTCGCACCAGATACCTTGGACAAATACCATGGATCAAAATACCATGGACCAAATACCTTGGACCAAAACTTATTTTTCCAAGATATACGTGCCTTGCATCCTGTGAAAGTGTGTGTGTACGTATACGTGACTTGTATATAGTGAACTTGTGTGTATACGTGGCTTGGCCAATGGTGAACCTAAGTATACCTCTCTTTCTTCATTCTGATCTAAACTATGTGCTGTTAACCTTCTGAACTGTGATTTGTCATCTGAGTGAGTTACCATCAACGACAACACTTGTGTCATAATGCCAAAAATCTCCCCCTTTGGACTTGATGGCAACCCGCAGTCACTCTCCCCCTTTTTCATCAAGGGCAAAGTGTTATGCTCCCCCTAAGTACATGCTGAATTCTCTGATATGCTAAAGAGTGTTGATTGGTCTCCATGATCGAGTCCATCCTCCCCCTGAATATAAGTAAGGTTTGCAAAAATATGTTCTAAAAGAAGAACATCACTCTATACATATATCATAATTGACCTTCCTATCACCAATGGCTCATACATACATCCATCTCCCAATCCAAGTGGGGATATACCAATTGTTTATACATGTCAAAACAAGAAACATTACATCATCCATCCCATGCATAGTGGGGTAACAAATTAGGTCATTTCTTGACCTTTTCATTAAAAAATATACATGACATATATAACAGAGGCCAAATATCTTAAACACAACCATGATAGTCATCAACAACTATCATTAGCAGCATTTTTCAATCAACATCTAGACCAACAACCATGTTCTCCCCCTGAACCTATTCCACCTGAATAAAAAACAACTGTGTGAATCTGTACCAAGATCTTCTAAGATAATTCTCATAATGCATTATTAGAAGAATATGCTCCTCCTAAACCTGTGCCAGATGATCACTGTCAGAGCTGATCATTTCGTAAAATAGAAGAGTTATCAAAGCACCATTACCAATCAGATATACATCAAGTTATCAACAACTTATGAGAGCCAACATATTTCCACATGTTATTCACAGACTGTAACCATCATCAAGCAGAGTGGATAATTCACTAAACCATATCAGACCCCTTTCTTCCTGAGTCTATCCCACTGCTTTTCTTCAAACCAACATATACGCGACTGTATCCATAGAAACTAGTGTATGTACGCGACTACGCTTCATGAAACTCACGTATAACCACCTTTCTCTCAAACAGATAAGATTTAACAGCAGGATGATGCATCAACTACTCCCAACATCTGTATGAGATATTCAAATGTCTCTCTAGGCAATGGTTTGGTGAATATATCAACAACCTATTCTTTGGAGGGAACATACTCCAATCTGACCTTTTGTTCAAGCACTTGTTCATGTAGAAAATGATATTTAATGGGTATGTGCTTGGTCATGGAATGCATGACTAGATTCTTTGAAATACTGATGGCACTTATATTATCACATATAATGGAGATGGGTGGAGTACATGTGAGCAAAATGTCTGACAATGTTTGCATCATCCAAAGGAGTTGTGTGCAGCAAGATGCAACAACCACATATTCTGCTTCAACTATAGATAATGCAATTGAACATTGTTTCTTCTTGAACCAAGACACTAATCTGGAACCCATATAGAATGCACCACCACTAGCGCTTTTTCTGTCATCAATGCATCATGCCCAATCTGCATCTTTATATGCATGAAGTGTAAGATTTGTATCTCTAGGATACCATAAACCAAAATTCTATGTTCCTTGAAGATATTTGAAAATCCTTTTGACTGCCTGAAGGTGTGATTCCTTCGGATTTGCTTGGAGTATTCCAAGTATTCCTACCGCATGCATGATGTCTGCTCAGGTACCTGTTAGATAAAGCAGATTGCCAATCATAAATCTGTAAGTTGGTTGATGTACCACTGCTAATTCATCATTTGAGCTGAGATTGCATCCTGTTACCATTGGGGTATGTACTGGTTTAGAATCTTCCATTGCGTATCTTTTCAAGATCTATTTGAGATATGTGGTTTGTGATAGAAAAATACCATCTTTATTTTGTTGAAATTGTAGACCAAGAAAATATGTAAGCTCACAAAGCAGGGACATTTCAAATTCTTGTTGCATTACTGAAGCAAAATTTCGACTCATGGCTTCTTCATTTCTACCAAAAATGATATCATGAACATACACAACAAGTATTAGCAATTTATTATTGTCAATCTTGATATATAGATTGCTATCAGCTGATCCATTTGAAAAACCTAGTTGATGGAGATATTTGTCAAGATGGTAATACCAGGCCCTTGGAGCTTGTTTTAGACCATGAAGAGCCTTTCTGACTCTGCATCCATTTGGTATACTTTGAATTTATGAAAACTAGAAAGAGCAAGGAACATTATTATGGCATCAAGTCTAGCAACAGGTGCAAAAGTTTCTTCAAAATCTATACCTTCTTGTTGAGCATATCCTTTACAAGAAAGTCTTGTGTTATTTCTAATAACTTCTCCATTTTCATGCAGCCTGTTTTTGAATATCCATTTAGTTCCTATGATATTCTTATCATGAGGTCCAGGAACTAATTCCCAAGTATTATTCTGTTCAATTTACTCAAGTTCCTCATTCATGGCCTTCACCCAACATTCATCTCTGCATACTTCATTTATATTTTGAGGTTCGGTGGAGGATAGCAATGCTAGATAGCTTGAAGCTTCTGTAATAGTTATTCTTGTCTGAAAACCTGTCTCTTTCTATCCCAAAAATTGAGTCTCTGGATGATTTTTCTGAACATACCTGGACGTAGTCTTTTCTTCTACTATTATCTCTTCTTTTGGTGCTTCATTGGTTTCCTCTTCAGAATTAGTCTGATTTTATGTGGGAGGATAATCCTCATCTTCTTCATGATCTTCAGTTTTTATTTGTTTTGGATTTTTTCATGCTTCATCAACCACAACATCAATACTTCCAATAATTTTCCCAAGTATTTTATTATAACATTTATATCCTTTACTTCGGGAAGAGTAACCAAGAAGAATATCTTCATCTGCTTTGGGTTCAAACTTACCAAGTTTTTCATCAGTCCTTTTGATGTAACATTTTCTTCCAAAAACTTTGAAGTATTTTACAGTACGGGTCTTACCATACCAAAGTTCATGTGGAGTTTGAGTGTTTTTTACCCGAACATTTTATTGCTTGAGAATAGTGGCAGCAATAAATGCAGCTTCACCCCAGAAGATTGCAAGAGTTCTAGACTCATCTAGCATAGCATGAGCCATTTGTTCAACAATCTTTTTCATCCTTTCTACTACTCCATTTTGCTTAGGAGTCCTTGTGGTGGAGAATTTCCTTTTTATTCCATGTTCTTCACAAAAGTCAAAGAATTCATCCGCGGTAAATTCCCCTCCTCGATCTGATCTGAGGCATTTGATTGTGTGATCTGATTCATTTTCAACCAAAGCTTTGAAGGCTTTTAACTTTTCAAATGCTTCATATTTATGCTTTAGAAGTCCTATCCAACACATTCTAGAAAAATAATCAATGAATAGTATAAAATATTCTTCTCCACAAGCTGAATTTTTCCTTGATGGTCCACATAAATCAGTATGAACAAGTTGAAGAGGCTTACTAGTTGATCCTTCCATTTCAGGGAAGTGCGATCGAGTCTTCTTACCAAATTGACATGATTTGCATAGTCTATTTTCTGGAATGTTGATATTAGGGAGATCAGGAATAGCCTAGAATCTGCATGCTTTTCATATTTGAGAGAAGCTTAGATGCCCCAATCTTCTGTGCCATAGCAAGTGTTCATCATTCTTGCTTAGATAGAACTGTTGTTGTCCTTTCTTGAGTATGTATAAGTTGTTTGGAGTTCTTATACCTCTGATGACAGTTTCTCTTGTATTAAGCTCATGAACAACACATCCATTTCATTGAAATACAACTTCATTTCGTTGATCACACATTTGACTGACACTCAATAGGTTATGCTTTAGACCATCACAATACATAACATTCCCATCTTTAACTTTTTCTTTTAAGAGAATAGAGCCTTTACCTTCTATGACAGTAGGAGTGTCATTCCCAAATGAGACCTTCTTTTCCTTTTCTAAGGCATTATATGAATGAAGTTTTTCTTTGTCACTTGTCATGTGTTTTGAGCATCCACTATCAATGTACCACTGATTTTCCTGTCCTTCTGCATATAAGGCTATACCACATATTTCTATTTTTGGCTCTTTATTTTTCCATATTTTGGGATCTAATGGAGTTTGATCCTTCTGAGATGTTTGCCGAAATTTACTCCAGCATACAGATTCTTCATGATTGAAGTTGTTGCAGATAGAGCATTCTATTTAATTTTCAACAAGAGAAAAGTTATTGTATGAACTTTTCATGATCCTTGTCACATTACTTCGTGCTTCTCTAGTCATGATGGTCTTGTAAGCAACACATTGAGCAACTTTGTATCCAAAGTTATGACAGGAAAAACATTGGCCATTAAAGAAATTCTTGCGATTATCAAATCTACTAACCCGATGATTGTAGTTTCTATTGATATTCATTCTTGAAGCAGATTGATTATGATTTATTTGAGGTTGGTTGTAGCTTTTGTTCATCCTTGAAGTAAATTGAGCCTGATTTACCTGGTGATCTACTTTATGCCTTTGCTGACAATTGTCAAATTGTTCACTACTCTTTGTTGCATCAAGATAGCTTTTAGTGAAAGTTGACGGCTTCTATGCTTGAGATGCTTCTTTATTATATCCAAGAACTGTCTTTATCAGAGGAGAATGCTACACTTTGACAATTTCATTTAAGGTTTCTGATCCTTTAGCAAATCTAAGATTGAGAGCTTTTGTTTTCTCAATATCCTTTCTTAGACCCACAATTTCACATTCTAGTTTTTCATTGTGTTTTTCTCTTTCAGCAAGTTGGAATGTCAAAGTATCTATAATCATATTCTTTTCTTTTGAATAGATTTTGAGTTTAGATATTTCTTCATAAAGGTCATCTTCATCTAAAGCGTCTAAGAAATCATCATCTTCAACAGCCACCAGAATTCTATAGTCATTACTATTTTCATCTTCATCACTAATTGAAAAGCCATCGCTAGTTTCATGCGTATAGTAGATCTTCTTACTTACACTTTGTTTTCTATTCCATTTTGCAGATTCCTTACCTTTATCAAACTTATCTTTATGAGGCTATTTGGCAGCATAATGACCAACTCTTCCATAAGCAAAACATTTGAAAGTTAGTTTAGCTCTGAATCTTCTGGAACCCCATTAACGGTTCTTGACAATGTTTTCTTCTTCTTCTCCTTCTGAAATACGTCATGATTCATTGAGTTCTTCTTTTCTTGAAGCTTTAAATGCGGCTTCTCTCATATCTGATGGACCTCCTTTTCTCATCTCAAAAGTGGTTAAGATTCTATGTAGCTGTGTCATAGTAATAGTATGAAGATCCTTCTTTTATTCTATGGCAGATACTTTTGATTCAAACTTAGCAGAAAAGGATCTTAAAACCTTTTCAACTAAAGTACCTTCTTTTATCTCTTCACCCAAATTCTTCATGCAATTAAAAATCTCATCTATACGTAAGAAATAACTAGCTATACTTCCATCATTGTGCATTTTGAGAGTTTCATAATGAATTCTAGGACTTTACAATTTTGCACGTTTTACCTGAGAGTCTCCTTCATAGCTTAGAAAAATTTTGTCCCATATTTCTTTGGTTGATTTGAGCTACATAAGTTTGACAAATTTTGATTGTGAAAGACTTCCCAATAATGTATTGGCAGCGTTGGTTTCCGCATCTGTAGGAACTGTTGATGGGAATGTATATCTTCCTTCCACAATTTCGCAGACATTTGTTCTAAGAGATTGAAGATAGGTTGTGGTTCTTACATTCCAATAAATGAAGTTTCTTCCATCAAAGATTGGTGGTCTAATGGATCCCTCTCTTTCTTTATTACTCATGATGATGGATCTTCCTTCAAGTGATCAAGCTTCTTCTGAAAGACTCGCTCTGATACCAATTGTTGAAAATAATACTGAGAGGTGGGGGGGGTGAACAAGTATTAGAAAGTGAAACAAATTTTCATTTCCATAATTATATTCATATACACTACTTCAGTTAATGGAACTCGCATGTATACGCAAATGTGTTTAAGGCAACTAGTGTATATCCTGCAAACTTATGATTCAATGAATTCATCATATGTTGATCTTTAATTAGTGCATCAGAACCACATAAACAGTAACCAGGTGTAGTAAAAACAGAACAGACAATCACACACATGAACATAAGATATAAGGTGGAAACCCAATGTGGGTGAAAACCACCTGCTGCAATCGTCTCTATCTTCTTTTAATAGTAAGAAGCTTCTTTTTAAAAATTTTGTACTGGTGCAGACTTATACCAGTACGCAAGCTTCTACCTGTAGAAGGCTACAACCTTCTCTCATTCTCCAGCTTCTTCTGGAAGGGAGCTACTCCCCCCTAGCTCTTGTACTAGCTGATATGTTTACCAGTATGTAGGTGCCGGCCTACAGAAGGCTACAACCTTCTCTTTCCTTCCAGGGATGACGTTTCATAAATTTTCAGACTAGATCCATCAATAACATCATTCAATCATCAGATATATCTGCATCAAGCAATATCCTTTGCACCAACCACAACTCAATCAATCAATCACTTTGACAAACCTTCAATCTGATCTTTCAGAATTTTGTAACCAGAATATAGTTACAAGAACCCAAGCTAGAACCCAGAACACTACAACAGCAAAAAAAAGTAGCTAAAACATTTTTTATAAAGAATACACTACTTCCATGTGTCAAACCTGTGTGCATATTCTCTTTTCTCAAGGTGAACCTGCATATAGATCTAAAAATCAAATTTAAAATGTATACACTTTTTTGATATCTAGAACAAGCGTGTATACGTGCATTTTCTAAATTGAACCTCCGTAAAGATATGTAGATGATGAGTTAAACATTACAACAATTCCAGACTTTAGTTATACCCAGATCATCATATTTACAGATTACAACATGCACCAATTATTCAGATAAATGATCAAACCACATAAAGATATTTCACTTCAAGCCTTAAGATCTTGACCCATCATTAGATCTTATCCTTCATCAAGCGCTAAGGTTAATTCTTGGTTCATATCCAGCTATGCACCATAACCCAATAACATGTACACTAGATCTTTCTCTTCATCAGATATTCAATACTTGAGTGCCTTGGTGTAATGATCTTCCCCTCCTTTCATAGTCTTAGTCCTTACTCAATACCATGGACCAAAACCACTTAGGACCAATACCTTGGACCCAATACCTGGGGTCAATTTCTCGGACCAGATACCTTGGACCAATACCATGGATCAAAATATTGTGGACCAAATATCTTGGAGCAAAACTTAGCTTTCCAACATATACTCGCCTTGCATTCTGTGAAAGTGCGTGTGTATGTATACGCAACTTGTATATAGTGAACCTCCATGTATATGCGGCATGGCCAATGGTGAACCTACGTATACCACTCTTTCTTCATTTTGATCTGAACTTTGTGTCGTTAACCTGCTGAACTGTGATCTCTCATCTGAATGAGTTGCCACCAAGGACAACACGTGTGTCATAATGCCAACAATGTGCAATCCCAGTAGCCAAAATCTAGTCTGGATTGTGCATTGTGCAAGCCCAATAGGTAGTCTTGCCTACCAAACAACCTAGAGTTCCTTTTGCATAGTTTTGGCAGCTAGTCACCCATCCTTCTAGAAGAAATTGTGCAATCTTGCCCATCGGTTTCCCAGGTATGTGTTGTGTCATTCGCAAAATTTGTTTTTGTTTTTGCTAACATATTTCTTATCATGTATGTTTCTTGCCTCCAGATATCTCAGGTGTTCATCCGTCTCTTAGTAGTACCAGATCAATGGCTTCCCAGAGAGATGGATCATAGGACATTGATGGAAATGGAGCTCGAGCTACAGTTGAGTGAGTGTCCTCTAGTCTACCAATCTATGAAGATAAATAGTTGTATCTAGATAGGGACATCAAGGTAAAGTGCTAAGAGGTCAATGAAGCATTTGCAGGCACTTTTGAGGAAGGCCTTGAAGATAGTCAAGTGTATGTGAACATTCACAAGTCTGGCTTATACCGGATAGCATGCAGATACCCCACATTCGCATGTGCAGACATGAAATACTCTATCATCTCTCACACTGATTGCAAGACGATGAACTTGAGTAGTGTCAGTGAGACAAAGCTTGCGACCTTCTCGGCATGAGATTATGATGAGATGTATCAAATGTCAGAGCCGATGACTGTCATGAAGAATCCATTCATCTTACCCAACAACAGTTATAAATCCATAGACATTCTAAAGAACTAGGTAATGGAGCTAGCTAAATTCAGGTTGACACCCAACTAGATCGGCAATACAAAGATACTGAGGAAGGCATATCAATAGTTGGAAATATTTTCTTGTTTATTATATGGCCAAGCAACCATGGAAACCTTCCCATAAAGTTTGGTGATCGCACTAGACAAAGTTGCTAGAGAAGGAAAGCCATGTAACTCATCCGGCATATTGGCTCACGACTTAAAGGAACAAGTAACAAAGGCTTGACAGTCACCCGGAGGTATGCATGCAGAGATCTACATGTCCACCTACATCTTAGATGAAGTTTGTGCCCGATAGAAGTTCTTGGGTTTAGAGTGGGCATGGTCACTAGCAGAGATTGTTGTTAACACATATTTCAATTTTTTGTTCGAATGCAGCTTCAGAGGGATAATCACACGACTGTCCGATCATTTTGTCACCCCTATTTACAAGATGATTTTTGAAGAGGATCCACCTTGCATGTCAAAGGAAGAAATGGAGGCATTGTTAGTCATTTTTGATTGGCATGCCTCACCATCTGAAACCTTCATCCAAATGTTCATCACGGAGAAGCCTCTACATGATCTACGAAGTTTTCCTTAGACGTACTGGTCATGCAAGAAGTAGCATATCACATACCAGCAGGATTGAAAACTAGACTGCATCAGAAGAAGAAGGCATATTGGCCCGCTCTTCTATTGCACATTAGGTTATATGAAGTTTGAAGTATCAAACAAGAAGATGTCGAAGTAGAACTGATGAAGAAGTACCCATTCGTCCTCTGAAGATACAATCCGTATGACCCACATTGCATTGTGAAAGATCACTGCACGAGAGTTCAGCTCAACTGGATCCATTGGGCACTTCATTGGGCCGAGGAGGACCCATGGAGATATTTCTACTGTTTCTTTAGACCTAATGAACAGGTCGGGGTTTGCCGTTGAGTGGTTAGTGAAGCAACATGAAGCAACATCACAGAGAGCACTAGTAGCACCAGTAGCATTAGTAGTAGCAGAGGCAAGCATACCAGCATGCGACAAAGGTAAGAGGAATATTTTCAATCGCATGGAGGAGGAGCAAAGATGCAAGTTTCGAGCAGATCCACTTGTAGAGCAAGCGACTATGGCTATAAAGGCAAAGAAGAACTAGCCTGACAAGCGAATCATGTGAAGGAAGACGAATAAGAAGAGAATGGAAGAAGTAGAGATGGAGTTGCATGAACTTAGGGAGCAACTCTGAAAGGAACAAGAGTTGTGCAAATAGGAGTGGGAAGAGAAAAAACAATAGATACAACAGGAGGTGCAACATGTAAAAACATATGAAGCAACGCCCGTACAGGTAGTTGATTCATCAGAATAGCTGGCATCAGGAGAACAAGGGTGAACCATTGCAGGGGCAAGACTTCACTCATGAGATAGAGCAAGCACTGGAGCAGCATGAGTTGGAACATGACATCAACCTCATTTCTCACCACAAAGAGGTTGACTCACTGCTTCAATGCATCTAGATGATAAGCAAGTCTTGAATGACCAAAGAGGCACTGAGATACTTGGTGATGAGCTAGAAGAAGAGATGCACAACATCTCATTCGTAGAATCCCGACATAGAGTTGTGAAGTCTCACAGAGTGTCAACACCAGAGGATTATACATCTCCTGCACAAGTTGAGGAACGAGTGATCTTGACTGATGTGTGCAAACATCTAGCTGCGTTGGCTGATGCAACCAAAGTGCATGCTGAAGCCACTAGCTCAAGTGTTCACTTTCTGATAGCTGAGAATGAGATAGTGGCAAAGGAACTATAAATGACTAAGTAAGGAGGAGACTTGATCATAATGTCCACTCGAGCCAAACTAAAGATGGAAATATTGGATGAAGTATTGTCCCTTGACACAATTTAGAAGCATTGTACTCCAAGTTTGGTACTGTGCACAAGGCAGTCGTCTATGTCAACAGATGGCAGTAGCAATGTGCTAGAAGAGCATGTACCTTGATGAGCTTTCATGCTCCTATGGATGACATGAAACATGGACAATGAAGTACAAGGGAGCCCCACTTCACTTGCCTATGATGGTGAGGGTCAATGCAGTCGAGTTGAAAGCACGTATATGGAATCGGGTCCGAAACTATAAAGATCTCCCGTAGTTCATCACTATCATATAGGCTTTCCATGCATGAGTATTCAAGAGTATGGATGTTGTGGTGTGCACACATGCGATCCCATCTATTGCGACTCTCACCCAGGTGAAGACAAATAAATTCAGGTCTGGCTCGATCTTGGCTCATATTTTGACGAGTTGATGCACATTGCCACAAGCCTAGACTTTTCCATCAGTACAGACATCATGCACAAGTATGTAGCTAGTCTAGCCACATTGAAGACAATTTTGTGGATGCTTTTAGAAGAGTTGGACAGAGGAGCCTGAGCAGTGTACTCGGACGCTATGGAGGAAAGAGTTATGTTTTGGACAGATGTCACCACGGAGCACACAGAAACCATCAAGGACTACTGATCTTGGCATCAATATGTTACTGTTGATTAGCATGAGGATGTTGTGGAGTTTGACTTCCATGGTGGTCTATGTCAAAGTGATGTCTCACATGGCTTGCTCAAGCCATTTTGTTTCACATGGGTACATGTGCATTGTAATGCTAAGTCATGTCAAGTGTAAGTTAAGTGTCAATAGTTGGATGTAAGAGTCATAGAGTAGGTAAAGAGTCGTGATGGTAGTTGAACTATCACAAAGGGGAATGTCAAGGGTCACCCCTCTCTTTGCTATAAATAGTCCCTCGTAACTCATTGTACAGGCGTTTGGTCAGCCAAGCTTCCGATAAGACTATCTTGGAGAGAGCTTGGATAGTATTGTAATGTGCCTTGGGTGCTCCACTGCATGGAGCTAGTTCATCTCTTTGGAGGAGTAGGTGGATGTGGCTGTAGTGTTCCGCTATTGGGGCTAGCAGGTGTAAATGGATGTACTATATGAATGGAACTTACACTTCTTTATATAATAAGAGCCAACACGTTTCATGCATATGTTGTATTGTATTCCAACTGTCTTGTTTAGTATAAATGGCATATGTATTTTCTTTCTTACACATGCATGTATGGATTGTTCCATATGAGTATGTATGAGTATTTCTGAAATGTGTTGATTGGTTTAAGCATCACTTTTGATTGCCAGCTTACTTGCTTTCTAGCTTGTGATGTATCTTCACTCGTGTTCCCTTCACATTCGAGCACTATTACAAGTTGACAAGGGGTGCACTCATCTCAACCCACTTGTGTTAAAACCTATCATGCACCTTCCTTGACTCACTGCAGCAATCACACCCTTGGTACCAACATTGTTCTCTTACTTGCCTCTGTGTGAAAACATCATCAAGGCATTGCTATATTACCCACCGCTAGGAATCCTACTCCAAATGGTGTGAGGTCTAATTGGGACTTCTAACCAGGGAGATCCCCTGATATGTTGGGGTGTCTAGCACTGTCAACATTTATGGCGCTAGAAGGAGGGCCAGATGACAATATGTGTCCTCTCATCTAGTTTTGAACCTTTTCTTACCTTTCATGGATTCTTGCACTCTTATCCCTCCGCGATGTTTTCTAGATCATGAATATGTCACCATCACGGGGGAGTTTTTCCATTTCTTGTCCATTTACATTTATGATGGTGAAGACAAAGTGGCCTGGCCTACATAATTACATGACATTATTTCCATGCTTCATGAGGAAGATGGGTGTTTTGACGAATAGTTCATCTTGCATCTTGCACACACACTTCGCGAATCTCGACATCGATGGCTGCTCAGCCTATACGCTAACAACATGCACTCGCTTGAGAACTTATGTGATCTCATTGAAGAAACTTCCTATCATTTTGATCCAGACTATCTTAATGAAAAACTGATAGAGCAACAGAAGGCTCCGCATGAATCAGTTATGGATTTTTGGCAACACTTTTGTGAGTTGTAGTTTCAAGCTCTGAGGAGCCAGATGAAATTTGCCTATCTTTGGGACCAGTTTGATTATTTCCTTAAGAAATCTACTCTTCCCAAGAAGAAGTTTGAGATCAAGCCTCTCTCAACATTCTTTAGTGAGGGAGTTGTTTAATCTCATGTGGATGTGGTCACCATCTTGACTAATTGTTTGCCTTCCCCTCATTCAGCAGCTCCACCACCATCGAGCGATGTTGAGGATCATGCTCGCACACATGTTCTTCTTTCACATCCTCCCAACATCACTTCGTTGAATTTTCATGCAAATTTGGTTGTGAGTCCTTCGAGTTCTCATATGCATTTTGTTCTATGACCTTCGCCTTCACACTCGGATGTTCCTCTAGATGATACTATCTTGTGCTTGTCCATTCCGTCCTCTTTACCTATTGTGAATGAGGAACAAGCCACTAACAGAGTATGTGTTGCACAATCAGCATGCATTAGCATTCATCAAGAGTATGAGTGGTAGCTTGTGCATCAACACTCGGTGAAGGATGACTCCCTTCCATCTGAGCCCCCTCCATTCTTTCCTAACATCTTTGGTGAACGTTCCATTCATGATTTAGCATGTGTGTCTTCATCCACTGATGTACCCATTGTTGATCACCCACAAGACTCACTGGATGTTGCTTCAACATTTGATAAGGGAAAGGATAAGTTATTCGTTGAAAATCCACTTGATCTTTCATTTGTCCTTTCTGGAAACGCAGAGGATGAGTCTGTTCGCTTTTCATCTACCCCTCTGTTTGATTCATCTGATCATGAGCATGTCAATGAATTCATTGATTTTTCTGATCATGGTGGTCATCACCCATTTGTTTCCATATTTGATCATGATAATGACTCTATTGCAGTTGATCTTTCGAAGCCACCAGTTTGTGATGATATATCTAATGATGAAACTGAAACACCCAAGACCATTGAGGCACCTCAGCCTGAGCTGATGGTTATGTCAGTTCCTCATTCTATTGGGGTTAGTCTCACTTCCTATCATGAAACTATTCAATCACCCAAGGCTCCTCATCACTCATATGTATGCATTGATAATCCATCTCACGCAGAGGTCATACTTCCTCCACTCAAACTACACAATCCCATCACTCATACATTAGAGGAATCTAACATTGCAAGAACTTGTTTACGACACAAGTTATCTTTGTTTCTTTCACTTGCTTGCATGTGACTGTTAAGAGTGTGCTTATGTTTCAAAGTTTCATGCAGTGTCACACAGAACTATGATAAGTCCACATACTTCTCATCATGAACTTACACTCACTTATTTCCTGTGTGCACTTTGACACACAAAGTGTGGTTGTCTTCATTGTTATATCTTTATTGCTTGATGTTTCACACAACTGGGTTGCTCACAGACCAAGCCTTCACCAACATGGGTCAACCAACACACTGGTGGCTACATTGGAAATATCACTTCACTTGATCAGGCCCTTGCACTGTTAATGTAGGAGTCAGAGTAGTGTATTCATTCAGTCAATTTGCTTGCATGCTTGTTTGCTTACTTTCTTTTCTTCCATTTTCGCTTCTATTCTTGCTTTGCTTTGTTGTTCGTATATTTTGCTTGTTTCATTCATAGGATAGTTTTGCATGAAGCCATGTTTGACTCTTGAAATGAGCTTGGTGAAGTACAAGAGGGCTTGTACATCTATCATTACTTGGTTGTCTGTCATCTTTCCTCTATATGAAGAACTTGTTACTTTTAGTTCTTGATATGTTGAAGGAAAATACATATTGTTCGAAGTGAACCTTGGTGAAAACACAATGCGTGTGCACTAACTAGTGTCACCTTCTCTAGTCAGTTGTTTTTGGGTTAACCCTTGTCAGCTCAGTCAAGTAGAGTAAGGCAAGGGGGAAAACCTTAACAAGAATGTCAGAGATATAATAAACTACTTCCCTATTGGAACAACCTCTTCTACTCTCAATAAGTCATGATCCCTCTTTCACCTCTGAAATGAATAAGTGCTGTGCAAAGATGAAAAATGGAAAATGAAAAAAATGAAAAGTGAAAAAAAATTCAAAAATGAAAATGAATAAGGTGAAAGAAGAGAAAGGCTTCCTCCATAGAGAAGTGATGCAAGTAACTCCGTCAGGGGTATTAACTATGATCGATGGCCATGGAGCCATGCTTTTCTTCCTATGTGACTCTGCCAGGGTACTGTCTAGGCCTGCTGGTAGCGGAGCAACACCAAAGATGAAATTAAGACTCTGAAGACTATACTGCTTCTATACCAATATACCCCTCAACTGCAATTGAAACAATTGTGTTTCGTTGGCTTAGAATGTGTGTCAATCGACCAAGAGCTTAGTAGATGCTAAATCTTACAATCAAGCTAGTGAGAAGCAAAGATGACCTGAGAACTGAACAATACTTCCGTAGGTGTTAGACTTGCTATTCACAAACAAGGTCCATTTTGAGAGCTGGAGTTCTACCATTGTGTCACCAAGTGTTGTAGCAGCTACAACCACCCTCCAAAAATTTTCCTTACCTTCTTTTTGGACCCTGCCTAACAAGCTTTCGCAATACCTTATCTTGCTTCATCAAGTACACAATCTTCAGTGTTTTTCTTGCACAAAGGCAGCTTGTCGATCAGGACTTGATGCATTCCCAGCACAGGTTGATCACCCAGACTTGGTGCATCAGGAGGCTAAGCAGCTCTACACAAGAAATTGTGGATTTCTTGAGGGAAACTAGTATTCCCTCCAGAAATTGTGCAATCTTGTCTGGAAGACTGCTATGCTCAATAATTGTGCAATTCTGCCAGTCACCACTCCTAGTGAAAATTGTGCAATTTTTGCTAGCAGGGTTGCTCCACCTAGAATGTCTGCAAATCTTAGTAGCGGTTAGCTACTCTGCCTAGAAATTGTGCAAATCTCCTGGGCAGCTAGCCCAACTCCCAGCCAAAAAAGCACATTTTTCTCAAGAAGTTGAGCAACTTCATTGCATGAGCTGTCCGCTTGACCAGTTCCACTCGGGACTAAGGAAACTTGACTTGCATGCATGGCTTGTTTTCTTCTCAGAATAGCAAAAGGAAACATGCAAAAGGCATCCCTTGATTCAACTATTTTTAGTAGCTGGAGGTTATATGCAAAGTTGTTTTAGAAACTTTCCTTTAAGTGTCACTTTTTCCTAGATTTGTGGCATGCACGTCATGAGCTCAAAAATTATTTATTCAATGCATCATAGCTTATTATTTCACACTGATCTTGTAGATCTGGCATCCCACATCACAGCCAAGACTCTCCGACACATCCATCTCATCTATTCATGGGTAAGTGGCCTGAGCTTGTCGTTTTGTGCATTTCTGTCACTTTTTGTGTATTCAATTGTGTGAGTGTTGTTTCCTTGATTTCTTTGAACTCTTGCTATAATTTTCATGTATACTAGCTTTCCCTAGCATTGCTTCAGTTTTCATTGCTATCTCATTGTTGTTGCATGCATGAAATTGTTTTGCATGAACAATCACTGATTTGGTGACTCGCCTCACCCGCCTACATGTTGATGTGTTTATTGAATCTTTCATTCATGTTTTCATGCACTGTCAATCACTTCTGCTTTAACATAGTGTCTCCATGAATTCACTATCATATTTTTTTTCAGCTGCCCGTTGGCGAGTTGGGCCAACCTTGGCCTGAACTTTGCCTTCACTGAGACAACATTACACAATATGGGGAAGGAAGGCTCTGTCTTCCTCTCCAGAAATGCACATTTCTGCCCATCGCTATCCTCTAGGAATATTTTGCGCATTTCTAAGTGATAGTGACTGATGTCCCAAAAAATTGTGCAATGCAGTCCCTAAGCCTGTAGTCACTCCTAGCTGCAATTGCGCATTGCAAAATCCTAGTAGCTAGTCTATATTGTGAATTGCATAAGCCTAGCCACCATCTTTCCTCCCAAACACCCAAGACTTCATTTTGCACAGTCTTGGTAGCCAGTCACCCAGGCTCCCAAAAGAAATTGTGCAATCTTGCCCATCACCTTCCCAAGTATGTGCTGTGTTATTCCCCAAATTTGCTTTGGTTTTCGCTAAAGGATTTCTTGTCGTGCATGTTGCCTGTCTCCAGATCATTCATGTGTCCATCTGTCTCTTAGCAGTACCAGATTAATGGATTCCCAGAGAGTGGGATCATAGGACACTGATGGAAATGCAGTTGGAGCAACATTTGAGCGAGTGCCCTCTAGTTTACCAATCTATGAAGATACAAAGTTGTATCTAGATAGGGATATAGAGTTGAAGTGGCAAGAGGTCAATGAAACATTTGTAGGCACTTTCGAGGTAGGCCTTGGAGACCGCCAGGTGTAGGTGAACATTGACAAGTCTGACTTGTATCAGATTGCGTGCAGATACCCCACGCTCTCATATACGGACATGATACACTAGATTGTCTCTCAAACCAATCTCGAGATGATGACCTTGAGCAATGTCGTGGGACAAAGCTTGAAACCTTCTAGGCACGAGATTATGATGAGAGGTATTATATTTTAGAGCCTCTGATTGTCATGAAGACTCCGCTTACCTTACTCAACAATAGTGCAAACTCTAGAGACATTCTAAAGTAAACAAGCCAGACCAATTCAGGTTGACACCTAATGAGATCTACAAGACAAAGATACTGTGGATAGATGGTCATATCTTCTTTTCAATTATATGGCCAAGAAAGCATGGAAAGATTCCCAAAAAGTTGGGTGATCGCACTGGCCTAAGTAGCTAGAGAAGGAAAACCATGTAACTCATTCGACATATTGGCTAACCAGCTAAAGGAATGAGTAATGAAGGCTTGACAATCACCCAGAGGTATGCGTGCAGAGATTTACATGCCAGCCTACATCTTAGATGCAGTTTGTGCCCGACAAGAGTTCTTGGGTTTTTACTGGGCATAGTCACCGACGAAGACTACTTTGAACACATATTTCAAGTTGTTGTCCAAATGCAACTTCGGAGGTGTAATCTCACAGTTGTCTGATTATTTTTTCACCCCTGTTCACAAGATGATATTTGAACAGGATCCACCTTGTATGTCAAAGGAATCAATGGAAGAATTGTTAGGCATTGCTGATTGGTATGCCTCACCATCCGACAACATCATCCAAATCTTTATGGTAGAGAGGCCTCTGCATGTTCTACCGAAGTTTTCCCTGGATGTATTGTTCATGTAGGAAGTAGCAAATGACATCTTGGTAGGATTCATTGCTAGACTACATAAGAAGAAGAAGGCACCTTGGCCCACTCTTCCTTTGTGCATTGTGTTATATTAGATTCAGAGTATCAAGCAAGTGGATGTCGAAGCAGAACTAATGAAGAAGTACCCATTCGACCTCTGAAGCTACGATCTGTATGACCCACATTTCATTTTGAAAGATCGTTGCATGAGAGTTCAGTTCAACTGGATCCACGAGGCATTTCATTGGGTTGAGGAGGACCCATGGAGATATTGCTACAATATCTCCAGACCCAATGAATAGGTCGGCTATACTATGGAGTGGTTAGCGAAGCAACATGGAGCACCATCACGAAGATCACCAGTAGCACTAGTAGCAATAGTAGCGGTAGAGGCAAGCATACCCATGTGCGACAAAGGTAAGAGGAACATTTTCAATCACATGGAGGAGGAGCAAAGATGCAAGTTTCGAGCAGATCCACTTGTATGGCAAGTAGTTATGGCTATAGAGGCAAAGAGGCACCATCACGACAAGTGAATTGCATGAAGGCAGAGGGATAAGAAGAGAATGGAAGAAGTAGAGAAGGAGTTGCATGAGCTGAGGGAGAAACTCCAAAAGGAACAAGAGCTGCATAAACAAGAGTGGGATGCATAGTATCAATAGATACAATAGTGGGCGCAATATGTGAAAATAGATGAAGAAGTGCCCATACAAGTAGTTGATTCATCAGAACAGCTAGCATCAGGCGAATAGGGTGAACCATCATAGGGGCAAGACCTCGCTCATGAGATAGAACAATAACTTCAACAGTTGGATGCAAAAATGGAGCAGCAGGAGTTGGAACAGGATACCGACCTCATGCCTCATCACAGATAGGTCGATTCATCGGATTTAATGAATCTCGATGTGAGCAAGTCTCGAATGACCAATGAGGCATTGAAATCCTTGGAGATCAGTCGGAAGAAGAGATGCACAACATATTGTGCGACGAATCCCAACATAAAGTTGTGCAGTCTCATAGAGTGTCAACTCCGAAGAATCATACATCTCTAGTGCAAGTTGAGGAATGACTAATCATGACTTATGTGTGCAAACATCTAGATCCCTTGGCTTATGCAACCAAAGTGTATGCCGAAGCCACTAGCTCAAAGGTTTTCTCTCTACTACCTGAGAATGAGCGAATGGTGAAGGAACTTCGAATGACCAAGCTAGGAGGAGACTTGGTGACATTGTCCATCCTAGTTGAACTGAAGAAGGAAATACTAGATGAATTATTGTTCCTTGACACAGCTATGCAAGCATTGTACTCTAGATTT
This sequence comes from Pinus tabuliformis, assembly GCA_031772625.1. Lineage (NCBI taxonomy): Eukaryota > Viridiplantae > Streptophyta > Pinopsida > Pinales > Pinaceae > Pinus > Pinus tabuliformis. The sequence goes on from CM062820.1 coordinate 1,442,262,415, forward strand.
GGCCATGTGCATAATACATTTGTCCATCTCAATGAATGGTAGCAACGATGTGCTAGAAGAGCACGTATCTTGAAGGACCTGCATGCTGTCATTGATGAGATGCAACATGGACAATGAAGTGCAAGGAAACCCCACTTCAATTGCCTAAGATGACGAGGGTTAATGCGGTCGAGATGAATGCATGTATCGGGAGTCAGATTTATAACTAAGAAGAGCTCCCGCAGTTCATCATTAGCATACAAGATTTCCATGCACGAGTATTCAAGAGTATGGATATTGTGGTTCGAACACATGCAATCCCATTTGTTGGGATTATCACCCAGGAAAAAGACAAAGAAATAGGTCCGACTCGAGCTTGACTTGTACTTCGATGACTTGATGTGCATTGCCACCAGCTCAAGCTTTCCCATCAATGCATACATCATGCACAAGTATGTAGCTGGAAAAACTACATTGAAGGCATTGATGTGCTTACTTCTAGAGGAGTTGGAAACAGGAGCCCGAGTAGTGTACTTGTATGCTATGGAGGCAAGAGTCAGGCTTCAGACAGATGTCACTGCGGACCACATGGACACCATCAAGGACTACCAATCTTGAAATCAATATGTTACTATTGATCAACATGAGGATGTTGAGGACTTGGACTTCCATGGTTTTCTAAGCCAAAGTGATGCCTTGCATGCCTTGATCAAGCCATTTTATGTCACATGGGTACATGTGCATTGTAATGTTAAGCCATGTCAAGTGTAAGTCGAGTGTCAATAGTTTGATGTAACAATCATAAAGTAGGTGAAGAGTCATGAGGGCAGTTGAACGGTCACAAAGGGGAATGTCAAGGGTCACCCCACCCTTTGTTATAAATAGTCGCTCATAACTCATTGTATAGTGTATTGGTCAACTAAGCTTTCGATAAGACTATCTTAGAGAGATCCTGAGCAATATTGTAATGCACCTTGGCTTCTCCACTGCAACAAGCTAGTTCATCTCTTTGGAGGAGCTGGCGGATGTGGTTGTAATGTTACATTATTGGGGCTAGCGGGTGTACATGGATGTACTATATGGCTGGAACTTACACTTCTTTATATAATAAGAGCCAACACGTTTTATGCATATGGTGTATTGTACTCCAATTGTTTGTTTACTCTAAATTGCGTATGTATTTTCTTTCTTATGCATGCATGTATGGACTGTTCCATATGAGTATGTATGAAGCTTTCTAAAATGTGTGGATTGGTTTAACCATCACTTTGGATTTCCAGCTGACTTCCTTTCGAGCTTCTTATGTATCTTTGCTCGTGTGTTCCCTTCCCATATTAGTATTGTTACAGTTTTCCAAGGGGTGCACTCATCTCAATCCAACTGTGTTAAAACCTCTCATGCACCTTCTTTGACTCATTTCAACGATGACACTCTTGCTACCAACAAATTTATCTTACTTGCCTCTATGTGAAATCGCGGTCAAGGCATTATTGTATGATAAGGTGCTGGGACTCCTAGACAAAACTGTCAGAGGTCTAATTGGGACTTCTTACTAGGGAGACCCCATGACATGTTGGCAAGTCGAGCACCATCAACAGGTGTATAACACAATATTACAACCAACTATTCATTTTATAAAAGATTCCCATTCTACGATTGTTCTCAATAACGACTCAATTTGGGAGAAAATAGTGTCACCTTTTTCTTTCTCGGAGAAACAACGAGCCTCCTTTGAAATTGTTATACACCACTTTGTTGCTGATGGAAACATTGATGATTTGAAAATGATTATTCAAGGAAATACAACATCTAGAAATTATTCTCTTATTCATTGTATTTCTCATTCTCTTTCTACTTCTAAAATGGATGGTAGATTTCCACTCTTATTTCCCACTCCAACTGCCAAAACTTCTTTTAATATACATGGAAAAATAATACATTTAGCTTTCAAAATTCTTGTAAAATATATGAAACCATTGCATTGTGGAAATTAGTTGCTTAACAAAGTGTTGTGGGGAAAAGTATCCGATGCGGATGACACTAACCCTTTCTAAAGGTGACAGACTTTAGCAACAACTGAATGACAAAGTTTTCATGTTCATCTTTATAAAAGCACAGAGAGAATAGAAAGAGGATCGACCAACCTGGTGTCTTGCGCTTAGTCGATCCTTGTCCTTCTCGCTTTGTATCCCGTTCCCAGCTCTTTACTCTCCAAGCCGATCCAGCTACACACAGAATCTGCACAACAAAAGGGAGCAAACTACGAGATACAAGCAATCATAATTGAAGCATGGATTAGGTTGCATCAAATATACATGTAAACACAAAAGCATCTATGTAAAACAAGTATATAGAAGAACATGCAAACTTTATTGATAGAAAGTAACAGGGTTCCAGAGGAAGTTACAACCAATGATGTTGGCCCCAATCCAGCAGCACCTCCTCGGTAGCAAGAACTCTCTTCTTCACCTCTAGTAAAACAATCACCCAATAATCCTGGCAGTATACCAACAGCACCTCCTTGCTTATACAAAATTCCCGCCTCTTTAGACCTCATAGAAGAGCTCTATATATAGGAGAGAAGAGGAAAGGATGAGTCAGCTTGAGACTGACATGAAGCTGCCTTGTGTCCTCTCCATCTTCAGTTAATCTTCAGTTCCTGTGTCCACTTGGAGATCCTTGCTTACACATGGTGATCAAGTACCTCTTACTCATCACAGGGCGAATCTCATGACCCAAGTGTCAGTTTGGAAGCTTCCTGGGCAATTGACACCTTGCAGGATGACTGTGCCACTTGGCCAATCTCGCCCAGCGCAGGTAGCCTTCATTTTTTTTGACTTCCAGCGCAGGTACAGAGTGGGACAGTTGCAATACAGCGCAGAAGCTCAGTTAAGCAGCTCACATGATCCAAAATAAGCCTGTTCTGAAGTGTTTTCAGGTGGAGAACTGATTGGAAGTGCTGTTGATTGATGACCTTGTTCTTTTAGGGGTAAGAACAACATGTTTAGGGACTGAGGATCCCTGTAATTATCGACATTTCCTGCTCCTTGACGCGAGGCACAAAAATGTCTATAACAGTTGCCCCCTAAAGTATGAGGCCGTTAATCGGATGAAATGCTTTAGCTAGAGGGTCCGAAGTTCGTTCCAGTGCTGAGGAGAGTGCCCTGTAATACAATACAATACAATACATTATCTTTCATTCATCATTATTCTCATGATCTAGCTGAGGCGGGTATTCCCATGCTCAGCTTTCTATAAATACATTTTGGTACATATGACAGATGATCGTCTGAAGACAGACTGATAATCTTCCGCTAAAATTATCATCCTTTGAGGAGGATGATCATCTGCTGCAATGATGTACATGGCAAATGCTTTTATATTTCCTGAATATATATCGCAGCCCAGATGGATGAAACTAGATCCGGGGTCTTCAAACTCGTTCGATCTTCACTCTAGGTACAAGTCGATCCATGTGAGAATTACGCTGAAGTCGAACATGGAAAGACATCGCTTGATTACCGGTCAATAATGAAAACCGTTAACAAGCGCGAGAGGAATCACCAATAATGACGATGACCCTCAAGGTACGGCAGTACAATTCACGTGGCGTGAATAAAGGACTTGGCGTCGAACGCCACGCAAAATCTTCTGGTCGAAGGTCATTGATGTATACCTGTCGCCGGAAGTGAGAAACTTGCCATTGAGGCATGCAAGCTTCAAAGTACTGATGGGGGTGTTCCTAGATCGACTTCTTGGATAATGAGCTGAAGTCGACAAGAAGTGATCTGTCAAAGGAGGGCCTTGATGAATCCCACATCAATGACACGGAACAGAGCTAATGATTTAGTGGAGGTGAAACAAACTGTGACATATGATTCAGGGTGGCGATCATGAAATGGATGAAGGAAAATGTATGGTAGTGGATGGGACACGGTTGACACTTTCTGAATGACCCCTCTTGAACATATAACGACACTGATGTGATGGATCGGTAGCATTACCCCGAATGGATGGTGTGGCGAGGACCATGGTGATGAAACCGGTGAATGAGACAACCCAACCCGATGTGATACGGAAGAAAAGTGTCATGTTCAAGAGTGACTTGCTACCTCTAAACTTTGATGTTCTCCCAATTTTTCCCCAGTCATTTCTGACCAGTACCTCTTTATTTTTGTCAAGCTTGAGGAGGATAACATATGCTTGTTCTATAACATGCCCTTCGGGCAAGCCCATCGCTAAGATTTAACGAGCCTAGCGATAGGGAAACTCGTTCTCGTCTAAAGACAAGTTTGTCGCTATTTAACCATTTTAACGAGTCTAACGACAAGGAAAACTCGGTCCTTTTCATTTTTAGAGAGTCTAAAAAGGTACAGAAAGTCAACTCCATAATTCCTTTTTCGTCAGCTAATCCCTTAAGTCCGAAAAAGTATAAAACAATACAGAAGGGATGGCTGTTCGGTATTTTTAACGAGCTGAACCAGGCAAGCGCTCGATCCTTTTGTGCAATAATCCCTCAAGTCCAAAAAGATTAAAATTTAGAGGAGGGATAGCGTTCCGGTCATTTTTAACGAGCTGGAAGGCCAAAACTCGGCAAACTTTTCATATTTTACGAGTCAGTGAAAAGAGCTGAAAGAAGACTCGTCTTTTGAGGAACGAGTGATAAACAGGGATAGCTACAGATTCCAGGTACAGGTTGGAATTTCCAATCACGGCAGTGTCACAAGGATGGCTAGGTGAAATCACTCTTCGCAGCTGTTTCTCAAAAGAGGTAAACACACCAATGGAAGTGAATGATCGGCCAAATGAACGGTGGAGGTGGTGGATAAAAACACGATCAAGGTTCTTATGGCTAATGAATTTACGATCTCAAAAGGTTATTTACCGGTTCATTTTTTCCATGAGCTTGAACTCTGGGGGAAACATTTGCTCACACTTTTCTATTTTTTAACGAGCATAAATTCAGGCCTAAAACTGCTCGAATTTCGCGTTTATTTTTTAACGAGCATGAACCATATGCTAAAACTGCTCGATATACCAGTCATAAGAATGCCTCCTATAAGGACCAATTTTTTATAGAGCTTATGCCTTACTACAGCTATGCTCTTATTTTGGCAAATTTTACTTCTGCCCCACAGGCTTTCTTTCATGTAAGTTTGGAAACGGCTAATCTTAAAACCAGATAAATAACCGCCCCTAGCTTGCACTCCAGAAAGTTTGCATGCCCCCAGGTATAGGATAGAATTTCAAGGTTGCCCCTCCTCTCTCCTACTTCTGCTTTTCTTTGGGTGTTCACAGTTATTTGTCATCTTGCTAATCTAATGCTAACGATACTTGTCTTCTCGTTATTTTAAGGGGTCTTACGCAGTACTCAGACTTCCTGTCGGCCCACTTTTAACAAACAGCTATTGTGACAATAGAAGAACACTACTCAAAGATAAAACATTGGTATTATCGAGGGAGGCCTGCCTCTTTCTTATTATCCGAAGAGTGGTTCTATTCGCTGCCGCAAATCAATCTCTTTCTTCGGCGGTGTCTATCATTGGGTTGTCCAAAGATGGTTACCCTCTGTCACAACAATACGGTCTCCTTCTTAGTTTACTGCCCCTGCTTATCCTTCAAAACATATGTTTCGATGGGCGAGGCTTGAATTTAAAGATGGTGACTACTTGTTACAATAAGGGAATTCCTACTTGGGCATTGCCCACTTTTTTAGACAAAGGTGAATGATTCCCAAACACATAACTTTAACAAAAGATCATTATTCCAGAACAACCCCACTTCCTTCGGACGGGGTACGGACTAGTCATGTTCTCCTGCGGAAATTCTTCCTTATACCCGGAGTTTCTTCTGCCCGAAGCAGACCAGGGTGCATGCCCCCTGGGTCCTAGTCTTTCTTTCCGAATTACTCGCGCTCATCGGGAAGGAGGACTGGGGGCGGAGGCGAATCTTGAGTGAACAGACCATTTAGGATTGGTATTTGACTATTTGCGATGCGAGATCCCGGAAATGAAAGCTGGTCTACGAGCTTGACCACCCTTCCTTCGTGTGGAAAACACATTACTCTAAAGAGTGAGGAGACTATCGCTCCCATGCAATAAATATAGTCGCGTCCAAGGAGTAGGTTATAATCCAAGGGTCCTTGAACTACCAACACGTTCATCCTGATGGTCTTCCCCTTCAATGTAACAGGTACATCGGGGAGGATTCCTAATGGTTGACTGGTTCCTTTATCAAAACCTGAGAGATTTCTCAACTCAGGTAAAAGCGCTGGGGAACCCAGTGCTTTCCAAGCAATAGAGGAAAGGATACTCACAGACGCCCCTTCATCAATGATAGTACCAGCCATAACCATTTTATAGATCTGGACAATGATTCTAAATGGTGTACTGGCTGGTAACCGGGGTCTGCCTAGTTGATTCCAATCAAAGGATACAACCAGGTTGCTTGGTGGTGGGACCGAATATACGGCCGGATACGACTCAGATGATGTTCCTTCCTGCGATAAAGGAATGGGCGCATTGCCCGGATGCTCGTCGGAGTCGGTGCTGATAAAGAGAACCTGGATGGTGTCATCCTTGTTCTCATCAGTGAGGGTGTCACATGAAGACGACACTTCGGTGACGGTGTCATTTGAAGTCGGGTCTTCAATGACGGAGTCATTGGACGATAGAACCTTTGAAGGAAGAACCGGGTCAACTGCCGTTTCGACCTTTAGACTTTCGTCTGGTCTAGATTCGGTAGGTTCATTTTCAATGACCGACACATCAGCTGACCACTTGAGTGGTTCAACTGGATTTTCAACTATCGAGGGATTAGGCGCGAGTTTTTGGTATCCAGGCGGAAGTTGCACCGGTGACACCGGGCGATCTTCCAAAACTCTCTTTGCCTCATCTAAGAATGGACATTTGTGGATGGCATGGTGACCTTCACACAATAGACAGGGTGATCTTGGTCCCCTTCTTCGTCCTTCACTCTCGCTAGTTGAGGGAATGCAATCAACTTGACAACCAGAGGTTGATGCTACCGGATTGTGCAACCTCGGGGACCAGTCCCTTAGTATCCGGGGAATACAAGGACAATCACGATGGAAATGGATCCCTTTGCAAATGACACATGGCGATTTAGGCCCGGTCGGTGCAGTGTGTGGGTTTTTGTCAGTTTTCTTCTGCTTGCCCCCAGTCGCCTTCGCCAGAGGCTCCTTCTGCTTCTTCCCTTTCTTCTTCTTTTCCTTCTTCTCCTTGGGAGGCTGACTTTTGCCGGCTCTACCCTGCGAAGATGAAGGATCAGAGGAAGTATCACAAGAGGTAGAAGGCTGGTGGGTAGTTCTAGATTGTTCTGACAGTTGATTCGACTGCTCAGGATTAGTGGCGATTTGGACAACATTAGTTGAAAAGAGCCAAACAGGAAGGCCGATTGTCAATCCTGGAAGTGACAATGTAGCCATATGAGGCGCACCAACATCTCCCCAAGAGGAGAAGGGATTTGGACTTCCGCCAAGGTTACTTCCTTGGTTGGTGGGCTCCATACTTTTCAACTGAAAGATCAACGTGGGAATAACAGGTGATTATGTTCCGCTTTAAAATAAGTTTTATTTACGACGCTTTTAGACACAAACTTGCTTTTTCATGTTTTAAGAGTCGAGAAAAAGCTAAAGATGACTCTAGTCGCCTTCGATGTATTAACGAGCCCGAAGTGACAAATGCTCGGTTGGACCTTTTCAGTTATAGAGTTTGAAAAGGGCCAAAAGAAACTGCTCTGGAGATCTAGGCAGAGGGTGTGCCAAACCTTTCACGAAACCACAGAATATGTTTTACGGTACGGGTGGTCGATCTTCGTGAATGCTGTGTTCACTGCATCGCGATCAGTAGGGCGGCCGACACGGTTTCCTAAGGATAAAGGATAAAAGCCTATAGGGGTCTCCCAATATACGCGACGGTACGCGGGAGCTCAAATCCGTGTTAGTGCCACCGACTCTCAGGAGGAATCACCCACCTTCGTAGAGATCGACAGTCACTATGTTTAACGACGCCGGAACACGTCTCTACCTAGACCTCTAGATGTTTGCGTTAAATTCCAAAGCGTTGTTATGTAAATTGAGTTTATTTTAATGTTGATCTTCCTTAACAATTTGCCTTTCAGGTTCGCCACGAGATGTATATATACAACTTCCTATATGCAATCTAAGAATGAGAAGCAAAATCTTTTCAATCTTTCAACTTTGAAAACCTTAATCTACTTGAGGAAAGAGCAAGACACAACTTTTTCCACAGATCAAAGAACACACACTAAAATGCACATTTTCCTAAATCGTCAAGCATACAGTCAAATGCAAAATGCACAATGCATGTATTTCTTTTCGTTATCCTTAATGTTGATGCTTAACAAAAGGAAACTGTTGTATGATTTTTGAATCAACTTTCAAGTAAAAATAAACAAGCTTGTCCACAATCAAAAGAACACCTTATGAAAGACTTGTTTTAAATACAAGAAAAGTATAGATTCAAACCATAAAGTGAGAAGCAAACCAATCCAAAACAGCTATGAATAGCAATAACACTAACTCATAAGATCGCAATCTAAGAGGCCACAGCTACTAGGTTCGCTTTTCACAATGGGAAATTGTAACTGAAACAAGAAATACTGAAAGAACGTTTACAATTTCATCACACAACTGAGGCGGAATAATGTCAAGGAGATAAGGTCTACAGCAAATACAATAACCAGCAAACAATCAGCCAAAAACAAGTGCAAACAGGGCCAAGACACAAAGGAAGAGCTGAGCTAGACTAAGGCCAACTGGACCAGCGCAGGCACTGGTCTGCCAATCTCACTCTCAGCGCAGTTCCCGAAGGGAGCACCTGCACTGTAATGCAGACTGCCTGTGGACAGCCTGCACTGACTTGCGAGAGTTACGTCTGCTAAGAATTCCGGGTCATAAAAAGCTCAAAAATGTACTGTTTTGATTGAAATAAAATGCTATGGGTTAAGTACAGGCTAAGGGATGATCAAGAGGATAAAGATCTATCACAAAGAGTAAGGATTCATCTGTAGATTAGCTCTTTAAATCTTGAATTTGCTCAGCAAAGGAGCAAGAGTAGCAAAAACCCTCTACTTCGCTTTTGATAGAGTCAAAAGCTTTTCGATTCGGTACTCCTTTCTTCAAGAAATGAATAGCAAAATACTACAACAACAAGATACTAGGACTTCCCCAGTGGAGTCACCAGTTTGTTGTGGGGAAAAGTATCCGATGCGGATGACACTAACCCTTTCTAAAGGTGACAGACTTTAGCAACAACTGAATGACAAAGTTTTCATGTTCATCTTTATAAAAGCACAGAGAGAATAGAAAGAGGATCAACCAACCTGGTGTCTTGCGCTTAGTCGATCCTTGTCCTTCTCGCTTTGTATCCCGTTCCCAGCTCTTTACTCTCCAAGCCGATCCAGCTACACACAGAATCTGCACAACAAAAGGGAGCAAACTACGAGATACAAGCAATCATAATTGAAGCATGGATTAGGTTGCATCAAATATACATGTAAACACAAAAGCATCTATGTAAAACAAGTATATAGAAGAACATGCAAACTTTATTGATAGAAAGTAACAGGGTTCCAGAGGAAGTTACAACCAATGATGTTGGCCCCAATCCAGCAGCACCTCCTCGGCAGCAAGAACTCTCTTCTTCACCTCTAGTAAAACAATCACCCAATAATCCTGGCAGTATACCAACAGCACCTCCTTGCTTATACAAAATTCCCGCCTCTTTAGACCTCATAGAAGAGCTCTATATATAGGAGAGAAGAGGAAAGGATGAGTCAGCTTGAGACTGACATGAAGCTGCCTTGTGTCGTCTCCATCTTCAGTTAATCTTCAGTTCCTGTGTCCACTTGGAGATCCTTGCTTACACATGGTGATCAAGTACCTCTTACTCATCACAGGGCGAATCTCATGACCCAAGTGTCAGTTTGGAAGCTTCCTGGGCAATTGACACCTTGCAGGATGACTGTGCCACTTGGCCAATCTCGCCCAGCGCAGGTAGCCTTCATTGTTTTTGACTTCCAGCGCAGGTACAGAGTGGGACAGTTGCAATACAGCGCAGAAGCTCAGTTAAGCAGCTGACATGATCCAAAATAAGCCTGTTCTGAAGTGTTTTCAGGTGGAGAACTGATTGGAAGTGCTGTTGATTGATGACCTTGTTCTTTTAGGGGTAAGAACAACATGTTTAGGGACTGAGGATCCCTGTAATTATCGACATTTCCTGCTCCTTGACGCGAGGCACAAAAATGTCTATAACACAAAGAAAAAAAATAATCACATTGACATAAATTATCAACCTAAGGAACATCTTTTTGTTTCAGGGAAGTTTGCAAAATATATCCAAGAAACTACCAATAACTAACATTAGTTCTACATGATTAGGTTCTACACTGTCAAGCTCATTCGATGAGAGATAAAACGTAAGACTTGAAAAACAATAATAAATTTAAAAAGAAGAAAGTAAATGACATGAAAAGGAATTATGCTAATCACAAAACATGAAGAAGTACTAAATTAAACCACCTTGTTGAATTATAAATTTAACCTATTTCGCCCAACATATTTCAAATTCTAATCTAGAGCATTAAAAGAAATGAAATCTAGAAATTGTAGGAAAAAACAAATATGGAAAATTTAGTAGCCAACAAATTACTTTTAAAAAAAATGTAATTTATTTTAAGGAACAACAATTTAAATTCAAAGAAACAAGTACACAACTAAATTAATTTCAATGTTCAAGGAAACACTTTATTTGAGGTAGTCGTCCCAATTTCCTAAGAGTTTGTTTTGCCTAGAAAAATAATCCTAGTCAGATTACAAGTAGACAATTATAAAAAAAAATTGATGCCTCTTTTCATTAAAAAATAGAAATAGATATAATATAGCTCTGAGCTTTGCCTTTAATTCAATAATTTTCCATCCTTCTCTTTGATTTTTTTCTTCATTTAAATACACAAAGAGAAAAGGAAAGTTAGGACTAAATTGATTAAAAAATCATTTCCATTACAAGTGTATATTGTCCGCAACAAATTAATCAGGAAGATCATGTTTAAAATATCTCTCCATCATGATTCACCTAGAATAAGTTGAATATTCTATTGCAATTGAAAGAATTTGGAAAATGACCACAACAACAAATCTGAGAAAATCACTTCAAAATCAAATTTTCAAATGCTAATCATTGGGAAACTAATTTTGTATGTTTTCTAATTTCTTAATAATAACCTTTAATTTATTAAAAATAAAGGAGAACAAATATTATTTACCGACAAGAGCACAAATAATTGTAGAAATTTTGAACAATTTAACACATATTCAATGGAGATTATCCTGATCATGTACTATTGTGGAAAACATACACAATACATAAGCTCCTCTACGTTGATCATCAACATAGCAGCATCAATAACAATAAAACATCAAGAGCATTCACACATTAACACAGTATGTATCCCAGGGAAAGCATCTCGCTAAAAACCCCAATTATCTGTATATTAATGATTGAGTCATGTAACATTACACAACATAATACTTCTCACAAGTATATCCACCTCTGTTACACACAATACAGCTCAGATCTGATCTCCAAATCTCCTCCACTGCTTGCCTACCTCCACTGCTCAATACTTGCTCAAGAACTGATGAGAATGGCTCACCAAACTCGTTTTTCACCTGCAAAGTAGTCACTCACACTTTGTTGGACGTGAACACAAGCTATAATGTGGGAAAATACGTGAGCAAACTCATTGGCATACTCAATCCCTTGATTGTGCAAGATCTAGTGCACAACTATAGTCACAACTGATAGCAATCTGATTCTCTACCACCTGTCCCTGTTGAACTAAACATGCACTGACATGCAACTGATTTAACTGATGTATTCATTAGTTGTATTATGAGTTAATAATTTGTGAATTAATTAATAACTAATTCACCCAACTCATCTCTAGCCTATTTGCCAGTTAGACTAAATACAACCAGTTTAACAAAGCTAAACTGAACACAACTCCATCAACTCCACAATCAACTCCACCAAACTCAACTGATTGAGTTCTAACTGAAGTCATGCATGCAACAACTCAACTGACTCATAAGAAAAGCGTATTTCATTCTGACAGCTGCATGTGCCACCTCTGTAGCTCAAACTGAAGTGCTCCAAGAGAATAAGATTAAGTTTATAGTCCAAATATTATTGTGAGATAATAATATTTGACTTTTCTATTTTTGACAGCCAGTCTAAAAATAGACTTTGATCACTCACACTATGATCACTCACACTTTCATCAAAAATAGAAGTCCATCTATTTTTTCCCAACTTGATCAGTCATCCATAAACAACAACCTGCAATCCATAGACATGATCTATATGTCTAAAAATAGACATAGTCTAAAAATAGACTTGCGCCAAAAATAGCCTGCGGGCCCACTTAGTGAAGGTGACTCTTTTCACTAAGCTCCATCATCTTGTTGCAATCTCAACACTCCCTCTCGACAAGATATGGATTATCAGCAACCCCTATCCTGCCTCGGTGGTACTCGAATTTGCTCCTGGTGAGAGCCTTCGTCAGAATATCAGCATCCTAATCCTCCGTTGGAATGTACGAAAGTAACATGATCCTCCGCTGCACACAATATATGATATGATGGTACCTGATGTCAATATGTTTAGATCTATCATAAAATACAGGATTAACCGAGAGTTTAATGCAACTCTGGTTATCACAGTAAATCACAGTAGGATCCAAATGAGAACCGAACAAACCAACTAGGATCTTCCTCATCCATATAGCCTCGCATGCAGCCAAACTTGCTGCCATATACTCGGCCTCCGCTGAACTAAGTTCCATGGATCTCTGTTTCTTGATGTACCAAGAAACTGCTGTCGATCCAATACTGAAGACCCCTCCTGATGTGCTCTTTCTGTCTGTTGGGCTCCCTGTCCAATCTGCATCCGTGAAGCCACATAGCTTCACCTCATCCTCCTGTCTGTACCACAAACCATATCCTGATGTGCCTCTCAAGTAGCGCAATACATGCTTGCCCGCCTTCCAGAAGAGCTTGGTAGGCTTAACCATAGCTTGTGAAAGCTGGTTAACTGCATAGCATATATCAGGTCGTGTATTGACCAAATACATCAGCGACCCCACCAATTGTCGATAAACAGTGGCATCCACTTCTTCTCCCGAAGTGGCATCCTCCTTCCTCCAACCTCCAGGAAGAGGAGTATCAACAGGCTTGCAGCCATGCATGTTGAACTTCTCCAGTATCTCCCGAGCATACTTGCCCTGAGAAACAAATAGTCCACCACTGCGCTGCCATATTTCCAATCCCAGGAAATAGTGAAGGAGGCCCAAATCCTTCATCTCAAACTCTGTAGCAAGATCCTTCTTGCATGACAGTATCAATAGCTCATCACCTGTTAGAATCAAATCATCAACATACAGTACAATGATAAGCAACTTACCCTCCACCACAATCTGGTATAGGTTCGGATCCACCTCGCTCTTGGAGAATCCATGTCCTGTGAAATAGCTGTCTATCCGTGTGTACCAAGCACGTGGTGCTTGCTTCAACCCATACAACGCTCTCTTGAGCCTGCACACATGCGACTCGCTGCTGAAGACTTCAAAGCCTTCGGGTTGCTCAATGTACACCTCCTCCTCAATGACTTCGTTGAGGAATGCAGTCTTCACATCCATCTGATGAATGTGCCATCCCATCTGCGCTAAGAGAGAAAGAATCGTCTGTATGGAAGAATACCTTGCGACAGGTGCAAAGGTCTCCTCATAATCGATCCCCTCAATCTGTGAAAAGCCTCGGGCAACAAATCTTGCCTTGTACTTCTCCACACTCCCGTCAGCTGCCTGCTTAACTTTGTAGATCCATCTCGAACCCACCACTGATTTCCCTTCCGGTCTAGGAACAATCTCCATGCACTGTTTCTGACAATAGAATCATACTCTTCCACCATGGCGTCTACCCATGCGGGATCCTCCACAGCTTCCTCGAAAGAGGGTGGCTCAATCACAACACACTTGCTCATAAGATCCATGTATCCAGTGTACCAATCAGGTGACTGTCTCTACCTGCGTTGGGCTGTAGGCGGTCCTACAACTTTCTCTGCATCTTGAGCCAGTCGCTCAGCTTCTGTCAAGCGCTTTCGCCCTCTGATGGTTGGCGCTGCATGAGTGGTCTCTTCCACTCCATGAACCTCGTCCTGTGGCTGATCCACATCCTGAAGCTCATCCTTAGGAACTAATAGCTCCTCCTTTGCATGCAAGTGTAGCTCCTTCTCAAGCGAACACTTCATGGCTTTCTCCTCCTGAAATTTTATATCCCATCGCACAACAGTTTTACCACTATCTGGCAAATACACATGATAGTTGTGGGGCGTATCAGTGTACCCCACAAATATCCCAACCTCTGCGGTCGGCTCCAACTTCTTCCTGGCATCCTTTGTCACATGCATGTAAACGTTAGCACCAAAAATCCTCAAATGAGAAAGATCAGGCTTCTTACCAGAATAAGTCTCCTCAGGTGTACTCATGCCAAGTATCCTATGAGGACAACGGTTCTGCACATAAACTGCTGTATTGCATGCTTCTGCCCACAAGTGAAGGGGTAGGCCCTGATCATGCAACATTTCCTGTGCAGCACCCACAATCGTTCTATTCTTCCGCTCAGCTACCCTATTCTGCTGTGGGTTATGGGGAGCTATGAGCTCTCTATGAATCCCTTCTGTCTTGCAGAAATCGTTGAACTCGCCCGAGATGTATTCACCACGATTATCGCTCCTAAGAGCCTTCACCTTCTTCCCCGACTCCTTCTCGACCAGTGCTTTGAATTCATAGAACTTTGAATATGTCTCTCTCTTCTTCTGCATGAAGAAGATCCAACACTTACGAGAGAAATCATCAACAAAAATCACATAATACCTGTGTTTTGCTGTCGAAGCAACTGACAAAAGTCCACACACGTCTGTGTGAATTCTCTCAAGGATCGTCGTGGCGCAACTATCCTTCTCATGAAAGGTGGCTTTCACAAACTTCCCCAAAGTACACCCCTTGCACTAATCTGACTGCGCAAGTGTGCCTTTAGGAAGCCCTATAGTGATCTGCTGCAGTATCTTCAAGGCTCCATGGTGAAGGTGACCCAATCTCCTGTGCCACAACTCGCCATCATCCCGGCTCACCAATCCTTCTGCCTTGCCTGCCATTGCTGTACATCCATCTACATGCAACTGATAAAGGTTCCTCACTCGAACCCCTATCCTCCGGGTCTCACCAGTTGTCTTGCTGCGCAGGAAAGCCTTTCCCTCGCTGAAAACAACATCATACCCCTTGTCTTCTAACATCGCCACTGAGATGAGATTCTTCTTCAATCCTGGAACATGCATGACTTCCTTCAATACAAAGGGTTTACCAGACTCCCTCTCAAAGGAAATGGTACCGATACCGATCGCACTGTATCTACCATCATCGCCCATCTCGATGTGCACTCCAAGATCTTTGTCCTCCATATCAGAGAAAAATCTCTATCTCCCGTCATGTGAAAAGACGCACCACTATCCAAGAACCACACTGATCCCATCACGCTTGAAACCAAGCATGCGATCAATGAAAAATCAAGCTCAAACTGAGAAGCTAAGGCCTCTCCCCCTGCAGATCCAACAACTTTCTTGTTCTTCTTCTTCTGCGGACAATTTGTGGCATAGTGTCCATGCTGGTGACAGTGAAAACACTTCACCTTGGACATATCCTGCTTCTTTCCTTTCGCACCAGACTGAGAAGCTTTCTTGTTCTTCCCCTTCTTTGCTTTGGCAGCCAAAGCGCAATTCTCTTCATCAGATACCTTTCATGAAGATCCATTCTCACCTTTATTGTTTCTGAGTTTATCCTTGAGCGCCAGGTCGCTCTTGCTTTGGAATAACATTTGCAATCCGTTGAAAGGAATTTCAACAACACTGCTACAAATTTGATTTCCACCAGCTCAAACTCAACTGCTTCCGATCTAAAATTCGTGAGAACAAAATATTTCTCGTACAGAGATTGACTGTATGGGCTTTTACCGGATATTTCACCTTCCAAAGGAAGGATGAATCCAGAGGTTACCTGGCCCGATTACAGGCTCTGCCTAGAGAAATAGAATGTAAACACTTCCTGAATAGTAGATCTGATGATCAACAGCTCTAATACCATGTAGAAATTTTGAATAATTTAACACATATTCAATGGACTCGATTATCCTGATCATGTACTATTGCGGAAAACATACACAATACATAAGCTCCTCTATGTTGATCATCAATATAGCAGCATCAATAACAATAAAACATCAAGAGCATTCACACATTAACACAGTATGTATCCCGGGGAAAGCATCTCGCTAAAAACCCCAACTTTCTGTATATTAATGATTGAGTCATGTAACATTACACAGCATAATACTTCTCACAAGTATCTCCACCTCTGTTACACACAATACAGCTCAGATCTGATCTCCAAATCTCTTCCACTGCTTGCCTGCCTCCACTGCTCAATACCTGCTCAAGAACTGATGAGAATGGCTCACCAAACTCGTTTTTCACCTGAAAAATAGTCACTCACACTTTGTTGGACGTGAGCACAAGCTATAATGTGGGCAAATACGTGAGAAAACTCATTGGCATACTCAATCCCTTGATTGTGCAAGATCTGGTGCACAACTATAGTCACAACTGATAGCAATCTGATTCTCTACCACCTGTCCCTGTTGAACTGAACATGCACTGACATGCAACTGAGTTAACTGATGTATTCATTAGTTGTATTATGAGTTAATAACTTGTGAATTAATTAATAACTAATTCACCCAACTCATCTCTAGTCTATTTTCCAGTGAGACTAAATACAACCAGTTTAACAAAGCTAAACTGAACACAACTCCATCAACTCCACAATCAACTCCACCAAACTCAACTGATTGAGTTCTAACTGAAGTCATGCATGCAGCAACTCAACTGACTCATAAGAAAAGCGTATTTCCTTCTGACAACTGCATGTGCCACCTCTGTAGCTCAAACTGAAGTGCTCCAAGAGAATAAGATTAAGCTTATAGTCCAAATATTATTGTGAGATAATAATATTTGACTTTTTTATTTTTGACAGCCAGTCTAAAAATAGACTTTGATCACTCACACTGTGATCACTCACACTTTCATGAAAAATAGAAGTCCATCTATTTTTTCCCAACTTGATCAATCATCCATAAACAGCAACCTGCAATCCATAGACATGATCCATATGTCTAAAAATAGACTTGTGCCAAAAATAGCCCGCGGGCCCACTTAGTGAAGGCGACTCTTTTCACTAAGCTCCATCATCTTGTTGCAATCTCAACAATAATTACAAAATGGAATTATACGATAAATTATAATAAATTAAATGATAAAAAATGGTTGAAATGGATGAAATTTATGTCAAGAAACAGTGATAATAAGGATAATTTAGTGACCCGACATCTTCCCCAAGCTGAACTTGCTGCATGTCCTCATGCAAACCAATGCCTCTATATTAACCAAGATGTAATACATTAATCAAAATCCACACCCAAACTCATGATATTGATGGAACATAAAACGTTTCCCCCAAAATGCTATTCAAAAGAATGGTTATTCAATTCTAGAAATGTGGTTGAAGTTATAACAATTTTCACATTAATTTTTAATAATTTATATATATGAAGTTGCAAAAAAATATGATACATGTAACAACTAAATTCATTAACAATTTTCTCAAAAATTGCAAACCCAATTTCGCTGAAATGTTGCAAGCATATTTTTATTATCTTAATGTTTCTCCAATCCAAAAATCAGAGCTATCTCATGCACAGATCCCAAAATATAAGAAAAATGGCTGAAGGATAATGTTTTATTTCTCAAACATTATAGACGAGTTTTTCCTGAAAATTTATAGATTTGTTCCTATTACCATAATGCTTCTACACACTAAAAATCAAGGCTATCTAGTGCACTAATTTTATGATATCAATAAAATGGTTGTGGGTAATAGTGCATGATTTCTGGAATTTTATAAACTAGTTATGTCAAAATTTTCTGTGTTTGTGTATTTTAATGATACCGCTTTGCAATCCAAAAATCACAAGAATCCAATTGATGGTTTTAAAGTTACAAGTTAATCAATTTCTCCACTATATAGAAATTACTTTATGTGTGTTAAATGAGGAAACAAAGAAAATAGTCATCATGCATAGCAACTCGTCCCCCAAACTAAAAAACTAGCATTCCCTCATGCTACACAAGAAAATAGCTTGAGCTTATTTCTATAATTGTTATTGAAATCTCTAGTTGGTGTAAAACAACATGGAATAAGGGAGGTTTTGAGAATGTATAAGGATATTGATGGATGATAATGAGTATTAATGCACGGTCATGATAAATAAATTAATGAAAAGTACGCTCCACTAAACTGAAAGAGTTTGTGTCTTTAAAAAAAATGAGAAATGGTGAAGAATTGGACCAAATGATTTGAAAATTTTAGTAAATAATGATCCATGGTTTTTCATGACATTCTGCTAAACTTTTAATAAATAAAAAAATTATGTTATTTTAGCTCAAATTTTACCTCCGTGAAACTATAGAATGACATGGATAGATTGATATTTGTTGAAGCTGATGTAGGTTGAGATGATGTAGAAATTTATTCAAAAGGTGCAAGCTATGCAAGTTGAAATAAATTAATCATAAAGTGTAGCAGGGTTTCCTTCCCCCAAACTGATTAGTTGCCCTGTCATCAATATTTCTATAAAACTATCAATAATTCATCACCTTAGTAACTTCGTTATATGTAAAAATGACATAATCATGTTGTGAATTCCATGGGATGATAGCGGATAAAAGGGGAATGTAAAAGAGGGTAAAAATGATGAGGAAAAGATGCATTCTTTATACCCATCAATGTTGGTTGTTATGGGAACCAAAATGGTGAGAATAAGTTACCTCAGCCTTTCCTTTTCAAGGTTTGACCAACTACCTAGCATTCACAATTAGAATTAGGCCTCTTTATTCTAACCCAAAATAATAGTACTGTTGTTATGCTACAAATAAATGGCGACTACTTGGGAAAAGAAATTATCTTTTTCTAAATATATTAAACTTTGTATAATAAAGGAATGATAGATTAGATGATACAAAATGTCAAATCCCAAATATCCTAAAAGTGGCATCCCTGACATGAAAAATGAATATTTAGACTTCATTAATAAATATAAACCATAACCATCATCATCTAAGAACTGATTAAATATTACCCCATGAAGCATGAGTTATAGCAAACCATATATATGAAACAATAGCCTTTATTGCCAATTAGTTTTGAGAAAACAAGGTAAAAAATTAGATCATAGTAATGAATTAACTTTTATACCATCGGCATGGCCATTGCTACCAGCAAACATCCATAGCCTCGACATGGATTCCTTTTTAACCCATTGAGATTTCAATGTCTCATCTATTAGAAATAGATACATAGTTAGAAGAGCATTTCAATTTGCTTAGATGTTTACTGAAGATCACTATTTTTTCTTGTTAACTAGTTAATAACAATGTCATTCATGGGAACTAACAAAGGTGAACAAGTTGGCACATGACGCAACCTCATGTCCTTTACTTTCACAACTGAAGGCCATTACCCTAGCTTGGTGACGAGTAGTGGTAATTTCACTTTATTAGGACCTATGCTCATGGAAGGTTAGCCCATGATGAGACCTCATATCCTTGAGTTGACTATTTATGTTTAAAATTAAACTATGCTTATTGTTAATCAACAAAATATTACTTAATAGACAGGGTGGAAGGTCAACTCGCAAAGGGATAAGGATGTCGTAAAAGGTTTTGTAGTAATTATTTTCAAGTTGACTAATCTTTCTTCTCGAAAACTAATAATCTTAAAATAATCATTGATAAATATATTTTTCTTTGTTAAGATTGAAGTTGAGGAACAAGTCATTAGATAGTTATGGAAATATTTAAGTACAATTTTTTGGTAATCATCATAAAATTTTATAAGATCACGGGCTTAAAAAATTAAGAAAGTTGAAAGTTGGCATGATGAAATCATTTTTTCATAATTATTCCTTAAAAATAAGATTATGTATATACATTTAAAAAAAATAAAAAAATAATAATAAATAAATAAAATAAATAAAAAATTGACTGCTGAATAATTATGTCAAAGATGACCTGGAACATTCAAAATATTTCCCATTCACCAATGAGAAAAAAAAATAAAAATACCTAGAAGTTTTGAACTAAGAAAATGAGCAAAACGGTGAAAATGGGATAATAAAAATAATTGTGTGTGAGGTAATGATGACGTGACTTAGGTAACAATAAGCATAACTTAGGTAACAATAGATGTTATTGAGGAAACAACAATTGTGACCTAGGAAAAAATGATTGTAATTGAGGGAACAAGAATTGTGACTTAGAAAACAATAAATATGACTCAGGGAACAACAAATCTGAGTTAGGAAACAACAATTGTGACTGAAGGAACAATAATTGTGAGTCCTGAAACAATAACTATGACTGATGGCACATCAACTGTGAGTCAGGAAACAATAATTGCGAATCAGGAAACAATAGCTGTGAATGAAGGAACAACAATTGTGAGTTAGGAAATAATAGTCGTGGCTCAGGGAACAACAATTGTGACTCAGGAAATAACAATTTTGACTGAAGGAAAAATAGGTGTAACTTTGGAAACAAAAATTGTAGCTAAAGTAGAAACAACTATGATTCGACATTTATTTATCGAACAGTATCATTATTTCATGTTACAAACTCAGAACTACCCATGTGATTTAAATATTTTGGACATGAAGTATCAAGAGTGACTGTGGAAATCCTTCCCAAAAACTAACTCAATGGGAAATCCTAGCAAGGTGACATGGAGAAGGATTAGTCATCCAATAATCATAGTCACTTTACAAAATATTGAAAAATTAAGAGTAAATCATTTATGACAATACTTACCATAAGAGTGTCTAATATTTGATATGAGGCAACCATATACTTAATAAGACTCATGGAAAAAATTAATACATGTGGAGAAACAACATAAAAATAAGGAAATTCCTTCTTTTATTTTTGATGAAGGAACAAGAGTCGTGAATTTGAAGGAAAAAACACCTGAAACATAAAAACAAAGGAGAAATTAGAAAAGAGACAACACTTTGTTGAAAAATAATAAATAAGTAAATAACCTAAGTTACAGCATTGATGATATCGAATGCAACAATGTTGTTTCCTAAGGTAACAACAATTTGTTTCCAGGAACAACAATCTGCCAATGGTGAATGAATGGAAATAAAAGATATTCTGGAAAAATGATTTGGAAGAAATGACTTGGCTCTTCAAATGGAGATCAATTCTTCATTTGTCCAGTTATGAATCCATCAAGTAATGAAAAATTCTACATGTTGTTATGTTCATGTTGGTGGGAAATAGCGGAAATAATTTTTGCAAAAAGCCCTTATGATCCAATTCCTTTTATATCATGGCCCCTAGAAAGACTCAACATGATATGATATTATATTTTTAGTAGATTCCTGGATGAAATTTACTTATTCATCAACATTTACTTTAAGAATTACTCATTCACAAATTGATCTTTTTTATTCTCTTGGAGCCTGCAAAAGAACGAGTGTTTATCTACATTAAAGAATGAAATAATATAAAAAGAGAGGTGATTGAGCTCCCATAATCCAAGAAATACGAAAAAAATTAATTAGATACTCCGTAAAACAAATCCACACAAATATAAACAAGGAGAAATGTATTTGTCACCTGCGGAAGAGTAGTGGTTGACCATACTAACCAGCATTGTTTTAATCATAACATTGTTGTTTTTTATACAATTTGAGTGATTCCAAAGGTAAATGAAATTAAATTCATAGGTTTATCTCCAATAGAATAATTTTTTAAAAATTCCATGTGATGATATGTCAAACATAGTCAAAAGAACCTCCATAAGAGAATTCTTTTCTATTTCCTAGCTTATATGAACAATCCATATTTTAAGCATAATTGTTTTGTTTGATGATGTATTTAGCTTATTAAAATTTTGAATTAATGTATATAATTTATCTATCTCCAATATAAACATATTTTTTAATAAAACAAAAATTTATGGGTCAAACGTGCTACGTAACAATCGGAAAAATAGAGTTTGAAGTGCGTTGATTTATGATAGGGAGTCAGTATTTTGGTCATAACGTTTTCATGCGATATCAAAATAGAGTGATTAAAATTTATTTATTATTTATATTCATATCATAATATACCATAGAAACTCCCTTGGAAAATCTAATCATTTAGTCCTCTAAAAGTAGATTGTCCGAACTTTGTCCCTCAACTCCCTACTAGATACCCTGCCATTTTTTTCATCATAAAATTTTTATTTCAGATCCAAATTGAGTGATTTAAATTGAGTTATAAATAATAAGTCAAGGGTACTTAGGATAGAAACAAGATCTAAAATTATGTCCATTTCTTCCCTCAAAACATGAATGCCCCGACTAATGTTTTAGAATTTTTATCAAGCCCGCAAGCCATAAAATATGAAAGATAATATTTTTTTCCAAAATGGTGATGAGTGTTTGTAGAAACATGATTTTCAATATAATTTGTCTACATACAAAAATAAATTTAAATATCCATTAGAAATATTGATTTACACAGCATATTGCAACAAATACACCTCTTTTTACATATAAAGAAATTTACTTTTTTATGTACTTATTTATTTTATTTTCTATAATAACCTACTCTATTTGAAACAGGTGAAATATATCTACATATAAGAGTACTTCCAATGGAGGAATTTTTGAAACAAGGCCTTAAGTATGTACATGCCCAAATTAGAAAAATACACGTTAATAAATAGTAGGGCAGGAGAGACCAAGTTCCCTTGAAAAGACGGTGCCAAAAATTGCCGAAGTGTGGAGTGATACTAAAAAATATGATAGATTGAAATCAAGATTCAATATATCCTTTTCTTTCTTGGCTTTCCATAGTTTTTATATCATGAAGTTCTTCCAATTTCTTATTGATCTCATATGCTTGTTGATATTAGCTAGAAGGAATGCCATTATCTTCCATGACTTCTGCAATTTTAGGATTTAAAACCTTCCCAAACCTAATATAAATTTTCAATATTGGCATAGGTAAAATAGAATGGGTGTAAAGGGTGGGTTAAATTTTTAGTTCAACATTGTAAGCATGTTTTAAATGTTTATTATTATGGAGGTGTTTGATGGATTAAGTAGGAAATTGTGTAGGACATGGAGAATTTTGATGATGTAACTGACTAGGTTGTAGGGATTACCTTGATAGGTAATGAAAATGATTAGCACATGTTTCAAGATGAAAGAAATATCCTCAAAAGTAGAAAAATGAAAGGATAAAGTTTTCAACCATATATGTCAGCCATGGTTTCAATCGTTGTAAGCTTGTAACAACTGCTCAATCTCTTTGATATGCTCCTTCCATCTTGTTGCAAAATGATTCTTTTGGTACCAATGGAAAAACCATTCAATTTATTCTTCATTTTCTTTATCCTACAAAATTCTCAATTGTGAGTTTATAGAGCTAATAATATTTGTTTTGCAAAATTACTAATTTCATATCATATAATTCTTCTTCTTGCAGAATATTTCAAAAATTTAGAGGAAAGTTCCCTAGAACTCTTTCTAGCTTTGAAGATTCCTCCTGTGAATTTTCCTACAAATTAGTTAGTGGAATGGGTGGGTCTTACATCACCACTTCAGTGAAATTATAATATTTCTTCAATTTTCTACCTCTAAGATTCCTACTTCTATTTATGCATGCTATATGACCTAAAACTACCTATAGAGGCAATACCTCACCACAAGTTTTCTCGTGTGCATGTGTAGGTTCTTACCTTCCATCTTTAATATGCAACCCTCTGGAGCCAAGAATCCATCTACAAACAATATTTGTGTAGTAGGATTATTTGACTACCCCCCTGACAATGATGCCAAGACGTTGGGGAAATTAATTACCTAATAAAAGAACAACTAATCACCTTGAAATTAATTATCAACCCAAGGAATGCCTTTTTGTTTCGATCTAGTCTGAAAAATATATATAAGCAACTACCATAAACTAAAACTGGTTCTACATGATTGGATTCTACAATATCAAGCTCATTCATCAAGAAATAAAATGTAAGACTTGAAAAAGAATACTAAATTTAGAAAGTTGAAAGTAAATGACATGAAAAGGAATTATGTTAATCGCACAATCTGAAACAATACTAAGTTAAACCATGCCTTGCTAAATTTGAAATTATACATACTGCACCCAACATAATTCAAATGATAATCTAGAGAAGTAAATTAAATGAAATCTAGAAATTTGCATGAAACCACAAATATGGAAAATGAAACAACCAAGAAATTACTTAAAAAAAAGGAAATTTACCTTAAGGAACAAGAATTAAAATTCAAAGAAACAACAACACAACTAAACTACTTTAGATGTTGAAAGAAACACTTCATGCAAGATATTGGGCCCAACTTCCTAAGAGTTAGTGTTGCCTTGAAAACTAATTCATATCAGATTACAAGTAGACAATTATAAAATTTTGTTGATAGCTCATTTCATTAAAAATAGAAATAGATACAATGTAACTATGATCTTTGCCTTTAATTCAATAATTGTTCAACTTTCTCTCTAATTTTTGTCTTCATTTAAATACACAGAGAGCAAGGAAAAGTTACAACTAACTTGATTACAGAATGATTTACATTAAAATTTTAGATTGTTCAAAACCAATTAATCAGCAAGGTCATATTTGAAATATCTCTCCATCATGATTCAACTCTAACAAGTCGAATCTGGTATTGCAATTGGGAGAATTTGGAAAATGGGCACAAGAAAAAATATGAGAAAATATCCTTCAAAGAACCTTGCATTTCTCTCAACGAAGACAAAATTTTAGAAAGCCACTCATAAGAAAGATAATTTTGCTTTTCACAAAAAATGTGTCTCGGATTTTCAATATTCATCTTCATTTTCCTGAAAATTCCAACGCAAAATGGTCACATTTTATGCTAACAAATTTCTCGATTGGGGTATTTTATTATGAGTTGAAGATAAATTTTCCAATCTGGAAGAGATCGTGGAAGTTAAAATTATGAGTGATGTTATAAGAATTTCATTAATACACTATCATTGGAAAATCATGCATAGTAATATTCAATTTATTAAAAATAAAGGAGAACAAATGTTATTTACCCACTATATCATAAATAATTATAAAATGGAATTATGTGATAAATTATGAATAATGGCCTGATAAAGATTTGTAAAAATGGATGGAATATATGTCAAGAAATGGTATTAATAATGATAATTTAGGGGCCCAAAACATTGAATGGTAAATAACTATAAATGCTTCAAGAATAAGTGAGGCACATTGGATATGTTTTTATTGATGATACGATTTTTATAGTTCCTTGGTTGTTTATACAAATATATTCACATTTACAAGAAGCGTTTCCTGATAACAAGGAATCACTTTTTGGAGGAAGTTCCATGATTTGTGTGGGTGACCTTTATGAGTTTCCTCATCTTAAGGATAAACCTTTGTATGCAGGTAAAAGAATAGAGAAATGGTTTGTGGCAAAGCTTCAATACTATTGTGAATTTGGATCAAATTTGTAGGTAACAAGGATATATTCTAAATAAGCCTCTTTTCACAATCATTTAACTAATATGAGGATGTATAACATTTTCTGCATGATTATCATATTCTTATGTCGTGTCATGACAGTTTCTTACATGCAGATGAAAATAGTTTATTTGATTCTTTGGTTCACTTGTTTACAATGAATAATTTGGTAAAACTGCACAACCAGAAGATGCTAAAATAATTGAATTGTCCAATTGCAGGGTGTGGTGCATAGTGCACCAGAAGAACAAAAATAGTTGATAATGATGATGATGTGTTGGACCATAAGGTGTCATTATGTCATGGACAGCATGTCATGTTGACATTTAATTTGTGGCTTGAATTTGTTTTGGTTAAGGGTGAACTTGGATATATTTAAGATATATTCTATATGTTTGGTTCAAAGCCTCTTGAGCTTCCATTGTTCACTATATTTAGTTTTTAAAAGTACATGGGTGCACCATTTGATACAGATTGTACAAGCATTGTGCCCATAACACTTGTTGGTAGGGTGGATCTTAAACATATACCTTTAAAAATTTCGTGGGCCTTCACTATACACAAATTACAAGGGATGACTTGACAATGAGCTACTGTGGATATTGGACATAGAGACAGGTAGGGTTTCGAGTTTATATCTATATCAATACTGAAATTGTTAAACAATTTATATATTTCACCACCTTTTTCTTTTCAACATTTTTCAAAAATAAAAAATAGTGCATATGTCACACTTAAGAAGATAGAGGAGGAATAATTAAATCCCATATCATTGTAACATATTTATTTTGTTTAATTATAATAATTTTTCAAAAATGTATATACATGCAACATCATAAATTTTAACACCCTCCTCCCACATCTATGCAAGTAACTAGCCAACTAGGGTAAACATGTGACGCGAAGTTACTATGATATGATTTGGCTCCCTTTGTATCAGTTAAGGAAGTGGAATTAATAAAAACACACCATAAAGACCTTCTACCTCAACAACAGAACTCCCAAGAGCCATCCCAACAACTCAGGTAACCATCTGTTGGGTCCCACTAAGTTCTTAGACCATTACACCCCTGGTTGAACCCTTGATATGGACAAGCATGTGTCCAAGTGGCTCCATACACTCCCACAACAAGGGTACGCATACATCTAGGGACTTTTCCGCTCAGACCTATGCATGTGACTCTAGGATTTACTCCTCTTTTTCAGGCCCAAATCCCAGGCCACTTCCCATAACTCAATGAAACTTTCAAAACTGAAAGATAACAAAATAATAGTGATGCAAATGTAATTATTTGAGCAAGGAATTAACTGGACCCCTACTAGCCATGGCAAATTGTTTTTGAAACATCTCAAAAATATGTAATCTATAGGTTTAAACAACATATTTTAGAATAGGGGGTGTCATACTCCTCTGAGAATCGCTAAGAGGAATTGATGCCTCAACACGCTAGCTACAATTTTATCCATTAGGCCATAATACATTGTTCAAACATTTACAAGTAAAAACACAATGAGAGCCATACAGAGCCATTGTCATAATACATGTCCATAACCAACATAATAAAAACATAAATAGCAAGGAAACAACAACCATATCATCCATATATAGACCAATATAATTCTCATGAATTAACAATGAGAAATAACCTCATATTAACAATGCAAAGGGCAACTAGTTGTGGGACTTCCACAAACCACACGACTGTAGACATGGTTAAGCCATATCTCTATTCATCTAGGCACTTCTATGCCATATTCCAAGCATGAATATGGGATCTAATAAAAAAACATCAATCAAAACCATCGAGCACTTGAAGAGGCCAAACCACCTCAACCCATCAAACAATGATTTCAACGCATGGGTGGACTGCCAAAAATAATCTTCAGACTGGTCCTCCTAAAGCCTTCTAGGGCTTGAGAGAATCTGTTCCAACCAAGGCTTCGAGGATTAGTAACTCAACCCATAGTTTTCATCTGGCTTTCAGAGAGTTTTTCCAAATAGGGATTCTAGGAACACTAACTCAACCCACCAAGGGCTTCCATTATGTTTGTCTAACCAAGGCTTCCAGGATTAGTAAATCAACCCATGCTGTTAGAGGGCTTCTATAGTGTTTTTCCAACTAGGGCTTCCAGGAACTAGTAACTCAAGAAAAACTAAAGGAAGCATGAGAACCAACCATAAAAAATAGGAAATGAACCTACAACACCATGACTATCTCGGAAATGGTAAGGCTAGGAAAATCCACTATCAATTCAGGAAACCCTCCATGCTAATGATAGATCATGACCAATAAGGCACATGCATATTCCATGCATACTAAACTGATTGAGGAAAACATACATGCAACTTAGTATATGAAACAAAAACATGTTGTCGTTGTTGATCCTGATGTCCTCCTATGCTTTCCTTCTCTTATTTTGCCCTCTTTCTCCAAAACTCTAGGTATTATTCACTACTCCAAGAGTGCTCCAAATTATAACTATCCAAGAGTATGAGAGAGAGAGATCTCTAAAAACTGAACTAACAAAATTCTATGAATTGATCCTCAAAAGCCTTTTTGTTAATGAGGCCTCTATTTTCTTCATTTTCCATTACTTTCCTTCATTTTCCTCCTCACATGCAACTTGTGACCTTTCACCTCCCTCTTCTCCCAATTTCCCTTATTTTCATAATTAAATGTGTCAAAATTCCACTTTTCCTTTCCAAAGAACTTTCCATTGCCTTTTCCAATTTTCTTAGCCATTGATCAATCAACAATGATGCTCATCATTATGATTTTTCCAAACATTTAGCTTGGAATAAGTGCCCCATCAATTGTGCTTATTATTTTTCCTTTATTAACTTTTATTACATAGAATTTTCACCAAGGTTGTTACAAAACCCTACGACTCAGGGGAACATCATCCTTGGTCTTCAAGAAAACCTACAACCAACAAGGCTACTGTAAGAAAAACATATCGTGCATGGACCCTTATAACTTAGCTCGTTGCAGTATTTACAATGATCAACCTGTTGAGAAGAAAACCAACATTATGACATAGAAAGTATAACATCATAATTACATGACACTCATACTTCTTATTGGAGCTTTATAAAATGGCTCATGATGGTATTTATATCCATACACATATGTACATATACAAAGCATCACCAAAACATGTACCAAAAACATATACCAAAACTTTCGCTAAACCAACGAATAATGAAGGATATATAGGCAATATATGATCCACAATCTCTCATGTAGCTTTATCAAGCCCAAAGTGCTTTCACTTCATTTAACCTGCTTTATTGCTTGGTTTCAAAGCAAGATCATATTTCTCTCTAAAATGCATTTTGGTTCCGGCTGCAATTCTCCTTCTGGATCCACCTACAATATAGACTACTCAATCACATGATTAACATCTTTAACATACTTCTTAGACAATGAAACTTGGAAAACATCATGGAATTTCACTTTTATAGGTAGTGCAAGTCCATAGGATGCTGGTCCAATCTTCTCAATAATATTGAAGTGTCCACAAAATTGGGGTTCCATATTAGCACATGATCCAATTTGCAAGGACATCTTCTTTGCTTTGATGTGAAAGTACACTTGTTCCTGAACCTGTAACTCCTTGAACAACCTCTTCCGATCTGCATAGTTATTTTTACTATCCTATATTTCTTTCAAATTCTTCTTGATTACCTGTATTCCCTATTCCATGTTTGCCAACATGGTCGGTCCAATCAACACCCTGTTCACCGAGTCGGTCCAACCGATGGGGGTATTGCAACTCAACCCATACAATGCCTCAAACACACTCATCCTCAAGGATTCCTGAGACCACTGTTATAAGGGAAATCTACCAGTGGAAGGTACTATTCCTACTTTCGCTGTTGATGTATCACATACATCCTCAACATGTGCTCCAGTATCCTATTGACCCTCTTTATTGTCCATCTATCTGTGGAAGATAAGTTTTACTGAAGGCCAACATTGTGCCCAGACTTGCAAATAATTCCTTCCAAAACATGGAAGTGAAATTCACATCCCTGTCTGACATAATATTCTACAGAACTCCATTCAATCTGACCATGTCCGTAATGAAGACTTATGCTACATTACTTGTTGAGAATGTAGACTTCAGTGGAATGCAGTGTGCTACCTTTGTCCACTTTTCCACCACTACCATGATGGAATCATGGTGTCTCATTATCCTCTGTAAACTTGTGATTAAGTCCATGGAAATGACCTCCCATTTCCACTTTGGAATTGGAATCGACTGTAGCATTCCACCTAGATGCTTACACTCTACATTCACCTATTGAAAATCCATGTACCTAGCCACAAATTGTTCTATGTCTCTCTTCAAATTTGACCAATAATAGAATTTATTCATTGTTGTTAGCATCTTGTAATAACCTGGGTGACTTGAATACGACTTCAAATTAAACTCCCTCAAGATCACCTTCTTAATATCATTGTTATGTCACACATATATCATGTCCCTAAATATAACCAATCCATTTGTCGTGAGATGATAGTCGACATCTTGTGCACCTTCATTTGTACCTGTACCTATACCACTACCTAAACCTATACCTGTACCACTCCCTGTACCTGTATCTATACTTTGATGTAACCTGTGTACAATATCCATATACCTGTGATCTTACTAACCTGCTTGTAAGATTCTATCCTATAAATATGTACCATAGGAGCTCATAGGTACTATGTGATTTACCTGTATCTCCCTGCTAAGAGCATCTGCCACCCCATTCTCTTTACCTTTGATATAATTGATCTCAAAGAAAAACTCGTTCATCATGGCCAACCACTGAGCCTGACTTCCATTTAGATTTGGTTGGTCAAATAGATACCGCAAAGCACTATCATCACTCATCAATTTAAACCTCCTTCCAGGAAGATAGTGCCTCCACATCTTCAATTCATGTATGATAACTACCAACTCAAGATCATGTGTCAAGTAGTTCTTCTCGTGCTCATTCAGTTTCCATGAATAATAACACACCACCTATCCACCTTGCATAAGGACTCCACAAATTCCTCTCTTGCAATCATCTGTACATACTACAAACCCTTTGTCTCGATTTGCAATCGTTAACATTGGTCCACGTGTCAATGACTGCTTACTTTCGAACTTCTTACCTTTCCTCTACAATGATGTGATAGGATAAGAAATCTGTGAGAGGTTCTTGTCGAACCTCCTCTAATAACATAATAGCCCCATGAAATATATCACCTCATCCAAATTCTTGGGAGCTTCCCACTCCATCATAGCTCTTACCTTTTCTAGGTCCACTGTTATGCCATCCTTGGAAACCACATGTCCCATGTAATGTACCTCAGTCTAAAAGAAGCTGCACTTACTGAGCTTAGCATACAATTGATGCTCTCTCAACAATCTGAACACTATTGCTAAATGGTTGACATTCTCTTCTTCATTTTTAAAATATACCACCATATCATCAATCAACATGATAACAAACTTGTCAAAATACGCATGCATCACACTATTCATCAAGCACGTAAACGTAGTTAGAGCATTAGTTAGACCAAATGGAACTAAAACAAACTCATAACTCCCATATAAGGTTAGACAAATTGTCTTGTAGATGTCCTTTTATTTAATGCATACCTCATGATGAAAAGATCTCAAATTAATATTTGAGAACACTATTTCTCCCTTCAATTGATTGAAAAAGTCATCAATCCTCGGTAACAGATACATGTTTTTTATGGTCACTCTTTTCAGCTTCCTTTAGTCAATGCACAACCTGAGAGTACCATCCTTCTTCGTCACAAACAATAGCGGTGCACCTCATGGAGATACACTTGGCCTAATGTACCCCTTGTCACACATTTCCTTCAACCACAACTTCAACTCTATTAATGTAGGTGTACTCATCCTGTAAGGTGCCTTTGATGTCAAAGATTCCCATGGCACCAACTCGGTAGAAAAGTATACTTCTCTATGGAAACTCTAAAATATTTGTTGGAAGTACATCCTGAAACTGTTCTAGAACTGGGTACCTACTCAAAACATCTGCATCCTTACATTCCTTACGTTTGCAACTCAAATGTGCACTACAAATAACACACACCCTTTCCTACGACTATGAATGGCCTAGATAGTTTTAACCATTCTAACAAATGTTGCTTTCCTCTTACTCCACAAGACTATTTGTTCCCCAATGTCAACCAACCACTTAATGGATTTATCATAACAATCCACCTTGGTTCTATTAAGGTACAACCAATCCATGCCCAAAAGCATACTATATGATCCCAATGACAATACATGTAAATGTGATGAGGTAGGCATACCATTCAAATGAAATGCACAAGCTCTTAGCTAATGATGTACTCACTTCTCTATACCTGTATCCAACTACACTAACCAAGAATTTTAATGGACTTATTTATGGAAACCACACTTATCCACTAGGTCAAGATTAACATAACTATAATTAGATATAGGGTCAATCAAAATAGAAAGAACTTGATCGAAAATCTTACGGTCTATCTTGATAATATCCACTTGTTGATCTACTTATTTGTTATCTAGTGCTAATATATCCTAGGAATACTCTTTCCAAAATCTATCTTTTCCTGTGCCTCCTTAGGAATGTAGATCTCTATTATATGACCCTAATGCTTCGGACAATCTCTCCTATGATGCTCTCCTCCACAATTCCAACATTGTAAAGGCTTCGAGCCTTCATCCCTATTCCACTACTCAGATCGGAGTTTGTGTCCTCTGTCTGATGCATTGAACTTATTATATGGTACTAAATTCTCTTTATTAACTGTACCCTGATGTCTTCATCACTTCTTGTCCCATTTTTCTTTTTGCTTATCATTTCCCTTCCAATATGGCTTAGTTTTATATATGCACTTCGATTGCTCATAGAAATGTTTTAGCTTTCAAATGACCTCCTTTAATTATCTAAGATCATCGAACTCAATCATGTATTTTAATGCAATCATAAATCCACTAATGAATCTATAAATCTTGGCCTTCGCCTCCTTCAGGTAAGGTACATACCTGAATAGCTCCAGAAACATACAAGTTTACTCCTCATCTCTCATTGATCGCATCCTTAGCTCATAGAATTATTTTCCCTAGCATCAAAGTATCTCTTCGATAGGAACTTCTTCTTAGATAGTGTCTCAATCTCACTCCAAGTCAACTCCTCCTCATAAATATCTTTGGCGTTCTTTACATCTTCCCACCAAATATCTAATTTACCTTTGGGACTGAATGTAGCTATTATGGATTTCATGTACCCTGAATAATCATGAAACCTGAAGAACTTCCTTATACCAAGAAACCATGCCTTTGCATCATGTGATTTCTTCATATCTCCATGAAATGTAGGTGGATTTTGTTTCCTCAAATCATCTGGAAAATATCGTCTTATAACTCCTTTTGTAAGGATGATAATGATGATGATCATAGTGCCTTTCAAAACTAGAACTAGAATAGTACATGTGTCCATCACCTCTCCTATTTGGAGTATCCAAGAACCTTCCATCTTTGATTTTTCCATCTCCATCTAACCTGTGCGCACCATGAGACCTACTACCATAATACTCACCATTATTTTTGTCTTGCTGATCATGGTTGATCTGAAGCAGTCCCTATCTCTGTAATTCTAACAAACTCTGAGGTATCACTATATTTACCTCTACTTATTTGTTCCATGCTTGTATGGTTTCTTCCTTGTCTCCCTTACAACTCCTTATTTCTACCTTTAAGCTTATCAATGTGCCTGCCAAATCAAAAGAGTTGCTAACATCACGTTACTCACACGATCCATAGGGAGAGTCACAGAAACTATTGTCTCCCATCTTTCGAGTCATCTTTGATATTCTTCTTACAACATACATCATGTCAGCTAAACCAAATCACAATAAACCAACGTACCTTAGCATAATTCAGGGATGATACCTTATTTGTAGGATCAACAAGTCAGGGTAATACATGAATAACATAATCATGACAACAAATAGAAATATAACACCTAAGAATATAACGATATAATCATCATTCTAGCTAGAGTCTAGTCATCAATGCATGACCATATCAACTACACATACCATGACCTCATGCATGAAAATAACCACAACATCATTGTACACTTGACCACATGTTAGTACTAACATGGATGAAAATGCATAATAAACCATACACTCATGATGACACACTTCATAATGAAAATATCCTCTTTCACATGGAAACATCAATAAAACCATAACCCATACCATAAAAATGCAACAAGTGCATGTCCTTACAACACAAGAAACACATTAGCTATAGTTTCATCCATTACGCCATAGATACATTACTCATTCGTTTACAAGTAAAGAGATGATGAGATCCATACATAGAGACTGGCATAGTACATGTTCATAACCAACATAATAACAACATAAATACTAAGGAAACAACAGTCATATCATTCACATATAAACAAGTAGTATTCTAGTGAATTAACAAGGATAAATAACCTCATATTAATAATGCAAAGGCCAACTATTTGTGGGACTTCCACAAACCACCCCATTGTAGATGTGGCGAAGCCAAATCTCTCTTTAGCCACTTACCCCTATGCCATATTCCAAGCATTAATGTGGGATCTCATAAAACACAGCAATGAAAACCATCTAGGGATTCCATAGGGTAAACCACCTCAACCCATTAAATAGTGATTCCACTTGATGGTTGGACATCGCAAAACCATCACGAGATTGGTCTCTACCTAAGGTGTCCAAGGCTCTAGTGTGTTTTGTTCCAGCCAAGGCTTCCAAGACTAGTAACTCAAACCATAACTTTCACCATGCTTCCAGACAATTTGTCCAACGAAGGCTTCTAGTACTAGTAACTCAACCCCAGTTTTTACATTGCTTCAGAAGCATTTGTCAAACTAGTGCTTATAGGAATTAGTAACTCAACCCAAGCTAAAGTAAACATGAGAACCAACAAAAAAACCAAGAAATGAACCCACAACACCATGGTTATCCTGAAAATGGAAAGGCTAGGAAAATCCATTGTCAATCAAGGAAATCCTCCATGCCAATGGCAAATCATGACCAATAAAGCACATTCATATTCCATGCATGCCAAAATAGGTTAGGAAAAGATAAATGCAACTCCGTACCTACAAGAAAAAACCGTTGTATTTTTTTATCATGATGTTCTCATGCACTTTCCTTCTCTTCCTTTTCCTTCTTTCTCTAAAACTCCAAGTATGCTTCACTCCTTCAAGCGTTCTCCAAGAAAATCTAAGTGTCGAAGCGTATGAGAGAGAGAATAAAGAGACAGTGGAAAAAAATAAACTAAAAAAAGATGTGAAGTGGTCCTCAGAAGCATTTTTATTAATGAGGCCTCTATTTTCTTCATTTTCAATTATTTTGCTTCATTTTCTTTCTCACATGCAACCTGTGACCTTTCACCTCCATTTTCTCTTAATTTCCATTATTTTTATAAATAATGTGCCAAAATGCCACTTTGCCTTTCCAAAGCCTTTTCCATTTCCTTTGCCAATTTCCTTAGCTATTAATGAATCACTAGTGATCCCCATCACTATTATTTTGTCCAACATTCAACCTGGAATAAGTGTCCCATCAGTAGTGATTATTATTTTTCCTTTATTAGCTTTTATCATAGAGAATTTTCACCCAGGTTGTTACAAGTTTATAGATATCTATATATCCATAGATATAAACAAGCTTATTTATATCTATATGACGAGTGAAATAATTAGACAGTTTATAAATTTCACCACCTTTTTCTTTTCAGCGTTTTGCTAAAATGAAAAACAATCCATATGTCACACTTAAGAAGAAAGAGAAGGAATGATTGAAGTCCATATGATTGTAAGATATTTATTTTCTTTAGTTATAATATTTTAAATTTTTTTTTTTTACATGCAACCTCATAAATAAATTTCTTGAACATAACTTTTGCTGAAAACAGGAAGAATTTACTAGATTATAGTTTGAATATCCGGCTTCACTATAAAATAGATATGCAAATGTAGAACATGTAACAATTTTCTTTGATAGAGAAAATAAATTGTAATATATCCTAAGTAGTGTTTAACAAAATATCACAATAATCGGCCACAGGTAAAGAGGAATAAAGTCAAGAATTGAGTACTAGATAAATCCATTGAGAAATTAAAGTGATGTCAGGAAATCAATGTCATAGCTCAATACACATTCATCTTCAAATTTTGGTCATTCAATTCAAAAATTGATTGAAAAATTGAATACCAGGCTTCACTATCAAATCAATATGAAATGAGAGCAGGGATAACAAATTTCTTTCAGAAAGAAAATAACATGTGAAATTTCCTAATAAGTATTTAATATAATATCCTAATATTCAGCCATAGATAAACATGAATAAAGTCAAGAATTGAGTAGAAAATACATCCATTAAGAAATTAAAGTGATGATAAGAATTCAATCTCATAGCTCAACACACATTCAACTCTAAGTTTTTGTCTTCAATAAGATTTGACTTCAAAAATACATTGGAAAATACAAGTCTTGAGCTTCATCCAATTATGGACCGTAACAGGAACATAAGAGGTCATATAAATACTTATGAAAATAAGAAAAGTTTGTTTAATTGTCTTAAATCACAAAATCCGTAATATTTTCTGGCTAAAAAATAAAGTTCTACTCTAAAAATATAATCCTTGTTTAAATTATTTTCTCCACAAAATGTTGTGAGGTCGTTCAAACTTCATCCTCCTTGTCAAATACTTTTTTCTCTGCATTGAGAAGATGTAGTGCATTTATCTCAATATACTTAGACTAACTTGAGAACAATTGAGAAGTCAGTGAGAAGTGGGTAGGATGAAAATTATTGATATTGACATGACATATTGATATTAAATTTTAAATAATTATTTCTTATATATATATATATATATATATATATATATATATATATATATATATATATATATATATATATATATATATATATATATATATATATATTATTCTAAATTTAGAAATTAACTTGATTTTTTCCAAGCGAAACTGTAGATATCGTTGTACTTTTTTGTCAGTCTAGATTTTTAAGCCATCCATGAATTTCTAGTTATTTGTAGCGCTCTCTTTCAAATGACATTTGATTGACCCAAATATTGCTTCTTTTAATTTTATGGATCCTCATAAATCAAATTCTTGTATAATTTTTTTTCCCATCTACAATATCAACAAACAATGTTTAGTGGTCCATTTGTTGCATTCTTTCATTTCTTTGGCCCCAAAATATCACTGATTCAAAGAAGCATAAATTAGTGTTTTATCCATTTCAAAGATTTTAGGAATGTTCTCAGAATGAAGTTGTGTTTCCCATTGAATAATCTATGTAAATTTTTCTTTAATGTACTTATTCTCTTCCACTAAATATTCAATTCTCTCTTCAAGATCCCAGGTATATTGATAATATCTACAAATTTTACCCATTAGTTTAAAAAACTTTTCCTGGTGTTTCCTCAATATTTGACTAACTTACATTCCTTGTACCTTTAATACCTTTA
Organism: Pinus tabuliformis; assembly: GCA_031772625.1. NCBI lineage: Eukaryota > Viridiplantae > Streptophyta > Pinopsida > Pinales > Pinaceae > Pinus > Pinus tabuliformis. The sequence goes on from CM062820.1 coordinate 1,442,299,763, forward strand.
GACTATCTTCTGCTTCATGTCTTTGTCTTGTTTGAGATCGAAGAGTTTCAATTTGTTCCTTCATTTCTCTAGTCATTGTTTCATTGTTTTTATCATATTCGTCCTTTGGGATTCTATTCTAATCTTCATGTTCCTTTTTTATTTCCTTGGTTGCTACAAAATTCTTGAGCTTCAATTCATTTTGAAATTGATTATGTAAGTTTCCTCTTTCAATGGTGAACCCTCCTACAGGCGTTGTGGAAATGCTTTGTCAACTTTCTTCGCTAAATGATTTACTCTTTTCTATTTCACTTTATAGACCTTTAATCATTTATAGAATGTTCTTATAATTCAACATAAGTTCACCAACATGGTGTTGATTATAATTGACAAAGGATCCTAGAGCATATGAGGATTCTTTAACTTTTTCATCTACATTTCTTGTCGCTTTCCAATTGAATTCTGAAATGGTTTCAAAACTTTCAAACTTCATTTTCTTAGTTCTTCTCACAAGTAACATATTTTGAACAATAAATTAATACTCAGTCAAGGATGAACAATTTAAGAATAGTTTTAACCTCAATCACAGGTCTAAATAAAAAATAATCGAGTGGAATTTTGGTCTAAATAGAAGTCATTGAAGTATCATGGGAAGTCCCTAGAATATAAATTTCAGTAATTTTCTCTTGTTCCTTAGAGAACTCTTTTTCTATGCCAAAGAAATTGGTAAATATTGATTGAGGGGTGATAGTAATTTTCTCATATTTATTTGTATCAATCAACATATTTTTTATATTCTCATCATTTTCCTTGGACTATGTATCATCATCAGTGGTGTCATCTGGACCATGAATATGAATATTTCAGGTAGATATAATACTAGTGTGTTCCCTCATTGTTATTGTTAGTGGATCCCTTTATTCTGTTGTTGTTCCCCATGTAGTCCTCATATTGTTATCATTATGCCCCATATTTTTATTGTTGTGCCCTTACATTATTATTTTTATGGCGATTGTGGTCATATTGTTACCCCTTAGACACCTATATACAAAAAGGATGTCTTTTCATTTGTATCATCAAAGAATTGTTCATTTATGTAATTGTTGGGTTGTGTTATATTCTTTCCACGACCAGCCCACGTAGTTAACCAGGGGGTTAGAAGGGGGGTAGAGCACCACCCTTCATTGCACCGATTGCATAGCGGGGGGAGTGGCAAAGGGTTTGAGGGGTGTAGGTAACCCCACTCTATGGGGTCTGGGGTAGCGCCGTAGAAAATTTTGGTTTTGGACACTATATTAGGTTGGGCAGACCTACCTGTCATTTTGTGCATGATTTTCACACATGCTTTTCGATGTGATGGTTTTCGGTCCATGGTTTTAAATGCAATGGTTTTCGGTCCATGGTATTGGATGCTTCAACATGTATAAATATGTATCGTAACATTGAAAGGAAAATAATGAAAATTTAACTTGGTAGTCCCAGTTTTGGGATCCAGGGGAAAATCTTTGTGTGTAAGTGTTTTATGTGTTATGCTCTCGCATTGTTTATTTTCTGTGTTTTAGAATTCGTATGCAGGTAACTTTTGTGGGGCATTAAAACCTACATTTGGTATCAGAGCTATTTTGGCTTTAAGGGGATGCCTTTTTCACTGAGGGGTTTCGCTCGGGCCTGTGGTAGACCCTTCTCAGTGGGAGATCTGCGAGATCGATTCTGGTGGTGAAGGAAGATGACGAGGAGTGGAAAGATAAAGATCGAGAAATTTAATGGTCATAGTTTTGAGTTGTGGAAGCTCAAGATGGAGGATCTTTTGGTGGATAAGGATCCATCGATCATGGTAGATCCAGGTACTAAGCGAACGAGAGTGTATGCTGAAGAATGGAAGAAGTTGGATTGGAAGGCTAAGAACACAATACAATTGTGTGTCTCAGATTCAGTATTGCTGAATGTATCAGGGGAAGCTACGGCAAAGGCTTTGTGGGACAAGTTAGGGACTTTGTACGAATATAAGTCTCTGGTGAATAAATTGTTCCTATGGAAAAATTTGTATAACATGAGGATGAAAGATGGAGACTCATTGACAGAACATCCGAATGCATTTAATAATGTGGTAAGTTAGTTATTATCTATTGATAATAAAATTTCAGATGAAGATAAGTGCATTAGTTTGTTGTGTTCTCTACCAAATTCATGGGATATTCTAGTTATTGCAATAGGTAGCAATACAACTGCCTTGCATTTTGATGAAATAGTATCATCCTTACTGACGAAGGAGATGATATGGAAAAATATGGAGAGCCAAAATGGTGATGCCTTGTCTGTACGAGGACGGTCCCAGAATAAAAACAAAATAAGTCGTCGAGTGGGAGATCTAAATCTCCAGGAAAATCCATAAAGGTGGTGTGCTGGAAATGTGGGAAGGAAGGGCACTACAAAAGGGATCGTAAATCTAAATCTCCTGACAAAGGAAGGGGATCTGATGATGCTCCTTCTACAAAGACAAAAAATACCTCAAATGAAGGTGGGGATGTGTACTTAGCTTCTTCAAGTAAACATGTAAAGCATTAGGCATGGTTGACTTACTCAAGTGGATCACTTCACTTCACTCCCCATAGAGAGTGGTTCTGCGAGTATGAGAAATACGATGGTGGTGATGTCTTCTTAGGGGATGATAAGAAGGCTAGAATCATTGGTCATGGAAAAGTAAAGTTGAAGTTGCAAGGTGGAAGGGTTAGAACAATTCCGGTTGTTCTACATATTCCTGCATTGGCCGAAAATCTGATTTCCATAAGAAACATGGATGATGTAGGTGTAAAAATAGTGTTTAAGAAGGATACCTACAAGATGGTTCAGGGAGCACTGGTATTGATGCAGGGAGTTCAGATTGGAACTCTATACAAGAGCTGATCTGAAAATGGGACACTAAAGGCTTCTTGTCATGCTTACAAGAACCTCTTCCACTCCAAAGCTTATATATTCCCAAGATCTAGCTTATGATTGATAGTTAGCAGACTAAAATAACTTTTAAAAAATAAATAGGTGTATGCTTGTGTTTTTACTTTAACTATTAAGTGCTTTAGGTTTATTTGCTTGAACTGATATAAAACATATAACAATAGATACAATGCAACAATACACAATCACACATAACAACAATATAATATGGAGTTCACCCAAACCTCTTGGGCTACATCTCCTTGAGCTCTAATCAACTCAATTAGACACTTTGGGATTATGGTTGAATTCTTTTGCAAGTTTTACACTCAACTCCAATAGGTTACCACTGAGCCATTGGGTTTAGAATACCATTTTTATCCTTGGCCATTTGGATCTCTTGCTCTTGGCTCTTGGCTCTGGCCCTGGCTCTGGCTCTAGCTCTGGATCTAGCTCTGGCTCTGGCTCTTGGCTCTTGGCTCTTAGCTCTAGCTCTTGGCTATAGCTCTTTGCTCATCTGTGAGCTCCCTAAAGGGAAAAATTTCTCTCTCAAGGGAAAGCTTCTAAAGGGAGACTAAATTCTCTGCTGCTACATTTTTGTGAGCCCCTTGTGAGAGTCATACTCTCTGACTTTCGAGGAATCCTTTGACTCTATGGCTTCCATCAGAACGAGCAATCTTTATGAGATGTAGGCATTATAGAATTAGGTTGAATCCACACAAATGTGTTTTCTGTATATAAATGGGTCGTTTACTGGGATTTGTTGTTTCAAAAACCGACATTCATGTCGATCCCTCAAAGGTTGAATCTATTGTCAAATTTCCTCCTCCTTCGACTCTTCACCAACTCCAAAGTTTGCAAGGGAAAGCAAACTTTTTACGTCGATTCATTCCTAACTACGTCGAGATAACAAAGGTTTTTACAAGGTTTTTGAAACAGAATAATCCATTCTTTTGGGATGAGATAGCTGACAAATCTTTTGATGCACTTAAACATGCATTGACCCATGCACCATTATTGCATCCTCCCAACTACAACAAGGATTACTTCTTGTATCTCGCCGCCTCTCATTCCACCAATAGAATGGTGTTAGTTCAGGAAGATGAATTCGGTAGTGAACATGTGATTTACTACCTTAGTCGAACTTTGAATCCGACTGAGTTAAAATATTCACATGTGGAGAAATTGGCCTTGGCAGCTGTTCAAACTATTCAAAGATTTCATCATTACATCTTACTACGCAAAACTACCGTAATTTCTGAATGTAAACCTATGATCTATATTTTGACCAAATAATTGCTAAGGGGTAAGTATTCCAAATGGATTTTTATCCTGTAGGAATTTGACATGGAATTTGAGAAATTCAAGTCAAAGAAATCTTTAGTTTTTGCGGAACTGATGTGTGACTTCCCGCGTGCTGATACTGAAACTATGGCGGAAGAGCCCATTGCAGATGAATCCTTGTTTCTTATCAGCACTCTTGATCCATGGTATGGAGATATCATTGTTTATCTCCAAACCAAATCTTTTCGGCCTGATATTTCATGATCTCAGCATCGAAAATATGTTTCCAATCCCAACAATATAAAATCATTGGGGATACACTATATCGGCATGGGGCGGACTCTATTTTTTGACGTTGTTTAACTCATGAGGAAGCTGAAAAGGTTCTAAATGACTGTCACGCTGGAGCATGTGGCGGTCATATGTCTGGGTATGCCACAGCCCAAAAGATATTGCGCGCTGGCTATTTCTGGCTATCTTTGTTTAAAGATTGTATTTACGCGGTCCGAAAATGCCACAATTGTCAAATTTTTGATCGAATGATGCGTGCTCCACCTGCTCCTCTCCACCCTATAATTGTCTTCAGTCCTTTCGCAAAGTGTGGTATCGACTTTATTACATGTAACCCTCACTCAACGGGGGGGCATGCGTATATCATCCTTGCGGTATATTATTTTACCAAGTGGACCGAGGCGATGCCTACATTTTCGGTAGATGGCAAAACAGCTGCAATTTTTGTTTTCAATGATATAATTACTAGATTCGATGTTCCACAAGCGATTATCACTAATAATTGATGTCATTTTCAATACATCATGATGACTGAACTAACAGAACAACTTGGTCTGCGTCATGATAGTTCTACTCCATAATACCCACAGGCTAATGGCCTAGTTGAAGTCATCAACAAAGTTCTAGTCATTATGATCCGACGAATCATTGGTATTCATAGGTGGAATTGGCATAACATGTTATTTTCAACACTTTGGGCATATCGAACCTCAGTAAAAACATCAACTGGTTTCAGTCCTTTCCAACTGGTTTACAGTTTGGAAGCTGTGTTACCCATTGAATGCGCAATCCCGTCATCGCAAATAGCCATAGAATTACTTCTAGCCACTTCCGAAGAGGAAAAACATTTGTTTTACTTGGCTTAGCTAGATGAGAATCAACGTGATGCTACATTAGCAATCAAAACTCATGCCAAACGAATTAAAGCTCAATATGATCGAAATGTTACACCACGTAATTTTTCAGAAGGAGAACTAGTCTTACTTTAGGATCAAGCAAATGATAAGCTAGGGGTTGGAAAATTCGTACCTATGTGGCATGGTCCTTATGTTGTTAAGCGAAAGCTGGAAAAAGGGGCCTATGAATTGGTAGACTTTGACGGTGTCTCTTTAGGTAAGCCTAGAAATGGTTTTTATCTGAAGAGATATTATGCTTAAATCTAGGTGTGGAGATTTTAGTTAGATTAGTTTTCTTTCTAGCTGGTGTGTTTTATATTAGAAAAGTGTGCTTAGTTTAGAGAGTGATTTTATCATTATTCCTGCTTATCTTGATTTTACTCTTGATATTGCAGATGTCGACGTCTCTTCAAACATACATTGCTTTCGCTGCTGGTGCTTGTCGTAATACACGGAACATTTCTTCTGCAGCTTGGGTTGTCTATTCACCCTCTGATAAGTTGGTATCTATGCATGGGGTAAGCCTCGGTCAAACAACAAGCAAAATTGCAGAGTATTGTGAGGTTAGATTCTGAACTCGTTGTATCACAGCTTAATAGAGTTTATGCCATTAGAAATTTAGTGTTATTAAGATTATTTTTGAGTGTTCGTCTCTTGGAACATGAATTTGACTATATTGAATATTAGCATATTCCAAGATATTTAAATACATTAGCAGATGCAATTGCTTCTCGAATGTTAAGTAGACATTTGCAATAATCAAATAGTGAATTTAAAAACATTCCATAACATGTTTTAGAAGATAGCCAGTAATAGTGATATATCATAGCATAGAAGTGTGTCAAATATACATCGTCTTTGATCATAGGTTGAAAAAACACGATAGTACAAAAAGAAAAAATGTCATATGAGTCTACAAAAGGCGATCATCCTATCACTGGTGATGATCAAGATAAGAAACCACTGCTCGGGCCACCCTACAAAGGAACCTCCTAAAAGGTCCTGGGACCCCAATCACATAGCCTTGTAACCTAAGAGGAATGTCAACTATGCTAGTCTCTAGAATGTCTGTTGTCAAACGCTCTAGATGATTTTTCCAATTCGGCCAGGGTCTCTATAGATTTGTCCCGTGGGGTTGGTACTGCTGCAGCTGGGTGTCTCCTCTCATAGGGCCAGAGAGTTGCTGGTCACCATGGACCCACTTCTACATTTGAAACTTTTTACTATCAGTTTTGGATGATTTAAAAAAAAAAAATTAACTTAGAAAATGTTGAGAATGATGTTACCTGAGTCATCCCACTGCCTTCCTGGTGGAAGAGCCATGTCCGAGTCACCATGATAATCCATCCCAACATAGGAAAAATCCTAAATCATGAAAACTTGGTTCTCCAACCACTGAAAATAATCAGGAGGAAATCAAACAACCTCTGAACCCTCCTCAGGGTGACGGGCCATAACTGCAACCCAACACATTAGCTTGGGTTCTCGGGGAAGTCCAGCTCTAATGGAAAGATGTTGTGGGACCAACATCGGGACCCTCCCTAGACCAAAGCTCACACCTAAGAAACCATATCCAAAGTTTTTTAGTTGTCAGTTCTTTGCTCTAGTCATTTGGCCTTTTACATTAGCCAACATAGCTTCACACCAGTTGAAGATGGTGCCTCGATAACAGTCTACTTCCATTTGCATTTGGGATCCGGTGGCTATATGCAGTGCTGCACTTCCGTAGAGTCTGGTGACAGTAAATTCAATCACTTTCAGTTCAAGACGGGAGATGGTTTTGATATCAATCCCTTTGTCCTTTCGTTGGTCATTACAAAACTCTAGCCGGAGACTATCAACAGACTGGCCACCTAGCCTAGTCCCGAATAGAGTCAATTTTTCACCTCTATTGGGCAAACCAGTCAAGAAGTAAATGTCCTCTAGCTCCATTTCGAGGTGGTGGCCACCAATAATGAAACACTGGTCCTGTATATTCCATCTGTCCACCACCCACTGCAAAAAGTCTACTTGGGCCCTCATGCCAGGTATGGCCCAGAATTTAAATAGCCTGCATGCCTTCAATGCATCTATTGAAGGTTGATGATTAATTGTGGCAAGATCCAGATCTTCATGCTCCCCTTCCCGCCAATTGAGCATTGTTGATATCCTACATTGAAAGAAAAGGCAGATTAGAACATTTTAATTCAAATTTTTTGGGCCGAAATTGAAAAAATTGAAGTTGTAAAACCTATGTCAAAGGGTTCGCACTCTCCAGTTAGGGACAGTGCATAGTTCCGCACTCTACCCAAACAGCAGGTGCAGGCCCCTGGCTCTTTCCTTTGTGGGAAAAAGTCAGGGTTCACAGGTTTCGCATGTTGCGCCTGCAGACCGCCACGAGCAGTCTTTTAAACTAAATTTTTCCTAAAAATCAAAATAGAATCCTAAAAACAAAATTCAAGTGATTGAAATGAAAGATTAAAGTGACGTGGATTACCTGGAGCTGACAGTTTTCGATTCGAACAGACATATTTTCCGCAATCTTCACAAGAAGTTTCCTACCCAAAAGCTCTCTTTTCTCACTCTGAAGTCAAATGGTAAAAATGAATTTACAAAGGCCCTTTTTATAAGTTTCTTTGAATAAATAAATTTTTAATTTGTTTATTTTTCACTTTAAAGAGGTAACTTTTTGATGCATTTTTATTTATTTTTAAACAGGTAGGAGTAATGTTTGATTTTTTGTGCAGAATATCAGATTTTTCAGGAAAAATTGATCATTTTCAACTAAAAACATTTGAGTCCCCTTTAAGCTATTTTCTGACCGTAGAAACATGAAAATATTGCCAGATATTTTTTGTTTCAAATTCGATATTGGTTATAAAACGATGTGTCATTGATCTCTTTCTTACTTTTTTGGATCAGAGACACTAATTATGAAAAGTACTCCTTGATCGTAATGGTCAAGCGGTTCTCTCAAGTATTATTTTATACTCTTTCAGGCTTGGGAAACACAAATTTACGAAAAAGGACAACCATGGAGTTTTCTTAAGTTTTTCTTCTGACTCCCTAAAATTGAAAAATGCAGAGTTTCTCCTATACTGGACTCATTAAAATTTAATAGTAAAGGACCTTTTCAATTACAAACAGGAACGGACCACTCCTTCTTAGGGTTCGAATTTTAAACTAGGTTGGACTCATCCGAAGGATGAGCTTATAATCAAGAAAATGTTATCCTCCTCAATCTTGTCAAAAATAAAGAGGTACTTGCCAGAAATGGCGGGGGAAAAGAGAGAAAAATGAACCTGTTTGTTATACTTTGTGTCTAAGAAAAGCATTCAACCACTCTTGAACACGATAGTTTTTGTTCACCTGGGTTGGGAAATCCTTTGCCTAACAGTTAATCAAACCATATTGAAAGTCTTCAACCAGTTTTTGGGTATTAGCTTTGGGACAATTGTCACCAAACCATCTGCAGTGTCGTTATGTGTTCAAGAGGTCATTGCAAATAAACCATTCATCTACAAAATATCTATCATCCATCTTGACCATCCCTGAGTCAGTCCTTGCAAACATATTTCTTCAAACTTGATCTATGATTTTGTGTTGTGGGCTTGCCTACGACGGATCGCTTTCTGTGGACTTCAGATCATTATCTAGAAAGATGATCTAGAAATCGTCAGTACCTTGGAATCTACATGCCTCAATGGCAGGTTTCTCGCCTTCGATGATAGGTTGCATCATTGACCTTCAACCAAAGGATTCCACAACATGTTCGACATCAACTCATCTATTCACATTTCATGGATTGCACTGAGTACTTTGAGAGCTATTGACATTACTGGTGGTTTCTCTCACACTTGTTAATAGTTTACATCATTCACTGGTAATCAAGTGGTTTCTACAGCTAGCCTCCTATACCAATAGGGTTTCATTTTTCATGATTGACAGTGGAAATGCCAAAAATGTTCATCTTATATGATGCAAAGGTTTCATTTTTTGTGAATGAAACAAAAAGTTAAAACATGTAAAGAGGGTATGTCATAAAAGAACAATCAAAGGGCAAGAAAATGAATTGGTCAGAAAAAACAATTGAAATGAACCCCAAAGAAAGACCAAGAAAGTGGCCAGCCCAAATGCCACTGCTATCTTGATGGATGGCTCAAAAGTTCAAACTGGGCCATGCCATGTTTTAAATTGCCTGTTTTAGACTAGGGAATGAGTACCTGTTCAAACAATTCAAGCTTGATAGATGACTAGCTGCATAGAGAAAGGAAGGAGCCCATCAGCTTAATCTGGGCCCTTGGAAGATATAAGGGTAGATTTAGATAGGAGGGCAGCAAAAAGAGAAGAGCATATGAGGGTTTGCAAGTCTAAGTGCACCCTCCCTGAAGTAACAAAAAATGCTAGGTACTAAGTTGGGTAGGTAGCCAGAAGTTGCAGAAGCTTGATCCTATTCAGTTTTGGCCTTGATCAGGAAGGCACATGTTAGCAGTTGCAGAGGTATCTATGCAGCATTTTGAATAAAAAATATAGGAGCATGTCTAACTTCCCCTGTTTTCCCCCAAAGAATCCCTTTCTAACATCCCCTTGAGGACTTTAGGACCTCCCTAAATAGTCCTCCTTGTATTTCTCCTTGGAAATTTCATGACAAGTTTTCACCTTCTTCTCCGAAAAGAAGCCACATTTCTTGTGTAAAATCATTCCCCATCCTTTTCTAAATCTAAGTTTACTCATTAAACTTAGTTCTCTATTCCTCACTTTCAATCTTTCACATCCCCAATTCACACTGACTTCTAACCCTATTATCTAACTCCCTAAGTGCTCCTTTTCCCCTACTACTATAGCACTATTGTGAAAAAACCAAAAAATATGTAAATACCCCCCCCCCTTGGGCATTATAGCCATATATTCAAAGTTCGGCAAAGGTCACAGAATCAAAGGTTTTCTTGTATTTGGTTCATTCTGTAATTGGGGATTAAATTAACATTTCGTTAGTTTAATAACCCTATCCACCCTATAAACCACAATATTTCATTATCCCCGACCATTATATAAATTTTTGGAAAAAACCCACTTATGAGCCGCCTTCCCAAAGTCTGTATTTCAGCGCGCCCCACCAAAAAGCAAAAAACATTAAAGAATACCCATTGGGTTCCGCCGTATCGCATTCACACGTTCACAGCCCATCGTCCGTCGGATCCGGGCCCTCCCATCCAACGACCCACAACAATTTCGGACCACCCCCTCCGTCCGTCCTTTACCACCCGAAATCTGTCAGAGGGTGACGTAGGTCCGGGGACGCGTGCCCGTCTGTTACTAGAGCGGGTGACCTCTAACCATTACCGGGCCCGTACGTTAAGCGATCCGATAAATACCGCTTACCACTCTTCATTACCGCTGTCATACTCCCGCCCCACATCATCTCCGCATCAGCACTACGTCATCCTACCTTCCGCCATTTCTCCAACCTATCCGCCACATCGCTCGTCCATGTCAACCCAATCACTAGCCGCCAACTCACTCCTCCGTATCCAACCAGGCCAATGACGTCATGCTGACGTCATCCATTAAAAAGGCGCCAAATACCAAATTTCCTATATTATTGCGCCAAAGTCGTTTTTTCCCATTTCTTTCACCAAATATGTATTGTATTCCTGCATGACTGTTTACGTTGCCTGTCCGCCAACTCCAAAGCTTGCTCCCTCACTGCTGGCACCCTGTGCTCACCCGACCTTCAACACCATCGTCATACTCTTCCCAGGTACTTATCAAATTCCCTTTGCATACCCTAGTCCTTGCAAATTCACTAAATTGAACGAGAAAAGAGGGAAAACATAAGAATTGGTAATAATCCTAAGCAGGAAGAACCTCCATCCCCCACTGTAATCCCCAAATTCACCTGTAGAGGACCCCCATTGCTCAAAATTACCAAAATTCCACAGCTTATTGCGCATCTGTGACTTAAAGCCATTGCCACACAAAATCCACTATAAAAGCAATACTCAGTCCTATCATTTTCTCTTTAAACCTCTCCCAAGAGCATTTCAACTCTGTTTCACCCCAAATTACCTATTTTCTCTCTGCACATCGCCCTATTCATTGAAATTCACTGCCCTGTGTTGTCTTTTCCACAAAGTCAAGTTCAAATACAACTCCAAATAACAGTTAACAATGGAGACCCCTGTGGCATTAAATATTGCACCTTTGAATGCCCCATATAAGGACCTAGAATGGTTGGCCCTTGCTGACAGAGATTATCAAATGAGATAAACTGTAGAGTTGTGTAACAAATACCACATAGAAACAGTTTGTGAGTTAAAGAAGAAACACAGAGATGGTACTGACCTCTTGGGAATCTGGAAATCCCACTTGCCAATCTATTATCTCCCTCAGGTCAATGAGTTCCCTGATTTGATTCACCAATGCTGCATAAATTATGACCCCAATCAAAGGGCTGTTCTGAGTCCTTCAGGCTCTATCTTATTCCATATCACTCCTGAAGCCATCAACCTAATGCTACAGTTTCAATCTGCAAAGCCACTGGCTCCTCTTTCTATGCAGCTTTTACTAGAGCAAGGTGCCAAGCTCTCCATCTCAAAAATTACAGGAATTGGCCAATTGTTTATGCTGCCAGAATTCCAGCCCAGGCAGCCTCCCCCTTATCTACATGTCTGGTTCAATGACATAGGGAGACTGCTAGTAGACATGATATCTTCCATATTAGGGTTCAAAACCAATGAGTTTGTGGATGAGACAACCTTGAATGTTATCCATGTTCACCCCAGGACACCCCCCTGCTGTCCAGTATGACTATGCTACATTTATAGCTGATAAGATTCATGAACTTGGAGAGAGAGAGGGTATTCAAATACACCTCCTATATATATCATCTGCTATTGTACAATCAGCCTGATAGCTTTCCTATTTTCCTCAAGAAGTTAGATGCAAAGGGAAACAGAAGATCTGTAATGTTCTGGACATCAGTCTGCCATCATATTCATTATTCACCATACAGCTACTGTGAGTTTATTGACCTCTTCATTCACCCAACCTCGTCCCTGCTGCAGAGTTCCCCTCCTCCTAGACTCACTGATGATATGCAGAAAATCCTCCAGCTTTCTAAGAACTATAGCATTGGAGATTGGTACTTCTACCAAGACCACACAGTGATCAGAATATATGGCTGTGAGCTAGCCCCATACAGACTACCAAAGTATGTTCCCATGAGACTCTTTGCATTAGAATACTTCAGGCAGTTCGGCAATGCAGATATGATCCACTTCCATAGCAGAAACAAGAAAGCACAACTAAAAATTAAGCACCAGTTGCGTCCATTTATCTTTAACAAGAGAGAAGAAGCTTGGGAAGAGGCAGACAAAATTCTAAAAGGCCTCCTCCTCAAGACAAGCTTCTATTGGGTACCCTATGACCCTAACCATTTCATAAGCCTCAGAAGAATCAAGTATAGGCTTGCCACCTATGATCACTTTGGCATTCCAAAAATTGAAAAACATGCTAACCAACTAGAGTGGAGGGAAGGCACATTAGAGGAGGATTATTCTGAAGAGGAATTAGCAGAAAAAGCCATTAAAAATTTAGAAAAGGCAGTTGACTTGGAATATTTTGGACAGGTTTGGTCCTCAGCCCCTCAGCATCCTAGAGAAGCTGCCTCTTCGTCCACCATTCCCCAGCAGTCTGTCAAAACAACTGATCAAGCAGCAAACATGGCTAAAGGCAAAACAGTACAGCAAGAGGAATCACATCCTAATGTGGAACAACAAGTAGAATAGCAAGAAGGCATAGCTAAGGCACCTGCCTCCACAGAACAACAAACACAAGAGAAAATCCCTCCAAGGCAGGAGGTAACAGTTGAGACTTCATTTTTACAAACACCTACTAATGAGGAAAGAACAAGGAAAAGGGATAGGCAAGAGGACACGCCTCCTACTACTTCAACAGACCAGCAAGGCGAGAAAAGACAGAGGCTAAATCCCTTTTCAGAGGAGGAATTACCAGAAAGACCAACCGATACTATGCTCCCTCCTATCATTGAAACATCGGCCAGCTCCTTGCAGCAAGGACAAGACATGCCACATGGGGTAGAGGTGAGTTCTTCAAGGAAGCGATCCAAGGTGGACTCTAGCATCAAGCAGCAGTTTATAGATATCAAGAAAAGAAATGAGCCTCTCAAGAATCAAATCTACAATCAACTCTTGAAAATGGCACCAACTAATCAGCAGAGGCTAATGTCTACTTATGATATTCAAGAAACAAAAAATGACTCTTAGTCATTTTAGGCCTACTATGCAGCAACCTCAAACAGCTGCTGATTATATCAAAACTAACTTGGAGATTTTCACCAAAGACATCCACCCCATGGACCAAATCGAGCTATACCGGCAAACAGGGGAGATGCTCTATTCCACATTAGCTGATCAAACCCTACTAGCACACCAATTGCAAAATTCTTTACACAATACTACTACTCAACTAGAATTAGAAGAGGCATCATCTCAAGCCAAGGACAACAGAATCAAGTCCTTAGAAGAGATCATTATAGAGCTGGGTCATGATCCAAAAGACCCTAGGGGTGTACAGGCACTATTAAAGGAAAGAGATGAAGACATAGCAGCTATGAGAAAGCATATCAAGCTGCCAGCTACCCTTCACCCTCAGACTGGAGAGGTGGCAGAGCAAAAGAAAGATCAGGATGTGGTTGCTTTACTCCTAAGTTTATACAACAGATTGATGGAAACAGAGAGTGCATTTGAGGTAGCATTGAAAACAAGACAAGGTGAAGTACCAATGCGGCCAGCACAGACATCTGCAGCAGGTCCTCCCACCGGACAAACATCAGAGGCAAGCCCTTCAGGCTCAACACCAGCTACAGGAGTATCAGCACCAACAACAACATCACGACAGGGACCCAGCCTCAGCATGCATAATATGATGAAGGAGCTTGAGGCACTAGAAGCACAGATGGCTGAACTAAAAGAGACCAAAGATAAATTGGCTGCTATTGAAGAAAAATATGATTAATCAAAGCAGAGCATAGCTGAAAGAACAAGAGAGGTAAGGGCTCTTGAAAAAAGAATAAAGGAACTGGAGAAAGAGCTTTCTCTTGATAAGGTTATAGTTGAAATCAAGAGGATCCTATGGGCCAACATTGTTCAATCTATTACAGACCAGTGGCAGTATATTGAAACTATCCATGAGCATATGGATCTCATAGGCAGGGCCCAATCAGAAAATCGCAGAGCTAGGGCATCTCTAGGCAATATGCCTGAGATAGCCAACATGATGATCAGTGTCTTTAACAATCGCACTGGCCCCCAGCTGGCAGCAATGGGTATCACCAGCAGAACTGATACCATTTTACTCGTAAAGAGAGTGCTTACCTTGAGAAATCATGTACAGACATTGGACAGAAGGTGTCAAGAAATGCAGGAAGATGTGAACAAATTTATTGAAAAAATCACAGCATTGCATAATAGAGGTCTTCCCAGCTTGGTAACCAGTGCAGGAAGGTTACTATCTCATGAAAACTATGCGAAAAGAGTCAATACATATGCCACAAACCAGATCACTGCATCAGCAAGTGCCCCAGAGGAAACAGGGCCTCCATCTGGGCAGAGTCTCTATGACAAGCTAGAGAACTTATGCTTTATTACGAATGAGATTAGACATGTTTTTGAAGTGCCTCCAAACTATTACAAATACACTGAGGCAGATGAGACCTTAGGCAAAATCCTGAGACACCAATTTCCTACACAGGAATGGTGGATGGGCGTGATACAAACGTTGCTGTGAAGAAACAGGTTTATTCACCAGGTTTTTGTGTATCGATCACATGTCAGCATTTTCAGAATATTAATATATTTTCTTTGACTGGAAAAGAAGCGGAAAGGGCCAACTCAGCAATCAAATTTGGCAACCAAAGCAGGACCTACAGATGCAGATGACGGGGCTGAGGCAGCCGCACCATGACAAATCAGTAAAGGGCAGATTCCTTAAAATCAATGCAAAACACTCGACCGACCCGGTTGCCTCCAAAAGTCAAAGGATTTCTGACAGAAGTGAACAGTCACTCATTGTTCATTTAAAGTAGCAATAACTATTGCATCTGCTATTTTTGATAGTTGGTAAAGAAAGTTATTGAGCAAATGACTCATCGTTAAGATATTTTTGTAAAAACATTTGTATATATATCCCCACGCATAAACTTGTTGGGGTTGTTGATTTTTCTTTTGAAGAGCTATATTGTAATTTTAGACTTTTAATACAAGAAGCTGATGGAATCTCTGAAGTTCTGCGTCGTTTGAAGTGTGGTGATGAGCTTGTTTGATGCTGTAGGATTCCTGCGTTATTACATGTTACAATAAGTCTTTCTGAACCGTGTTATTATGTTCTCCTCTCTTTCATAATCTGCTTATGTTGTATGTTTCTTAAATTTAGCACTAGAGAAAAAGAATAGTTCAGGATTTGTTCATTGAAGACCCTAAACTCAATCTCTGCTGTTATTTATGTCTTCTTCAGAATTAGTTATGAATGTGAAATTCTTAATTGCTCACATTTACACTGAATCTT
Organism: Pinus tabuliformis; assembly: GCA_031772625.1. Lineage (NCBI taxonomy): Eukaryota > Viridiplantae > Streptophyta > Pinopsida > Pinales > Pinaceae > Pinus > Pinus tabuliformis. Next base: position 1,442,315,710 of record CM062820.1, read on the forward strand.
TACCAGTAAATACTATTTAGGAATTCTGATTTTCTCCTGAGTAATATTTCATTTCTCCATATCACCAGCATAGTGAAAGATTCTTAGTTGCCTCTCATTGGCTGGTAACAATCCATTTTCCCAAATTTGAAGATTGTGTCATGAGTGCCCATCTGGCCCTGCAGTATCACCATTCTCACCAAATACCTCAAGCAACACATAATCACAGACTCCAATGCCCAATGGACTAAAACCCCTGAATATTACATTTTAGCCGTTAGAAGATATCATTCAACCAAAAACTTTAAAACAAAATTTAGTGCATCATAGCTAGCCTAAAAAAATTACTAAACAAAGCTAAATTCTAAAGAGAGAGCCCTCTCTGATTGCAGGTAGGCTAGAACCTGTGATCCAAAGATTGGTTTGTGGTTACCTCGGCCGTATTCCCTTAGGAGTCAAAGGGAACAACCTGAGTGTTAACATAACTGGCGACTCCACTGGGGACCAAACGAATTGTTTCAACTGCTGTCTGCTTTAGATAGCGGTTCCAAAATTTAAGCAGTCCCTTGACTATTCTAAAATTTTCTCAAAAATACCAAAAACAAGTTCAGAAGCTAGCTCCTAAAAAGAGAACTAGGCATACCAGGTCAAATCCTGACCCAAATCCTCCACCTGTTTTCGATAATCCTAATTTGATTCCCAAGACTCTTAGGAACCAAAAAGAACTAGAAGAATCTGTTGAGTCTAGCCCTGAGGCAGTTCAACAAAGTTATATCCCAACACCTGTCAAACCATCGGTTCATCCTCGCATAACCCATTCTTCCCCCTCTTCCTCATCCACTTCCCAAAACATACTATTCACACCCCCACCCAATACACAAACTGCCATTGTTGTCCCTGTTGTTCCAGTTGTTCCCCTTCTACCTGTTGTCCCATTTATCCTTGCAAATATGGCAAATCGTTATGCTCCCCTTCAGCTACCTGGTAATCTTGGGGCTATGCCTCAGGACTACCAAAGTAAGATCACTTATTTTGATGGAACCAATACATACACTGCCTTACAACATACCAAGAAAATGCAAGATTACTTTGAAAACTATGAAATAGATGATGATGATGTGAGAATGAAAATTTTTGTCCAAAGTTTGACAGGTGAAGTAAGAACCTGGTTCAGAGCACTTGCTGCAAATTCCATAACTGATTCGGGTGCCCTTTATCAATCCTTCCTGAACAGATAGGAAAAGAAAAAGGATCCTCTACACATTTTATCTGAATATGACACCATAAGGAGAGGGCCACAAGAAACTGTCCTAGATTATTGCACCAGATTCAACACTGTTTATAATGCCATTCCTCAAAATCTTAGACCTCCACCTGATCTATCCTTAATCAAATTTCCGGATGGGTTTGATGCTGATATGGCATATCAATTAAGGGAAATAGCCCCTACAACCCTGGCAGACATGCAAAACATAGTTGTAAGTGTAGAGGCAAATCTGATTGCTAAAAGAAATCGGGCAAGGACTGAAAGAAGAACTACTTTTAAGGAACAACCCTCATCATTTGAGAAAAAGCTAGATGCAATCATCAAAGGTATGGATAGACTTGGGGACAGGGTAGAAACCATAGAAATAAAATCATCATGGGAAGGTCAACCAAGCAATGTTAGAAACCCAAATTTTAGAAAGAATCAAAATCCTAATGTTGGAAGGACTGATCCTGACCAGCACATCAGACCTCCTTTCCAAGAAAATTATGTTGAGGCTTCAACATCTAATGAACCAACTGAGGAACCTCACATCAACCTAATGGGTTTGGACAATGAACATTAGGTCTTTTTAACACAAGAAGATCAAGACATTTATAATGACAATTAATTCCACACCAAGTCAGGAGAATCATTTGATTTCAGAGAAGGTTATGATGCAGCAGTTTATGAGGTACACAAACAGTATAAACTAAGGACTAGAACTATAGATGTACCTCAACCTCTTAAACCAAGGCACAGTAAGCAGCCAAAAAACACCAATGACAAGACTACTCTTCCACAATCAGCTTGCAATTCAAACCCACATACCACGGAAGTCACTGTGGAGGACATCTCAGAACAACAGCCCCCTGAAAACCAACCAGCCACGCTTCATCCTGCAAAGGCAAGGGCAGATACCACCCCTGGAAACAAACATGGTACCAATTTCATTCAAAATCATGCCAACCATGAACAAGAGACCACTGACAACCCAGTTGGAAAAGAAAAACCTGCTGCACTTAATGCCAAGATTCAAATAGAAAAGCCCTTTAACTTGGAAACAGAAATAAGTAAGCTAAAGATATCAAGTCCTCTTTCTGAATTGGCCAAACATCAAGTATACAGATAGAAGATTAATAGGTCACTCCAAATATCAGACAATAAAGATGCGGTAAATGTCCTAGATGATCAGCCTGAGTTACTATTTGGTCCTGAGGTTAATGGAAAAACAACAAATGGAGGGGTTCCACCCTTCTATGTCAGTTTAAACATTCATGATAAGGTTCTACACAATGCAATGTTTGATTTCAGGGCCTCACACAATTTAATGCCCAATTCTGTAATGGAAAAACTCGACTTAGACATCACAAGACCTTATAAAGATCTATTCTCATTTGATTCAAGCCAGGTCAGGTGCTTAGGATTGATTAAAGATTTATGTGTCTCCCTGGTCCAATACCCAACCAAGACAATTTTGATGAATGTAGTAGTAGCTGACATACCTCCTAAGTATGGTATGCTCTTGTCCAGATCCTGGGGGGCCAAACTCCAAGGATCTTTGTAGTTAGACATGTCATATGCTACCATTTCAGTCTTTGGGCAGCTAAAGAGATTATACCGTGAAACACTCATGAAATATGTGGTAAGCAGCCAGGAGAAGCCCCAAAACTTCCCAATCTATTCGATACACTCTGACATGGATACATTTATTCTCTATAATGCTGACATCTACAACAAAGCTTATTCTGAACTATTAATGGCAGCAAAGACAGAGGAATTAAATGAACAATTTGGCCCCCAACACCAAAAAACTTTAGGCATAACAGATATAAAGAAGGAGCATGATGTATCAAGCAACTCGCAAGGAAACAATCTGCCCATGATACAATTTTCTAAAGACCTTAATCAAAATCTTGATCATGAAACCTTATGGTACTTGGAATTTGATGGCTCTGTAAACAAGTTAGGATCTGGGGCAGGAGTCTGGATCCACAATATGCAAAATGACCAGGCTGAGGGTCATGCATATAGGTTAAACTTTCGATGCACAAACAATATGGATGAGTATGAGGCCCTTTTGTTGGGTCTGAAAATCATAAAAAATTTGGGTGCAACCAAGGTTTCAATCTTAGGAGATTCTGATCTGATCATACAACAAATGAAAGGAAACTTTACCACAAATGATCTAAGGTTGAGAGCATATAAGGGAGCAACTATACAGGCACTTGATACCTTCTCAGAATCCCAGTTAACTAAAATTTCTAGAGAACTCAATCTACATGCTCATAGCTTGGCAACCTTTGCCAGCACTTGCAAGCTGCCTTTCAAACCCAATCATACTTTCACTGCTGAAATCAAACATAGACCTGCAGTTCTGGACAATATCAAGAATTGGCAAGTCTTTGAGAGTGACACACATATAAACAACTTCCTCACTCTAAAAGAGGAATTCTCTGGCATTAACATTGATTCAACCACTAGAGATGATCAACAGCAGGCACACACAATTACACAGAATATATAAGCTGAAACAGCTAATTTAGTTTTGCATCCTACCACCTTTAACAACGAAACTATACAAAAGTTGAGACAGATAGATGGAGATGAACTGGCTAAAACAGAAGCAGAGGTAATTGAGCTAAAAAATAATTTTCTACCCACAGGTTTAGCCCCTTTGGAGGACTTGTTTGATTCAAATGATATCTCAAGAAAACCAAAAATGCAACCGCTGAATGCTGAAATTGAAGATTGTAACATTGGAACCAAAGAAAATCCCAAAATGATAAAATTATCTAAAGCATTACCACCTGATCTGAAATTGAAATACATTGATTTGTTTAAAGAGTTCCAAGATGTCTTTGCCTGGAGCTATGAGGACCTCAAATCCTATGATACCTCAGTCATCCAGCACACCATACCTTTAAAAGAAAACTAAAAGCCTTTCAAGAAAAAACTTAGAAGAGTGAACCCTGTGCTCCTTCCCCTCATTGAAAAGGAAGTGAAACGTATGTATGAAGCAGGAATCATTACTCCAATCAGGTTCTCAGAATGGATTTCAAACCTAGTGCCTACTGGGAAAAAGACAGGAGAGATCAGACTGTGTGTTGACCTAAGAAATTTGAATAAAGTCTCTCTCAAAGACCACTACCCCTTACCAAAAATGGATCATATCCTACAAAGGGTAGTGGGAGCCTCTAGGATCTCATTATTAGATGGATTCTCTGGATTTAATCAAATTCTAGTACATCCAGATGATCAAGACAAAACTACCTTCACAACACCTTGGGGAACTTTCAAATATGTCAAAATGCCTTTTGGGCTTAAGAATGCAGGGGCTACCTTCCAAAGAGCAATGGATATAGCCTTCACCAAGGAAATCCATGATTTTATGGTGGTCTACCTGGATGATCTTACTGCCTTTTCAAAATCAGACCAAGAACACTTAGAACACTTGAGGCAGGTTTTCACAATTTGTAGAAAATATGGCATATCTTTAAACCCAAAGAAATCATTGTTTGGTCTAGAGGAAGGTAAACTCCTAGGGCATATAATCTCAAAAGATGGTATTAGGATCGATCCGGACATAATTCAAGATATCCTACAAGTACCTCATCCAAGAAACATCAAAGAACTACAAAGCTTTCTAGGAAAAATCAACTTCTTGAGAAGGTTCATTCCAAATTTGGCTAAGCTCACAAGACTGTTAAACAATATGCTGAAAAAGGATTCCAAGGTCAAATGGACCATGGAAGCTAGACAAGCATTTGAGGATATCAAAAGAGCATTGACAAACACACCAGTCCTAACAAGCCCTAGGTTTGATAGAGATTTCATCATTTTTTCTTTTGCATCTGAGCATACAATTGCTGTTGTTCTATTACAAAAACATGACCAAGGCTGTGAAAAACCTATTGCATTCTTTAGCAGAGCCCTTAGAGATGCCCCCCTGAAGTATCAGATTATGGAAAAACAAGCCTATGCATTGGTAAAGGCAATCAAAGACTTTAGAATCTATATCCTGTACTCCCATGTCATTTCCTATGTCCCAAATGCAGTGGTGAAGGAAATTTTGACCCAAGAAGGAATTGAAGGTAGGAGGGGCAAATGGATTGCCAAAATCTTAGAGTATGACATGGAAATCAAGCCTACCAAACTGATAAAAGGACAAGGTCTAGCCAAGCTGATGGCTGAAACCAATTTCCAAGCCCTTGTATCGCTAAACCTGCAAGCTCCTCCAGGGTTGTCCAGAACTAAGAAAAGGTTCTTGAAAATGAAAGCATCAAAATTTTGTATTATAGACAATGTTTTGTTTTGTAGAAATCATGAAGGAATTTTACTTAATTGCTTAACATTGGATGAAACTGACAATGTCCTCAAAGAATTTCATGCAGGTGACTGTGGAGGACATTTATACTGGAAATCCACAGCTGATAAAATCCTAAGGGCTAGATTTTATTGGCCTTCCTTGTTTGCTGATGTAAAGAAATTTGTAATGTCTTGTCACAAATGTCAAATTTTTGAAGGCAAGAGAAAGCTGTTGCCTTTACCACTCAAACTTGTTTCAACTGAGATACCATTCCAGCAATGGGGTTTAGACTTTATTGGTGAAATTCACCCTCCATCCTCTGGCCAACATAGGTGGATTCTGAATGCTATAGACTATTTCACCAAATGGATAGAAGTTGTCACCTATAGGTAGGCCAATGACTCCATTATCATACAATTTCTAGAAACCAACATCTTGTCCAGGTTTGGCTGTCCAGACAAAATTATCACAGACAATGTTGCCGCTTTCAAGTCCAAAAAAATGATCAACTTTTGTCACAAATATCATATGACCTTAGGTCATTCCACTACTTACTATCCTCAAGGTAATGGCCTAGCTGAGTCTTCCAATAAAAGCCTCATCAATATCATCAAGAAAGTTTTGAAGGAAAACAAAAAGAATTGTCATAAGTAGTTGGTGAATACAGTGTGGGCAGATAGATTGACCACCAAGAGATCCATTGGTACAAGCCCATACGAACTAGTTTATGGAATGGAAGCAAGGTTTCCTTCATCTTTAGGTATTCCTGTGATCAAGTTGCTGCAAGAAATACAAGCTGAGCCCAATGACATTCAAAGAAGGATTAATCAGACAATTCACCTACAGCAAACAAGAGAGGAAGTCTATGAAAGAACCCAAATACTACAAGAAAAGCTCAAAAGAATATTTGACAAAAGAACCAAAGCTGAAGACTTATTCATAGGAAACAAAGTGCTGAGATGGGATTCCAGGAGGGAGGACAAAGGAAAACATGGTAAATTTGACTTCTTGTGGAAGGGGCCTTATGTAATTTATGTTGTACAAGGTAATAACACCTATTTTCTGAAGAGTTTGGATGGCTCAAACACTGAGGAAGGCCCAGTCAATGGGAGGATGCTCAAGCATTATTTTGATCCCCTATGATCAAGCACTGCTCAATTGTATATTGTAAATAAATTTGTATTTTCAGTATGTTTATTTACAGTGGATAGATGAAGGTCCAAATAAAGTAGATTTTGAGAAATACTAAGGTGCTACATTCTTTTGATGGATATTATTCACCTTGTCATGGGAAAGTAAGAGAAGGTACTTGTAAACTATCTAGGAGATGAGAAACACTTAGAGAAGCAAGGTAAGAACAGTGTTGTAATTTCACAGCAGATCAGCTTAATGAGTATTTCATGCAAGTTTCATAGATTCAAGAGTGAAAAAAGAAGGCAATCTGACCTGCCGATCTTGACTTTTCATCTGGAAAAGTCATCCCCAAGTGGAGCCATTGTTAGCCTCCTATATCAATAGGGTTTCATTTTTCATGATTGAAAGTGGAAATGCCAAAAATTTTCATCTTTGATGATGCAAAGGTTCCATTTTTTGTGAATGAAACAAAAAGTTAAAACATGTAAAGAGGGTATGTCTTAAAAGAACAATCAAAGGGAAAGAAAATGAATTGGTCAGAAAAAACAATTGAAATGAACCCCAAAGAAAGACCAGGAAAGTGGCCAGCCCAAATGCCACTGCTATCTTGATGGATGGCTCAACAATTCAAACTGGGCCATGCCATGTTTTAAATTGCCTGTTTTAGACTAGGGAATGAGTACCTGTTCAAACAGTTCAAGCTTGACAGATGACTAGCTGGATAGAGAAAGGAAGGAGCCCATCAGCTTAATCTGGGCCCTTGGAAGATATAAGGGTAGATTTATATAGGAGGGCAGCAAAAATAAAAGAGCATATGAGGGTTTGCAAGTCTAAGTGCACCCTCCCTGAAGTAACAAAAAATGATAGGTACTAAGTTCGGTAGGTAGCCAGAAGTTGCAGAAGCCTGATCCTATTCAGTTTTGGCCTTGATCAGGAAGGCACATGTTAGCAGTTGCAGAGGTATCTATGCAGCATTTTGAAGACAAAATATAGGAGCATGTCTAACTTCCCCTGTTTTCCCCCAAAGACTCCCTTTCTAACATCCCCTTGAGGACTTTAGGACCTCCCTAAATAGTCCTCCTTGTATTTCTCCTTGGAAATTTCATGACAAGTTTTCACCTTCTTCTCCGAAAAGAAGCCACATTTTTTGTGTAAAATCATTCCCCATCCATTTCTAAATCTAAGTTTACTCATTAAACTTAGTTCTCTATTCCTCACTTTAAATCTTTCACATCCCCAATTCACACTGACTTATAACCCTATTATCTAACTCCCTAAGTGCTCCTTTTCCCCTACTACTATAGCACTATTGTGAAAAAACCAAAAAATATGTAAATACCCCCCCCCCCCCCCCCTTGGGCATTATAGCCATATATTCAAAGTTCGGCAAAGGTCACAGAATCAAAGGTTTTCTTGTATTTGGTTCATTTTGTAATTGGGGATTAAATTAACATTTGGTTAGTTTAATAACCCTATCCACCCTATAAACCACAATATTTCATTATCCCCGACCATTATATAAATTTTTGGAAAAAACCAACTTATGAGCCGCCTTCCCAAAGTCTGTATTTCGGCGCGCCCCACCAAAAAGCAAAAAACATAAAAAAATACCCACCGGGTCCCGCCATATTGCGTTCACACGTCCGCAGCCCGTCGTCCATCGGATCCGGGCCCTCCCATCTGACGGCCCACAACGATTTCGGACCACCCGCTCCGTCCATCCTTTACCGCCCGAAATCTGTCAGAGGGTGACGTAGGGCCGGGGACGCTTGCCCGTCTGTTACTCGAGCGGGCGGCCTCTGACCATTACCGGGCCCGTACGTTAAGCGATCCGATAAATACCGCTTACCACTCTTCGTTACCGTTGTCCTGCTCCTGCCCCACGTCATCTCCGCATCAGCACTACATCACCCTACCTTCTGCCATTTCTTCGACCTGTCCGCCACGTCGCTCATCCATGTCAACCCAATCACTAGCCGCCACGTCACTCCTCCGTATCCGACCGGGCCAATGACGTCATGCTGACGTCATCTATTAAAAAGGCGCCAAATACCAAATTTCCTATATTATTGCGCCAAAGTCGTTTTTTCCCATTTCTTTCACCAAATACGTACTCTATTCATGCATGACTGTTTATGTTGCCTGTCCGCCAACTCCAAAGCTTGTTCCCTCGCTGCTGGCGTCGTGTGTTCACTCAACATTCAACACCGTCGTCATACTATTCCCAGGTACTTATCAAATTCCCTTTGCATACCCTGGTCCTTGCAAATTCACTAAATTGAATGAGAAAAGAGGGAAAACATAAGAATTGCTAATAATCCTGAGCAAGAAGAACCTCCATCCCCCACTGTAATCCCCAAATTCACCTGTAGAGGACCCCCATTGCTCAAAATTACCAAAATTCCACAGCTTATTGCGCATCTGCGACTTAAAGCCATTGCCACACAAAATCCACTATAAAAGCAATACTCAGTCCCAACATTTGCTCTTTAAACCTCTCCCAAAATCATTTCAACTCTGTTTCACCCCGAATTACCTATTTTCTCTCTGCACATCACCTTGTTCATTGAAATTCACTGCCTTGTGTTGTTTTTTCCACAAAGTCAAGTTCAAATACAACTCCAAATAACAGTTAACAATGGAGACCCCTATAGCATTAAATATTGCACTTTTGAATGCCCCACATAAGGACCTAGAATGGTTGGCCCTTGCTGACAGAGATTATCAAATGAGAGAAACTGTAGAGTTGTGTAACAAATACCACATAGAAACAGTTTGTGAGTTAAAGAAGAAACACAGAGATGGTACTGACCTCTTGGGAATCTGGAAATCCCACTTGCCAATCTATTATCTCCCTCAGGTCAATGAGTTCCCTGATTTGATTCACCAATGCTGCACAAATTATGACCCCAATCAAAGGGTTGTTCTGAGTCCTTCAAGCTCTGTCTTATTCCATATCACTCCTGAAGCCATCAACCGAATGCTACAGTTTCAATCTGCAAAGCCACTGGCTCCTCTTTCTATGCAGCTTTTACTAGAGCAAGGTGCCAAGCTCTCCAACTCACAAATTACAAGAATTGACCAATTATTTATGCTGCCAGAATTCCAGCCCAGGCAGCCTCCCCCTTATCTACATGTCTGGTTCAATGACATAGGGAGACTGCTAGTACACATGATATCTTCCATCTTAGGGTTCAAAACCAGTGAGTTTGTGGATGAGACAACCTTGGTAATGCTATCCATGTTCACCCCAGGGCAGCCCCCTGCTGTCCAGTATGACTATGCTACATTTATCGCTGATAAGATTCATGAATAGTTCATGAACTTGGAGAGAGAGAGGGTATTCAAATACACCTCCTATATATATCATCTGCTATTGTACAATCAGCCTGATAGCTTTCCTGTTTTCCTCAAGAAGTTAGATGCAAAGGGAAACAGAAGATCTGTAATGTTCTGGACATTAGTCTGCCATCATATTCATTAATCACCGTACAGCTACTATGAGTTTATTGACCTCTTCATTCACCTAGCCTTGTCCCTGCTGCAGAGTTCCCCTCCTCCTAGACTCACTGATGATATGCAGAAAATCCTCCAGCTTTCTAAGAACTTTAGCATTGGAGATTGGTACTTCTACCAAGACCACACAGTGATCAGAATATATGGCTATGAGCTAGCCTCATACAAACTACCAAAGTATGTTCCCATGAGACTCTTTGCATTAGAATACTTCAGGCAGTTCAGAAATGCAGATATGATTCACTTTCATAGCAGAAACAAGAAAGCACAACTTAAAATTAAGCACCAGTTGGGTCCATTTATCTTTAACAAGAGAGAAGAAGCTTGGGAAGAGGTAGACAAAATTCTAAAAGGCCTCCTCCTCAAGACAAGCTTCTATTGGGCACCCTATGACCCTAACCATTTCATAAGCCTCAGAAGAATCAAGTATAGGCTTGCCACCTATGATCACTTTAGCATTCCAGAAATTGAAAAACATGCTAACCAACTAGAGTGGAGGGAAGGCACATTAGAGGAGGATTATTCTGAAGAGGAATTAGCAGAAAAAGCCATTAAAACTTTAGAAAAGGCAGTTGACTTGGAATATTTTGGACAGGTTTGGTCCTCAGCCCCTCAGCATCTTGGAGAAGTTGCCTCTTCGTCCATCGTTCCCCAGCAGTCTGTCAAAACAACTAATCAAGCAGCAAACATGGCTAAAGGCAAAACAGTACAGCAAGAGGAATCACATCCTAATGTGGAACAGCAAGTAGAACAACAAGAAGGCATAGCTAAGGCACCTGCCTCCATAGAACAGCAAACACAAGAGCAAATCCCTCCAAGGCAGGAGGTAACAATTGAAACTTCAGTTTTACAAACACCTACTAATGAAGAAAGAACAAGGAAAAGGGATAGGCAAGAGGACACTCCTCCTACTACTTCAACAGACCAGCAAGGTGAGAAAAGACAGAGGCTAAATCCCTTTTCAGAGGAGGAATTGCCAGAAAGACCAACCAATACTATGCTCCCTCCTAGCATTGAAACATCGGCCAGATCCTTGTAGCAAGGACAAGACATTACACATGGGGCAGAGGTGAGTTCTTCAAGGCAGCGATCCAAGGCGGATTCTAGCATCAAGCAACAGTTTATAGATATCAAGAAAAGAAATGAGCCTCTCAAGTATCAAATCTACAATCAACTCTTCAAAATGGCACCAACTAATCACGAGAGGCTAATGTCTGCTTATGATATTCAAGAACAAAAAATGACTCTTAGTCATTTTAGGCCTACTATGCAACAACCTCAAACAGCTACTGATTATATCAGAACTGACTTGGAGATTTTCGCCAAAGACATCCACCCCATGGACCAAATCGAACTACACTGGCAAACAGGGGAGATGCGTTATTCCACATTAGCTGATAAAACCCTACTGGCACACCAATTGCAAAATTCTTTACACAATACTGCTGCTCAACTAGAATTAGAAAATGCATCATCTCAAGCCAAGGACAACAGAATCAAGTCCTTGGAAGAGATCATTATAGAGCTGGGTCATGATCCAAAGACCCTAGGGGTGTACAGGCACTATTAAAGAAAATAGATGAAGACATAGCATCTATGAGAAAGCATATCAAGTTGCCAGCTACCCTTCACCCTCAGACTGGAGAGGTGGCAGAGCAAAAGAAAGATTAGGATGTGGTTGCTTTACTCCTAAGTTTATACAAGAGATTGATGGAAATAGAGAGTGCATTGGAGGTAGCATTGAAGACTAGACAAGGTGAAGTACCAATGCAGCCAGCACACACATCTGCAGCAGGTCCTCCCACCGGACAAACATCAGAGTCAGGCCCTTCAGGCTTAGCACCAGCTACAGGAGTATCAGCACCAACAACAACATCACAACAGGGACCCAGCCTCAACATTCAGAATATGATGAAGGAGCTTGAGGCACTAGAAGCACAGATGGCTGAACTAAAAGAGACCAAAGATAAATTGGCTGCTATTGAAGAAAAATATGATAAATCAAAGCAGAGATAGCTGAAAGAACAAGAGAGGTAAGGGCTCTTGAAAAAAGAATAAAGGAACTGGAGTGTTGGGTTCCAAAAATGGCACTCATTACCATACATTTTTCACCTATGCTTCCATTATTTCGCCCACTATTCATCACCTTGTCACTCCATTTTCCCTACTATTCACCATTAATGGGTCTCATTTATATTTTCCAGATATTGTTTATTTTTAAGCATTTTTGAGAGAAATTCTTGATTAAATATTAGAAAATAATATATTTTACTTTATATATGGAAAGTGGGTTGTTTTGGTGACATGTGTAGGTTCCAAGGAAGCTTCCAAGACACCTTTATGTGGCCTTGAAGGATCAAATTCGAATTTGAGAAGATAAACCTCATGGAGAAGATCATGATCTCATGGAGAAGATCAAGGACAAAAGGGGGTTATGTGTCTAGATGGTTGAGAAATGTATGGAACTAAAAGAGAGATTAATGGATCATCATTATGAGTTTGTTATCTCCTCTCATTGTATAAATAGGAGTACCTCCTCCATTCCAAAGGAGGAGGACTCTTAGAGCATTGTATCCAACTTATGATGGCATAGAATAAAGCTTCATTTTACATATATGTTCATTATGTAGTTTTAGATATAAGTTTTACATATATTTCCATTATGTAGTTTTTAGATATAAGTTTGCTTAATGTAGTATATGGAATAATTTGTCTTGTTCTTAGAAGAATTGAGCTCACTCTAAAAGGATGAGAGAAACATGTTATTTCATATTAGATCTTATTTCATTTAATTTCTTAGATGTTTGAGGATTTGATTTGTTTATGATTGATGAATGAGTTTTAAATTAGAATCTTATCAGCATATGAGAGAACAACCAAGAGTCTAAGTTAGACTCTCTCTCCATTTGATTTGCATGATAATTAAAATTCATTCTTTTGCTTTTATGTTTCAAGTATCATATGAGGAGATACCAAGAGTCTAAGTTAGGCTCTCTCTCCAATGATTTATATGGTAATTGAAATTCATTCTTTTGTGTTTATGTTTCAAGTTGTTTCATTTCTTATGCTCATGAATGACTCTTAGTTTAGTTTGGATTAGTACATGAGAGGACAATCAAGAGACTAAGTTAGTCTCTCTCTCTACTTGAATCTAAACAATAACTAGGTTCATTCTCTTGTTTTCATTTTAAGTTTTTAGTTTTATGTAATTAATGATTTCTCTATGATACTGTGGGGAAGGACAACCAGGACCTCCTTAGTTAGGAGCCTCTTCCCTTGCATATTATATTGAATCGTAAATAATTTAGCTAGACATAGAGTTAGTTGCCTACTCTTGCATATATATTGCTGGCACCATCACAAGCTTACGAATTTCCCTGGTTGATAATTTAATGCAGCTATTTAAGCCCAATAAATTGCCCAACATTTTGGCGTCGTTGCCGGGGAATGGTGCTAAGGGATTAGGCATTATGAATTTAATTCAGTTCTAGTATTTTTCTTTCAGACAAAATAATTTGTGAGACCTGGTGACAGCAAAATCTTCACAAAGGAGTTTAAATTTGAGTTTTCTGATGTTTTAATGTTTAGCTAGTTTTAAATTTCGTCGTTTCAAAAACACCCCCCTGCATAATAAAAACAAATCAAGTGATTAGTATGCTCTCTTCCTGCGCTTAGTGCGATCAGGAAGATCAGAAAATCTCTTGATTTTGTTCGAATAAAAATACTCTTGCTGGAGAACTGATCTGCGATATGACAATAAAGAATTTTGTGAATGAGAAAAATATTATCTTCAAAACGCAACCCCTTAAAAACGTCAGTTTTGAAAAGCAGTTTGTGATTCAACCAGGGCAAATCTGGACAAACGAAGACATGGGTTTTTTCCATAATAGAATGAATTATATAACCCAGAAATCGTTTGCTTAAATTCATAACGTTCTAAGAATAAATCGTGGTTCTTCGATACCCTATTTTGTTAACTGGGTGAATAAAAACGGTTTTTTGTTTTTACATTCATTGTGATCCAAGCCACAGCTTTCAGGTCATAAGGGAGCAGATTCTTGGGTCAGAGGATACCTCAGCAAGGCCAACCCCCATGAATGGATTTGCCCAACATTTTGGAGTAAACAATGTGAAGAAAACTCTCCCATTACCGCGTGAAGTTTTTGACTGTGACCAATGGGGTACTGAAAGCTGTGGGGCTGAATACTTTTACATCTCTGCCACACGCTTTTGTTCAAGAAAACTGTGGTTTTTCCATGTCAACCAAAGAATTATACGCCGTAGAGCGGACAATGATGCCTTAGAACCCCCATCCACGTCTTCTTTTTCAGTTAAACCATGCGCAGCAAACGAAGGTAACAAGACTACGAAATAGACGGAATGGTCCCGGGAACTGAGATTTGCAAAGAAATGTGCGGAGACTGTGCCGCGGTTCTGCACAGTCCAGACCGGGGTACTTTTCTTGAAAGAGCAGATTTTTGCGATTTTTTCGTGAAATGCACGCATGGCTGCTCATCTGAATAGCATATTGGTACTCTGCAGCTCGAGTTCTATCCACCGAGCTGCGTTTTGCCGGGTTCCGAGTCTTTTAATATAATTAAGGTGGGTTCCAGGGTTATCAGGAGATATTTTTATAGATGATTCAAAGGGTTTTTCCTATTGAAAGGAGTTCCGGTATGGCATTGCTTGATAACGATGCTTATGTGCTTGTCTCATTCCGAACTTCGAAGTAGCAAGAATTGCACCAGAAAAAGCTTAATGTGGGTGATATGAGGCTGAAAATAAATGTTGAAAACAGGAGCCAGCCCACGTATTTTAGCTTCCCTCTGCCAAATCTAGCAGGAAACCATGGCCGAGTGTGGAAATCCCATGGAGACTGCGTGTAATTTCTGACTGTATTGGAGAGGTGCCAGAGACCGATGAGCAGAAACCCTGATCCGGGCGCTACATGGCCTATAAATATACCAATAACCAGACATGTCCATTGTAAGAGGAGGCTTACCAGCTCGCCAGGAGCTCCAGAACGCTGCCATCAATGAAGTATAGAATGCGCAAGCTTCATATGCCTCAAGGAAAAACCTCCATATCCCTTCAATCCTGCTAGTTCACTAGTTATGCGTCTTGTTTTATGTTTAAGTTTGTTTGCATTTATTTTGACTTGGATTTATTTTTGTTACATATTGTTATATATTAGATTTTAAATTGTTTTGATTTAGTTACATATTTTTAGTAATGTTTGTTAAGTTGTTACAATATATTAATTATATTTGTTACGTTGTTACAATATATTAATTATATTAATATAATTGTAATGTGTTATTGATTGTTATATATATATATTTTTTTTAATTGTAAAATGTTGTATGAGTTTGTTATTTAATTTTTATGTTTGGTATATTTGTATTAATATATTAATATATTAATTGTATTAACATATTAATATATTAATACAATTACATTAATTATTATAATTATAGTTTGTTATATTTAATTGTAAATTGCTGTATATAATTGCTGTTATGTTTGTTATGTTATATGATATATTGTTTTATATTAGACATGATTTTCATGTTGTGATTTAAAAAAAAAAAAAACAACAAAATTTTGTTATGTGTTTTGTGATTGTATTGAAATATTTAAAAAGTAAATATTGGCATGTGAAGGATATTGGCATAAAACACAATTTTAGTGACATGTAAACAGAGAGAATAATGGACTGAATGAAATTGCAACCGCTGGTACAGGGGAAAACATAAAAAAATAAAAAATAAAAAAAAATCACAAAATTCACGCAGGTTTGAAAATAAATAATGGAACTTTTGGAAGCATAATTTAAAAGAACATTTGGTGGATTTGCTCATTCACTTGCATAGAATGCACAATGTAATATTGTTGTATGCTTTTACAATGTACTAATCCGCAGGACACAACACATGCCAAACTTTTCGCCATGCACAAAGTCAGTTGACACAAACAAGGAGTATAACATTTCCATAGTTATTTTAAGAATGGAATGATTTTAATATCATGATTAAGTCAAATTCAAAACTTTTATTGTCCTTAATTTGATTTATTTGGTATAAAATTTTTGCGTAAGAAACATGAAGCAACTGGCCATTTCTTCATGAGCACACTTATGTTTTCTTTGTACCAAGTTTTTTTGCAGGTTACAGGACAATCAAGTATTCATTAAGGAGATTACATTGTGCGCACAATTGGTCTTCCATCGACTAATTTCATGAAAAATTCTACAAACAAATCCATGTTCACAACCATTATTTTACACTCCCATTTTGCAAAAGATTTTCCACCAATTGTCCATGTCCATAAAGCATACCATCGCCATGTCCATTTTTCAAAGCAAGAGTTCTTATTCATACACCATGCATTTCCTTATTGTCATTTTCCATGTCATTACCATTCCCCTTCATTTCCGCAATAAAACCCTGCTTGAGTCAAAGTCCTAGAGTCTATGTATCATTGAAAAAACACCTAGAGGCTTGCATGCCTTAATGGCAAGTACTCTTGCCAATGAACAATGGGAGTCCATTAATATCCCTTGTTCGTTGGATCTTGTAGGTGACTCGACTACGACAAATTTATTCGTACCTACAAAGATGTGTTAGGCATCCTGACTCCCATTGGAATCAATGGTGGGAGCTCTTGAGTTGGCTAGGGGCATTCATTAACGGCCACTAAGTCAACAACTTCTTGCTATGTTCGACATCGACACATTTAATCACATAGTAAGATTTGTGCCATTGAGCGTTGAAGACTTGAAGACCCATATTTTGTAGCAGATGAAGCCAATTTCTTTTCATTGTTTATCAGTTTGCCATCACTTGAGGACAAGTCAATAAATAAGGCTGGGAGGGACATGTAACTTATATATATTTTGTATACCTTCCAAGCCTTATAGATTTTCAGCCATATTTAGCAGACCCATCAGATTCATCATCCAGTAGCAGAAGATCCAGCAGCAGATACGACTTTCAGCCATGTTCAGCAGACTCCTCGGATTCATCATCTAGTAGTAGAGGATCCAGCAGCCGATACGACAACACAGACCCATCTTTCATCCACAACTTGAAGAAGAAGCTTCAGATCAGAATTGTGGCAGCTGAACATGCATGATTCATCCACTTCCTTAGGTAAGTAAGGTATGATGTTTTCTAACCTTTAATCTTGAAATTCTTATTAGATGCTAAAATGATGCTATTTGGAAAATATTCCACTATTTCACTATTTCCTTTCTCATTTAAAATTGCCCAAAATCATCAGTTGGGGAGGGGGGAATTTCACACTTCATTCTTTTTCCTCATTCATATTACATCTTAACCCACATAGTCTTCTCACAATAAAAACTACTACAAAATGATGAGCATATGATTGATCTCAACAAAGTAAATAATGATTGTAAACACAAGAACCAATCATTAAAAAGAGATCTCAACAAAGTAAATAATGATTATAAACACAAGAACCAATCATTAAAAAGAGATCAAAGTAAATAATGATTGTAACACAAGAACCAATCATTAAGAAGAGATCAAAGTAAATAATGATTGTAACACAAGAACCAATCATTAAAATATGTCAATGCTTTGCAAACAAATAAAAGTTATCCAAATATGTGCAAAGTTAAAGGAAGTCCATGATTGAAAGATGTTTGTTACACAAGAACCAAACATCTTGTAAAAGGAAGCTCATTTAAGAATCAAATCGAATAAGTCATTGTAGTAGCTTGCATGAGGACATGCAAGAACTTCAGTTGGGGAGTATGTTGGGCTCCAAAAATGGCACTCATTACCATACATTTTTCACCTATGCTTCCATTATTTCGCCCACTATTCATCACCTTGTCACTCCATTTTCCCTACTATTCACCATTAATGGGTCTCATTTATATTTTCCAAATATTGTTTATTTTTAAGCATTTTTGAGAGAAATTCTTGATTAAATATTAGAAAATAATATATTTTACTTTATATATGGAAAGTGGGTTGTTTTGGTGACATGTGTAGGTTCCAAGGAAGCTTCCAAGACACCTTTATGTGGCCTTGAATGATCAAATTCGAATTTGAGAAGATAAACCTCATGGAGAAGATCATGATCTCATGGAGAAGATCAAGGACAAAAGGGGGTTATGTGTCTAGATGGTTGAGAAATGTATGGAACTAAAAGAGAGATTAATGGATCATCATTATGAGTTTGTTATCTCCTCTCATTGTATAAATAGGAGTACCTCCTCCATTCCAAAGGAGGAGGACTCTTAGAGCATTGTATCCAACTTATGATGGCATAGAATAAAGCTTCATTTTACATATATGTTCATTATGTAGTTTTAGATATAAGTTTTACATATATTTACATTATGTAGTTTTTAGATATAAGTTTGCTTAATGTAGTATATGGAATAATTTGTCTTGTTCTTAGGAGAATTGAGCTCACTCTAAAAGGATGAGAGAAACATGTTATTTCATATTAGATCTTACTTCATTTAATTTCTTAGATGTTTGAGGATTTGATTTGTTTATGATTGATGAATGAGTTTTAAATTAGAATCTTATCAGCATATGAGAGAACAACCAAGAGTCTAAGTTAGACTCTCTCTCCATTTGATTTGCATGATAATTAAAATTCATTCTTTTGCTTTTATGTTTCAAGTATCATATGAGGAGATACCAAGAGTCTAAGTTAGGCTCTCTCTCCAATGATTTATATGGTAATTGAAATTCATTCTTTTGTGTTTATGTTTCAAGTTGTTTCATTTCTTATGCTCATGAATGACTCTTAGTTTAGTTTGGATTAGTACATGAGAGGACAATCAAGAGACTAAGTTAGTCTCTCTCTCTACTTGAATCTAAACAATAACTAAGTTCATTCTCTTGTTTTCATTTTAAGTTTTTAGTTTTATGTAATTAATGATTTCTCTATGATACTGTGGGGAAGGACAACCAGGACCTCCTTAGTTAGGAGCCTCTTCCCTTGCATATTATATTGAATCGTAAATAATTTAGCTAGACATAGAGTTAGTTGCCTACTCTTGCATATATATTGTTGGCACCATCACAAGCTTACGAATTTCCCTGGTTGATAATTTAATGCAACAATTTAAGCCCAATAAATTGCCCAACATGGAGAAAGAGCTTTCTCTTGATAAGGTTATAGTTGAAATCAAGAGGATCCTATGGGCCAACATTGGTCAATATATTACAGACCAGTGGCAATATATTTAAACTATCCATGAGCATATGGATCTCATAGGCAGGGCCCAATCAGAAAATCAGAGAGCTAGGGCATCTCTAGGCAATATGCCTGAGATAGCCAGCAAGATGATCAATGTCCTTAACAAACGCACTGGCCCCCAGCTGGCAGCAATGGGTATCACCAGCAGAACTGATACCATTTTACTAGTAAAGAGAGTGCTTACCTTGAGAAATCATGTACAGACATTGGACAGAAGGTGTCAAGAAATGCAGGCGGATGTGAATGAACAAATTTATTGAAAAAATCACAGCATTGCATAACAGAGGCCTTCCCAGCTTGGTAACCAGTGCAAGAAGGTTAATATCTCATGAAAACTATGCCAAAAGAGTCAATACATATGCCACAAACCAGATCACTGCATCAGCAAGTGCCCCAGAGGAAACAGGGCCTCCATCTGGGCAGAGTCTCTATGACAAGCTAGAGAATTTATTCTTTATTATGAATGAGATTAGACATCTTTTTGAAGTGCCTCCAAACTATTACAAATACACTGAGGCAGATGAGACCTTAGGCAAAATCCTGAGACACCAATTGCCTACACAGGAATGGTGGATGGGCATGATACAAACGTTGCTGTGAAGAAACAGGTTTATTCACCAGGTTTTTGTGTATCGATCACAAGTCAGCATTTTCAGAATATTAATATATTTTCTCTGACTGGAAAAGAAGTGGAAAGGGCCAACTCAGCAATCAAATTTGGAAACCAAAGTAGGACCTACAGATGCAGATGACGGGGCTGAGGCAGCCGCACCATGACAAAGCAGTAAAGGGCAGATTCCTCAAAATCAATGCAAAACACTCGACCGACCCGGTTGCCTTCAAAAGTCAAAGGATTTCTGACAGAAGTGAACAGTTACTCATTGTTCATTTAAAGTAGCAATAACTATTGCATCTGCTATTTTTGAGAGTTGGTAAAGAAAGTTATTGAGCAAATGACTCATCGTTAAGATATTTTTGTAAAAACAGTTGTATATATATCCCCATGCATAAACTTGTTGGGGTTGTTGATTTTTCTTCTGAAGAGCTATACTGTAATTTCAGACTTTTAATACAAGAAGCTGATGGAATTTCTGAAGTTCTGGGTCGTTTGAAGTGTGGTGATGAGCTTGTTTGATGCTGCAGGATTCCTGCATTATTACATGTTACAATAAGTCTTTCTGAACCGTGCTATTATGTTCTCCTCTCTTTCATAATCGCTTATGCTGTATGTTTCTTAAATTTAGCACTAGAGAAAAATAATAGTTCAAGATTTGTTCATTGAACACCCTAAACTCAATCTCTACTGTTATTTATGTCTTCTTCAGAATTAGTTATGAATGTGAAATTCTTAATTGCTCACATTTACACTGAATCTTTCCCAGTAAATACTGTTCAGGAATTCTGATTTGCTCCTGACTAATATTTCATTTTTCCATATCGCCAGCATAGTGAAAGATTCTTAGTTGCCTCTCATTGGCTGATAACAATCCATTTTCCCAAATTTGAAGATTGTGTCATGAGTGCCCATCTGGCCCTGCAGTATCACCATTCTCACCAAATACCTCAAGCAACACATAATCACAGACTCCAATGCCCAATGGACTAAAACCCCTGAATATTACATTTTAGCTGTTAGAAAATATCATTCAACCAAAAGCTTTAAAACAAAATTTGGTGCATCATAGCTAGCCTAAAAACATTACTAAACAAAGCTAAATTCTAAAGAGAGAGCCCTCTCTGATTGCAGGTAGGTTAGAACCTATAATCCAAAGATTGTTTTGTTGTTACCTCGGCCGTATTCCCTTAGGAGTCAAAGGGAACAACCTGAGTGTTAACATCTACCATGTTTGACTTCGACACATTCATTCACATGGATAGAATCATACTATTTTGGGAAGTAGAAATCAAGACCCTGGATCTAGTTTCCACCATCTAGGCTGCGAGGACTTTTGTTATTCATTATACAATGGACTATTCATAAACAGATGGCTATGCCCATACTATGTCTACATATGTCTATAATTATGATGTATTACGGAAGCATTCCTATATATGAGCAGTTTAGTTAGTTTTCTAGTTAGCTTTGATCTGAGTATGGGAATGCCTACCTCAGCGATGATATGATCACATATATATATTTTGTATTGAATGTTTTTACAAGTTCCAATTAGGCTCTCCATAGGATCATCGTTGAAATGATAAAGTACTTCACTCTTCTTATATGACAAATACTATCCTCATCTATTACAGACTTCACACTTTAGGGGGTAATCTGTTACAGAAAATATTATCACCATCACATCCTGTAGTAAGTGTGAGTCTATCACCACTCATACTTTCCTCCTATGCAAGTCTTAAACCTTAGTTCTTCATGTCAAGCCTTGAAAATGAAAGGAAGTCCTTGAATATCTCTAAAACTATGGTTCCGCACATTCTCTTAGCATTACTTGCAGTCCCGCACCCCTTGGTCATGTCCCCTGCGGACCTGCCCGCTCTGTTTCTATGTAATGTGTGCGGACCCCTGTAAAAGTAAAAAAGGTGCAAGTACATTATTAAAAAATCACTTTGGGATATTTCTGGAAGCTTCTAGAGGGAATCTTGAGGTGGCAAGTTTGCTCCCTTGATGTTCATGCATCCCATAAATAAAGGAGCTAACCCCTAATGTGAGGAGCTTCACCCTTTGAAGGAGGACTCTATCCCTTCATAGGTGGACCTGTAACTTCCTTCCTCTGCACTATAAAATGAGGCATTGTGCTGGTTACTAGGGAGGTTGAAAGCTGAATATTTTTTAGGGTAAATGTTGTTGGAATCTAGACTTCCTAATTGAGCTTGAGAGGAGAGATTACATACCTTTTGGTCTCGTTGGGAAGAGTGTGAAGCTTGTCAAAGTAGAGGAGATTCTTGCTTGGACCCTTGGAAGAGCTTGTACAACATCGAGGCACCATGGTTGTAAAGTTCTTCTTTGTTTAAAGTTAATACAATCAAGTTTTTTTTTCTCAATAAGTTGGCTCTTATGGTTTATTTCATGGATTCCTTGATCACCATGATGAATATGATTTATTATATTGGCTATGCAGGTGTCATTTGATGTGTTCTTGTTTGTGTTTCCAGGTTCTTAAAAGGAAACTCATTCGAATGGTCGAAGTGTGGCTACCACAAATTAGCGTTGGACTTAAGGTAGGGTCTAGAACACCTCTTGGTTTTTATTTATAAATCACGATATTTAGAGAAAGGTAGATTTTCATGTTCTGCTTGTTGCTAGATATCAGTTGATACTAGGGAGATTAATATTGTCCGCAAGAACGATTTATTCGGCTGACATCTTGTTATAATGATATCAAAGTGTACCAAATGGATGTGAAGTATGCTTTTCTAAATGTATAAGTTGAAGAAGAAGTCTATGTGGAACAACATAAGGGATTTTTATTATCATATAATTCGAATTATGTATGCAGGTTAAAGCAGACACTATATTCTCTTAAACAAGCACCATGCACATGGTACTCTAGGTAGGACAAGTGCCTCAAAAAACAAGTACTTAGGAGAGGAGGAGGTGATAGTAATCTATACATAAAGGCCAATGAAGATAAACTCCTAATTTTGGTTTTGTATATGGGCGATATTATGTTTAGAAGCAACAAAGAGTAGCTAGTAAAATGGTTTCTTGAAGAGATGAAGTCTAAGTTTGAGATGTCAATGATTCGAGAACTTAATTTTTACCTAAGGCTACAAATCCTACAAAATTTAGGAGGAATATTCATTTCTCAAGAGAACTACCTCAAAGATATCTTGAAAATGTTCCAAATGGAAGATTGTAAACTTGTCTCAACCCCTATGGAAACTGGATGCAAGTTATGTGCAAATGATGAATCAGTTGATGTTGATTAGAAGCTTGACAAATATATGATAGGGAATTTGTTATACATAATATCATCTAGACCAAATATAATGTTTGAATTCAGATTAGTGGCAAGATACCAATGAACACGTAAACATACTCATCTATTAACAACAAAAAGGATATTCAAATACTTAAAAGGGACAACATACTATGTACTATGCTACCAAAAATAAAAGAACTTTATATTGACAACATACATAGATGCATATTGGTAAAGTTATGTTGATGACACCAAAATTACAAGTGGTAGTGCACTATACTTGGGAGAACCATTGGTTTCGTGGTTGATCAAAAAAAATCATCAATATTTCTATCTAAAGCAGAAGTTGAATATGTAGTAGTTGTTTCTTGTTTCACATAGGTGTTGTGGATGAAACAAACTCTACAAGAGATGAAGGTAGATTTTAGTGAAACTATATCTATGAAGTGCAACGATACAATTTTAATAAGTATTTTCAAAAATAAAAAAACTTCACTTGAAGACTAAACATATCCCTATAAAGTACCACTTCCTCAAAGAACATCAAGCATCCTTAGCATGTTATCAGTGGTTTTTAATCTGATTGATGTGTTAGTTAGTCAATGGTGAATATCTTCCAGTTATGACGGAAGATGATTTTGAAAAGTAGTAATGAAGTTAACACTTTCGTGGCATACATGTAAATTCTTACAAACAAGATATTATAGTGGATGGAATCATCAATTACCTCAACGTCTATCGAGGCAATTTTCCCTCAGAGTTCAATAGGTACATTTTGAGAGAGGCTAAAATATTGTGAACAATGACTAGCATATGCTTGAAATGTAATGGAAAATGTTATGATTTTAGGGGAACCAAACTTCTACCATACAAGTTTAGATATGATAAATGTGGAAAAACCTTCATCTATGATAAAGAAAAGATTGGTAATGTTAAGAATGGTCCTCAGGATATAGGAAGAGATGAAAAGCAATTGTTGAGCCTCTAAATTATTTAAATCAAAGCTCATGAGACACAAATTAAAATGGTTTATTTCTCATAATGTAGAGATCAATTCATTCTTTTAATTAGGGTATGATTTTGATACCTCCAACATGGAAATAGTGGGAGGATACTGAACGAAATCATCTATTACAATGTAGCTATGAGCTACACTCACATAGGGGTTGTGAGTGTTATGTGTTAGATTTACCTTATTCATCTTAGATATGGGATAAATATTAGAATAGGGTATTGTCAAGGGAATGATGGATGTTGAGGAAATATTATTCAACAAAGATATGTTAGGGTCAAGAGTCATGCCATATTAGGGGCTACAATTTTGGAGGAGAATGTCCATGTAATTAATGTGATATCCTGATTTGTCGGAGTTTTTGGTTGTAATACAAATAGTGGGACAAAATAATGGGAATGTGAACTCAAGGAACCTGTTTCCCACTAAGCTTATACAATAACATATCAAGGGAAAGGGATCTATAACATTATAGGGCTGTTGCGAGTGATGCAAGGCTCCCTACAGGGCATTTGGTCTATAATTCTCCAATCTTTCCTTCATAAAATTTTATTCAAATATTTATGGGAGATGATGGGTGTATTTCATAAACTCTTGAGATAATGCACATAGAAATTTAGTTCAATGACCATTTTTCTTCCCCCGCTTAGGTGGATTGTTGTTACCTGAGTTTACATGTTGATTTTTATTAAGGTATTTTACCTAGCTTGTGCCTTCTTCTGTCAAGGATTTTTAGTTTACTATTTATTATCATTTTGTTTACTTTTCCATTTATTCCTCCCATTTCTATATTTATAAGGCTGATTCATTATATTTAATTTCTCAAATGCACATTGTTGTTAGATAAAGGAAGGTTGAAAAAAGTTGACCCCCATATGTTATCATCAATGTTGGGTCATAGGGATATTTTGAGATGGTATAGGGAAGAGGTAGTAATGATATACTTATGGGGGGTTTCAATATGTACAATATTATGTTGACATATCATATTTATTTCATGCTATTCTATATAAGAAACCCTTTATGCGAGGCTCACCTTACATACCATCGAGAGCCATCTATAATTGGTGGGTTAGCATAGTGCTCCCTTGTCATGGGTAAGGAGAAATATGCTGGCCCTGCAATGTTTTCAGGGTAATTATTATGGCCTAGACTAGTTATCATGTGTTTTGAGACCATAGGAAGGAAAATTTCCTGCATATGCATTGAATTAGAAATAGACTTGGAAGGACCATTGAGAATATTATATGCCCCAAGTTTGGGTTGGTTAAAGGGTTGTGGATAGGTTGCATCAATGATTTTCATGCTAAATGTGTCCTACCTTGTCATAGATTAGCTCAAAATGTTGATATTTGATTATGTCTTTGTCATCATTTTGTTGAGTGGTGGTAGCGACATCTTTTGCTATGCCAAGGAAAAGAGAGTTGAGGAAGAAGTCAAGGAGAACTTATTTAGTAAATTTGATCTTGCATATGTTAAGATATCACTTCCATTCATTAATGTGGTCCATGATATGGGGGGATGTAGATTTCCTAATCTCTACGACTATTTCCAATCTTGCATTATGGAAAATCTGTAAGTATAAATGATGAAAAAGGCCTTGTCTAGTGAAGAAAAGTTGTTATCATAACCACATTTATCATTAATATACCATTTTGTCTAACAAGCCAATTAAGATGTATTGGAAGGGTATAAAATAAATTGTATTTCCAATGATATTATCTGAGGAACACCAAAAATGAATGTCAATAATGTGGTTTGTGTCTTCTCTTGGTTTTCCATCAAATTTTGTAATATTTTAAGGGACTTTTCTTGGAAGTATAGATGTTCTAGTGTTTTCTTCTCAATGATATATGAAAAGAACCAACTTAATATTGTCAATGAAAGACAATCTCAATAATAGAAATGACTGCTAAACATTGCAGATCTATAGCTATTGATAGAAACCAAACGTGCCAAAATTATGATCTATGCTACAATCGTAGTTAAACATTGAAATAAAGCATAATAACTCCAAACATCCAATGGAAACCAGATATGTAAAGAATAATTTTTTAATAACACTTGTGAAGAGAACAAATAAGTGTTACCAGAACCCCTCTACAGGATGGGTTCTTAGCTATCGTCAAACGTTTTTAGCTTCTGTAGTGTCTCTCTCCTCTATAATGCATAAACCTAACAAAAATATGGTTTGTGACAATGAAAATAATTAGAGTTACAACAATGAGTGCAACAATGAAAATAATCAAAAGTGAATAATGAATGGAAAACCATCATATTTATAGTAAAATTTTAGTTATCCTCGAATAATGAGCAATAATAAAATATTATTGATCCCATTCCTAGAATTATCACTTGGAATATGTTATTATATTTGTTTAGGAGGGAAAAAGTATTTAAACTTTACTTTAGAAATAATAAATAAATAAATGATTTATTTATTATCTCAAGGAATTAGTTAAGGAATAATAAACAAATAATGATTTATTTGTTTATTTTTCATGATTGGATCAAATTGGACAAGGAATCATAATAAAACAATGGTTTAATTAATTATTCCTAGACGAAAATAAAATAAATAGTGGTTTATTTCATTATTCTTCATGGCTTTAACTATAAATTACTTAATAAAGGTGGTTTATTAGGTAATTTCTCGTAGTGAAAGAAATTTTACTAGGGTAAAATTGGCTTTACATGGTGTACTTCAATCCATCTAGTAAATTAGGCTAGATGATCAATTTTTTGGTGATAACAGATTTCTCCCCAATGTACGAGTTTTAGGAGAAAAACGTGTGACTGAAGTATATTGTAAAGACACAATCACGTAGAAAATATAGGGTTGTCAAAGAGAGAGAGAGAAATACTAATGAAGTTGAATATGAGAGAGGATAGTGACAGAGGGGGTGAGACTAATGCAAGTATCCTTTTATGTTGTGGTACCAAACCTCAATGAGGCAGGGGAGGCATACCTACCCCCTGAGATAACTTAGTACAAAAATAATGGTTCGCCCAAAAATATGAAACTAAGTATTAAGGTACATGCTAAATGATACATGACATGTTGGCGTAATAGAGCCAGAAAATAATAGAATGTGTCCCATATACATAATGTACCTGGTAAAAACATGAGCTGAGACTGAATAAAATAATATTTGAGTACAAGAGATACAAAGCCCCTTCCCTCAAGAATTGGGTAAGAGGGAGGGTAGAACAACCAGAGAAGCCCTCCTTAATAGGGAAGGGCTCTGCAAAACTCAATAGATCATCAGAAGGAGACATGCATGTTATGTACATTGCAATCGGTAGGAACCGAACCCATCAACTCAGCAGAACTACATTTGAGGTCGTAGCATAGTATGTATGCATCAAGTCATGTGGGGGGAATACTTGAAGGGCCACCCCCTCATGAGTTCTGAAAACATCTCACACACACCTGGGAATCACTGGTATAGACAGCTGCATGACTGGACCATCAAGTGTATGGATCATGAACATGAAACAATCAAGTCAAAGGGAAATAATGGGACCGTTTGCTCAATTCAAGGCACCAAACAATAATGGAAGTTGGAACCATGATACACCACCCTCTAGGCCTTTCTTCTGGAATGAATGAGATGATGTCAACAAAATAGGGCTTGCGATAGATGAGGCAATGAGGATCCTCAAATAAAGAATGAGGGAAAATAGTAATGTGACTGATGGAGTAACACCGGGGATAATGGGGAAATGGGACTGAGGGACAAACAGGCGACTACCCTTGTCAGAGCATAAAGTGTATGGTTGACTTGGCAGCAACTAACTCAACTCTGAAGGAGATGGGGACAATATGAGTGGAGGCCAAAATGGGAAACACAAGATGAATGGTATGCAATAATGGGTGAAATATGGTGACATGAGATGATGGGACATGAAATAGTCTACAAGAATGGAACGGTGACTCATGATGAATGCTCTGAACAAGGGTGACTCGATGACACTTCCGCACAGACGGGGCCTGGTGGGGACTATGAAAACATGAGTAAATGATGGTTACTCATGACAACAATCAACATATGCTATGAAAAGTATTTAGAGGAGGTGAATCTCAAAGTACAAGTTTATCTTTATGACAAAAGTCGATTCTAAGGGGCAACAAAGTGACCTTTCTTGGAAAACTGGTTTCCTGGTAAAGGGTCAAATCATCAAAACTGAGGAAGACCCATTTTAGAGCTTCGTGAGAGATTTCCAACGGTTCTGATGGTTAATTAAACTGACATATGGTATGGTCACAATGGGCGATATAAAAATTGGGTATTTTTCTATGAAAGGATGTTTTCCTTCCAATTTGGATTCATTTGCTAAGTGACATGTGGTCAATTTGGAGAGGAGGAAAAGGCCCTATATCTTGTGGAGATCGTAGTGGACAGAATGACCATCGAAATCAAGATCTACGACTTTCAGGTAGGGGCCTTACTCATCTCTTCAATTTCAGTGGTTTATTTCCTGATTTTTGGCCACTGGCAAATCCTTGAGAGACCCTTGCACTTGCTCATTATCACATCACACTTTTTGGGTTCATAAGTGCGATATGGCTTGTAGGAAATAGCTGGAAACCTATGAGCTAACACTTTCTGGGCTAAAAACTATGATTTGTGGCTAGAGGAACAGTTGGTCTATTGGCCTCGTGGGGGCTGCAAGTTGATCAATGTAGCAAGTTGTTTTCTTTTTTGAGGTGACAAGACATGTGGTGTTTTGCATATATGGCATAGTTGAATATCAACTGGCATGAATGAGACTTGGATACCCTTGGATCCAAGATGCAGGGGGATCAGGAAGTTCAAAGGGCATTGGCTCGTTATGGTGTTCTCAAGTTGGTAGAGAACTCACTGATGAGGGCAAATGAGCCCTTACTATCGAGAATTGTGTGCTATTGGGATATAGATCAGGAGGTCTTTATCATGCAGGGGCGCAAGATCGAGCTCACATTACAAGATATTTACTTCTTGACCAGACTGCCTCCCCTTTGAGTGGTGGGGGGTATTCATCCGATGTTACCTCGTGGCAGCAACATTACCGAGTTCGTGGAGTGCCATTTTCGATGGGTTGTTCGTGTCAAGGGCACAACTATCCCACCTGTGGATCTAGAAAGGCTAGAGACATAGGCTGGTTTCGTAGCTATGCTATGGGTCTTGGGCAGCCAGGCATTCCACCACATCACTAGAGGAAAGATGATGTTAGTTGAGAGTGTTTTGGCTGGGAACTACTATGGGTGGGCCCATATGATGTTGTCATCAGTGAAACGACAATTGAGTCTTTTTAAGAGAGAGGTGAATTGTGATTGCCCTTTTGGTACAGTACTACGTGTGTTCTTATTTGAGAATATACCCACTATCCATCCTCATGTACAGATATGAGATGGGATCCCGCAGGAGCCCTGCACTGCTGGGGGTAGCTACTATGGAGTGGAGGAGGAGGGGGAGTCAGACAGGTGTTCTGACCTGAGTTTTTTGAACACTGCACTAAATGCCCCTTTTCACTGACCACTACCCTTATAGTCGGATGAAAAATCAAGGAGATCCTGACTTGACACTTCCACCCGGGAGAGCATGGGGACCAGACAATAAGTGTTATGTTAATATATTTTATGGTGCATTTTATATTTTTGTCACCTGTATGTGGTACTGAGTGTGAAACATGTTGTATGGAGACATAGCACTGATAAAGCCAGTAGGATATACAAGTCGAGCTGTAGCACTTGGGACTGTAGATCGGGGGACATCATCGTCACATCAAGGTCAAAACGATACTGCATTTCTTTCTAATTTGCATCGTAGTTTAATGTACTCTTGACCAGGATTTCAGAGCACGGATGGCATGACTTAGAGGATCGGCACACACATGAGTACAACAATCTTCCCTCAGAGTGCCGAGGCATTGTGCGAAGTGTGGCCATGGTATGTCAGGAAGTACGTGATCTATGTGCAATTGGATCAGAGCCTTTGGCACAAGATCTGTCGGACAGTGACTAGATGCAGGGACATGTGGATCACTTTGATTATGATTTTTGTAACACGATATGGGCATGTTAGATGTATTTAGAGCTATGGCTCCAAACACTTTTATGATACATAATGTGATTATGTATTTTTTATGACAATGATGGTTCGCCATTTTTATGGTTATCTTCTATGGTATACATGTGATAAATGCTAATCTAGAATGTTGTTTGCAATGGTATCTACATAGTGATTTTGGGTTCTAGGCACATGAATGAAAGTAATGGTTTCAAATTCATGTACCAATAGCTCCACTCGTAGATATTTTCTAAATAGGACTCAGTTATGCACATAATACACACCATTCAATTGCATGACAAGTAGCAAGGAATCTAAATGAACATGAAGATGAAGGATGCGATGAGAAAGGGAATTGACTAAAAAAAGTATCACTGCATCATATTCGGCCTGATTATTGGTGGCGGATCCAATGCACACACCATTTGAAATGACTAACGTATGCAATGGGGTAAAAATGGCCTAGGCTGTCGAGGCTAGATTCCGGGAAAAGCGACTTGCACCGTCAGATAACCGATATACAATATGGATGTTGTATTCATCTGAAAGGTGAAAAAGACAACAGATGAGATGATGTGATCTAGCTAACTACATGACAGAAATAAAGATACGCAAACCAAAAGGATGTGTTGTGAGCAATATTTCTGGAGCTAGAGCGCATTCAGATAATTAGGAAGGAGATGACCTTCGAAATTCTATTGAAGAAATGCCCCTGTACTCAAGTGTAGGGGTAATCAGGGGTAGAAATAGCTTCAATGGTGTTCTAATTAGGTTAGGGGATGGGCAGATGGGAGGAAGACTGAGTACATGATGCGACAGCATTACCTAGTGCATCAACCTAAGGAATAAGGTTCACATACACATCATCTTGAACGGTAAAAGACAAAATTCTTGGAAATAATACTGAGAGGGGGGGTGAATCAGTATTAGAAAATCAATAACCTTTTCATTTTCATAATCAAATTCATATACACTACTTTAGTAAAGGGAACTCACATAACTGTGTTTAATGCAACTAGCATGTATCTAGAAAACTTATGATTCAGTTAATTCATCATATGTTGATCTTTAATTAGTCAATCAGAACTTCACTAACCATCTAAATAGTAACTAGGAGCAGTAAAAATAGAACAGATCATCACACACATGAACACCAAGATATAAGGTGGAAACCTAATGTAGGACAAAAACCACCTACTACTCCTTCCTTTAATATAAGAAAAACCTATTTACAATCTTCTACTGGCGCAGACTCATACCAGTATGCAGGTACCCACCTGCAGAAGGCTACAACTTTCTCTTGTTCTCCAGCTTCTACTGGAAGGGAGTTACAACCCCCTGGCTCTTGTACTAGCCGATATATTTACTAGTACATAGGCGCTGGCCTACAGAAGGCTACGACCTCCTCTCTTCCTCCAGGGACCATGTTTCATAAATTTTCAGACTGGATACACCTGGAACAGAACACCACAATCTGAAAGGCCATGTTTCATCCAATTTTCATACTGGACCCATCAACAACATTGAAGCTCAAAATCAATCACCACTACAATACAAACATTGCATTAACCGGTCATTGAATACTCAATCATCAATCTCTGAATCACCCACAACTGAATCACTAAAGGTCTGTCATCAAAACATAGTCACCAGAACATAAAGCAGAACCCAAAAGTATGCAAAAACCACTAGAACCAACTGCAAATCTAGATATCATGTTTCATCATGTATACACTACTCTTATGAGCCGAACTAGCATGTATACACACTTTTACCAAAGCGAACCCGCATACAGATCTGCAAATACTAACTTAAAAACTTCACAGCTATTTCAGAATTTAGTCATACCCAGATCATAACATTTGTAGAATAAAACATACGTTAGTATTCAGATCTAGTCTATCCATGATCAAACCACATAATGATAATACATTCCAAGCCTTAAGATCTCAATCCATCATCCATCATCATCCACATAGGTGCATCCTTGGTTTAGATCAACCAAAGCATCATAAACCCATAACCTGCATACTGGACCTCCCACTTCATCAGATATTCAATACTTGCACATCTTGGGCTAATGATCTTCTCCTCCTTTTGTAGTTTTAGACCTTTCTCAATACCATGGACCAAAACCACTTAGGACCAATACCTTCGACCCAATACCTAGGGTCAATACCTTGGACCAGATACCTTGGACCAATACCATGGATCAAAATACCATTGACCAAATACCTTGGACCAAAACTTAGTTTTCCAAGATATATGCATTTTTCCTTTGGCGAAAGTGAGTGTGTACGTTATACACTCCTTGTGGTCTATTAACCCGCGTGTATATGCTTCTTTTTCCAGGTGAACCTACATATTCCTTTCTTTGTTCATTCTTTGTAATATGGTCATTGATTCTTTGCTATTGACCTGCTACACTATGATCTATCATCTAAGTGAGTTGCAATCAAAGACAACACCTGTATCGTAATGCCAACAATCTCCCCTTCTGGACTTGATGGCAACAACAACACCAAGTCACTCTCCCCCTTTGACATCAAGGGCAAAGGGTGAACCAATATATTCTCTCCCTTTGATATACATTATGTTGCCCATACTCCCCCTGAGTACATGTTAAAATCTCTTATTGAGCTCCCCCTTTGTACTTGCTAAGATGTACCAATCCGTCCATCCTCCCCTGAGCACATGTAGAGTCTGCAAAAATATTTTTCAAAAGGATAACATGACTATACAACTCAGCTAAGTGATATGACCTTCCTATCACTAATGACTCATACATACATCAATCTCCCAACAAAGTGGGGATACACCATTTTTGACTCATCCATCGAACCAAGTGGGGATATTCCAAATGTTTATACATGACTAAAATAGAAATTATGACATCATCCTTCCCATGCAAAGTGGGGTTACAAATTAGGTCTTTGCATGACCTTTACATCAAATGATATACATGACTTTTATAACAATGACTAGCATCCTAAACAAGACCATGATAGTCATCAACTATCACACACCATATATTATCTACACCATAAGCATCTGTCAGCAACATCAGCAACCTGTATATTTCCATCATCAAAAGAGTCACCTAAATCCAAACAACTATGTGAATCTGTATCAAGATCTTCTAAGAAAATGCCAACAATGAATTATTAGAAGCATATGCTCCCCCTAAACCTATGCCAACCAACACATACCATCATCGAACAGAGTAGATAAATGACAACCATATCAGACTTCTTTTCCTGAGTTCGTCCCACTTCTTTTTCTTCAGAGCACCATATACGTGACTGTGCAACATCTAACTCGCGTATATACGTGACTTTGCTTCATAATAGATACGTATGAAAATTGGAATACTGAAGGTTTACACTTTCAGCCTCCCCTGGTCTGTTATGCCTGCAAACTGAGCTATGCCACATCTTTCTATCAATAATTCCATCTTCTTTAATACCTGGGATTGAGATGATGTATGCTCCTTTTGGTTTCGTGTCCAAATTTTTCTCCTGCATTCTTTTGCTATATGTCCAAACTTGCTACAAGAATAACATCTCATGTGTTTCATATTCCTTCTATAGCAATCAATAGCTTTGTGACCAAACATATTGCAAGCAAAAAAAATATCCCTTAAAGTACCTGGAACGTGATGATCTTTCTATGTGATGGTCTTGAACCATTCTACATTTGCATCTGGCTGCAACATGTCCAAAATTATGACGTATGAAACATTCAAAATTATTCATCGAAGGAAATAATCGTCTATTACTTCCATAGTTTGGAGTAAAATAGTTTCTTTGAAGGGTTTATTTCCTTGGTTCTTGATGGGGTTGACCTCTTATCTGCTTGCTAATAATTTAGGTTTTGCATTAGAGTTCCTTGCCTCACCCTGTGAGCTAGATTCACCTTCAACAAATTCATAAAAACCAAGACCAGTTTTGATAGCAGGAGACCTTTGACTACTAAGAATATCATCCAAATTCTTAGTACTGCCTTGAAATCGTAACAGTTTATATTTTTCTTCTAATTTACTTTTTAAGATATTTACCTCAACCTGATGTTGTTCTTCCTCTTCCAAATATTGCTTCTTCAAGATTTCTTCATCCTTTCTTCCTTCTTCCAGTTTTTGCCTTAATTTGAGAATCTCATTTTCTTGTTCTTTATCTGCTTGAGGTAGTTCTTCATTCTACTTATTTTTTAATGATATCAGTTCATCCTGCAACACTTGACATACTTTGAAGGCACACTCCAACTGAGCTTTTAATATGGTAACTTCTTCTTTGACAGTACACTCCCTTTTGTTAAATAGATCTTCTTGATCTATGATTTTATATGATGCTTCAATTGCGTGTTCATCATGAGGCGATTTGGAATATGAATCCTTGCTCTCATCTAATGGCCAATTGTCTCTCATACTATTACTGGTCCTTTGAGCTATGTTCTTCTTCTAAGGTGCTTTCTTCTTTAGCTTCTTTCCCATTGTTTCTATGGATCTCCTTCAAGCAATCATGATTCTACCAAAGGACCTGCTCTGATACCAATTGTTGGAAATAATACTGAGAGGGGGGGGAAGGTGAATCAGTATTACCAAATCAATAATTTTTTCATTTTCATAATCAGATTTATATACGCTACTTCAGTTAAGGGAACTCACGTGTACACATAACTGTGTTTAATCCAACCAGCTTATATCTAGCAAACTTATGATTTAGTTAATCCATCATATGTTCATCTTTAATTAGTGCATTAGAACTTCATTAACCATCTAAACAGTAACTAGTTGTAGTAAAAACATAACGGATGATCACACACATGAACACCAAGATATAAGGTGGAAACCCAATGCGAGACAAAAACCACCTGTTTTTGTATTCCTCTAGTATAAGAAAAAACTTTTTACAATCCTGTACTAGCGCAGACTCATACCAGTGTGCAAGCACCCACCTGCATAAGGCTACAACCTTCTCTTGTTCTCCAGCTTCTACTGGAAGGGAGCTACAACCCCTTGTCTCTTATACTAGCTGATATATTTACTAGTACATAGGCACCTGCTTACAGAAGGCAATGACCTTCTCTCTTCCTACAAGGACCACGTTTCATAAATTTTCAGACTGGATACACCTGGAACACAACAGCACAATCTGAAAGGCCACGTTTCATCCAATTTTCATACTGGACCCATCAACAAAATTGAAGCTCAAAATCAATCACCACTGCAATACAAACATTACATTAACCAATCATTGAATACCCAATCATCAATCTCTGAATCACCCACAACTGAATCACTGAGGGCGTGTCATCAAAACATTATCACCAGAACACAGAGCAGAACCCAAAACATTGCAACAACCACTAGAACCAACTGCAAATCTAGATATCATATTTCATCATGTATATGCTACTCCGATGAGACGAACCAACATGTATACACGCTTTTACCAAAGCGAACCCACGTACAGATCTCCAAATACTAACTTAACAACTTCACAGCTATTTCAGAATTCAGTCATACCCAGATCATAACATTTGCAGAATAAAACATGTGTCAGTATTAAGATCTAGTCTATCCATGATCAAACAACATAATGATAATACATTCTAAGTCTTAGGATCCCGATCCATCATCCATCATCATCCACATAGGTGCATCCTTGGTTCAAATCAAGCAAAGCATCACAAACCCATAACCTGCATACTGGATCTCCCACTTCATCAGATATTCAATAATTGCATGCCTTAGCCTAATGATCTTCTCCTCCTTTTATAGTTTTAGGCCTTTCTCAATACCATGGACCAAAACAACTTAGGACCAATACCTTCGACCCAATACCTAGGGTTAATACCTCGGACCAGATACCTTGGACCAATACCATGGATCAAAATACCATGGACCAAATACCTTGGAACAAAACTTAATTTTCCAAGATATACATGCTATTCCTTCTGCGAAAGTCCGTGTGTACGTTATATGATCCGTTTGGTCTGTTAACCCACGTGTATATAGTTCTTTGTCAAGGTGAACCTGCGTATACCTTTCTTTATTCATTCTTTGTAATCTGATCACTGATTCTTTTCTATTAACCTGCTACACTATGATTTGTCATTTGAGTGAGATGCCATCAAGGACGACACCTATATCATAATGCCAACAGGAATTGTAGATGGAGGGTCTACTGATGTTGAGACCTGGGATTTTGTCGAAGGAGGGTCAATATGAACACATGAAACACCATGGGTAAGGTTTGTCAACAAGGAACTCAAGGATGATCATAGGTAAACCATGGGGCCTGTGGTGTCCATCATCTCAACATTGGGGGGAGGTATCATAATATTAGGGACATAGTTTCCCTATTCTGGTTGGCTGGTGGTACCAAAATCCATAGGTAGAGGAGTAGAGGGTCCACTATGAGTGGGCTCATATTCATGAATTGCCCTAAGGAAATTTCGAAATTCATCTAGATGAGGGAAACAATGGGAATAGTGACCATGAAGGTCACACAGGGCATAAGGATGGTTTGTGTGAAGCGTTTTGCGTTTCTTAGGTGGGACCGGTATGTTAACATGGACTTTTAGAATATTAGGCTCAGGGAATGCTTCATGAAATAATGGTTTGAGTTGAGGAAGTTCAAGAAAATTGTTGGTGGTGTACCCAACAACGTCACTCAAAGCGCACACAAGTGTCGGCTTTGGGGCCTTAGGGGCTAGAGGAGGTTGGAGAGCCTTGTCCTTTGGATCTTTCCTTTTAGCTTTGCCCCCCTAACCAGATTCTTTGCAAAAGGAGCTGGTTCTGGTTGAGGTTGTCATGGAAATGAAGCGGTGGCAGGGGTCATGGGGACCAGCTGAACTGGGGTCAAAGTGAGATATGGTCTAGGCTAACGAGGAAGAATGTTTACAGGGGGATCAATGTACCATACTAGGATCTCGAGAGTCATGTTAGTAGGGACCAATGAAGCCATGATAGGTAAAAAATAATTGTCAGAGGGGGGAATAAGAAAGGTATCTAGCCGGCAGGATAATGTCCCAGTAGAATATCTCCTGGATGGTTAAGACCTAGAGGAACAGTTCCTAGAGGGAACATAGGAGAGGCAACCACAAATGGAGGAGGTCCTAGGTGAGTGGGTCCAAAATTTTCAGTTGGAAGAGCAACAACAGCATGTTGAGGCGCTAGTTGTTGATCAGGTGCACTGGACTATTTAAGGGTAGCCTGTGACGCTTGTAACATGCAAATACTCATGGAAGTAGGTTCGTAAATTGGAGGGGGAGGACTAGGGAAGGCACCGAAAAATGAGGAATCCTTATAGAATCTGGGCAAGACACTGGTGCAAGAAGATGAAGATTGGTTTTCGGACATCGACGAGATGATGGACTCAGGGGAGGTCACATATGTTGGCTTGTAGTAAGTCAAGTAATCAATGGTAATTATCTTCCCTTCATGGGGGAAGCACATCTTATGGAACACCGCAGACGTGATAGCTGACATGGCATATGTGTAACTACGACCTAAGAGGATGTTGTAATTAAAAGGGGCTTCAACAAATTCGATATCTACATGGACAGTCTTGCGCGCAAGTGTCACTGGGAAATTACGGTACATGCCAAGGGGTTTGGAGGAGTGTCCATCCCACACACACAAAGTGATGGTGGAGGGGGACAACTCAAGTGACTTGGGTTCTTTCCAAGTAGCAGCAAACATCACACAAGTGGATGTGCCTTCGTCAATAATTGATTTAGAGATGATGGCATTACAGACTATAACTAGTATCTCAAAAGTAATAGATGAAGGTAATGGGGGGTGCTATTATGTATCAGCCGGGAGGACAATCAAACGATCATCGAAAGAATCTGCTAAACCCAAGGAAGTTAGTAGAGCCTTCTTTTGAGAAGGGCATGACTGGAGGACTTCCAGTGTCGACATGTTGGCAAGTGATTGTGCCAAGTTGTCTACTATACTCTATGTACGGGAAGCTCTGTTAGAAGCGCATTAGGGCGTAACGGTCCCTTTAGGATCTTGGGAATTGCCTCAACTTTGGGTTGAGGGATCTATAAAGGACCATTTCGTGTCATAAGAGGCTCAAAGGACACTTTTGTTTTGGACTCAATAGCTAACGAAGTGGAGGGCTTGTCATATTGATGCAACCGAGTTTGTAGGTTGATAT
Organism: Pinus tabuliformis; assembly: GCA_031772625.1. NCBI lineage: Eukaryota > Viridiplantae > Streptophyta > Pinopsida > Pinales > Pinaceae > Pinus > Pinus tabuliformis. Next base: position 1,442,354,257 of record CM062820.1, read on the forward strand.
TGGAGGGGTTAACCACATCGGAGTTCATCATCAGGATTTGGTAGTCACCGAGAACAGAAGGTCGAGGGAGGTGGGTTGCTTGACCTGGCTGGGGTTGACCAACAATAAATCCTTGCAGAGGGAAAGGATTTGTGAGCACGCCTGGTTGAGGTGGCGCAGGATTCTGAGGCAATTTTTGACCTTGAGAAGTTGCTTGGGCTTCCAACATTTGGTGCATATGGGGTAAAAGAGGACACTCATGTCTATAGTGGCCATGTACACCACAACATGCACAAGGCTTGTTCATACGAATATCATTTTTTTGATTGGGCAAGTAGCCCTATTACTGGTTGGTTGTGTTAGGCTAGTTCCCCTAGGGTTCATTAGACTGGTTGCCTTGGTTACACTCGTTACCCTTGTTACCCTTCCCCTTATTAATTTTTGTTAAATTTGGGGGATTGGTAGCACTCTGTTGCACAAATAGCTGACCCTGAGGGGATGGTGGCTGCTAGGGTTGAGGATGCATGGCAGGCTACAACACCAATCCTTGAAGGGTTGGAGCGCCAGGCTGTGCATAAGAAGCAGCAACAGTTTGATAGACTAGTTGGGGCCCAGGAAACATGTTTCTAGCAAGAGGGGCATAAATGTTGGAGGAAATGGTGCCCCCATGCGAATAGCCATAACTATACTGAGAATATGATGAAGAGTGAGAAAGGGATCCAACAATACTATCAGTGGCATGAGATGCCTCCGATTCATTGGCACTTCTAGGATGAGGGAGGTTTGAAATGACAGTATAGACATAACCGGATTGAGCATAAATCATATCATATCTCAAAAAGGTATGGAGAGCTTCTTCCTCGGTGTGAGGAAAATGGGATGCAACATATTTCCCAGTGAGGTATAAAATGATCTTAAGAAACCAATCTAGATAGACACTATCTTCAAAAGGTGGGGCATGATATATGCTCCTCTTTTGATGCCACTCTTAAGCATGGTCAGAAAGGCGAGTGGTGGAGGACTCACAAAATGTGGTCAATAGCTCCGCACTAGTGTCGTACCAGAGAGGTAACTGGAAATATGAAAGGAACACTTTAGCAAGTGTCGTGAAATTGGAATGAGAGGTAGAGGGCTGGTCTACATACCATTTTGCAGCATCTCTAGTGAACATGCATTAGAAGAGCCGAAGACGAATAGAGTCATCAGTTATGGAGTGGAATGAACACCACATGTGGAAGGATCAAACATAGTTAGTAGGATCCTCTCCAGCAATACCACCAAACTTTGGGATGTCTGAGGAAAACTTAGTCAACCTAGAGGGCCAACCAGCATGATGGTGTATAGGGTCATTTATAAATTGGTTAAGATCTGATAGACTTAACCCAACCATAAAGGGGACCATGGGGGCTACCGGAATAGTTCTTGAGACTATTACACCTTATGTGACCACTGGTATAGCATCGGAGCCACCACCAGTTTGGGTTCCTGCACCAGCTGTGTGTTTAGACATGGTGACGATATGCCGTAAAGGAGGCTTAGAATTAGATGAGGAATCAGAAGGACGAGGAGAAGAGTCAGGATGGGGAATCAAAGGGCTACAAAATCGAACCCAATGGGGAGGAGTAATACACCTAAGAGGAAACTGGGGGTGAAGGCCTAATAGTCTCCACAACACATGACTTGGTGGTGCAATGATGGAAGGACACATACAACATGAAAATGGTGAAGGGAGATTAACAATATATATTTTGTCTCTGATGTGGTGAGATAAATTTATTATGTTAAGTCTTGTATTGGTAGTGTAAACCATGTGCCCTTCACTTAAGGTGTGCTTGTGGGTGCAAATGTATTAACTGATTAAGCCCAGATTGTGTTTGTAAAAAAAGATAAAATCTTGCTGCAAATAAATTGAAATAAATAATAGAAAACAAACATCAAAATGATTAACTAAGCCACACCCAATATTGGTTTGCAAACATTGTACTGCTTGGTGGTTAAACCAATGGGAAATACACTGAAATGATCAGGAGATCTGAATGTCAGTGTGACTATGGTCAAGTGACTCTAAGCTGGTGGAAAGTGGACCATGAAACAATAGCAAAAATTCAAAGGGAAAGATCATTGCAAAAAGATAGGGGGATGGGTGAAACACCTAAGGAAACCAATGGGACCCTAAGGGAATGACCAAACAAGTTTAAACATGAAACTATAGACGGTAGCAACCTATCTTATCATATCTAAAACAAGAGGCTACAAATCTAGAAAATGTGGCTGAAAGTTCTATAGAAACTCAGACTTCTCACTCACCTAAACTCCTCCTAGAAAGGTGGAAGTGTACTAGAATCCCTAAGGGAGGCTAAATTTGACTTCGACAAGTAAAACAGAATGGATCAAGGCCTCAACAGGATGAGACAGAGGTCAAGCACCAAGCAAACAACTATCAACAAAACCCAGAAACAGATATGAGAAAAACTACAACCCAAAAATCATAGGTTATGACCTGATTTTTGATGAAATCACACTTTTTGGGATGAACGTTGTGCTTTAGAACCCAGATTACACATTTTGGGCTGAAAACTATGATTTATGTTCTGAGACTCCCACTTTGCAAATTTCAGAAAAATGTGTCGCCTTTGTCGCGGCTAGTTCCTCTGACCAGTGAAAATGACCGGAAAGCTTACAGAAGTCAGAAATTTATCAGATCTACGGTTGAAACACTAGGAAACAATAATACAATTGAAAAAAGAAGAAACCCCAAGCTGAAAACCAAAGGTCACCCATGTTTCTTGATCTGAAGTATAAAACCCAGTAGAGTCACCAATTTGTTTTAGTGTTTTCTTCTCGATGATGTACGAAAAGAACCCACTTAAGATTATGGATGAAAAATGACCTCGACAATAAAAATGACTGCTAAACATTGTATATTTTAGCTACTGATAGAAACAAAACCTACCAAAATTTGGATCTATGCTACGATCATAGTCAAATAGTGAAATAAAGAGTAATAACCCCAAACATCCAATGGAAGCTAGATATGTAAAGAATAATTTTATAATAACACATTTGAAGAGAATAGATACATGTTACCAGTCCCTCTTTATGGGATGGGGTTATTGACTATCCTCAAATGTTTTCAGCTTCTATAGAGTCTCTGGCCTCTATAATGCATAAATCGAGCAAAAATATGATGTGACAATGAAAATAATCAGTGTTACAACAATGGGTGCAACAATGAAAATAATCAAAAGTGAATAATGAATGGAAAACCCTCCTATTTATAACAAAATATTAAGTTATCCTCGAATAATACAATATTATTGAGCCCATTCTTGGAATTACCACTTGGAATATTTTATTATATTTGTTTAGGAGGGAAAAAGTATTTAAACCTTTATTTAGCAATAATAAATAAATAATTTATTATCTCAACGGATTAATTATGGAATAATAAACAAATAATGATTTATTTAATTATTCCTAATGGATTTAGTCCAATTTAACAAAGAATAGTAATTAATTAATGATTAATTAGTTATTATTAGAGACAAATAAGATAAATAATCATCTAGCTATTTATTTTTCATGATTGGGTCAAACTTAACAAGGTATAATAATAAAACAACGATTTAATTAATTATTCCTAGAAGAAATCAAATGAATAGTGATTTATTTAATGATTCTTCATGAGTTTAACTATAAATTACTTAATAGAGTTAGTTTATTAGGTAATTTCTCACAGTGCAAGCAATTTTTCTATGGTAAAATTGCCTTTACGTGGTGTACTTTGATCCATCTAGTAAATTAGGCTAGATGATCAACTTTTTGGTGATAACAGTAGAGCATTCCAAATCATGCACAATGGGGTATTTTTTTTAGATTCATTATACATGGGATATTTAAAAAAAAACAGAGGGTAAGTTGGGAGTTACAAGCACAATTGTATGAGTTTGGAAACTAGTAATTTTGTGAGAATAAGAGTTATGCAAGGTAAGGTGGTACTAACCAAATTGCCTCTTCATACAAATCATTCAAGAAAGTATGTACCAATATATGATCTTTGAGGGTTAGATCAAATTGGTAAACTAGTAAAGACTAGGATACCAACCAATGAGGGTTAGAGGCCTTATATCTAACAAGAACATCAATGAGCATGTAGCTCCCCTATTGTTCTCAACATGTGTTAAATATTGATCTTGATAGAGGAGGCTTCAAGTTCTTTTGGGAAAGTATATTCATTGAGTCAAAGAATAATAACCAAGGAAAAGAAGAATTATCTTAAATTTATTTAAACTCGATATAGTTCAATTTTTTTTAATCAAGTCGAAAATCTTTTCATGATTTTGAGAAGAAAAATAACATAAAATATTGAAGTCCTCTAAACACTAATGTCTTTCTACTAAAAAATAATTGGGTCTTGCAAAATTTTCATCAGTGAGCTATGGATCCATTGGAAGAAATATAGTGAAGTTGGGAAGAAATGTTTTAATGAGGAGTAGTGGGGGTATTTTCTAGAGTGGTTGGAAATGTTCCCAATATCCATTAAAATTACCTCCAAGTATAGTTGCATCCTACAAATGCCACCTTGGGTGGATGTTGTAATTTTTTACACTGAGCTACCTTCATATGTTGTGGGCACAATAATATCAATGTCTAGTTGTATACCTTCCATGTAAAATTTATAACAATATGTAGGAGAGTCAAGGAAGTTTTTAAAATATTGGGTCTAATCCTTATCCCCTTCACATGTTTCTTAGTTCCACTAGCTTTCTAGACATTTGATGATGAAGGATTTCAAGTTACCTAGAAATTGAACTTCTATGTATTAGATGAAAATTGCTAAGCAGGGTTATTTGGATGCCTACTACCAAATTCCTAACCAAGCTACAATGTTGTTTTATGACCTCTCGATGGAGGATGTTAGTATGTTGAGTTAGATTTGGTTTATATCACCATTGAGTTGGGAGGATGGCACAACTCATTTCAACTTAGTGAGTGATTGATAAAAGTTTATTAAAGATAGTTACCAACTTTTGTATTTCCTCAAATCAATCATCAGCACAATGAAAAGAGAACCCTCATAAAAAATCCTATTATAAAAATTTATAGTGTCTGGAGTTGAGTGTGTGTGTGTGAATTTTTTTGACACATGTTTGACTTGCAAGATGTGGATATTCTTGGATTGTTATTGAATTGCTAATTAAAATAGGTGAGATTGTATCCTTTCATGAAAGAAAAGAGCTACACATGTATAGGTGCATTAATTCCTTGCAAAATTATTATGTGATACTTTCATCTAACAAATGGAGTTTGAACCTCTCCCTATTTTTTTTTTACTTAATCCAAATTCCTCTAGAGCCACAAGACGATGAGGATATTATTACTAAACAATTTTCTTCTCATCTAATCTAAAAATGATATAAGATAACTAATTAACTCAAATTATTTTTCAAATTTAAAATCATCAATTTGGGAAAGGAGAGAAATAAATTGTTTATTTTAATATATTTATCCACTATGTGACCTACTTAAACTTGTAGGAATGAGTAACTAGCCAACCTACATAATCGTGGAGGTGCATAAAATTAATAGTTGTAACCTCACTCAAAAAATTACATCTACGAATTAGAACAATGCATATTCTTGTGGGTTTCTTAAATAAGGTTGCACGAATCTTGTGGAATGAAAAATTGAGTAGTGCACAAATTACACAACTATCCTTTTGATGTTCATGTGAATCTAATGCATATGAAAAATTGAAGAAAATTTTACAATAGAAAATCGAATACAATAGTGTAGACGCATGGTTGATCCCATGTGGTTACCTTCAATATCATTTCCACTCAATTAGGTTGTTCATTTAATTAGTAAATTATGAAATGGAGTGTAGGACCTAAAGTGGGATCACTAATTTGTTTTTTCTTTTACAAGAGAGGTGACCAAAACAACTTTGTTGTAATAATTTCCTAATAACCTACACCATAAAAACAAAAGATTATTGTTTATACCAAAGGTAAATAAATTGTTTTTAATAGGAGCAAGAAACAACAATGCAGAAGAAGAAAAATCTTTTATTTTCAATGGAGAAGGAAAATGTGGCCTTGAATGAGACATGAGGGAATGGTCGAATGGTGGTAATGACTCCTCTCCAGGACTTCTAATGGAGGGTCCTTTTCTATATTTTCAACTAATCTTTGTCAGTATTTGAAGGTTGCATGCTTCCATAATGGTGAAGCAAATCTTTGAAGGAAAACTCTACTACCACAATGAAGCTTCAAAAATCTTGTCAAATCCCTTGAAACTTTGGCAACGTAACTTTGCATTCAACTTCTCCTAAATGGTTACCCATGACTCTTACTTGTAGGATTTTTTAAATCTTGATAAAAATTATTTTAAGTTTTTAGTGGTGTTGAAGTCCATTGCGATCTTCCCATGCTTGAGAATAACATGACAAGAGTCTTGAATTGTGAAAGTACTTATTATTAAATTTCCTATACCTATGAATCAACCTAACACAAACTTTCTATTTTCCTTTAGATGAGATCTTCATGAATTATTGCATAATTCATTACTATATATTGTGGCTTTCAACAAATTCATGCAGCAATCTAAGGGACAATACCAATCACACAAAATCAAAATGGTAGGATGTTTCACATTACAGATCGTTTTATTTGGTTATCTCCTAATTGAATGTGTCAAAGGAAATAACAGGAAGGATGTGAAGCTTAGTTTCATAGATATGGAGTTTAAAATGGTAATTTAATTCAAAAGGAAATTTGATTTATCTTCGAATTATAGGGTAAAATTAACTTTATAATAAACTTGTTTGATAAAATTAATTTTATACTACAATTTTATATATGAAGTTGATACTTAAAGAGGAACCATTCAAAACAACTATTTTGTTGGGTCCCCATAATACTAGTGATTACCCCATTACTATTGTATCTATAGCCCTTATTGATATTGTTGTGCCCCTATTGCCCCCATATTGTTATTACTGTGCCCCATAGAATCCCTCTATTGTTATTTTTGTGGCTTTATATTATTATTGTTAGGTCGGCTGGATTATATTGTGACTCCTTAGACTCCTATATATAGAAAGGAGGATTTGTCATTTGTATCATCCAAGAATTGTTCATTTATGTAATGTAAAGGATGTTTCCCCCTTGAAGAGGCTGAATTCTAAGGCGTTGATCTATCTTTTCTATCTTTTCTTGAGCTGGTTTCATAACATTTGGTATCAGAGCTTTGGATTCTAGGGTTTCGCTGCTCCAAACAGGTCATCGTGGCATGTTTGCTATAATTTTTTTTCTGTGATGTTTCAGAAGTAAAAAAAAAACCCATTTGAGAAGAAATCACGCTAAACCTTGGGTCCAAATTTCAGATCTTTTCACGTGATATTTGTGGAGATATGATCTAAGGAAGTTTGTCTTTTTGTAGACTCCTGAATTACATTCAAAACAGGTGACCTGGGGAAAATCGTCATAACTTTCTCTCAGGGGATCAGATTGAAGTTTTGTAAGAAGGTACAGAAAGAGGACAAACTGTAGCTTCCTGTGTGCATTTTCAAGATCCAAAGGTCAAAACAGGGACTCGTGGCACGTTGTACAATTTCACTCTACTGAACTAGTCTATAATCAAGTCACTGTGGGAAATTTCACATAACTCTTACTTGGAGAATCCAATTTGGGTCAGACTTGTGGCATTGGAAAGAGGACACAGAGGGATACTATAGGTCACAAATTCAGAACTAGATAATAAGAAAGTACAGAGATACATCAGAGGCAATATCAAGCTCCTACAAAGTGGAAAAAAGTGTGTAGATTTTCTTTAATTTTTGCTTAAGCTTGGTTTGAAAATTTATTTTGAAGGAATTCAAAGGGCATATTAGAGCGTTATTATCGGTAACTGATGCCCCGAGGAAAGAAAATGCAAACACCTAGTAAGGAACCTGAAAGCTCTAGCATGACTCATGAAGAAGAAGAAGAAATGCTATATGATATATCAAAATTACAAGAACAAGTGCAACAAGTGTCACTTGCACAAAAAGCAACAGAATCTAAGATGGATGGTTTAAGGAAATGTGTAGAAGCTAAGATGGATGGTTTAAAGAAGGGTGTAGAAGCTAAGATGGATTGTTTAAAGAAAGGCGTAGAAGCTAAGATGGATGGCATGGAAGCTAAGGTGAATGGCATGGACGCTAAAATTGATGGCATGAATGATAAGATGGAAGAATTGAAGATACATATTAATAAATTGCTACAAGAAATGGTCACTAAGGGCGAAAGGGTACTAAAGGAAACTCATGATGAGAACAAAAGAAATGTTAATCATGATTCCATAGACTCTAATGTTGGATCGAAGAATCACCATATTCCAAAAATCAATATGAGGAAGTTTGATGGCAGGGATCCCGCCACATGGATATTACAAATGGAGCAATTCTTTGATCTAAATAATGTGCAAAACACACAAAAGGTACGTATGGCAACTTTATATTTGGAACCAAATCAGTTTGTATGGTATCAATGGCTTTTCTCTCGTAAACAATCTATCGCTTGGGCAATTTTTACGGAAGAATTGATAGCACATTATGAGGATACAAAAAGCAACACATTTTTTAGCCAATTGATAAGTCTCAAACAAAAGGGTTCAATAATGGAGCACACTGAGGAGTTCCAAAAATTGAACATAAGGGTAAAAGATATTCCAGAGGAGCATAGGATTGATGTGTTCATAGGGTCTTTAAAGGATAATATCCAACATGATGTTCGCCTTTGGGAACCTGATTCATTAGAGAAGGCATTCAGGTTAGCAAGAAAAATTGAAAGCAAAATTATGGCAACCAGGAAGCATACCACTCACAACTATAAAGACGGAATTGTTGTTGCCGCTATCCTTCCACAACCTATAAGGTTGACACCACAACAATTGGAAGAAAAAAAAGCAAAAGGGCTTTGTTACAGTTGTGATAGCAAATACACTAAAGGTCATAAGTGTGCTGAGAAGAAATTATTCTACATAGATTGTGAAGAGGAAGAAGAAAAGGAGCAAGAAAGGTCAAAATAAGAGGATATATTCCAGGAACCAAGCCTAGATAAAGAAGAAATGAATCCGACCATATCTTGTAATGCATTGGCAGGAATTACCACTCCTCAAACCATCAAGATAGAAGGACAAATCAAGAAAAAAAAAGGTAATAGTGTTGATTGATTCAGGAAGTACCCACAATTTTATTCATTGTAAGGTAGCAAGAGAATTGAATTGCTTCTTATATCCAACACCAGAGTGTCAAGTGATGGTTGCAAATGGAGGAACAATAAATTGCTCGGGAAAGTGCCATAATATCAAGCTATCCATGGGAGAATATGTATTGACTAGCCCAATGCTTTCCATTCCAATGGAAGGTGCTGATGTTATACTAGGAGTCCAATAGCTTTTAATTTTCAAGAACTTTTCATGAAATTTTCTGTGGAAGGAAAGGAAGTTGAATTAAGGGGTATTGTAGGGAAACCAGGAAAGATAATCAGCTCTAACGGTATGACAAAGCTTCTAAAAAATGAATAAATAGGTGTAATTGCACAATTATGTTCGCTGGATGTGTCCACAGTGGAATCATCTATTTCTCCATATCTCAAAAAAGTCTTGGACAATCATTCCAAGGTATTTGAGACTCCCGAAGGTCTCCCACCTATTCGTGATCATGATCATGCTATTCATCTGATTCCAGGAAGTGTTCCTCCAAACATCAGGCCGTACAGATATCCCTATGCCCAAAAGAGTTAAATTGAACGTATGGTTGCAGAAATGCTAGAGGCTGGTATAATTCAATCAAGTCAAAGTTCTTTCTCTGCTCCAGTCGTATTGGTGCACAAGAAGGATGGATCATGGCACATGTGTCCAGATTATAGGGATCTCAACAAACTCACTATTAAAGATAAGTTTCCCATTCCTGCCATTGATGAATTATTGGATGAATTGCATGGATCAATTTACTTCACCAAGTTGGATCTTCGTTCAGGATATCATCAAATCAGAATGAAGATTGAAGACATTATGAAAACAACATTTAGAACTCATGAGGGTCATTATGATTTTTTGGTCATGCCTTTTGGCCTTACCAATGCACCTTCAACATCTCAAGGTTTGATGAATTCAATTTTCAAACCATTCCATAGAAAATTTGTGTTAGTATTTTTTGATGATATACTAATCTACAACAAGTCTTGGAAGGATCATGTTGAACATGTTGGCAGGGTGTTACAACTATTGGAGGAGAAACAGTTATATGAAAAAAGATCCAAATGTTTCTTTGGAGTACAAGAGGTGGAATATCTGGGTCATATTGTATCTCATGAAGGAGTTAAGGTAGACCCTAGCAAAATTAAAGCCATTAAGGAATGGAAAATTCCCACATCCATAAAGCATCTGCGAGGATTTCTCGGGTTGACAGGGTATTATCGCAAGTTTGTTAAGAATTATGGGAGAATAGCAGCACCTCTAACAACATTATTGAAGAAAGATGCATTTTCATGGACCCTAGAAGCAACAAAGGCATTTGAACATCTTAAAGAGGCAATGTGCCAAGCACCGGTCTTAGCTACACTGGACTTCACAAAAACCTTTATTGTGGAATGTGATGCTTCAGGAAATGGAATTGGTGCTGTTTTAATGCAAAATGAAAGACCCATTGATTTTGAAAATCGTCCAATCAAGGGAAAGTTTTTACACAAAGCTATTTATGAGAAGGAAATGTTGGAAATACTCCATGCACTTAAGAAATGGTGACCCTACCTAATGGGAAGACACTTCAAGGTAAAAATGGATCATGATAGCCTTAAATACTTTTTAGAACAAAGATTATCCTCTGAAGAGCAACAAAAGTGGGTCACAAAGATGTTGGGTTATGACTTTGAAATCATCTACAAAAAAGGGAAGCAAAATGTGGTGGCAGATGCACTCTCAAGAAAGGATGAGGATGTGGAAGCATTGTTGTGCGCCATTTCTATTATCCAACCAGATTGGATAAACGAAGCAAGGGAGGAATGGAAGAATGACGAAGAAGTGTGGGCACTTATTCGAAAGTTACAACAAGATTCCAGTATGTCTGATACATTTAGCTGGCAAAATGATTCGTTGTGGTACAAATATCGCTTATACCTCTGTAAGAATTCCCAGCTAAAACAAAAGATTCTTATGGAATTGCACACTTCTCCCTTAGGAGGGCACTCAGGATTTTTAAAAACTTACCACAGGGTTAAGAAGGAATTTTGTCTGGATGGCCTTAAATCAAATATTCAAAAGTTTGTGGCAGAATGTTTGGTTTGCCAACAAAATAAAGTTGAAACAATTAAGACACCAGGTCTATTACAACCTTTATCCATTCCAAGCCAACGTTGGGAGGAGGTTTCAATGGATTTTATCACAGGTTTACCAAAGTCTGATGGAAAGAGTGTCATCATGGTGGTAGTTGACAGACTTACCAAGTATGCACACTTTTGTGCATTATCACATCCATTTAAAGCCAGTACAGTTTCTACTGCATTTATGGAAACAATTCAAAAGCTACATGGAAACCCAAAGATTATTGTAAGTGATAGAGATCCAATTTTCACTGGAAATTTTTGGACAGAATTATTTTCTTTTCTTGGTACTCAGTTAGCTCATAGCTCATCTTATCATCCTCAATCTGATGGGCAAACTGAGATAGTAAACAAATGTTTGGAAGGATATCTTCGTTGCTTTGTATCTGATAAACAGACACAATGGGTCAAATGGTTGCCTTTGGCTGAATGGTGGTATAACACTTCCTTCCATACAGCAACAAAAATGACCCCATTTATGGCACTTTATGGGTATCAACCACCATCCATCACATCATATTTAAGAGAAAATTCTAAGGTTCAGGCAGTGGAACATCACATCGAACATCAACAACAAGTCCTCCAACTCTTAAAGGATAACCTCGTGTTGGCACATAATAGAATGAAACAACATGCATATCAACATCGCAGTGAAAGAAGTTTTGATGTAGGTGATTGGGTATTCCTACGGTTACAACCATATAAGCAAATGTCCCTCAAGCAAGCTAAGAAGGATAATAAATTATCACCAAAGTATTATGGTTCATACAAGGTGTTGCAAAATATTGTTACTATGGCATACAAATTGGAGCTTCCTGTAGCTTCCCGATTGCACCCAGTTTTCCATGTTTCATGTTTAAAGAAGGTTATAGGAGACAAGCTCCCAGTTCAAACAATATTGCCAGAACTTGACGAGGAAGGAAAAATTATATTGGAATCGGAAGCAGTCACAGAGACAAGAACTCGATAGCTACGAAATCGATCAATTTCAGAGTATCTTATCAAGTGGAAGAACTTATCCGCTGAAGATTCCACATGGGAGGATAAGAATTTTATGCAGAAGTATCCCGAACTACTCAAGCGTTGAGGACAACACTTTTTTGAAGGAGAGGGGCATGTTGGGTCCCCATAATACTAGTGGTTACCCCATTACTATTGTAGCTATACCCCTTATTAATATTGTTGTGCCCCTATTGCCCCCATATTGTTATTACTGTGCCCCATAGAATCCCTCTATTGTTATTTTTGTGGCTTTATATTATTATTGTTAGGTCGGCTGGATTATATTGTGACTCCTTAGACTCCTATATATAGAAATTAGGATTTTTCATTTGTATCATCCAAGAATTGTTCATTTATGTAATGTAAAGGAGGTTTCCCCCTCGAAGAGGCTGAATTCTGAGGCGTTGATCTATCTTTTCTATCTTTTCTTGAGCTGGTTCCATAACATATTTTGTTCGATATTAATAAATATATGTGTTTTTATGTGGTTCAAATACCTCAAAGATTGGTGACAGCTATTTTCACTTAGAAGATCCATGTGTAGGGATCACTTCTTGTTAGCTCAACCATGCATGTCGATCTCGAGAATATCAAGAGAATTGAACCCCTACCCTCTCAATAGAAAAGGTGATTTAACCATGAGGACTTGACCAACCGACCTAACCCTTTGGTTTGTTCAATATTAATAAATATATGATGATTTATGTCAATTAATGTTTTTTAGGATAATCCACCACTTCGTGATATTATGTGTTTCTTTTCTTAAATCTTATGGATGTGGATATTGAAATTTGGAATCTTTTGTAATAACATAATTGAAATCCACAACACAAACTATAATATAATAATAATATATATTATAGTGAAGGTAAGTTTTTTGAAACAAATGTTTATTTTATTTTTCAAATTATAAATAATAACAATGAAATATACACATAAATAATATATTATTTGTTGTAAATTAATGTGATTTTCCTTTTTTAAATTAAGACAAAGGTTATTTAATTTAATTTTTAGTTTTATATTTTGTATATATATGCACATACATACATGGGATTGGTTACCAAAAGAATAAAAGATAAACTTGAGTTTTTTATTTGAAATTATATATATATATATATATATATATATATATATATATATATATATATGAATCATCAATCTTGATCAAGTTTCTCAAATGCATCCTACTTTGGGCCCTTAAAATTAGATGTCCTCCAATGACTTTCAATTTGAACAGGAAGAAATAAAATCCTGGGATCAATACATCAAAGCTCCAAAATTCTCCTAAATTCTCCAATATTACTCTCTTCGACTCAGATGATCAACTAGTTTTTTCCCCCAACTCAAATGGAGGTTATGCTCCAAATTTTTGTTATTTATCTCAATTTCATGCCCCAAAATACCCTCCATGGTGGGGAAAGAAATTATGGAAACTTCGTTGTACCCCAAAAACTATGTTATTGATGTGGCTCATGTTAAGGGGAAAAAATGCCTAGATAGGATATTCTCAAAACAAGATCCTTTTAGGTTCCTAGTATTTTCCCCATGTGCTAGAAGGATTCAAATTTTGTTTCCCACCTATTCATTATTTTATGATTTTCTTAAGAGGTATGGGTTGACATCAAAAAGCTTGACAATTCAGCTATTTTCTAGGAGGTGGAGGATATAAATAACTATTTATAATGATGGATATCTCACAAGCTACCAAACAATCTTAAGAATATTCCTCTATGAATATTATGGGGAATATGGTAGGAAAGAGATGCAACATTTTTTTTAAATAGGGTCCCAAACTCCACTAAATTATGTTGTTTGAGCTTGTCCATTACTTCTTAATTTTGTTAGTCTTCCACAAATGACTCTACATCTTCTCTAAATTCATTAGATATCCAAAATGATATACCATGGGCCTTTTTTATGGTGCAATGCAAGGCTCCCCTTCTATGTGAGGCACAAGGGGAATACTTCATATCAAAACCTCACATTCTCTCTTCTTTTTAGAAAACATTGGGTACGACTCAAACAATTATGTTGAACTATTTTCTCTTTATATTATTCCTATTTTGGCATAAACTTATGATATTTCATCAGTTCACATATATGCAAACTCTCAGGTTTACATGAAGTGGATGAAAGGAACAACAACTATCAAAATATTTTCAATACTTCCTCTTTTTCAAAGGCTCAACGAAAAACTAACTTCTTTTTCTTATGTAGATTTTAGTCATATCTATAAGATCAAGAATTAGGAGGAAGACATGTTATCAAAAAATGTTTTGGATTTGGACTCAGGATCATGCAAGATCCTTGAAATTAAAAAGGGTAGTGGACAAAACTTATTTTTGGCCTTTGGGTTTGACTGATAATCAAATAAAACATATTTCAACAATTTATTATATAATCATGATCTAATATAATATCCCACATATGCTAGATAATGTATTTCCATATAATCAAGCCTATTGGTCCATATTATTGAAGCATTGGCTTCCTGTTTTACCAGGGATTGTGTTTCCTTTTTTTCACAAAATCCAAAACATAAAATTTTGGTACTTCAAAGTTTGGAGGAAATTGGAGAATTATAGACAATTTTTCTATAGCTAGGCCTTGGCCATTAAAATGATTTCTACATATACTTATGTAACCTTTTTTTATCACACATAAATAGAATTTACATATTATATATGGGTTTTAAGACCCAAATGATGGTTCATATTCATTCCCATAATCCAAATGGATTAGGTGTCTAAAATTCACCCCTTTAACCCAAAATGGTATATGTGAGTCCAAAAAGAGAGATGAGGATAAGTGCCAATGACAAAATTTTCTCACTACATATTTTTTTTAGGATGACCACAAACCCAATGGCTAGAAGAAGTTTAAGGCTTCTACTAAATGGTGGTTTAAGACTCACCACCAAATCTAGGACTTAGGTCAAGGGCTTAAAAGTTCTTGGAAAATTCCAAAAATTTTCTAGAGGTCAATGTATTTTTTCTAATTGTAAGTGCTTGAAAAAAATGATTTTAAGATGACCACAAAATATAGAAATTTGATTTATGACATAGTTATCCCCAGAACATTTCCAAATTGGACTAGAAGTTGATGTCTTCTATTGATTAGAAGTTCTTAAGAATAATGATTTGAATATTATCACAAAAGAATGTCTAGTATGTGTTATAAGTCTTCTATTAATGGTTGATTTCAAGAGCACCAGAAACTAAATCATGCTCATGGCTCCAACTATGCTTGCAATGCTAACTCTAGCTCATGCTTGAGGATTTAGTTATAGCTATTTCTCAAGATTATTTTTTCATACATTCTTGATAAGTATTTAAAACAAGAAGCCTCACTATCAATCACTTATATTATTCCCTCTTATTACATACGTAGTAAGAATAATAAAGTATTTGCACAATTCTCACAATGATAAAGATAAAAAGCTATGTTCCACCAGATGGTTGACCTAATGAGGGTGTCAACTTCTACTGAAGATGCATCGATTTATAATTATTTTAGCTTATAAACTTACAAAAGAACAATTTTCAATCTGCCAATATTCCTCTGGAGTGAATATATGAACAATGTCATGTTCCCCTGTAGTAAAAAACTAAACTAGAGTTATGTCACTCTAATAGAAGTGGTCACGTCAAATATGAAAGACTATATACTTTTGTTTAGGTTACATACATTTTTTTATTTGAGGGCATGAATACTACCCTCACATTGTCCTCATAGGATCAAATTCATGCCATGAAATCCAACCATCGCAATCATTTTTTATTACATACATTATCTGGGACATTATATTTATTGGGGATAATTAAATATTTTTCTGTATAAGATAATTTTTTTTTAATTCACAAAACTACATGCTTTAGGAGTCTGACATTAGCTTTATCTTCGCCACATGGGAATCCAAACCATCAATGATCTAGTAGAAATTTCTCCATAAGAGTTTTATAGTAAAAAATTATACAAGGAGTAACATAATACTAAGTCGTGAACAAGTGATTACATAAAAATAACTATAGAAATAGACTTGCTTATGCTAATATAAATAAAATGAAAAGCAACTAGTGGCTCCTTAGGAATTCTAAAATCTAGTAGGACAAAAAGGTTTCCACCATGATGGAAGAAAAAACAACTTTACCATTGCTTCCTAGACTTGGCCTTGAGGCCAAGATAACCTTGATGAACTCCAATCTCTTGTCTAGCACATTCATTTAAAGATTTATTTCATCAAGGATTAGTAGGATTTCATCTTTAGCATCATTTCTCTCGAGGATAACTTTCCTATGAAGTGTATTTTTTGCAAGTAAATATCTATGATATGAAGGTATTGATTCTGAAATATTTTCTAGCTTTCCATCTATATAAAACAAAAACAAGAATTTCCATGAGGACATCTGAGTTAGAATGACAATCCCATTCATAAATGACCTCAAACTCTACCTCTTAAATATCATGTTTTATTTTTTATGAGATTTGATTGTGGAACAATATTGCAAGTACTTGAAACTATAAAAATTGTGTGAACACCCTTCAAAACCATGACCTGCACTCCTTTGGCGACTCTTCACATGATAGCAAGCCATAGTTGTCACAGGAAGAAAATCACGGGACAACGATGCATATAAGGGGAGGTTAGTGTGATGAAATCCTAGTATGGGAAAGAGTGGTGGGAAATGAGAATATGTTTTTTAATGAGTAGGGGTTAGAAAACTAAGCAGCTCGATAAAAAACCAATAGTAAAGCTACAAAAATATTCCAGAGATGCAAAATGAAACATGTACCATTGTTAGCAAATGACCTTAACATCTACCTCCTAAATTTCTCATTGTATTTTTGATGAGATTTGTTTGTGGAACAATACTGCAAGGACTTGAATCTATAGAAACAATTTGAACACCTTTGAAAAACATGACCTGCACTTCCTTAGCAACTTTGCACATGATGGAAAGTCATAGTTGTGATAGCACGAAAATGATGGGACAAGGATGGATATGAGAGGAGGTGAGAGCAATGGAATCCTATTATGGGAGAAATTGGTGGACAACGAAAAGATGTTGGTTAATGAGTAGGGGCTAGAAAACTAAGCGACTCAATAAAAAACCAATAGTAAAGCTAGTCAAATAAGGCAGAGATATAAATGAAACATCTATTGTCCTTAGCAAATAAACTGGTGTGGGAAAGTATAGACGTGAGAATATATTTATAGCAACCGGATAGTGAATGGAAGTAAGAGGCCTCCATTTCCATAAGGAAGAGGAATGAGCAAAGCACCATCAAGAAGTCACAAAAGAAGGGATACAACATTATAGATTATTTCAAAGATTAATGAACTTCATTAAACTATAAATAAGCTCATATTATAAAATGGGTGAGGGATGACATGGCATGTTTTCCTTAATCATTACATTGAGTGGGGAAAAAACTCAACACCCGACTTATCCTTTACCTGATAACACCATTGAGAGAGAGAAACATTAAATCTTGCATAACAAGAGTCTTGATTTAAACATATACCCTCTTCATTTGGATTCTCATTATTAATATGTTACCACTCAACATAATTTGAGATTATATGCTATGGTAATTCCTATCGTCTCCCTTCTTAGTTACGTTTTCAAATTAATAAAGTCTAATTTTAGCATTTGTCAATTTACGTTAAAGCACTATTTATTTATAAGAAAGAGATAGATGATGTAAAGCACTTTGAAAAATATATTATTAAATATTAAATTTTTTATTAAAAATATTAATTTATATAAAATAAATAATTTTATATGATATTTTATTTAAAGACTATGACCTAATAAAAGTTTTAGATCACAGTAAAGCTAGGTCATAACAATTTTAGATAATAAAGTAGTGTATAAGATTGTTTTGTTTATGGGAAAAAACATATGTGTTAGAGTATTGATTTGATTATAAAATTTTACAATTTTTTACTTTTAAATTTGAACTTGTAATTTTTAAAAGAAAAATAAACTTTTTCACCCATTATTATCATTAATTTTTTTCTGACCCATCTCATTAAATTATAAAAATTTAAATTAACTGTATTGAATTTAAGTTAATGAAAATTAAATTTGAATATAGCATAACATGTCACTAAGCCATTTTACAAGCGACCTTTTAAAATAATACTTAAAAGCATCTACGATAAATATAGGTTTTTATAACTTATAAAAAAATTGATTAAAATAATAATTTTCAAAGTATTATAGACTCTATATATATATAAAAAGAGAGAGAAGGTAATGTTACCAATACCTATCAATTCTACACCATGTTTAAGTGCTAAGTATAAATTCATTAACATTATGTTGATGATGGCCATAGGTGAAATATTTTGATATTATACTACAAGGAGCCAAGGTAGGATTCAATGGCCAAAGAGTAAGGATGTCATTTTTTTCAGAGCCAGAAGTATCTGGCTGGAGTAATCTCACAGGTGTACGTAAAACCCCTAGAATGAACCATGGTACTTGTGAGGAATTAATCGAGCACGCGCCACACAGCCGTTGGACCAAGCGCCCCGGGTTACTATAACTTACCATAGGGTAATTGTGAACACTTACTCCGAAGTACACCGAGGACAACACTCCTCTATATTTAGACAAATTTACATGAAATGAATGTATGCTTTTGTATTCGAATTACAACATTAAAGTATGGATCTTGGAAGATATGATACAGATAGAAAGCATAAGAGAAATACAAAAAGAAAGAGATTCTGAATCAGATCAAAGTTCATTGTGTGAGTACCAACATTTATATACATATTGGAAGGTTTAGGTGCTATGACCCCGTGTACTCTGTTTTATACTGCGGAAGCAGAAGCTGGTTTAGCGATAAAGGTGGGCGAGTCATCACCAGCCATAATGACAACTACTTTCTCCTGCTTATCATCGGCGCACGAAGACATGATATTCTGCAGTGTCTCAATCTTTTCAACATAACCAACACTTGATTCACTACTAAGCGCCCATCTGTTATCTTCTTCTGAATTAGAACCACAATAGTCCTTCACGTGCGAGACAACCAGAATGATCAGAGCAAAAGCTATCAATGCGATTAGAAAACTCACTCCACCCAACAGAAATGGAACTGGCGAGCTCCATAGAGAAGCTGCGCTCGTATTATAATGCACAGTAATATTCCTCATAGTGTTATGTCGACCACAACCTCGCTACTTCCAGAGGATTTTGATTGCAGATATTTCAGAGAGGCATACCCACATTTATATCCATATGGGCCTGTGACCAATATTAGCTGTAACACTATGGAACACTATGAAAACTCTGATGGCATCGGAATATAATATTAGAAGGGAACACAATGTTTCCATCCAATGGTCCACTTTAATAAAATAATGATATGTGATGTGCACACAATATATTCTTGAGATCTGCCACTTTTGCTTGACACAAACCAGTAGGCCAATCCATTTTCGACTTTAAAAAGTTATAGGTGACTAAGGTACTTAGCAAAACTGTTACGTCCATTATATGGTGCTTATTTTACTTTATCTCATCAGAGATACAGATCTCCACTTCAGAAAAATATTTTTCATTTGTCCTACAAAGTTATCACAATGATACATGTCACATTCTGCTCCGCATTATTGTATTTTCTTGGGTTGGCCGGTTAAAAACAAACCATACTGGTATAATCTTATTATATGTTATGATGGGGAACCATACTTGTATAATCTTATTATGTGTTATGGTGGGAAGCCATCATTATTGGTGGGGCGATACATAAATGTGTTACCTGGTATCCAATGTAACTGGATGGAATGCGAACGAGCCATCTCTATCTCCCATTAAGATTTGTCGAGCGCTCCAATAGCTTATGGGTGGAACGTCCCTTTATACAACATTTCTTTAGCATACATTTATTTATGGCCTCCTTACTGTGTGAGTGACGTCATTTATTTATGGCCTCCTTACTGTACTGTGTGAGTGACGTCATTTATTTATGGCCTCCTTACTGTGTGAGTGACGTCAACACTGGATATGATTGTTATATTTAAAAAACTAGTTCCACGCTGTCAGAGTTGGGTTTTCACACTTACACGGCAATTTGTGTTTGGGTGGATTTTGGGATTCAAGTCAATTCATCATGCTGGATGTTGAGGGATACAACATGGAAAACGAGCTTAATTTCTAATTTCCAATTTCATTTGGGATTCTATATAATAATTATTTCTTTCATTGACACACAACCCCCCATATATATATTATCACAGGAATATCTTTTTGGGATAAAATAAATTATATATACTTGAAATTTAAGAAACAGTCTATATTTTAATTATTTCACCAATAATACTCAATAAAATATAATGTATATCATTATATTTATATATATATCACAAGAATATCAAATATATATAATATCTTCTTGGGATAAAATAAACTATATATACTTGAAATTTAAGAAACAATCTATATTTTAATAATTTCAACAATAATATATATATTTAATAAAATACTATAAAATAAAATAAAATTTAAAAAAGAATTATAAAAAGTGGAATAATAAAATAGAATTAAAGTAAAATGAATTATTATTATAATTTGGAATAATGGAGATATGTAGAATTTTTCATATTACTTTATTATTAGCAATTGGTTGTGATTAGTTAGATTAAATCTTATTTTTCAGGAATTTGCTAAACTTCTTTAATAAATTTCTAATCGTATTTATGTACAAATTATTTGGTGAATGAATCAAGTCTCTTGCATACACTCTTCAAGTTGAAATAGGTTCACCTAAGAGTTGTCTATTTCCTCCATATTCTATCTCTCTCTCTTAAATTTATGTTGGTATTAGAGCATTAGGTGAAATCTGGGTGAGTTTGAGCAAAGGACAACGACTATGAAGAGGATTTGACAGTCGTGGGCGTTGAACCATGATTTTAATTGCTGATAGGAGAAGTGCCAGTGAACTTAGTGCACTTATGAATCTATAAGGAGGAACCTACATTGAGCAACACTATCTATTGGGCGTAGCGTGACCAAATTCGTGGATCTATGTGTGATCATGTTGTTGGGTTGAAATTTTGTGCTAGTGGATGTGATTACAATGGTGTCATTCCACTGTGACTTGTTGCAAGTATAGCATGTCTCCCCCTCATGCCCTCACCAACGGTTCATTTTTTGGTGTGAGAAGCAGTGAGGTGCCATTGTGCAAAGTGAGTCATATTTGTAACAACTAGCTAAGTTATTGTGGAAGACCTCCCACCTTTAGAATGCATAGAAGTTATCTAAGTTGTGCAATGAGATTCCACATTTTTGGCGAATTGAATCAGATTATTGTGAGAGAAGACCATTGTTGTGCATGTCAAGACAGGGGTAGTTGGCTACAATAACACAATCATACTTGAGGACTAAGTTGGAGATCACGAGCATTGAATTCTTGAATTCTTGCACATGTGAAGAAACAATAGAGAGTTTGGCACAGACTTGTTGAGATATCCTCACTATCTCCTAGGTGTCATAGTAAGTTCATATTTACTTCAGGTTAGTCGAGTTTCACTCTAGTAATTTATTTTTGATGCTTTCGATGTAATCTATTTAACTATTTTGAATATTGAGAAGATAAATCTTTGCTTTGTGATTTCTCTCCAAAAATGTTTTTGGACTAACAAAGAAGAAGTCGTGGATGGGAGGTTGAGCATAAAGTGTTAAAGGAACTTGAATTTCACACCTGTGAAGAAACAGAGGTGCATCGCTTTCGTAACTGTGAAGAAAGGTCATTTTCGCAGCACAAAAAAATAGAAAGTATTCAAAAAAATGAGGTTGACACACTCTATGAGTGAAAAGAGTGTGTAGCACTATGCTTTAAACCTCCGTTAGGAGATGCACAAATGACAAGCCAAATTTTTAAAAATGGAGGCTCAAAAAGTCAATTTTTTTAGAAAATTGAATGGTCAAGCTTGGTGAAGGTCAAACGTCTTCATTGTGGCTTTCTGAGTTGAGTATTATCAGGCCAAAGCCTCCACAAGTTCTATGCTCACAGTAGTTTAAAGAACTCACAATAAACCTTGTTTTAAAAAAAAGGTCAACACAAAAAGAGGTAGCAAAATTCCAACTTATTTTTTCCCAGCTCTTGGCATTTGGTATAAGTCCAAATTTTGTTTGAAGGGCATTCTTTTCAAGAATACAAGACCTACAAAGTTCAATTATCAATCATCAAATAACCATTTAAAAGGTTCCTTTTTATAAGGGGTTTTATATTAAAGAAAGAGAAGAAGGGTTTGATATTAAAAAGGGAGGAGGCTTTTTTTACAATAATTAAAAAAAGGATTTGTTATTAAAACAAAAAATAACATTTTATTAAAGCTAAAAAAAAAAAAATTGAATTTGTAAAGGCTTAAAATAAGAGACGACATTTCACTTTTTTAAGGAGATATCGTTTCAAAGTTTTCAAAGGAGATTTTCTTTACGCATGTCTACATTAAAAAAAAATGGCTTCCACTGGCACCTTTCCACATACCCTGACTCTTCTTGGCAAACATTATGAGTTTTGGTATTTAAGAATGAAGACTTTATTGCAAGCACAATAATGTTGTGATACCCTGCGAAATAGCTAGGTAGAACAAACCTAAGAACAATTAGCATCCATGAACAATAATCAGAGGAATGTCACTGAAAAACTAAGAAAGAAGGAGAATAGAGCTAAATGTTGAATAAAGAACTCAGTCGATGACTCTATCTTTGACAAGATAACCAACACATTAATAGAAAATGTAGCTTCAGATATTTTGAAAGTTGCATATCAAGGTAATGATACATGGAAGACTTTTATATTCCATATATTGAGAGCTCATTTTGAAACCCTGAAGATGATGGTCAAGGAGAATGTGGATCAGTTCATGGCTAGAGTCATGGGAATAGCCAATCAGATCAAACTAGTTGGAGGAACCATTACAAATCTGAAGATGGTTGAAAAATTCCTTCGAATCTTACACATGAAATATGACATGATTGTCCATACAGATATATGTGGCCCAATGCAGACAAAATCCATTGGTGGTAGTCTTTATTTTCTAAACTTCATTGATGATTATATGATGAAGATATGGGTTTATTTTCTAAAAAAAATCAGATACATTCTCATGTTTTACATAATTCAAAGAAGAAGAAGAAAAGAAGAGTGAAAACCTTTTAAAAGTCCTCAGGTCAGACAGAGGAGGAGAATTCAGTTGTAATGACTTCAAATCCATTTTTCAAATACAAGGAATCATAATGCAGAACACGACAAGGTATACTCCACGACATAATGGAGTAGAAAAAAAGGAAAAAATAGTCAACCATGAACATGGCCAAATGTATACTTCATGAGAAGAAATTGTCGATTGACTATTGGGTTGAAGCAATTTTTCCTACAGTCTATGTTCTCAAAATATCTCCAATAGCCAGTCTCAAAGATACAATACCTCAAGAAGCATGGGATGGAAAAAAGGTAAATGTACCCCAGTTTAGAATTTTTGGATTAGTAGCATTTTCGCATGTTCCTGAGAAGCTATGAAAGAAGCTTGATGATAGGAGTGAAAGATCTATTTCCGTAGGCTATAGTGAGCAGCTAAAGGCCTATAGACCTTACAATCCATTTACCAAGAAGTTTGTTTTAATAAGAGATGGTAATTTTTTTAAAATTAAATCTTGGTCTGATCATGTTGATGAAGCTTTAGATCCACCTTTTTATCCAGAACCACCAACACTCTAGGCTTAAGAAGAGACATACCATTATGAAATGGTACATCTTCAAGTATTGAATCCATGAATGATTTAACATCTTCATAAGACAATCATAAAACAATAAGTATTAGATAAATATTTTAGCATGAGGATGAGTTTGACTAGTAAAATATGTTTACATTTCTTTCATCTCAACCAAACCATTTTGAAGAAGTAGTTAAAGAAAAACATTAGGTTGGTGCAATTAAACAATGAATTGCTTCCATAGAGAAGAACTAGACTTCAAAATTAACACATCTCCCAAGATACAAAACCAAGATTGGTGTAAAATGGGTATATAAGACCAAGCTCAATGAAAAAGGAGAAATTGAGAAACATAAGGCAAGGCTAGTTGCTAAACGATTCTCAAAATAGTTTGGTGTGGACTATGGTTAAACAATTTATCTAGTACCAATGCTAGACACTATCATAACTATTTTATCCACAACAACTCAACACAAAAGGAAGGTCTATCAACTTGATGTAAAATTTTCTTTCTTAAATGGTATATTGCAGGAAGAATTTTATGTGGAGAAGCCTCATGGTTAATTTGAAGTTCCAGGATAGGAGAAAAAGGTATTAAAACTAAAGAAAGACTTGTATGGTTCGACACAAGCTCCAAGAACCTGCTCCAATCACATTGATACCTATCTCATCAAAAGTGTTTTTTGCAGAATCAGCCATGAGCCAGATTTGGACACCAAAACTGATGAAGGTAAAATTCTTATTGTGTGCATTTATGTTGATGATATATTTTATATAGGCCATATCAGGTTAGAATAATTCAAAGCAACAATGCAAATAGTGTTTGATATGATTAATCTAGGGGTTAGGAAATACTTTGTAGGCATTGAAATTCAGCAATGTGTTAATGCCATTTTTTTTGGTCAACATAAATATAGCACTGATATCATCCAAAAATTGAGAATGAAAAACTGCAAACAAGTTGATACACCAACTACTCAAGGAACCAAGATGAGAAAATGAGATGTAGCACTACCATTTGATTCCACATTGTATAAAAGTCTAGTTGGAAGTTTGTTGTATCTCACTGCAACTAGACCTGATATCATGTTTGCTACCAGTTATGTCTCCAGGTTTATGTAGTCACCTAAGATTTCTGATTGGAAAGTTTCAAAAAGGGATTTTAGTATATATTGCAGGGACCATAAACTATGGTTTGTTATATGCACATTTTGAGATCTTTTCACTTTCAATTTATACAGACAACTATTATGGATGCAGTCTAGATGATCGCAAAAGCACCTCAAGGTATAATTTTCACCTCGGAACTAGTTTTATCTCATCGGCATCCAATAAATAGTCAATTGTTTCAATATCTTC
Source organism: Pinus tabuliformis (assembly GCA_031772625.1). Taxonomy (NCBI): domain Eukaryota; kingdom Viridiplantae; phylum Streptophyta; class Pinopsida; order Pinales; family Pinaceae; genus Pinus; species Pinus tabuliformis. The sequence continues at coordinate 1,442,379,704 of CM062820.1, forward strand.
TGCAAATGTAGAATATGTTGTTGTAAATTCAACAACTTGTCAAGAAATGTGGTCGAGAAGATTATTGAAACATATTTCAAATGTATAGAAGGATCCAACTCCTCTTCAATGTGGTAACAATTCAACAATTTCCTTATCAAAAAATCATGTTTTCCACAAAAACATAAAGCACATTGTCACATGTTTTCATTTCATCCATTATATTTTCAATAATGGGTACATAATACTTTCCTTTTGTGGTTCCAAAGATCAACTTGCAGATAGTTTCCAAAAGACATTAGGAAAAAATGTATTTGAACTTCAAAGAGATCAATTAGGCATTGTAAGTGCATCTACTTGTAAGAATTGAGAATAAGAGGGGATGTTGATGTATTAAACTAACTGTCTACTAGGTGTCATCAAATTTATTTCCATCATCTTCTAGGTGTCACAATAAGTTCATATTTGCTTCAGTTTAGTCGAGTTTCACTCTAGTCATTTATTGTTGATGCCTTTGAAGTAATCTATTTAAGTATTTTGAATATTGAGAAGATAAATCTCTTCTCCACAATTTCTATTCATTCTCTTTCATGTCTCGTGTGTTGCGTCTTATGTGTTGAGTTAAAGTGTTGAAGAGTATGGGAATTGCGGCACAAGTATTGGTGTGGTGTCCATTAAGGAGAAACTACATTAAACCGTTGTCAATAACCTCTTATAGTATGCTGGCGATGGAAATATTGGGATGAGTAAAGACAAGCCAAATTGCACATTGTATACTTGGAAGTGTGGTGATGTGGCTACATGCTGATGAATCATTGCAGTGAGGTGTGCTCACTGAAAGAGTATCGTGGTGTTCACTGTTCATCCTTGTGGAGAAAAACCTTATGGTGTGTGTAGCACCCTGTTTGTATCAACTTTCTAAGTGCCTAGTTTGAGAGATTATGTGACTAACTCGTAAGAGTTGTGAATGTTCTAGCACAACTTGGTAGCATATCTATGTTGAAGAATTGTGTGGCTATGGTGTTGTATGAGGAGGATGTCGAGCTTGGTGTAGTGGTTTTGGAACTTGGTGGAGGATCCTGATATTGGAATATTTGTGTTGGAACATCGAGCTTATATGTAATGTGAAGGTTATTGGGTTCAGGCTATGTTGGAGACCGGTAGTGAAATAATTAGAATCCTCCAAACACGAGAGGAGTTGATTTCACGGAGTTGAGTTTCATCCATAATCATGCTTGAATAAGGAGATCAATTGTTGCGTCTTGATGTGGTATTTAGTGCATTCCTAAGACGAGACCCTAAATTGACCCATATAAATAGTGTGTGGCATAATGCGAACAAATAAACTCTTTTTTGTGGAAGCTCCTGGATTGAGGAACGATACATTAGTGACATTAATGAGGTCTATGTATTTTTTTGATGTGATCGTGGGGTGTACTTTTTTTGGTTAGCATGGAGTGGTTCACATAGCTCAATTATGTATTTTTGTCAAGGAGGAGTATTTTGAGTCACGAGTAGATCAAATGTTTGAGATTGGTGAGGTCTTTGTATTCTTTGTGGCCTGGTGTGCAACCTAGAAGCTGAATTCATTATGGTATAGTGTGGAGACACTTGGTGGCCTATGTTCAATCTTCTGAATGCTGGTGAAACACATGAATAGCTCACTTTGGAGTGTGATCAGACTTTGTGGTGGATTATATAGACTACGTGGGTAGATATACTAAGGAGTTGTAGGTAATTTTGTTTATGTGGAGTGCATTGAAAAGTAAATCATATAGATTTAATCCTTGTTGAGTAGAGGATTTGTTTGTATCCTCCTGTATTGATGCTTGAATAAAGAAGAAGACTTGTTTTATGTGACAAGTAATATATAATGCCTGTGATCTGTGGATTTGGCTAGAGTGTGGAGTATGCATTGCTATTTCGAGGTCATTGGGAGTCACACACAAGTTTTGTTGATCATTGTTTGAATAAGTTGTTGTTGGAGAGCATGGGTTAGCATTGAGTCTTATTGAGAAGCGCAAAGAGTGAGGAGGAATGAGCCTTTGGAGTCAATTGAATTCATCAGGTTTGAATCAAGTTTCTGTTTGAGGTATGTGTTTGATAGTTATTGGGTGAGGCAACATGGAGTCTTTTAGATCGCTTGATCTATCGTCAAGTAGTTATTTCAGCCAGAGAATAGCCTACTACAAAACACACCAGTTTAGTTGATTATAGATCATGAGGAGGAAAGGGTGTGCATTTTTGTGTATTGAAATGATTCTTTTTTGTTATGTTTTGGTTGTTTGTCAGTGGTTATATGAAGCGTAGAGAAGAGAAATATAGCAACATGTATTCACCAATTTTTAATTTTTTAAGGTATTTGTTCCTGTTGGGAGAGAGTATTAAGCTACGCTTTGTGTAACCAAGGACTCTGCATTGTTTGACGTGCAGTCATTGTGTAGATGTAGTGATTGAAAAAGAAATTTTTTTACGTATTTCTTGATAACTCATCATTAGTATCTCACTATTTCTATATAGAGAGTGCTATATTTATTTGTTCATTGTTGAAATTTTTTGTTACTAGGGTATTTTTGGAAGAAGCATGGCTTGTGTATGGCTTATAGAGTTGTTGGAAAGAAAGGGACACTGCTGAGATTGAAAAGAGCGAGTGGAACTAGTGTTGCGTTTGCTCCATAATCAAATTACAACCACGTTGGAGCCTAGAATTGTTGAGAGGGTAGAAATTGCATTTGGAATTAGGTGATTTTTGAGGTCTAAAATGGGCCTCCTAAGGAAATTATAAAATAATAGTGGAAATAATATAATAATATTAGATTACGTAATCAAATTTTATAGGAAAAAAGGAAAAACTATTTTTTTCAACTCGTATTTTAAACTTATCGCGCTATGGGTTTACTCAAATTTCTAGTGACAAAAATTGTTGGATGCAAAATTTGATTCCTCATCCGAGGAGTACCCACGTTACATACCTTTGATCTACCCTACTAAACGAAAAATGAGAAATACATGAAAATCATGATTGCAATCATGTTTTTTTCATGTATTTCTCATTTTTGTTTAGCCGGGTCCATCAGAAGTATGCAACATGGATACTCTTTGGATGAGGAATAAAATTTTGCATTCAACAGTTAATCTTGCTCGAAATTTGAGTAAAACATTGGGGAGATAAGTTGAAAATACGAGTTGAAAAAGTAGGATGATTATTTTACAATTTTTTAATCTTTTTACATTTTTACCCCAAAAATGGTGAATCATCCCCCATGGTTGATGTCATCATCTTTAATCCTATTGGTCCTTATAAAGTTTATTTTGGTTATACATTTTTCTGACGAGGCCCATTTTAGACATCAAAAATCCCTTAATGGTGATACATTGTTGCCATAAATACATAATGCATAGGATTAGAAGGATAGGCTCAATTGATTAGTGTTATGATTTTTATTTCTTGTGATTAGAGGTGCCAAAGAAGCCACCACCCCGATTGGAACATGAAGTTCTCGCGGCATATTGAAGAATGTGTTAAGCATTTTGTGTGGTCCTTGGAGTTGGGCTTGCGTGACCTGTGGTGCTTGGTGAAGCTTGTTGTGTGGTTTCATGTGGACCTGCTTGGTGATGGTTGTTGTGTATTGAGTTCTTTGGTGATTGGTGAGCTAATAGGTGTAGCTTCTAGATCAATGTTCATGGAAGATTCTGTGGTGTGAGCATAGTGTGAAGCCTTGGCATTAACCGATTGGACTAGTTACGTTGGTTGTTTATGGTATCCATTGTTGTATCATTTAGGTTAAGATTGGGAGAGCTGCTAATAGCTTTTGGAAATATATGCTTTGTATGTTGCATTGGGTTGTGAAATTTTTTGGCTAGGTTTCTATCGTAGTTGATCAAAATACTCAAGAATTTCATTTATTTTTCATAACATTTATTTCATAACTGTGGTGTGATCAAGTTGAAGAGTCTGTTTGGCATTGAGCCTATAGTTTGTGTGGAAGAGAGAGCCCACTACTATGGCACCCTATGTGTTTCTTGGTAAATGAGGTGTATGCATATTGTTCATTAGCGAGTATGTAAAGCCTGGAAACTGTGTAAATATTTGACGTATGTGGTGTGAGTCCGAGCATTGTGGTAATTTATGAAATGCACAAGTTGTCATGGCTCAACAAAGGAGATTAAATAGTTCAATAGAGAATTGAGAAAAATGAGGATAAATAATGAAAGGTAAAATGTTGTAGGTGAATATGAAATGCTTCCAGCCATACAAGGAGATATACACATGAATCTTGAAGAATTTGAAACTAATGTACTATTGAAGAAATTAATGCCAATTTTACCATCTTTCTCCAGTAAAAAAATTAAGATCGCAAAATTAAAATCAAGGGACTTCTTCATTTAGTATATCTATGGGAGTTTGTTCAATAAACTTCTTTAAATCTCTTAGACAAGTGTAGAGGTTCAGTAACATTGATTCTCATTATATTAGCTATGGATGAAAACATTTTGTCTAGTATTTTATATGAATTTGGTAAAATATGTGATGCAAAAATGTTTTGGGATATACTTGAAATGAATTATATTGAAAAATATAATGAAGAAAAATGTGGATGATTACTAGAAAAATTACAAAAAGGTCTGGAGATTGTAAAGATAAAAGTCACGGAGGACTTACTGACAGTTGGACTGGTGAAGGTTCTTGAAAATGATGAAAACCAAGAAAATAAAAATTATTATGGTTTGACTGAACAAGAATTAAAAATTCTCAATGATGAAAGTGATTTTGACGAAAAAGTTGAAACAAATTGGCATCATCACATTTGTAGAATGAAGCAATATGCATAATGCGTGAGATGTAGTAAGAAGAAGAAGCAAGTTGAAACCACCAAACTTTGGAGCAACAAATTCAAGAATAAATTGCATCAATATATTGCAGAAAAGAAAGTCAAAATGAAATACTTAAGCACTTTGTCAAACCTTGTACGCCTAGATGAGACTTAGACTAGTGGATATGTTTTCTATGTTATGCTTTCATTCATTTCTCCATTAAGTGGGAGACTTGGAATACTGGAAAAATGTAGACTTATCTAGATTATTTTATTATTAGCTATTGGTTGTGATTAGTATAGATGGATGAGATAGGTTATACTTTATGAAAAAGGGGGGTAGGGTATAGAGGGTGGAAAGAGCTTACATTTTAGGATAGAGGGAGGTAAAGTATAGAGGGTTGAATATGGGAAGAGAGAGAGCAAGTTGGGAAGAAAAGAGAGAAAAATAGATGGTGTAAGGGAGAACAAAAGAGAGGGGGAAATCAAGGAAGAATGAGAGAGTGAGAGAGAGTAGTGTGATAGCAAAGAGAGGTGGGTGGTGATGAAGGGATTCAAGGATTGAGCGAGAAGGAGGGTGAAGGACAAAAATAAATGAAGGGATAGGAATGAATATGGATAGATAGAAGTAGACAAAAAGTGTGGTGGGGAGATATAGAAATGGATAAATTGATGAAGGCGAAGAGAGAAGGGTATAAGGTGCGACAAAAAGCATTATAACGATAGAAGGAGGTCGGAGAGTGAGTGTAGAGGGGAGATGAATGAACACAATATTTACTATTATGTGAAATTAACAAAATTTTGTTAAAAAATAAAGAATATTCTTCAAATGTTATATTGATATTTAAATATAATGGAAATAATTTATCATTTTGTAATATTAACAAACATTATTAAAACATAAACAATATTATTCAAATTTCATATTTGTAATTGAGTATAATGGAAAAAATTTATTATTTCCTAATATAAAAAAAAAATAAAAAAATATATATATATATATATATATATATATATATATAGATAGATAGATAGATATATTTAAATATAAATTATATTATTCAAATATCATATTTATATTTCAGTATAATGGAAATGAATATATTAAAAATGAAATACTTAATACATAAGGTGGGTGGGGGTGGGGCGGGGGAAGACATATTTTCTAGGGTTTCCACATAATTCTAAATATTTCATGTCAAAAAAAAATTCTTGGATATAAAACCTATATATTGTCATTAAGCTGACATCAAGTTGATTGGGCCCATGTCAGTTTCGGATGGGGCAGGAGGACCTCCCCCTCCTTCATGTTTGTTTTTACAGGTAATCATCAAGCTACCTCAGATCCTTTTGTCTCAACGTGGAAACAAAAATGCATGCATGAAGCCTCTCCACCATTGGGGGACTAATGGAAGTCCAAGTTGAAGAGTCATTGTCTCTCGAAGGAAACAAAAAATCCCCGGGTTTTGACCCCAACAACCGCGTGGCCCAATCCCGACATTTTATATAGGATCATGCGATAATATGAAATTTTATAAGTATTTGTCACAAGGAGATGGATATACTCAGATAAATCTAACTAAAATGGGAACCAAAATCCTCAATAAGGCTTCATTTGAGAGTGAAAGGTTTCATCACAGTGATCTTTGAGGATCTCGAGAATAGGAGAAGAACCCTGAACAATGGCCCTTACTTTATGAATAGTGCAGGACTTATAATGGGGCACTAGGAAACTTGCTATAATCTAGAGAAGGTTCATTTTATGGTGACACTCATTCAGGACAAATTGTATTCTTTACCAGAAGATTTCTTGGAAGCGAACATCCTCGAATTGATCGACAACTCTATTGGAAATTTTGTGCACATTCCTAAAATGACCGAGCACAGAAGATTTTAATCCTATGAATGAGTCTATGTATATATGAATATTTCCCAATCACTACCAAAATTAGTGGAAATTGAATACTAGGATGAAGCTTGGTCTCAGCTTTTAGACTATGATCATGTTCCATTCCAGTTTCACCTCATGACTATGGCCACCTCTTTCAGAACTTCCCTAATAGGCTTAAGGAGAACTGTCCTCCTCCAGACAACATGCCTCTAGATGGATTTCAGGAAGTCTTAGGATCATGATCATCAAACAATAGAATCCCTCCTAATCGGTTGTTGCCACCAATAATGGGCAATCCAAAAAATGCTTCACCATGTTTTAAGAGCCTGCGGAAAGAGAAAATCAAAAAGCTCTAGCTTTGGAGGCTTGTTCACCACAAATGACGGAAATTGAAGCACCCCCTGAAAAACATAAGAAAAAATAAGAAAGCAAGAGAAAATCCCTGAAGGCTTAATCAAATGGAAAGGAGATCCAAAGGGTTTTAGCTGAAGTCCAGCAAGCGTTATAGACTGATGTAAGAATGGACCAAATTAATTCAAATTAATAGATTATGGTGGCTTTATTGAGTAACTAGGCCAAGGATGACTTAGAAAACATACCTCAAGAGAAACCGAATCAATTTTATCAGATCTGGAAAGAACAGGAAAAGTGTCAGGCCACTATGGAGCCAAACCCTCATCCGAAATTATTTGTACAATAGGAGGAAGAACCATCCCAACATAGATATTCCAAACTAAGTTTAGAAATAAGGAGGAGAGGCAGAAGATACATAAGAGAGGTAATCAAGGAAGCTGGAGCTATTTTGGTTAACTCAGGATGGGTTATTGTCCTCACGGAGTACTACCATATGTCTCACCCCTCCTCTCAATGAAAGTGATATCATGGAATATAAGGGTCCTAAACTCGAAAGGTAAGTTGAGGTACCTTAGAGAATCGATTCATCAAGAAAAATGGAATATCATAGTTTTTCAAGAAACTAAATTATCGCAAGAGAAGCGAAGTGAAATTGTGTGTCGTTGATGGCTAGTGGTGGAAAATATGGCACTGGATGTAAAGGGCTCGACTAGGGGGATACGGTTTATTTGGGATATCATATCTATGTCTTTTAAATCTTGGAAAACCTTTTCGAATAGTCTTACAAGGTAATTTGAATACATAGGTTCTGTAGCAAAGGTTTGCATCACAGGGGTCTACAGGCCAACGATTCCAGGAGAGAAGACTAGTTTTTTGAATAATCTCCAAAAGTTGAAATACTTTCTTGCTCATGAAAATTAGATCCTAGCTAGGGATTTCAATATGATAGATGATTTGAGTGAAAAGAAGAGTGACATCTGTACATTGGACCTGATTTATCTATCTTTTTAGGAAACTATTCAATACATCCATACATAGGATATTTAGCTTTGCAATGGTATTTTCACAAGGAATAATCGGAGCGGGGTGTTGACAATGTTAGACATGCCAATATCAAGGGATCTCCCTAGTATGAAGCCCCAACTAGATGTCACACTGTTTGGTGTAGGAGTCCCATCTGGTATGATGGCCAGGTTGCCATTATCTTAAAGATATTCCTTGAGTCTTGTTTTTCACCACGTGAGTGTTCTAGTTTGTCTTTGAATGACGAGCTTTGATTGCCTGGTGAGTGCTATTGTTACTTGTGTCAAGTCTCTTTCACCACAGAGAGAGAGAGTGGGAGTGAGTCTCAAGTCAGAAGTGAGGAAGTACGAACTCTATCAGAGACACACAACACAACATGACATGCGCAACTTCTGGAGGAGATATCCACATGGATGCGACACTCACAACACACAAGGGAAGATAGCACATACAACACCCAAAGAGACGGTCCATGCAAGTGTGATGGTTGTTATAACAGGTTTAAGTGAAAGCATTTATTTGATGTTCGAGGAGGTAACCAATATAGGCAGGACAAGGTTAACAACTTATACAACACATTTTCATAAATATATGTATTAGAATAGCTGAATGAGTTTAATTGTTTAACACGGGTTAGAGATACATATATTACAAGCGTTCAAGATAAATCTTACAAAATGTTACAACACATGTGGGAAAATGTGTTGGCCTATTAGTAGGCTTTTGAATTAAGAGAACGTTCCAAGACACATCGGTACACCATTACATCACTAACCCTGTGGATGGGGCATTGGAGCTAGTACTTACTCCTGAAAGAAAATATTACAAAATCTCAAGGCTATGTTGGAGGAGGTAAGGTGAAACATATTTTGTATGTATAAAGGAGGGGTATTTATAGCCAAGGGTAAAACTAACCCTTCTGAATACTCGATTTCCCTCATGAATGTTTGACTTTCATGACTCTTCAACTTTACATGACTCTTCGGATTACAAGTGGATCGCTTTGAATTCCACGTTACATTAAATTGGTTGACATAGTATGGCACATAGTAGTGATGTTTCTGACATGGCTCATGACACGACTCGACATGACAGTGCTAGTACGTGCGTGTTGTTGCTGATGTGCTTGTCGAGCTGCAGTGTTGTTCAGTGATTGATGTCCTCATGGTCTATCATAGCTTCACCTCTGCATAGTAGGGTGTGCCGAGTCTTCGATGGTCATTGGGTTCACTTGATGTTTCATTCGCATGTTGTTCCTTTCTTGTACTTTGGCATGATTGACATGGTTGTCCATTCGCTAACATATCTCCTCACGTGCACCATTTGTTCATTCATTCGCGAAAATGCATGTTCATTTGTTCATTCATCTGTGAAGTCATCCTTGCATGTTCATCCATTCATTTTTCCGTGAACACTTCTTCGCATTGTCATCCGCTTACAAACACATCTCCTCACATGCATCATTTGTTCTTCCGTTCACGAATGTATCCTTTTTAATGTATCTCCTTGTTCATCCCATCTTTCACCTTTTCATGTCTATTCATGTACCTGTATCTGCAATCACTCATGATGAGACAACATCAAATCCATAAACCCCCTTGTCTACCATGATGCATGATCATTTTCAGATGGAGGTGATCAGAAGAGAGGACAAGGTTATGAAACCGTGTGAGGTAAGTTTCGAGCAGGGTTGTGGGCTCCAGGCACTGCTGATGAAAACTGCACAAAAGTGACTAGGAGACAGAGATGAGCATTCTGGATTAATAATAAATGTCCATGGGATCCAGCTCAGCTAGAGGACAAATATGCGCAATTTTTGCGAGAGGTAGTGCGGGATGCAACAAGACTAAGCAGGTAGGATCTTAAAAATTTTTGGAGTGAGTGGACAACAGGAGCTTGGCAGAAAAACTGTGTAATTCATAGAGGGAGCTAGCAATGGGCTATGGGAACTTGGAAACAAAACTTGCGTAGTTCCTAAAGGGAGCTGGTAGTGGGCTAATGGGAGCTACTGGAGGGAAAAACTGCGTAGTTGTTGGGAGGCTGACTTGCTGACCACCTCTACATAGTTTCAGAGTTGAGCAAACTGCTGGACTGCAGAGGGCTTGCTCATGAAACCTGCGAAGTTCTTTGTGTGAACAACCAACCGACTAATTGGTAATTGGCTGGGAAAACTGCACAATTTTCTAAGGGAGACAGAGATGGGCACTAAGTGTCTGGCAAGCCTATCTGCACGATTTTCTTAGTCAATGGAGTGGGCATGGTCTGCAACCACCACGCAATTTTTGAGGGGAGTTAGTCCTGAGATGAATGCCCAGTCAAACTCTCCAATTGACCATTAGGAGGATTGATTAATGATCTTGCAGGCAACACATCTTGAAATGACTTCCCGGGTACTTATACGATGTTCTCGTGATATTTGATCAACTTGATGAGAGGGTGATCTGGTCATCAGAATTTCAGCAAAAATGAATAAGTGTGTGAGTGAATGAAATGGTGTATATGTGAGCTTGCAAACACACACTCACATGACTTGATGACAAGGTTCCTCAAAACATCAAGACACACATGCTCAACATGATCGACCAGTAGTGCAAGCGATAAGCATGACACTTCTGATCAATCACTAGATGGCTGCGACGACGATTGCATGAAAGTGCATATGACTTTGTGTTTGAATGTGACAGATGTTTGCCTAGTGAACACAACACGTACACATGAAGTGAAGGCCTTGTGCATAACCAGAACATGGTCACAAGCGAGACATTGGTACCAACACACAAAAGTTGTCCGTTGAATGATCAAGAAACGTGGGTGCAAAGAATCACATGAGATCACGTGGCGAACCCGAATGTGTGCAAACATCGAGTAAAAAGCTCAAAGGAGGCTCTGAAATTAGATGCGAGCCAAAATTTTAGACAGTGTTATAGCCACTACAACACTTGACGAAACACTGGTAGAACTCCAGCTTCTTTGTTTGGGTTTATTGACAACACATGGCCTTGGTCTTTCAAGGAGTATTAAATTTTTGTGTGGGTTTCTTTGGTTTCCCCACTTACCCCATGGACAAACATGGTTGACCATTTGCCAACTCAGTTCAATCACAACAAAAACAACTCGATGATATTGTTTTGACATCGGGGAGGGTAGTATAGCTCAAGAGTTGAAAATTTCCAGAGTATAAGTTTTCATCTCTGGTGTTGCTCTTTTGCCAGCAAGCCTGGACAGTACCCCGGTGGAGTCACACAGGAATAGATGCATTATTCCACTGCTAGCAAGCCTGGTCAGTGCCCGGTGGAGTTGCATGCTTCACCTCTCTATGCAGGAACCATTTCTCTTCTTTCGCCTTTGTATTTTCCAAGAGGACTGTGCATTGACACTTATTTTCTTTTGGGTGAGAGAGGGATCTTGACTTATTGAGAGTAGAAGAGGTTGTTCCTTAAAATAAGCATATAATACCTCTAACATAGGTTTTCTTGTTTAGATACTTCCCCTTCTCCGTTTCTACTAGTTGGATGACCTTGAATACAAAGAGAAGAAGCGGGAGTATAGGCATGGGGTTTCCTAGTATGGAAACAGGTTCATGGCTGGACCAAACTTCCCCTTGAAAATGACTCATATTTTCTGTCAATACTTCATCGGAAAAGAGTTACAACCAAGTAGAGAGAAGACAGATGCAAGATTGGCCAAGTGTTGTATTTTCACAAGTCTCTTATATTTTAGCCACATACTAATTCAAAATCCAGAACTTAGTAGATGGCAACACATATTTCTAGAAAAAAATAGCAAGGTATCAATCAAACAAAACAAAATGAAACAAAAAAAGTAAGAAAAGCCATCACAACAACAAGAAAGTAAAGAAAACAAGCAAACAAACTAAACCAAGTTAGCAAGCAAACAAGCATGCAAACCAAAAAGCAAACTCAAGGAAAAAAGAAAACACTACTCCTACTCCTATGTTAAATGGTTAGGGTTACATGAAATGAAATTTATAGTGAAGCCACCATAGACGTACCCAACCTATAGTCACAAAGATACGATCGATCAAAACAGAGAAAAATTAATGTGCAATAAAAAATGGAAAAACTTGACAAACTTGCACACGAGAGAGAACATCTCGCTTGTGGGTGGAAGAATGTGCAACAACCAGTCGACAAACATGCTTACCTCTTCTGTGAGTACCATTTTTCAAAAAACCTTGGAGGCCTCTTGCGAGTTTGTCTTGTTCTGCACCAGGTTTCATAGCGAGTGCGAGAAAGGATTGAAGCTTGTTACCTACAACACGACTCGCCAAGTAGGATTGTTCCAACCATTCAATGATTAGATCATAAAATTTGTGATGGTTGTTTTGAAAGATTCGTGATGTTTCAGAAGATGAATTCTAGATTCGAGAGAGGGGATCATGATGGGATTCTGATATGGATAGATAGATCTGGTCATTCTCATTGGTCATGCAAAGACAGTGAGGGCCTGCCATAGCCATCAGTGTAGGCAAAGTGCCTCACTTATTTGACATAAGTCTAAGAGTAAATATGTTACACAATGAAGATCATATAGAAAGAAGTGACTGTCATTGGATGTACTTTTGGGAAAATGATAAACTGCATGAAATCCAACCAAGATAGAAGAAAAATCAGACCAGTCAGTCGACATGCCGGATTCCAAGTTTGACATGAACAAATAAAATTTTCAAACAATCATGTGAATTCTTTGAACGGGGGAACTAAGTTCGTTGCATGCTAGACACGATAGAACACCCACTTGCAACTACTGAAAAATTGAATGGGCATCATGGTCATCATAAAAATGTAGAAAAGATGCCAACACTATGAATGTGTGAAACTAGTTAGGGTGTGGTGAAATTAGAGGAACTTGATTCACACGATAGGTTATGCACTCGCCACCACACAGGGAGATTGCTATTATGATGAGTGGACAAATTTGACGTGAAAAATTTGCAAATGAGTAAGGATTTGATTACGAGAGAGAAGATACAATAAGTGTGATTTCGGATAAAGATAGTCTTTGAGATGATTAACTTTGTTTTCTCATGATTGCATGAGGGATAAACACTCCCAACCCGAATTGGATGTAAGATAGGTGCATGAAGACAAACATGTTGTAACGGACTCATGGATTCAATCGTTAGTGAAAATCTAAAAATTTGAAATATGACACCCAGAATAGTAAATATTATTTACATGGGGATCCATGTCAAGTTCAACCATGCAGATAGATGGATTGTGCATGAGAAATGAGATCTGATTTGGTTTGACAGGGTTACCAGAGTTGATAGGTCCTGAAATAGCCGTCCACGGACGTGAAGGTTCCTTTACTCCCTGGAACATCCCGAAGCTTTCTAGAATCAAAAAATTGCATTTTGAGATGTGAACCAAATCATGCATGGCTTGAGGATGGTTGTCGTTACTAGTTTCAAAATTGCTCTTAGGATGACAACCATCTTGTCACAGGCTTCATCAAAATTTCACCAAGCTGACTTGATGAGTTGTCTTCATGCAACACACAAGATGATTACTAGTGGGAAGAGTCCTATGTGTTGAGACTGATTTTCATCATGGACAAACTCATTTCCTTGTGTTGATCGGGAGGGGACTCATAAGATGAAGAAGAAATGGAACGCAAAGTATCTCTAATGCATGTTGATGCACTATGAATGATAGGGCACATGGGAAAGTGAGGTATAGAGGAAGCTTATGTATGGTTGTTTTCCTTGACTAGTGCACATTCCAGATATGAGTTAGAGTGTAGAGGAGATGACACTAGATGATATGATGTGCTTGGTGTTCATCAAAACATACAGAAGTGTCAGAGTGATGACAGCCTAAGACTAGAGGTTGATCGAAAGAATTTATTGTGCATGATGTTTCACAAAGATTCATGGATTGAGAATCAATTATGAATGGGAGCTCAATGTTTTGAGAGGAGTTGATTATGTCTTCACCATCCTTCTCCTCTACTTGTATGATGAGATTGCCTTGCGCATGACTGCAACTTAAGCCAACATATCAAGAATTAATAGAGTTCACACATCTAGCTTGTCAAATAGATCGCTGAAGCGAGTCATGGTGCAAGGAGTCATGGCATGTAAATGATGGTAGATGGCAGAGATGCAGATTAGACACAATAATTGGGTTATGAAAAGATGTTGGTTAATGAGTAGGGGCGAGAAAACTAAGCGACTCAATAAAAAACCAATATTAAAGCTAGTCAAATAAGGCAGAGATAAAAATGAAACATCTATTGTCCTTAGCAAATAAACTGGTGTGGGAAAGTATAGACGTGAGAATATCTTTATAGCAAGCGGATAGTGAATGGAAGTAAGAGGCCTCCATTTCCACAAGGAAGAGGAACGAGAAAAGCACCATCAAGGAGTCACAAAAGAAGGGATACAACATTATAGATTATTTCAAAGATTAATGGACTTTATTTATAGTAATGGACTTCATTAAACTATAAATAAGATCATATTATAAAATGGGTGAGGGATGACATGGCATGTTTTCCTTAATCATTACATTGAGTGGGGAAAAAACTCAACACCCGACTTATCCTTTACCTCATAACACCATTGAGAGAGAGAAACATTAAATCTTGCATAACAAGAGTCTTGATTTAAACATGTACCCTCTTCATTTGGATTCTCATTATTAATATGTTACCACTCAACATATTTTGAGATTATATGCTATGGTAATTCCTATCGTCTCCCTTTTTAGTTATGTTTTCAAATTAATAAAGTCTAATTTTAGCATTTGTCAATTTATGTTAAAGCACTATTTATTTATAAGAAAGAGATAGATGATGTAAAGCACTTTGAAAAATATATTATTAAATATTAAATTTTTTATTAAAAATATTTATTTATTTAAAATAAATAATTGTATATGATATTTTATTTAAAGACTGTGACCTAATAAAAGTTTTAGATCACAGTAAAGCTAGGTCATAACAATTTTAGATAACAGTCAAGCTAAATATTAAAGTAGTGTATAAGATTGTTTTGTTTATGGGAAAAGACATATGTGTTGGAGTATTGATTTGATTATAAAATTTTACAATTTTCTACTTTTAAATTTGAACTTGTAATTTTTAAAAGAAAAATAAACTTTTTTGACTCATCATTATCATTATTTTTTTCTGACCTATCTCATTAAATTATAAAAATTTAAATTAACTGTATTGAATTTAAGTTAATGAAAATTAAATTTGAATATAGAATAACATGTCACTAAGCCATTTTACAAGCGACCTTTTAAAATAATACTTAAAAGCATCTATGATAAATATAGGTTTTTATAACTTATAAAAAATTGATTAAAATAATAATTTTCAAAGTATTATAGACCCTCTATATATATATATATAAAAAGAGAGAGAAGGTAATGTTACCAATACCTATCAATTCTACACCATGTTTAAGTGCTAAGTATAAATTCATTAACATTATGTTGATGATGGCCATAGGTGGAATATTTTGATATTATACTACAAGGAGCCAAGGTAGGATTCAATGGCCAAAGAGTAAGGATGTCATTTTTTTCAGAGCCAGAAGTATCTGGCTGGAGTAATCTCACAGGTGTACATAAAACCCCTAGAATGAACCATGGTACTTGTGAGGAATTAATCGAGCACGAGCCACACAGCCGTTGGACCAAGCGCCCCGGGTTACTATAACTTACCATAGGGTAATTGTGAACACTTACTCCGAAGTACACCGAGGAAAACACTCCTCTATATTTAGACAAATTTACATGAAATGAATGTATGCTTTTGTATTAGAATTACAACGTTAAAGTATGGATCTTGGAAGATATGATACAGATAGAAAGCATAAGAGAAATACAAAAAGAAAGAGATTCCGAATCAGATCAAAGTTCATTGTGTGAGTACCAACATTTATATACATATTGGAAGGTTTAGGTGCTATGACCCCGTGTACTCCGTTTTATACTGCGGAAGCAGAAGCTGGTTTAGTGATAAAGGTGGGCGAGTCATCACCAGCCATAATGACAACTACTTTCTCCTGCTTATCATCGGCGCACGAAGACATGATATTCTGCAGTGTCTCAATCTTTTCAGCATAACCAACACTTGATTCACTACTAAGCGCCCATCTGTTATTTTCTTCTGAATTAGAACCACAATAGTCCTTCACGTGCGAGACAACCAGAATGATCAGAGCAAAAGCTATCAATGCGATTAGAAAACTCACTCCACCCAACAGAAATGGAACTGGCGATCTCCATAGAGAAGCTGCGCTCGTATTATAATGCACAGTAATATTCCTCATAGTGTTATGTCGGCCACAACCTCGCTACTTCCAGAGGATTTTGATTGCAGATATTTCAGAGAGGCATACCCACATTTATATCCATATGGGCCTGTGACCAATATTAGCTGTAACACTGTGGAACACTATGAAAACTCTGATGGCATCGGAATATAATATTAGAAGGGAACACAATGTTTCCATCCGATGGGCCACTTTAATAAAATAATGATATGTGATGGGCACACAATATATTCTTGAGATCTGCCACTTTGGCTTGACACAAACCAGTAGGCCAATCCATTTTCGACTTTAAAAAGTTATAGGTGACTAAGGTACTTAGCAAAACTGTTACGTCCATTATATGGTGCTTATTTTACTTTATCTCATCAGAGATACAGATCTCCACTTCAGAAACATATTTTTCATTTGTCCTACAAAGTTATCACAATGCTACATGTCACATTGTGCTCCGCATTATTGTATTTTCTTGGGTTGGCCGGCTAAAAACAAACCATACTTGTATAATCTTATTATATGTTATGATGGGAAACCATACTTGTATAATCTTATTATGTGTTATGGTGGGAAGCCATCATTATTGGTGGGGCGATACATAAATGTGTTACCTGGTATCCAATGTAACTGGATGGAATGCGAACGAGCCATCCCTATCTCCCATTAACATTTGTCGAGCGCTCCAATAGCTTATGGGTGGAACGTCCCTTTATACAACATTTCTTTAGCATACATTTATTTATGGCCTCCTTACTGTGTGAGTGACGTCATTTATTTATGGCCTCCTTACTGTGTGAGTGACGTCAACACTGGATATGATTGTTATATTTAAAAAAAACTAGTTCCACGCTGTCAGAGTTGGGCACATCATAAGCATGATGTGCAGCATCTTCCTTTTCACACTTACACGGCAATTTGTGTTTGGGTGGATTTTGGGATTCAAGTCAATTCATCATGCTGGATGTTGACGGATACAACATGGAAAACGAGCTTAATTTCTAATTTCCAATTTCATTTGGGATTCTATATAATAATTATTTCTTTCATTGACACACAACCCCCCATATATATATTATCACAGGAATATCTTTTTGGGATAAAATAAATTATATATACTTGAAATTTAAGAAACAGTCTATATTTTAATTATTTCAACAATAATACTCAATAAAATATAATGTATATCATTATATTTATATATATATCACAAGAATATCAAATATATATAATATCTTCTTGGGATAAAATAAACTATATATACTTGAAATTTAAGAAACAATCTATATTTTAATAATTTCAACAATAATATATATATTTAATAAAATACTATAAAATAAAATAAAATTTAAAAGAAGAATTAGAGAAAGTGGGATAATAAAATAGAATTAAAGTAAAATGAATTATTATTATAATTTGGAATAATGGAGAAATGTAGAATTTTTCATATTACTTTATTATTAGCAATTGGTTGTGATTAGTTAGATTAAATCTTATTTTTCAGGAATTTGCTAAACAAATTTCTAATCGTATTTATGTACAAATTATTTGCTGAATGAATCAAGTCTCTTGCATACACTCTTCAAGTTGAAATAGGTTCACCTAAGAGTTGTCTATTTCCTCCATATTCTATCTCTCTCTCTTAAATTTATGCTGGTATTAGAGCATTAGGTGAAATCTGGGTGAGTTTGAGCAAAGGACAGCGACTATGAAGAGGATTTGACAGTCGTGGGCGTTGAACCATGATTTTAATTGCTGATAGGAGAAGTGCCAGTGAACTTAGTGCACCTATGAATCTATAAGGAGGAACCTACATTGAGCAACACTAACTATTGGGCGTAGCGTGACCAAATTGGTGGATCTATGTGTGATCATGTTGTTGGGTTGAAATTTTGTGCTAGTGGATGTGATTACAATGGTGTCATTCCACTGTGACTTGTTGCAAGTATAGCATGTCTCCCCCTCATGCCCTCACCAACGGTTCATTTGTTGGTGTGAGAAGCAGTGAGGTGCCGTTGTGCAAAGTGAGTCATCTTTGTAACAACTAGCTAAGTTATTGTGGAAGACCTTCCACCTTTAGAATGCATAGAAGTTATCTAAGTTGTGCAATAAGATTCCACATTTGTGGCGAATTGAATCAGATTATTGTGAGAGAAGACCATTGTTGTGCATGTCAAGACAGGGGTAGTTGGCTACAATAACACAATCATACTTGAGGACTAAGTTGGAGATCACGAGCATTGAATTCTTGAATTCTTGCACATGTGAAGAAACAATAGAGAGTTTGGCACAGACTTGTTGAGATAACCTCACTATCTCGTAGGTGTCATAGTAAGTTCACATTTACTTCAGGTTAGTTGAGTTTCACTCTAGTAATTTATTTTTGATGCTTTCGATGTAATCTATTTAACTATTTTGAATATTGAGAAGATAAAACTTTGCTTCGTGATTTCTCTCCAAAAATGTTTTTGGACTAACAAAGAAGAAGTCGTGGATGGGAGGTTGAGCATAAAGTGTTAAAGGAACTTGAATTTCACACCTGTGAAGAAACAGAAGTGCATCGCTTTCGTAACTGTGAAGAAAGGTCATTTTCGCAGCACAGAAAAATAGAAAGTATTCAAAAAAATGAGGTTGACAGACTCTATGAGTGAAAAGAGTGTGTAACACTATGCTTTAAACCTCCGTTAGGAGATGCACAAATGACAAGCCAAATTTTTAAAAATGGAGGCTCAAAAAGTCAATTTTTTTAGAAAATTGAATGGTCAAGCTTGGTGAAGGTCAAATGTCTTCATTGTGGTTTTCTGAGTTGAGTATTATCAGGCCAAAGCCTCCACAAGTTCTAGGCTCACGGTAGTTTAAAGAACTCACAATAAACCTTGTTTTAAAAAAAAGGTCAACACAAAAAGAGGTAGCAAAATTCCAACTTATTTTTTCCCAGCTCTTGGCATTTGGTATAAGTCCAAATTTTGTTTGAAGGGCATTCTTTTCAAGAATACAAGACCTACAAAGTTCAATTATCAATCATCGAATAACCATTTAAAAGGTTGCTTTTTATAAGGGGTTTCATATTAAAGAAAGAGAAGAAGGGTTTGATATTAAAAAGGGAGGAGGCTTTTTTTACAATAATTAAAAAAAGGATTTGTTATTAAAACAAAAAATAACATTTTATTAAAGCTAAAAAAAAAAAAATTGAATTTGTAAAGGCTTAAAATAAGAGACGACATTTCACTTTTTTAAGGAGATATCGTTTCAAAGTTTTCAAAGGAGATTTTCTTTACGCATGTCTACATTAAAAAAAAATGGCTTCCACTGGCACCTTTCCAGATACCCTGACTCTTCTTGGAAAACATTATGAGTTTTGGTATTTAAGAATGAAGACTTTATTGCAAGCACAATAATGTTGTGATACCCTGCGAAATAGCTATGTAGAACAAACCCAAGAACAATTAGCATCCATGAACAATAATCAGAGGAATGTCACTGAAAAACTAAGAAAGAAGGAGAATAGAGCTAAATGTTGAATAAAGAACTCAGTCGATGACTCTATCTTTGACAAGATAACCAACACATTAATAGAAAAGGAAGCTTCAGATATTTTGAAAGTTGCATATCAAGGTAATGATACATGGAAGACTATTATATTCCATATATTGAGAGCTCATTTTGAAACCCTGAAGATGATGGTCAAGGAGAATGTGGATCAGTTCATGGCTAGAGTCATGGGAATAGCCAATCAGATCAAACTAGTTGGAGGAACCATTACAGATCTGAAGATGGTTGAAAAATTCCTTCGAACCTTACACATGAAATATGACATGATTGTCCATACAGATATATGTGGCCCAATGCAGACAAAATCCATTGGTGGTAGTCTTTATTTTCTGACCTTCATTGATGATTATATCATGAAGATATGGGTTTATTTTCTAAAAAAAAATCAGATACATTCTCATGTTTTACATAATTCAAATAAGAAGAAGAAAAGAAGAGTGAAAACCTTTTAAAAGTCCTCAGGTCAGATAGAGGAGGAGAATTCAGTTGTAATGACTTCAAATCCATTTTTCAAATACAAGGAATCATAATGCAGAACACGACAAGATATACTCCACGACATAATGGAGTAGAAAAAAAGGAAAAATTAGTCAACCATGAACATGGCCAAATGTATACTTCATGAGAAGAAATTGTCGATTGACTATTGGGTTGAAGCAATTTTTCCTACAGTCTATGTTCTCAAAATATCTCCAATAGCCAGTCTCAAAGATACAATACCTCAAGAAGCATGGGATGGAAAGAAGGTAAATGTACCCCAGTTTAGAATTTTTGGATCAGTAGCATTTTCGCATGTTCCGGAGAAGCTACGAAAGAAGCTTGATGATAGGAGTGAAAGATGTATTTCCGTAGGCTATAGTGAGCAGCTAAAGGCCTATGGACCTTACAATCCATTTACCAAGAAGTTTGTTTTAATAAGAGATGGTAATTTTTTTAAAAATAAATCTTGGTCTGATCATGTTGATGAAGCTTTAGATCCACCTTTTTATCCAGAACCACCAACACTCTAGGCTTAAGAAGAGACATACCATTATGAAATGGTACATCTTCAAGTGTTGAATCAATGAATGATTTAACATCTTCATAAGACAATCATAAAACAAGAAGTATTAGATAAATATTTTAGCATGAGGATGAGTTTGACTAGTAAAATATGTTTACATTTCTTTCATCTCAACCAAACCATTTTGAAGAAGTAGTTAAAGAAAAACATTAGGTTGGTGCAATAAACCAATGAATTGCTTCCATAGAGAAGAACTGGACTTCAAAATTAACACATCTCCCAAGATACAAAACCAAGATTGGTGTAAAATGGGTATATAAGACCAAGCTCAATGAAAAAGGAGAAATTGAGAAACATAAGGCAAGGCTAGTTGCTAAACGATTCTCAAAATAGTTTGGTGTGGACTATGGTTAAACAATTTATCTAGTACCAATGCTAGACACTATCATAACTATTTTATCCACAAAAACTCAACACAAAAGGAAGGTCTATCAACTTGATGTAAAATTTTCTTTCTTAAATGGTATATTGCAGGAAGAATTTTATGTGGAGAAGCCTCATGGTTAATTTGAAGTTCCAGGATAGGAGAAAAAGGTATTAAAACTAAAGAAAGACTTGTATGGTTCGACACAAGCTCCAAGAACTTGCTCCAATCACATTGATACCTATCTCATCAAAAGTGTTTTTTGTAGAAGCAGCCATGAGCCAAATTTGGATACCAAAACTGATGAAGGTAAAATTCTTATTGTGTGCATTTATGTTGATGATATATTTTATACAGGCCATATCAGGTCAGAATAATTCAAAGCAACAATGAAAATAGTGTTTGATATGATTAATCTAGGGGTTAGGAAATACTTTGTAGGCATTGAAATTCAGCTATGTGTTAATGCCATTTTTGTTGGTCAACAGAAATATAGCACTGATATCATCCAAAAATTGAGAATGAAAAACTGCAAACAAGTTGATACACCAACTACTCAAGGAACCAAGATGAGAAAATGAGATGTAGCACTACCATTTGATTCCACATTGTATAAAAGTCTAGTTGGAAGTTTGTTGTATCTTACTGCAACTAGACCTGATATCATGTTTGCTACCAATTATGTCTCCAGGTTTATGTAGTCACCTAAGATTTCTGATTGGAAAGTTTCAAAAATGGATTTTAGTATATATTGCAAGGACCATAGACTATGGTTTGTTATATGCACATTCTGAGATCCTTTCACTTTCAATTTATACAGAAAACTATTATGGATGCAGTCTAGATGATCGCAAAAGCACCTCAAGGTATAATTTTCACCTTGGAACTAGTTTTATCTCATCGGCATCCAATAAATAGTCAATTGTTTCAATATCTTCTGCAAATGTAGAATATGTTGTTGTAAATTCAACAACTTGTCAAGAAATGTGGTCGAGAAGATTATTGAAACATATTTCAAATGTATAGAAAGAGCAAACTCCTCTTCAATGTGGTAACAATTCAACAATTTCTTTATCAAAAAATCATGTTTTCCACAAAAACATAAAGCACATTGTCACATGTTTTCATTTCATCCATTATATTTTCAATAATGGGTACATAATACTCTCTTTTTGTGGTTCCAAAGATCAACTTGCAGATAGTTTCAAAAAGACATTAGGAAAAAATGTATTTGAACTTCAAAGAGATCAATTAGGCATTGTAAGTGCATCTACTTGTAAGAATTGAGAATAAGAGGGGATGTTGATGTATTAAACTCAATGTCTACTAGGTGTCATCAAATTTATTTCCATCATCTTCTAGGTGTCACAATAAGTTCATATTTGCTTCAGTTTAGTCGAGTTTCACTCTAGTCATTTATTGTTGATGCCTTTGAAGTAATCTATTTAAGTATTTTGAATATTGAGAAGATAAATCTCTTCTCCACAATTTCTATTCATTCTCTTTCATGTCTCGGGTGTTGCGTCTTATGTGTTGAGTTAAAGTGTTGAAGAGTATGGGAATTGCGGCACAAGTATTGGTGTGGTGTCCATTAAGGAGAAACTACATTAAAGCGTTGTCAATAACCTCCTATAGTATGCTGGCGATGGAAATATTGGGATGAGTAAAGACAAGCCAAATTGCACATTGTATACTTGGAAGTGTGGTGATGTGGCTACATGCTGATGAATCATTGCAGTGAGGTGTGCTCACTGAAAGAGTATCGTGGTGTTCACTGTTCATCCTTGTGGAGAAAAACCTTGCGGTGTGTGTAGCACCCTGTTTGTATCAACTTTCTAAGTGCCTAGTTTGAGAGATTATGTGACTAAGTCCTAAGAGTTGTGAATGTTCGAGCACAACTTGGTAGCATATCTCTGTTGAAGAATTGTGTGGCTATGGTGTTGTATGAGGAGGATGTTGAGCTTGGTGTAGTGGTTTTGGAACCTGGTGGAGGATCCTGATATTGCAATATTTGTGTTTGAACATTGAGCTTATATGTAATGTGAAGGTTATTGGGTTCAGGCTATGTTGGAGACCGGTAGTGAAATAATTAGAATCCTCCAAACACGAGAGGAGTTGATTTCATGAAGTTGAGTTTCATCCATAATCATGCTTGAATAAGGAGATCAATTGTTGCGTCTTGATGTGGTATTTAGTGCATTCTTAAGACAAGACCCTAAATTGACCCATATAAATAGTGTGTGGCATAATGCGAACAAATAAACTCTTTTTTGTGGAAGCTCCTGGATTGAGGAATGATACATTAGTGACATTAATGAGGTCTATGTATTTTTCTGACATGATCGTGGGGTGTACTTTTTTTGGTTAGCATGGAGTGGTTCACATAGCTCAATTATCTATTTTTGTCAAGGAGGAATATTTTGAGTCACGAGTAGATCAAATGTTTGAGATTGGTGAGGTCTTTGTATTCTTTGTGGCCTGGTGTGCAACCTAGAAACTGAATTCATTATGGTATAGTGTGGAGACACTTGGTGGCCTATGTTCAATCTTCTGAATGCTGGTGAAACACATGAATAGCTCACTTTGGAGTGTGATCAAACTTTGTGGTGGATTATATATACTACGTGGGTAGATATACTAAGGAGTTGTAGGTAATTTTGTTTATGTGGAGTGCATTGAAAAGTAAATCATATAGATTTAATCCTTGTTGAGTAGAGGATTTGTTTGTATCCTCCTGTATTGATGCTTGAATAAAGAAGAAGACTTGTTTTATGTGACAAGTAATATATAATGCCTGTGATCTGTGGATTTGGCTAGAGTGTGGAGTATGCATTGCTATTTCGAGGTCATTGGGAGTCACACACAAGTTTTTTTTATCATTGTTTGAATAAGTTGTTGTTGAAGAGCATGGGTTAGCGTTGAGTCTTATTGAGAAGGGCAAAGAGTGAGGAGGAATGAGCCTTTGGAGTCAATTGAATTCATCAGGCTTGAATCAAGTTTCTGTTTGAGGTATGTGTTTGATAGTTATTGGGTGAGGCAACATGGAGTCTTTTAGATCGCTTGATCTATCGTCAAGTAGTTATTTCAGCCAGAGAATAGCCTACTACAAAACACACCAGTTTAGTTGATTATAGATCATGAGGAGGAAAGGGTGTGCATTTTTGTGTATTGAAATGATTCTTTTTTGTTATGTCTTGGTTGTTTTTCAGTGGTTATATGAAGCGTAGAGAAGAGAAATATAGCAACATGTATTCACCAATTTTTAATTTTTTAAGGTATTTGTTCCTATTGGGAGAGAGTATTAAGCTACGCTTTGTGTAACCAAGGACTCTACATTGTTTGACGTGCAGTCATTGTGTAGATGTAGTCATTGAAAAAGAAATTTTTTTACGTATTTCTTGATAACTCATCATTAGTATCTCACTATTTCTATATAGAGAGTGCTATATTTATTTGTTCATTGTTGAAATTGTTGGTTACTAGGGTATGTTTGGAAGAAGCATGGCTTGTGTATGGCTTATAGAGTTGTTGGAAAGGAAGGGACACTGCTGAGATTGAAAAGAGGGAGTGGAACTAGTGTTGCGTTTGCTCCATAATCAAATTACAACCACGTTGGAGCCTAGAATTGTTGAGAGGGTAGAAATTGCATTTGGAATTAGGTGATTTTTGAGGTCTAAAATGGGCCTCCTAAGGAAGTTATAAAATAATAGTGGAAATAATATAATAATATTAGATTACGTAATCAAATTTTATAGGAAAAAAAGAAAAACTATTTTTTTCAACTCGTATTTTAAACTTATCGTGCTATGGGTTTACCCAAATTTCTAGTGACAAAAATTGTTGGATGCAAAATTTGATTCCTCATCCAAGGAGTACCCATGTTGCATACCTTTGATCTACCCTACTAAA
Source organism: Pinus tabuliformis (assembly GCA_031772625.1). NCBI lineage: Eukaryota > Viridiplantae > Streptophyta > Pinopsida > Pinales > Pinaceae > Pinus > Pinus tabuliformis. The sequence goes on from CM062820.1 coordinate 1,442,404,955, forward strand.
CGAAAAATGAGAAATACATGAAAATCATGATTGCAATCATGTTTTTTTCATGTATTTCTCATTTTTGTTTAGTCGGGTCCATCAGAAGTATGCAACATGGATACTCTTTGGATGAGGAATAAAATTTTTCATTCAACAGTTAATCTTGCTCGAAATTTGAGTAAAACATTGGGGAGATAAGTTGAAAATACGAGTTGAAAAAGTAGGATGATTATTTTACAATTTTTTAATCTTTTTACATTTTTACCCCAAAAATGGTGAATCATCCCCCATGGTTGGTGTCATCATCTTTAATCCTATTGGTCCTTATAAAGTTTATTTTGGTTACACATTTTTCTGACGAGGCCCATTTTAGACATCAAAAATCCCTTAATGGTGATACATTGTTGCCATAAATACATAGTGCATATGATTAGAAGGATAGGCTCAATTGATTAGTGTTCTGATTTTTATTTATTGTGGTTAGAGGTGCCAAAGAAGCCAGCACCCCGATTGGAACATGAAGTTCTCGCGGTATATTGAAGAATGTGTTGAGCATTTTGTGTGGTCCTTGGAGTTGGGCTTGCACGACCTGTGGTGCTTGGTGAAGCTTGTTGTGTGGTTTCATGTGGACCTGCTTGGTGATGGTTGTTGTGTATTGAGTTCTTTGGTGATTGGTGAGCTAATAGGTGTAGCTTCTAGATCAATGCTCATGGAAGATTCTGTGGTGTGAGCATAGTGTGAAGCCTTGGCATTAACCGATTGGACTAGTTATGTTGGTTGTTTATGGTATCCATTGTTGTATCATTTAGGTTAAGATTGGGAGAGCTGCTAATAGCTTTTGGAAATCTATGCTTTGTATGTTGCATTGGGTTGTAAAATTTTTTGGCTAGGTTTCTATCGTAGTTGATCAAAATACTCAAGAATTTCATTTATTTTTCATAACATTTATTTCATAACCGTGGTGTGATCAAGTTGAAGAGTCTGCTTGGCATTGAGCCTATAGTTTGTGTGGAAGAGAGAGCCCACTACTATGGCACACTATGTGTTTCTTGGTAAATGAGGTGTATGCATATTGTTCATTAGCGAGTATGTAAAGCCTGGAAATTGTGTAAATATTTGACGTATGTGGTGTGTGTCCGAGCATTGTGGTAATTTATGAAATGCACGAGTTGTCATGGCTCAATAAAGGAGATTAAATAGTTCAATAGAGAATTGAGAAAAATGAGGATAAATAATGAAAGGTAAAATGTTGTAGGTGAATATGAAATGCTTCCAGCCATACAAGGAGATATACACATGAATCTTGAAGAATTTGAAACTAATGTACTATTGAAGCAATTAATGCCAATTTTACCATCTTTCTCTAGTAAAAAAATTAAGATCGCAAAATTAAAATCAAGGGACTTCTTCATTTAGTATATCTATGGGAGTTTGTTCAATAAACTTCTTTAAATCTCTGAGATAAGTGTAGAGGTTCAGTAACATTGATTCTCATTATATTAGCTATGGATGAAAACATTTTGTCTAGTATTTTATATGAATTTGGTAAAATATGTGATGCAAAAATGTTTTGGGATATACTTGAAATGAATTATATTGAGAAATATAATGAAGAAAAATGTGGATGATTACTAGAAAAATTACAAAAAGGTCTAGAGATTGTAAAGATAAAAGTCGCGGAGGACTTACTGACAGTTGGACTGGTGAAGGTTCTTGAAAATGATGAAAACCAAGAAAATAAAATTATTATGGTTTGACTGAACAAGAATTAAAAATTCTCAATGATGAAAGTGATTTTGACGAAAAAGTTGAAACAAATTGGCATCATCACATTTGTAGAATGAAGCAATATCCATAATGCGTGAGATGTAGTAAGAATAAGAAGCAAGTTGAAACCACCAAACTTTGGAGCAACAAATTCAAGAATAAATTGCATCAATATATTGCAGAAAAGAAAGTCAAAATGAAATACTTAAGCACTTTGTCAAACCTTGTACGCCTAGATGAGACTTAGACTAGTGGATATGTTTTCTATGTTATGCTTTCATTCATTTCTCCATTAAGTGGGAGACTTGGAATACTGGAAAAATGTAGAATTATCTAGATTATTTTATTATTAGCTATTGGTTGTGATTAGTATAGATGGATGAGATAGGTTATACTTTATGAAAAAGGGGGGTAGGGTATAGAGGGTGGAAAGAGCTTACATTTTAGGATAGAGGGAGGTAAAGTGTAGAGGGTTGAATATGGGAAGAGAGAGAGCAAGTTGGGAAGAAAAGAGAGAAAAATAGATGGTGTAAGGGAGAACAAAAGAGAGGGGGAAATCAAGGAAGAATGAGAGAGTGAGAGAGAGTAGTGTGATAGCAAAGAGAGGTGGGTGGTGATGAAGGGATTCAAGGATTGAGCGAGGAGGGTGAAGGACAGAAATAAATGAAGGGATATGAATGAATATGGATAGATAGAAGTAGACAAAAAGTGCGGTGGGGAGATATAGAAATGGAGAAATTGATGAAGGTGAAGAGAGAAGGGTATAAGGTGCGACAAAAAGCATTATAACGATAGAAGGAGGTCGGAGAGTGAGCGTAGAGGGGAGATGAATGAACACAATATTTACTATTATGTAAAATTAACAAAATTTTGTTAAAAAATAAAGAATATTCTTCAAATGTTATATTGATATTTAATTATAATGGAAATAATTTATCATTTTGTAATATTAACAAACATTATTAAAACATAAACAATATTATTCAAATTTCATATTTGTAATTGAGTATAATGGAAAATTTTATTATTTCCTAATATTAAAAAAAATAAAAAAATTATATATATATAGATAGATATATTTAAATATAAATTATATTATTCAAATATCATATTTATATTTCAGTATAATGGAAATGAATATATTAAAAATGAAATACTTAATACATAAGGTGGGTGAGGGGGGGTGGGGGTGGGGCGAGGGAAGACATATTTTCTAGGGTTTCCACATAATTCTAAATATTTCATGTCAAAAAAAATTTCTTGGATATAAAACCTATATATTGTCATTAAGCTGACATCAAGTTGATTGGGCCCATGTCAGTTTCGGATGGGGCAGGGGGACCTCCCCCTCCTTCATGTTTGTTCTTACAGGTAATCATCAAGCTACCTCAGATCCTTTTGTCTCAACGTGGAAACAAAAATGCATGCATGAAGCCTCTCCACAATTGGGGGACTAATGGAAGTCCAAGTTGAAGAGCCATTGTCTCTCGAAGGAAACAAAAAATCCCCGGGTTTTAACCCCAACAACCGCCTGGCCCAATCCCGACATTTTATATAGGATCATGCGATAATATGAAATTTTATAAGTATTTGTCACAAGGAGATGGATATACTCAGATAAATCTAACTAAAATGCAACTAAAATGGCAAAACTGTTACGTCCATTATATGGTGCTTATTTTACTTTATTCCAATAGCTTATGGGTGGAATATCCCTTTATACCTCCTTACTGTGTGAGTGACGTCAACACTGGATATGATTGTTATATTTTAAAAAACTAGTTCCACGCTGTCAGAGTTGGGCACATCATAAGCATGATGTGCAGCATCTTCCTTTTCACTCTTACACGGCAATTTGTGTTTGGGTGGATTTTGGGATTCAAGTGAATTCATCATGCTGGATGTTGACGGATACAACTTGGCAAACGAGCCAATTTCATTTGGGATTTTATATAATAATTATTTCTTTCATTGACACACAACCCCATATATATATTATCACAGAATATCTTTTCGGGATAAAATAAATTATATATACTTGAAATTTAAGAAACAGTCTATATTTTAATTATTTCAACAATAATACATATATATTCAATAAAATATAATGTATATCATTATATTTATATATGTGTTACAAGAATATCAAATATATATATGAATATCAAAATATATATATATATATATATATAAAATATCTTTTCGGGATAAAATAAATTATATATACTTGAAATTTAAGAAACAATCTATGTTTTAATAATTTCAACAATAATATATATATTTAATAAAATACAGTAAAATAAAATAAAATTTAAATGAAGAATTAGAGAAAGTGGGATAATAAGATAGAATTAAAGTAAAATGAATTATTATTAAAATTTGGAATAATGGAGAAATGTAGAAATTTCCATATTACTTTATTATTAGCAATTGGTTGTGATTAGTTAGATTAAATCTTATTTTTGAGGAATTTGTTGAACAAATTTCTAATCGTATTTAGGTACAAATTATTTGGCGAATGAATCAAGTCTCTTGCATACACTCTTCAAGTTGAAATAGGTTCACCTAAGAGTTGTCTATTTCCTCCATATTCTATCTCTCTCTCTCTTAAATGTATGTTGGTATTAGAGCATCAAGTGAACTCTGGGTGAGTTTGAGCAAAGGACAGCCACTATGAAGAGGATTTGATAGTCGTGGGCGTTGAACCATGATTTTAATTGCTGATAGGAGAAGTGCCAGTGAACTTAGTGCAGCTATGAATCTATAAGGAGGAGCCTACGTTGAGCAACACTATCTATTGGGCGTAGCGTGACCAAATTGGTGGATCTATGTGTGATCATGTTGTTGGGTTGAAATTTTTTGCTAGTGGACGTGATTACAATGGTGTCATTCAACTGCGACTTGTTGCAAGTATAGCATGTCTCCACCTCATGCCCTCACCAATGGTTCATTTGTTGGTGTGAGAAGCGGTGAGGTGCCGTTGTTCAAAGTGAGTCATCTTTGTAACAACTAGCTAAGTTATTGTGGAAGACCTCTCACCTTTAGAATGCATAGAAGTTATCTAAGTTGCGTAATGAGATTCCACATTTGTGGCGAATTGAATCATATTATTGTGAGAGAAGACCATTTTTGTGCATGTCAAGATAGGGGTAGTTGGCTACAACAACACAATCATACTGGACGACTAAGTTGGAGATCACAAGCATTGAATTCTTGAATTCTTGCACATGTGAAGAAACAATAGAGAGTTTGGCACATACCTATTGAGATAACCTCACTATCTCTAAGGTGTCACAGTAAGTTCATATTTACTTCAGTTTAGTCGAGCTTCACTCTAGTAATTTGTTGTTGATGCTTTCGATGTAATCTATTTAACTATTTTGAATATTGAGAAGATAAATCTTTGCTTTGTGATTTCTCTCCAAAAATGTTTTTCGACTAACAAAGAAGAAGTCGTGGATGAGAGGTTGACGATAAAGTGTTAAAGGAACTTGAATTTCACACCTGTGAAGAAACGAAAGTGCATCGCTTTCATAGATGTGAAGAAAGGTCACTGGGTCACTTTCGCAGCGCAGAAAAATAGAAAGTGTGCAAAAAAATGGGGTTGACACACTCTATGAATGAAAAGAGTGTGCAACACTATGCTTTAAACGTCCATTAGGAGATGCACAATTGACAAGCCAAATTTTAAAAAACAAGGAGAGGCTCAAAAAGACAATTTTTTTAGAAAATTGAATGGTCAAGCTTGGTGAAGGTCAAACGTCTTCATTGTGGTTTTCTGAGTTGATTATTATCAGGCCAAAGCCTCCACAAATTCTAGGCTCACAGTAGTTTAAAGAGCTCACAATAAACCTCGTTTAAAAAAAAGGTCAACACAAAAAGAGGTAGCAAAATTCCAACTTATTTTTTCCCAACTCTTGGCATTTGGTATAAGTCCAAATTTTGTCTGAAGGGCATTTGTTTCAAGAATCCAAGACTTACAAAGTTAAATTATCAATCATCGAATAACCATTTAAAAGGTTCCTTCTTATAATGGGTTTCATATTAAAAAAAGAGAAAAAGGGTTTCATATTAAAAAGGGAGGAGGCTTTTTTTACAATAATAAAAAAAAGGATTTGTTATTGAAACAAATTTTTTTTTTTTATTAAAGTTAAAAAAAAAACTTTGAATTTGTAAAGGCTTAATATGAAAGACAACATTTCACTTTTTTAGGGAGATATCGTTTCAAAGTTTTCAAAGGAGATTTGCTTTACGCACATCTACATTAAAAAAAAATGGCTTCCTCTAGCGCCTTGCCACATACCTTGACTCTTCTTGGCAAACATTATGAGTTTTGGTATTTAACAATGAAGACTTTATTGAAAGCACAATAATGTTGTGATACCCTGCGAAATAGTTATGTAGAACAGACCCAAGAACAATTAGCATCCATGAACAATAATCAGAGGAATGTCACTGAAAAACTAAGAAAGAAGGAGAATAGAGCTAAATGTTGGATAAAGAACTCAGTCGATGACTCTATCTTCGACAAGATAACCAACACATTAATAGAAAAGGAAGCTTCAGATATTTTGAAAGTTGCATATCAAGGTAATGATACATAGAAGACTATTAAATTCCATATATTGAGAGCTCATTTTGAAACCCTGAAGATGATGGTCAAGGAGAATGTGGATCAGTTCATGGCTAGAGTCATGGGAATAGCCAATCAGATCAAACTAGTTGGAGGAACCATTATAGATCTAAAGATGGTTGAAAAATTCCTTCGAATCTTACACATGAAATATGACATGATTTTCCATATAGATATATGTGGCCCAATGCAGACAAAATCCATTGGTGGTAGTCTTTATTTTCTAAAAAAAAATCAGATACATTCTCATGTTTTAGATAATTCAAAGAAGAAGAAGAAAATCAGAGTGAAAACCTTTTAAAAGTCCTCAGGTCAGACAGAGGAGGAGAATGCAGTTGTAATGACTTCAAAGCCATTTTTCAAATACAAGGAACCATAATGCAGAACACGACAAGATATACTCCACGACATAATGGAGTAGAAAAAAGGAAAAATTAGTTAACCATGAACATGGCAAATGTATACTTCATGAGAAGAAATTGTCGACTGACTATTGGGTTGAATCAATTTTTCCTGCAGCCTATGTTCTCAACATATCTCCAATAGCCAGTCTCAAAGATACAATACCTCAAGAAGAATGAGATGGAAAAAAGGTAAATGTACCCCAGTTTAGAATTTTTGGATCAATAGCATTTTCGCATGTTCCTGAGAAGCTAAGAAAGAAGCTTGATGATAGGAGTGAAAGATGTATTTCCGTAGGCTATAGTGAGCAGCTAAAGGCCTATAGACTTTACAATCCATTTGCCAAGAAGTTTGTTTTAAGAAGAGATGTTAATTTTTTTTTAAATAAATCTTGGTTTGATCATGTTGATGAAGCTTTAAATCCACCTTTTTATCCAAAACTACCAACATTGTAGGTTTAAGAAGAGACATACCATTATGAAATGGTACATCTTCAAGTATTGAATCCATGAATGATTCAACATCTTCATAAGACAATCATTAAACAAGAAGTATCAGATAAATATTCTAGCATGAGGATGAGTTTGACCAGTAAAATATGTTTACATTTCTTTCATCTCAACCAAAACATTTTGAATAGATAGTTAAAGAAAAACATTAGGTTGGTGCAATAAACCAATAAATTTCTTCCATAGAGAAGGACTAGACTTCAAAATTAACACATCTCCTAAGATACAAAACCAAGATTGGTGTAAAATGGGTATATAAGACCAAGCTAAATGAAAAAGGAGAAATTGAGAAACATAAGGCAAGGCTAGTTGCTAAAGGATTCTCACAATAGTTTGGTGTGGACTATGGTTGAACAATTTATCTAGTACCAATGCTAGACACTATCATAACTATTTTATCCACAACAATTCAACACAAAAGGAAGCTCTATCAGCTTGATGTAAAATTTTCTTTCTTAAATGGTATATTGCAGGAAGAATTTTATGTGGAGAAGCCTCATTGTTAATTTGAAGTTCCAGGATAGGAGAAAAACGTATTAAAACTAAAGAAAGATTTGTATGGTTTGACACAAGCTCCAAGAACCTGCTCCAATCACATCGATACCTATCTCATCAAAAGTGTTTTTTGTAGAAGCAGCCATGAGCCAACTTTGGATACCAAAATTGATGAAGGTAAAATTCTTATTGTGTGCATTTATGTTGATGATATACTTTATACAGGCCATATCATGTTAGAATAATTCAAAGCAACAATGCAAATAGTGTTTGATATGATTAATCTAGGGGTCAGGAAATACTTGTAGGCATTGAAGTTCAACAATGCGTTAATGCCATTTTTTTTGTCAACATAAATATGTCACTGATATCATCCAAAAATTCAGAATGAAAAACTGCAAACAAGTTGATACACCAACTACTCAAGGCACCAAGATGAGAAAATAAGATGTAGCACTACCATTTGATTCAACATTGTATAAAAGTCTAGTTGGAAGTTTATTCTATCTTACTGCAACTAGACCTGATATCATGTTTGCTACTAGTTTTGTCTCCAAATTTATGTAGTCACCTAAGATTTCTGATTGGAAAGTTTCAAAAAGGGATTTTAGTATATATTGCAAGGACCATAGACTATGGTTTGTTCTATGCACATTTTGAGATTTTTTCACTTTCAATTTATACAGACAATGATTTTGGATGCAGTCTAGATGATTGCAAAACCACCTCAAGGTATAATTTTCACCTCGAAACCAGTTTTATCTCATGGGCATCTAATAAATAGTCAATTGTTTCAATATCTTCCGCAAATGTAGGATGTTTTGTTGTAAATTCAACAACTTGTAAAGAAATGTGGTTGAGAAGATTATTGAAACATATTTCAAATGTATAGAAGGAGCCAAATCCTCTTTAATGTGGTAACAATTCAACAGTTTCTTTATCAAAAAATCATGTTTTCCACAAAACCATAAAGCGCATTGTCACACGTTTTCATTTCATCCATTGTATTTTCAATAATGGGTACATAATACTTTCTTTTCTTGGTTCCAAAGATCAACTTGTAGATAGTTTCAAAAATACATTAGGAAAAAATGTATTTGAATTTCAAAGAGATCAATTAGGCATTGTAAGTGCATCTCCTTGTAATAATTGATAATAAGAGGGGATGTTGATGTATTAAACTCACTGTCTACTAGGTGTCGTAAAATTTATTTCTATCATCTTCTAGGTGTCGCAATAAGTTCATATTTGCTTCAGTTTAGTCGAGCTTCACTCTAGTCATTTATTGTTGATGCCTTTGAAGTAATCCATTTAAGTATTTTGAATATTTGAGAAGAGAAATCTCTTCTCTACATTTTCTATTCATTCTCTTTCATGTCTCGTGTGTTGCGCCTTATGTGTTGGGTTAAAGTGTTGAAGAGTATGGGAATTGCAGCACAAGTTGTTGAGTCTTGAAAATGTCATTCATTTCCATTACACTTTCACTATTATGTCCATTATATCACCTCCATTTCACCTCCATTTCACTACTATGTCACCACATTCATCCCACTTTCATTATCATTGGGCCACATTTATGTTTTTCCAATCTTTACTAATTCTAAGTTTCCAATCTTTATTAATTCTAAGCCTTTTAAGTGAATTTGTGGTTAAAAATTAGAAAATAATGTGCATATGCTTATACCTGACAAATGGGTTGAGATTGTTGACATGTGTAGGATGAAAGGAGACTTCTAGAAGACCCTTATGTGGCACTCTAAGGCCAAATTCGAATTTGAGTGGAAAGAATCTTGGGATCATGAGGATATGTGTCACATCTCCTAATTGTATTGTAACTCTAAGAAGACATGTGTCTTATCAGTTCCTATTTTGACTAGGACTCTAGAGGTAGAGGGAGAGATTCATGGACTCTCATTAATGAGATGGCTTCTTATCTTTTTGTATAAATAGGAGATCTCTCTCCTTCATTTGTTAGTCTCTTTTTAGCTTAGAGCTTAGAGTTTGGAGTTCTTAAGTCTTTTTAGCTTGTGAGTTTGTAGTTCTTCCTTGATGGCTTTTGAAAGCTTTGGAGAGCTTTGTTGTAATTTGTAATTTTGAAGAATTTGAATAAAGCTCTGATGTTCTCAACATGGAAGGAGATGTGAAGTAGATGTCATGGAGCATATTAGAATGTAAGGTAGAGTAGATTTCATTTTGTAATTTTGCTTTGATTTCATTATGTCATTTAATTGCTTTCAAGTTTGATAGATTAGATTTTTCATTCATGCAATTCTAATTCATGCAAGTGTGTTCAACTGGTTGATTGTAGGTTAGTAATGCACATAGCTTTTTAATGACTAATAACATGACAGAATCATCTTGTCCTTCTGCTGATTTTTTTTTTTTGAGTTCTAATTCCAGCATTGTTATTTCAATTAATTGTGTTTTGCTCATTTACTTTCCTGCAATTTAGATATCATATTGCTTAACTTGTTCATGATTGCTTCCCATAAGGTAGATTGAGCTGAAGGGTAAATGATCAGAAGAGTTGAAGTAGTGTGATTAGTTTCCTTTATGCAATTTAATTTCTTGCAATTTAGATATCATATTGCTTAACTTGTTCATGATTGCTTCCCATAAGTTAGATTGAGCTGAAGGATAAAGGATCAGAAGCGTTGAATTAGTGTGATTAGTTTCCTTTATGGAATTTAATTTCTTGCAATTTAGATATCATATTGCTTAACTTGTTCATGATTTCTTCCCATAAGGTAGATTGAGCTGAAGGGTAAAGGATCAGAAGAGTTGAAGTAGTGTGATGAATTAGTTGCTTTGCTTTCAGTCTTTGAGTTGCTTTAAGTTCAGTTTTTACTTTCTTTTTCATACAGTAGCAAGGATACTAGGTTTCATAGTCACTAGCTCATTGATTGGTTGTTGCATTCCATTTTGATTGAAGTAGCTGCATATTTACACTTTTCTTCAAGTACTAATTCCACCAATAACATGTTTTGAGTTCTTTTGAAGTGCTAAAGTTTTGGAAGTTACCATTAGGTACTTAGGCCTTAGGCCTTGTCTTGAAATCTCTATCCATACTTGTCCTTTAAAAGTATTCTTAAGACCTTAGAGTAGGATTTCCATTTGCATTAGACACTTTATAAAACCAACAAAAACAGAACCCCAAAACAAAATAAAATCTATAATACAACGAAGTAAGAAAAAGGTTAACTAAGCACATATGGTGCACCACACTTCATCAGTTTATGATACCCGGATTGATAATTTATGTAGAGAAATTTAAGACGTTAAATTGACTAGACACAAGTATTGGTGTGGTGTCCATTAACGAGAAACTACATTAAAGAATTGTCAACAACCTCCTATAGTATGCCGACGATGGAAACATTGGGACGATTAAAGACAAGCCAAATTGTACATTGTATACTTGGAAGTGTGGTGATGTGGCTACATGCTGATGAATCATTGTAGTGAGGTGTGTTCACTGAAAGAGTATCGTGGTGTTCACTATTCATCCTTGTGGAGAAAAAGCTTGTGGTGTGTGTAGCACCTTGTTTGTATCAACTTTCTAACTGCCTAGTTTGAGAGATTATGTGACTAACTTGTAAGAGTTGTGAATGTTCTAGCACAACCTGGTAGCATATCTCTGTTGAAGAATTGTGGGGCTGTGGTGTTGTATGAGGAGGACGTCGAGCTTGGCATAGTGGTTTTAGAACCTGGTGGAGGATCCTGATATTGGAATATTTGTGTTGGAGCATCGAGATTATATGTAATGTGAAGGTTGTTGGGTTCAGGCTATGTTGGAGACAAGTAGTGAAATAATTAGAATCTTCCAAACACGAGAGGAGATGATTTCACGGAGTTGAGTTACATCCATAATTATGCTTGAATAAGGAGATCAATTGTTGCGTCTTGATGTGGTGTTTAGTGAATTCTTGAGACGGGACCCTAAATTGACCCATATAAATAGTGTGTGGCATAATGCGAACACATAAACTCTTTTTTTCGGAAGCTCTTGGACTGAGCAATGATACATTATTGACATTAATGAGGTCTATATATTTTTCTGACGTGATCGTGGGGTGTACTTTTTCTGGTTAGCATGGAGTGGTTCACATACCTCTATTATGTATTTTTTTCAAGGAGGAATATTTTGAGTCACGAGTAGATCAAATGTTTGAGATTGGTGAGGTCTTTGTATTCTTTGTGGCCTGGTGTGCAACCTAGAAGCTGAATTCATTATGGTATAGTGTGGAGACACTTGGTGGCCTATGTTCAATCTTCTGAATGCTGGTGAAACACATGAATAACTCACTTTGGAGTGTGATCAGACTTTATGGTGGATTATATAGAATATGTGGTAGATATACTAAGGAGTTGTAGGTAATTTTGTTTATGTGGAGTGCATTGAAAATTCAATCACATAGATTTAATCCTTGTCAAGTAGAGGGATTTGTTTGTATCCTCCTGTATTGATGCTTGAATAAAGAAGAAGACTTGTTTTATGTGACAAGTAATATATAATGCCTGTGATTTGTGGATCTGGCTAGAGTGTGGAGTATGCATTATTGTTTCGAGGTCATTGGGAGTCACACACAAGTTTGGTTGATCATTTTTTGAATAAGTTGTTGTTGGAGAGCATGGGTCAGTGTTGAGTCTTATTGAGAAGCGCAGAGAGTGAGGAGGAATGAGCCTTTGGAGTCAATTGAATTCATCAGGCTTGAATCAAGTGTTTGTTTGAGGTATGTGTTTGATAGTTATTGGGTGAGGCAACATGGAGTCTTTTATATCGCTTCATCTATTGTCAAGTAGTTATTTCAGCCAGAGAATAGCCCACTACAAAACGCACCAGTTTAGTTGATTGTAGATCATGAGGAGGAAAGGGTGTGCATTTTTGTGTATTGAAATGATTCTTTTCGGTTATGTTTTGGTTGTGTGTTAGTGGTTATATGAAGCCTAGAGAAGAGCAATACAGCAACATGAATTCACCAATTTTTAATTTGTTAAGGTATTTGTTCCTATTGGGAGAGAGTATTAAGCTACGCTTTGTGTAACCAAGGATTCTGCATTGTTTGACGTGCAGTCATTGAAAAAGAAACATTTTTACATATTTCTTGATAACTCATCATTAGTATCTCACCATTTCTATATAGAGAGTGCTATATTTATTTGTTCATTGTTGAAATTGTTGGTTACTAGGGTATGTTTGGAAGAAGCATGGCTTCTGTATGGCTTATAGAGTTGTTGGAAAGAAAGGGACACTGCAGAGATTGAAAAGAGGGAGTGGAACTAGTGTTGCGTTTGATCCATAATCAAATTACAACCATGTTGGAGCCTAGAATTGTTGAGAGGGTATAAATTGCATTTGGAAGTAGGTGATTTTTGAGGTCTAAAATGGGCCTCCTAAGGAAATTATAAAATAATAGTGGAAAGAATATAATAATATTAGATTACACATCAAATTTTAGAGGAAAAAAGGAAAAACTATTTTTCAACTCGTATTTTAAACTTATCGCCGTATGGGTTTACTCAAATTTCCAGCAACAAAAATCGTTGGATGCAAAATTTGATTCCTCATCCAAGGAGTACCCATGTTGCATACCTTTGTTGTACCCTACTACACGAAAAATGAGAAATACATGAAAATCATGATTACAATCACGTTTTTTCATGTATTTCTCATTTACGTTTAGGAGGGTCCATCAGAAGTATGCAACATGGATACTCTTTGGATGAGGAATAAAACTTTGCATTCAACAAGTAATCCCGCTCGAAATTTGAGTAAAACATTCGGGAGATAAGTTGAAAATACGAGTTGAAAAAGTGGTATGATTATTTTATAATTTTTTAATCTTTTTACATTTTTACCCCAAAAATGGTGAATCATCCCCCATGGTTGATGTCATCATCTTTAATCCTATTGGTTCTTATAAAGTTTATTTTGGTTGTACATTTTTCTGACGAGGCCCATTTTAGACATGAAAAATCCCTTAATGGTGATACATTGCTACCATAAATACATAGTGCATAGGATTACAAGGATAGGCTCAATTGATTAGTGTTCTGATTTTTGTTTCTTGTGATTAGAGGTGCCAAAGAAGCGACCACCCCGATTGGAACATGAAGTTCTCATGGCATATTGAAGAATGTGTTGAGCATTTTGTATGGTCCTTGGAGTTGGGTTTGCGCAACCTGTGGTGATTGGTGAAGCTTGTTTTGTGGTTTCGTTTGGACCTGCTTGGTGATGGTTGTTGTGTATTGAGTTCTTAGGTGATTGGTGAGCTAGTAGGTGTAGCTTCTAGATCACTACTCGTGGAAGATTATGTGGTGTCAGCATAGTGTGAAGCCTTGGCATTAACTGATTGGACTAGTTATGTTGGTTGTTTATGGTATCCATTGTTGTATCATTTAGGTTAAGATTGGGAGAGCTGCTAGTAGCTTTTGGAAATCTATGCGTTGTATGTTGCATTGGGTTGTGACATTTTTTGGCCAGGTTTCTATCGTAGTTGATCAAAATACTCAGGAATTTCATTTATTTTTCATAACATTTATTTCATAACAATGGTGTGATCAAGTTGAAGGGTCTGTTTGGCATTGAGCGTATAGTTTGTGTGGAAGAGAGAGCCCACTACTGTGGCACCCTATGTGTTTCTTGGTAAATGAGGTGTATGCATATTGTTCATTAGTGGAGTATGTAAAGCCTGTAAACTGTGTAAATATTTGACGTATGTGGTGTGCGTCCGAGCATTGTGGTAATTTGTGAAATGCACAAGCTGTCATTGCTCAACAAAGGAGAATTAAATAGTTCAATATAGAATCGAAAAAAATGAGGAGAAATAATGAAAGGTAAAATGTTGTAGGTGAATATGAAATTCTTCCAGCCATATAAGGAAATATACACATGAATCTTGAAGAATTTGAAACTAATGTACTATTGAAGCATTTAGTGCCAGTTTTACCATCTTTCTCCAATAAAAAAATTAAGATCGTTAAATTAAAATCAAGGGACTTCTTGGTTTAGTATATCTATGGGAATTTGTTCAATAAAATTCTTTAAATCTCCGAGATAAGAGTAGAGGTGCAGTAACATTGATTCTCATTATATTAGGTATGGACAAAAACATTTTGTCTAGTATTTTATATGAATTTGGTAAAATATGTGATGTAGAAATGTTTTGGGATATACTTGAAATGAATTATATTGAGAAATATAATGAAGAAAAATGTGGATGATTACTAGAAAAATTACAGAAAGGTCGAGAGATTGTAAAGATAAAAGCCGCGGAGGACTTACTGATAGATGGACTGGTGAAGGTTCTTGAAAATGATAAAAACCAAGAAAATAAAAATTATTATGGTTTGACTGAACAAGAATTAAAAACTCTCAATGATGAAACTGATTTTGATGAAAAAGTTGAAACAAATTGGCATCATCACATTTGTAGAAAGAAGCAATATCCATAATTCATGAGATGTAGTAAGAAGAAGAATCAAGTTGAAACCACCAAAGTTTGGAGCAACAAATTCAAGAATAAATTGCATCAATATATTGCAGAAAAGAAAGTCAAAATGAAATACTTAAGCACTTTGTCAAACCTTGTAGGCGTAGATGAGACTTAGACTAGCGGATATGTTTTATATGTTATGCTTTCATTCGTTTCTCCATTAAGTGGGAGACTTGGAATACTAGAAAAATGTATAATTATCTAGATTATTTTATTATTAGCTATTGGTTGTGATTAGTATAGATGGATGAGATAGGTTATACTTTAGGAAAAAGGGGGGTAAGGTATAGAGGGTGGAAAGAGCTTACATTTTAGGATAGAGGGAGGTAAAGTATAGAGGGTTGAAGATGGGGAGAGAGAGAGCAGGTTGGGAAGAAAAGAGAGAGAAATAGATGGTGTAAGGGAGAACAAAAGAGAGGGGGAAATCAAGGAAGAATGAGAGAGTGAGAGAGTAGTGCGATAGTGAAGAGAGCTGGGTGGTGATGAAGGGATTCAAGGATTGAACGAGAAGGAGCGTGAAGGAGAGAAATAAATGAAGGGATAGGAATGACCATGGATAGATAGAAGTAGACAAAAAGTGGGGTGGAGAGAGATAGAGATGGAGAAATTGATGAAGGTGAAGAGTGAAGGGTATAAGGTGCGACAAAAAGCGTTATAACGCTAGAAGGAGGTCGGAGAGTGAGCGTAGAGGGGAGATAAATGAACACAATATTTACTATTATGTAAAATTAACAAAATTTTGTCAAAAAATAAAGAATATTCTTCAAATGTTATATTTATATTTAAATATAATGGAAATAATTTACCATTTTGTAATATTAACAAACATTATTAAAACATAAACAATATTATTCAAATGTCATATTTGTAATTGTGTATAATGGAAAAAATTTATTATTTCCTAATAACAAAAAAAATATATATATTGAAATATAAATTATATTCTTCAAATATCATATTTATATTTGAGTATAATGGAAATAATATATTAAAAATGAAATATTTAACTTATATTTGAGTATAATGGAAATGAATATATTAAAAATGAAATACTTAATACATAAGGTGGGTGGGGGTGGGGCGGGGGAAGACATATTTTATAGGGTCTCCACATAATTCTAAATATTTCATGTCAAAGAAATTTTTCTTGGATATAAAACCTATATATTGTCATTAAGCTGACATCATGTTGATTGGGCCCATGTTAGTTTCAGATGGGATGGGGGGACCTCCCCCTCCTTGATGTTTGTTCTTACAGGTAATCGTCAAGCTACCTCGGATCCTTTTGTCTCAACATGGCAACAAAAATGAAAGCATGAAGCCTCTCCACCATTGGAGGACCAATGGAAGTCCAAGTTGAAGAGTCATTGTCTCTCGAAGGAAACAAAAAATCCCTGGGTTTTAACCCCAACAACCGCCTGGCCCAATCCCAACATTTTATATATGATCATGCGATAATATGAAATTTTATATGCATTTGTCACAAGGAGATGGATATACTCAGATAAATCTAACTAAAATGGCAACCAAAATCCTTGATAAGGCTTCGTTTGAGAGTGAAAGGTTTCATCACAGTGATCTTTGAGGATCTCAAGAATAGGAGAAGAACCGTGAACAATGGCCCTTACTTTATGAATAGTGCAGGACATATAATGGGGCACTAGGAAACTTGCTATAATCTAGAGAAGGTTCATTTTATGGCGACACTCATTCAGGACAAATTGTATTCTTTACCAGAAGATTTCTGGGAAGCAGACATCCTCGAATCAATCAACAACTCTATTGGAAATTTTGTGCACATTCCTAAAATCACCGAGCACAAAAGATTTTCATCCTATGAATGAGTCTATGTATATATGAATATTTCCCAATCACTGTCAAGATCAGTGGAAATTGAATACTAGGATGAAGCCTGGTCTCAGCTTTTAGACTATGATCATGTTCCATTCAAGTTTCACCTCATGAGTATGGCCACCTCTTTCACAACTTCCCTAAGAGGCCTAAGGAGAACTGTCCTCCTTGAGACAACGTGCTTCTAGATGGATTGCAGGAAGTCTTAGGATGATGATCGTCAAACAATAGAATACCTCCTAATCGGTTGTTGCCACCAATAATGGGTAATCCAAAAAATTCTTCACCATGTTTGAAGAGCCTGCGGAAAGAGAAAATCGAAAAGCTCTAGATTTGGAGGCTCGTTCACCACAAATGATGGAAATTGAAGCACAACCTGAAAAACATAAGAGAAAACAAGAAAGCAAGAGAAAATCCCTGAAGGCTCAATCAAATGGAAAGGAGATCCAAAGGGTTTTAGCTCAAGTCCAGCAAGCATTATAGACTGATGTATGTATGGACCAAATTAATTCAAATGAATAGATTATGGTGGCTTTATTGAGTAACTAGGCCAAGGATGACTTAGAAAACATACCTCAAGAGAAACCTAATCAATTTTTATCAGATCTGTAAAGAACGGGAAAAGCGTCAGGCCACTATGGAACCAAACCCTCATCCAAAATTAGTAGCACGAGAGGAGGAAGAGCCATCCCAACGTAGAGATTTCAAACAAAGTTTAGAAATAAGGAGGAAAGGCAGAAGATACATAAGAGAGGTGATCAAGGAAGCCGGAGCTATTTTGGTTAACTCAGGATGGCTTATTGTCCTCACAGAGTACTACCATAGGTCTCACCCCTCCTCTCAATGAAAGTGATATCATGGAATATAAGGGTCTTGAACTGGAAAGTTAAGTTTAGGTACCTTAGAGAATGGATTCATCAAGAAAAATGGAATATCATAGTCTTTCAAGAAACTAAATTATCACAAGAGAAGCGAAGTGAAATTGTGTGTCGTTGATGGCTAGTGGTGGAAAATATGGCGCTGGATGTAAAGGGCTCGACTAGCGGGCTATAGTTTATTTGGGATACCATATCTATGTCTTTTAAATCTTGGAAAATCTTTTTGAATAGTATTACAAGGTAGTTTGAATACATAGGTTCTATAGCAAAGGTTTGCAAACACAGGGGTCTACAGGCCAACGATTCCAGGAGAGAAGACTGGTTTTCTGAATAATCTCCAAAAGTTGAAATACTTTCTTGCTCATGAAAATTAGATCCTAGCTAGGGATTTAAATATGATCGACGATTTGAGTGAAAAGAAGAGTGACATCTGTACATTGGACCTGATTTATCTAGCTATTTAGGAAACTATTAAATACATCAATACATAGGATATTTAGCTTCGCAATGGTATCTTCACATGGAATAATCGGAGAGGGGTGTTGACAGTGTTGGACATGCCAATATTAAGGGATCTCCCTAGTATGAAGACCCAAATAGATGTCACACTGTTTGGTGTAGGAGTCCCATCCGGTATGATGGCCCGGTTGCCATTATCTTAAAGATATGCCTTGAGTCTTGTTTGTCAGCATGTGAGTGTTCTACTTTGTCTTTGAACGATGAGCTTTGCATGCCTGGTGGGTGCTAGTGTTACTTGTGTCAAGTCTCTTTCACCACAGAGAGAGGGTGGGAGTGAGTCTCAAGTCAGAAGTGAGGAAGTCCCAACTCTATTAGAGACACACAACACAACATGACATGCTCAACTTCTGGAGGAGAAATCCACATGGATGAGACACTCACAACACACAAGTGAAGATAGCACATACAACACCCAACAAGACAGTCCATGCAAGTGGAATAGTTGTTATAACAGGTTTAAGTGAAAGCATTTGTTTGATGTTCGAGGAGGTAACCAATATAGGCAGGACAATATTAACAACTTATACAACACATTTTCATAAATATATGTATTAGAATAGCCGAATGAGTTTAATTGTTTAACACGGGTTAGAGAAACATATATTACAAGCGTTCAAGATAAATCTTACAAAATGTTACAACACATGTGTGAAAATGTGTTGGCCTATTAGTAGGATTTCGAATTAAGAGAAAGTTCCAAGACACATCGGTACACCATTACATCACTAACCTTGTGGATGGGGCATTGGAGCCAGTACTTACTCCTGAAAGAAAATATTACAAAATCTCAAGGCTATGTTGGAGGAGCTAAGGTGAAACATACTTTGTATGTATAAAGGAGGGTTATTTATAGCCAAGGGTAAAACTAACACTTGTGACTACTCGATCTCCCTCATGAATGCTTGAATTTCATGACTCTTCAACTTTACATGACTCTTCAGATTACAAGTGGATCTCTTTGAATTCCACGTTACATTAAATTGGTTGACACAGTATGGCCCATAGTAGTGATGTTTCCGACATGGCTAATGAAACGACTCAACATGACAGTGCTAGTACATTCGTGTTGTTGCTAATGTGCATGTCGAGCTACAGTGTTGTTGAGTGATGTATGTCGTCATGGTGTATCACAGCTTCACCTCTGCATGGTAGGGTGTGCGGAGTCTTCGATGCTCATTGGGTTCACTTGATGTTTCATTCGCATGTTGCTCCTTTCTTGTACTTTGGCATGCTTGACATGGATGTTCATTTGCTAACATATCTCATCACATGCATCGTTTGTTCATTCATTCGCGAAAATGCATGTTCATCTCTTCATTCATCTGTGAACTCATCCTTGCATGTTCATCCATTCATTTTTCAGTGAACACTTCTTCGCATTGTCATCTACTTACGAACACATCTCTTCACATGCATCATTTGTTCTTTCATTCATGAACATATCCTTTTTCATGTATCTACTTGTTCATCCCATAGTTCACCTTGTCATGTCTATTCATGTACCTGTATCTGCAATCACTCATGATGAGACAACATCAAATCCATAAACCCCCTAGTCTACCATGATGCATGATCATTTTTAAATGGAGGTGATTAGAAGAGAGGACAAGGTTACGAAACTGTGTGAGGCAAGTTTTGAGCTGGGATGTGGGCTCCAGGCACTGTTGATGAAAACTGCACAAAAGTAACTAGGAGACAGAGACAAGCATTTTGGATTGAAAATAAATGTCCATGGGATCCAGCTCGGCTAGAGGACAAATATGTGTAATTTTTGCGAGAGGTAGTGTGGGATGCAAGAAGACTAAGCAGGTAGGATCAGCACAATTTCTGGAGTGAGTGGGCAGGAGGAGCTTGGCAGAAAAATTGTGAAATTCTTAGAGGGAGCTAGTAGTGGGCTAAGGGAGCTTGGCAACAAAACCTACATAGTTCTTGGAGGGAGCTGGCAGCAAGCTGCTAGGAGCTACTGGAGGGAAAAACTGCGTAGTTGTTGGGAGGCTGACTTGCTAACCACCTCTACACAGTTTCAGAGTTGAGCAAACTGCTGGACTGCAAAGGGCTTGCTCATGAAATCTCCAAATTTCTCCGTGTGAACAACCAACTGACTAATTGGTAATTGGCTGGGAAAACTACACAATTTTCTAAGGGAGACAGAGACAGGCACTAGGTGTCTGGCAAGCCTATCTGCACGATTTTCTTAGTCAGTGGATTGGGCATGGTCTGCAACCTCTACGCAATTTTTTAGGGGAGTTAGTCTTGAGATGAATGCTTGGTCAAACTCTCCAATTGACCATTAGGAGGGTTGATTAATGAGCTTGTAGGCAACACATCTTGAAATGGCTTCCTGGGTACTTATACAATGTTCTCGTGATATTCGATCAACTCAATGATGGGGTGATGGTTTGGCTATGAGAGGGTGATCTGGTCATCAAAATTTCAACAAAAATTAATAAGTGTGTGAGCGAATGAAATGGTGCATACGTGACCTTGCAAACACACACTCACATGACTTGACAACAAGGTGCCTCAAAACATCAAGACACACATGCTCAACATGACCGACCGATAGTGCAAGTGATAAGCATGACGCTTCTGATCAATCATTGGATGGATGCGACGATGCTTGCATGAAAGTGCATATGAATTTGTGTTTGAATGTGACAGATGTTTTCCTAGTGAACACAACATGTACACATGAAGTGAAGGCCTTGTGCACGACCAGAACATGGTCACAAGCGAGACATTGATACCAACACACAAAAGTTGTCCGTTGAATAATCAAGAAAGGTGGGTGCAAAGACTCACACGAGATCACGTGGTGAACTCGAGTGTGTGCAAACTTCGAGGAAAAATATCAAAGGGGGCTCTGAAATTAGATGTGAGCCAAAATTTTAGAGGGTGTTACAACCACTACAACACTTGACGAAACACTGGTAGAACTCTAGCTTCTCTGTTTGGGTTCATTGACAACACATGGCCTTGGTCTTTCAAGGAGTATTAAATTGTTGTGCGGGTACCTTTGGTTTCCCCACTTACCCCATGGCCAAACATGGTTCACCATTTGCCAACTCAGTTCAAACACAACAAAAACAACTCGATGATATTGTTTCGACATCAGGGAGGGTAGTATAGCTCAAGAGTTGAAAATTTTCAGAGTATAAGTTTTCATCTCTAGTGTTGCTCTTTTGCCAGCAGGCCTAGATAGTGCCCTAGTGGAGTCACACAGGAACACATGCATTGTTCCACTACCAGCGAGCCTGGTGAGTTCCTAGGTGCATTTACATGCTTCACCTCTCTGTGCAGGAACCATTTCTATTCTTTCACCTTTGTATTTTCCAAGAGGACTGTGCATTGGCACTAATTTTCTTTTGGGTGGGAGAGGGATCTTGACTTATTGAGAGCATAAGAGGTTGTTCCTTTAAAGAAGCATATAATACCTCCGACATAGGTTTTCTCGTTAAGATATTTCCCCTTCTCCGTTTCTACTAGTTGGATGAGCTTGAATACAAAGAGAAGAAGGTTGAGTATAGGCATGGGGTTTCCTAGTGTGAAAACAGGTTCATGGTTGGACCAAAGTTCCCCTTGCAAATGGCTCGTATTTTCTATCAAGACTTCATCGGCAGAAGGTTACAACCAAGCAGAGAGAAGACAGATGCAAGACTGGCCAAGTGTTGTATTGTCACAAGTCTCTTAGATTTCAACCACATACTAATTAAAAAGCCAGAACTTAGTAGATGGAAACACTTATTTTTAGAAAAAAAATAGCAAGGTATCAATCAAACAAAACAAAATGAAACAAAAATAGTAAGCAAAGCCATCACAACAACAAGATAGTAAAGAAAACAAGCAAACAAACTAAACCAAGTTACCAAGAAAACAAACATGCAAACCAGAAATCAAACTCAAGCAAAAAAGAAAACACTACTCCTACTCCTATGTTAAATGGTCAGGGTTACATGAAATGAAATGTATAGTGAAGCCACCATAGACGGACCCAACCTACAGTCACAAAGATACGATTGATCAAAACAGAGAAAAATCAATGTGCAATAAAAACTGAAAAAACTTGACAAACTTGCACATGAGAGAGAACGTCTCACCTGTGGGTGGAAGAATGTGCAAAAACTAGCCAACACACGTGCTTACCTCTTCTGTGAGTACCATTTTCAAAAAACCTTGGAGGCCTCTTGCGAGTGTGTGTTGTTCTGCACCAGGTTTCTTAGCAAGTGGGAGGAAGGATTGAAGCTTGTTACCTACAACACGACTCGCCAAGTAGGATTGTTCCAACCATTCAATGATTGGATCATAAAATTCATGATGGTTGTTTTGAAAGATTCATTATCTTTAAGAAGATGGATTCTGGATTCGAGAGAGGGGATCGCGATGGGAACCTGATATGGATAGATAGATCTGGTCATTCTCATCAGTCATGCGACGACAGTGAGGGCCTGCCATAGCCCTCAGCATAGGCAAAGTGCCTCACTTGTTTGACATAAGTCTAAGAATAAATATGTTACACAGTGAAGATCATATAGAAAGAAGTGACTGTCATTGGATGCACTTTTGGGAAAATGATAAACTGCATGAAATCCAACCAAGATAGAAAAAAAATCAGACCAGTTAGTCGACATTCCGGATTCCAAGTTTGACATGAACGAATAAAATTTTCAAACAATCGTGTGAATGCTTTGAATAGGGGAACCAATTTCGTTGCATGCTAGACATGATAGAACACCCAGTTGCAACTAGTGAAAAATTGCATGGGCATCATGGTCATCACAAAAATGTAGAAAAGATGCCAACACTATGAATGTGTGAAACCAGTTAGGTTGTGGTGAAATTAGAGGAACTTGATTCACGTGATAGGTTATGCACTCACCACCACACAAGGAGATTGCTATTATGATGAGTGGACAAATTTGACATGAAAAATTTGCAAAATGAGTAAGGATTTGATTACGAGAGAGAACATACAATAAGTGTGATTTCGGATAAAGATAGTCTTTGAGATGATTAACTTTGTTTTCCCATGATTGCATGAGGGATAAACAATCCCAACCCGAATTGGATGTAAGATAGGTGCATGAAGACAAACATGTTGTAACGGACTCATGGATTCAATCATTAGTGAAAATCTGAAATTTTGAAATATGACACACACAATAGTAAATATTATTTACATGGGGATCCATGTCGAGTGCAACCATGCAGATAGATGGATTATGGATGAGAAATGAGATCTGATTTGGTTTGATGGGGTTACCAGAGTCGATACGTCCTGAAATAGCCATCCATGGACGTTAAAGTGCCTTGACTCCCTGGAATGTCCTGAATCTTTCTAGAATTAAAAAATTGCATTTTGAGATGTGAACCAAATCATGCATGGCTTGAGGATGGTTGTCGTTACTGATTTCAAAATTTCTCCTAGGATGACAACCATCTCGTCACAGGCTTCATCAAAATTTCACCAAGTTGACTTGATGAGCTATCTTCATGCAACACACAAGATGATTACTAGTGGGAAGAGTCCTATGTGTTGAGACTATTTTCATCATGGACAAACTCATTTCCTTGTGTTGATCAAGGAGATAACTCATAAGATGAAGAAGCAAGGGAATGCAAAGTATCTCTGACGCATGTTGATGCACTGTGAATGATAGGGCACATGGGCAAGTGAGGTGCAGAGGAAGCTTAGATATGTATGTCTTCCTTGACTGGTGCACATTCCAGATGTGAGTTAGAGTGTAGAGGAGATGAAATTAGATGATATGATGTGCTTGGGTGTTCATAAAAAAATACAAAAGCGTCAGAGTGATGACAGCCTAAGATTGGAGGTTGATCGAATGATGTTTCACCGAGATTCGCGGATTGAGAATCAATCAAGAATGGAAGCTCAATGTCTTGAGAGGAATTGATTATGTCTTCACCATCCTGCTCCTCTACTTGTATGATGAGATTGCCTTGTGCATGACTGTAACTTAAGCCAACATCTCAAGGATTAAGAGAGTTCACGCATCTAGCTTGTGAAGTAGATCGCTCAAGTGATTCATGGTGCAAGGAGTCATGGCATGTAGATGATGGCAGATGGCAGAGATGCATATTAGACACAATAATTGGGTTATGAACATTGATTTCCTCTTGCGGAATGGAGGGATGAATTTTTTCCATAGGAATTCTTAACCATTTTAGAATATCCTCCATTGGGGCGAGAGACAACTGAGCAGATGGGTTGGGAACATGCTGTATAGATTTCTCAGCTTTTCAACTGCTACACGGGGGTACCTGTTGTGCAGATTTCCTAGCTTTGTGGTCACTGTGAGGAGATACCCACTTCAGGACATGAGGTGTTTCATGATCCAAAAGAGTCGAGGAAGAAGGGAAATCGAGATGTTCATTGTTTCGAGAGACATGAACCAAGCGTTTCAGCTCTTGGCTCATGAAGTGAATGTCCACAAACTATTCAAGAATTTCATGACAGAGGTGAAGGAAGTAGGTGGATAAATCCTCAACTCATTCGCTAGGCTTCATTCTTAAACGACAGATTATTTCATAGACATCTTGGTAGTCACACTCATCCAAGGCTTGATGGAGCTTCTTGAGGAAAGTGAGAAGGGAATTTACGGAAGAAGGTGGAAGGTTATGACACCACCGATTAGCATGACATTCAAAGGTAGGGAAGAAGAGCACACAAACAAGATCATCACTCTCGATTTCATGAGATTCACATAAATGAAGAAATTTAGAAATATGATCGATTACAGACATTTTGTCCTCACCATCAAAATTTAACAAGGACAAGTGACTGAGAAGCTTATCGACGATTGATAGTTGATTAAGGGAGAAATGAGAGAAACACATCGGGAGCATGAATTGTGTATGATTCATTGGGTAAGAGATTCAACCTAGATGTATGAGCTCAACTTGTCATCTAGTCCTCATTCTAGTGCCAAAACATTGATGATACTGGACCCACCAACATCAGGGGATTTCCCCAGTATGAAGTCCAAACTAGAGCTCGCATTGTTTTTTGTTGGAATCCCATTCGGTATGATTTCCCAATTTCCATTATCTTAAATTTATTCCATAACTATTGCTTGTTAGCACGTGAGAGTGGTCTTCTTTGTCTTTAAACGACGAGGTTTGTGTGCCTGGTGAGTGCTAGTGTTACTTGTGTCAAGGCTCTTTCACCATAGAGAGAGAGGGTGGGAGTGAGTCTCAAGTCAAAAAGGAGGAAGTCCCAACCCTATCAGAGACGAAAAACAAAATAGAATGTACATAGTTTCCGGAGGATAAATCCACACAAATTTGGTCGTCACAACACACAAGGGAAGATAGCATGTACAACACCCAACACGACAGTCCATGTGAGTGCAACAGTCGTTATAACACATTTACATGAAAGTTTTTGTATAATTTCCAGGGGAGGTCACCAAGATGGGAAGGACAACGTTAAAAATTTATACAACACATTTTCATAAAATATGTATTAGAATAGATGAATGAGTTCAATTTTTTAACAAAGGTTAAAGTAACATGTATTACAAGTGTTCAAGATAAATCTTACAAACAGTTACAACACATGTGTGAAAAAGTTTTGGCTAGTTAGCAGGCTTCTGAATTAAGAGAAAGTTCCAACACACATCGGTACACCATTACATTACTAACCTTGTGGACGGGGCGTTGGAGCCAGTACTTACTCCTCAAAGAAAAGATTATAGACTGGTGTGCATGTTGAGCTATAGTGCTGTTGAGTGATGGATGTCCTCATGGTGTATCACAAATTCACCTCCACATGGGAGGGAGTGTGGATCCTTTGATGGTCATTAGGTTCCCTTGATGTTGCATTCACACGTTTCTCCTTTCTTGTACTTGGGCATCCTTGACATAGTCGTCCATTCGCGAACACATCTCCTCCCATGCATCATTTGTTTTTCCGTTCGGCGACATGTCCTTTTGCACATACTCTCCTTGTTCATCCCCTTGTCATCATGTCATGTCTATTCATGTACCTATATCTGTAGTCACTCATGATGAGAGAACATCAAATCCATACACCTCATAGTCTACCATGATGCATGATCATTTTCAGATGCAGGTGACCAAGAGAGAGGACAAGGTTACAATATTACACGAGGAAAGTTTCGAGCTGGGATGCGGGCTTCGGGCACTACTAATGAAAATTGTGCATATGTTAATACGAGATGGAGATGGGCATTCTAGATCAGCAATGACTGTTTGTGGGATTTGGCTCAGTTGGAGGACAAATCTACTCAATTTTTGGGATAAGCAGTGCGGGCTGCAGGAAGAGTGGGCAGGCATGATTTGTACAATTTCTAGAGTGAGTGGGTAGTGGGAGCTTAGCAGTGAAAACTTCGTAGTTCCTAGAGGGATCTAGCAGTGGGCTGCATGAGCTTGGTAGAAAAAGCTGCACAGTTGCTGGAGGGAGCTAGAAGCGAGCTGCTGGGAGCTGCTAGTGGGAAAAACTACACAGCTGCTAGGAGGATGACTTCTCAACCACCTCTATGTAGTTTCTGAGATGAGGGGCTGTTGGGATGTAGAATGCTTTCTCATAAAACCTGTCCAATTTTCTGAGGGAGACATGGACGTCCACTAGGTGTCTGCCCGGCTTGTCTATGCAATTTTCTTAGTGATAGGAGTGGGCATGGTCTATAGCCTCTATGCAATTTTTTAGGGGAGTCAATCCTGGGTTGACTGCTCGGTCAAACTCTCTAGTTGACCAACAAGAGGGTTGATTGATGAGCTTGCGAGCAACGAAGCTTGAAACGGCTTGTTGGGTTCTTCTACGTTGTTCTGGTGACAATCGATCAAGTCGACGATGGGGTGATGGTCCAATTGTGAAAGGGTGATCTAGTCGTCAGAATTTCAGGAAACATGACTAACTGTTTGAGCGAGTCAAATGGTGCATACATCACCTTGCATTCACACACTCACATGACTTAACGACAAGATGACTCAAAACATCAAGACACATGCTCTACATGACCGACCGTCGGTGCGAGCGATAAGTGCGACGCTTTTGATTGATCGTTGGATGACTGCGTTGACACTTGCGTGACACTACGTACAACTTCATGTGTGAATTCGATGGACATTTACCTAGCGAGCACAACACATGCAGATGAAGTGAATTCCTTTTGCATGACCAGAACATGATCGCAAGCGATACATTGATACCAACATACAAAAGTAGTTAGTTGAACAATCAAGAAAGGTGGGTGCAAAGACTCACATGAGCTCATGGGGTGAACTCGAGTGTGTGCAAACATCAAGTAAACCTCTCAAAGGAAGCTCTGGTATTTGACGTGGGCAAAAAATTTGGAGGGTGTTGCCGCTACTACAACAAAAGGTTAAACATCAAATTGCCATGAGGTTAGACTAATTCCTAATTTCTGATAATATTATTCAACGAGATTTATATCTTCAAGCTTCTATTCTTCCTTGCCTAGTATCTGACCACTAGCCCATTCTACTATATATTGATCTGCGAATACCCCCAAGAAATATTCCTTTCTGTTTCGATTCATTCTGGTTAGAGTTCCAAAACATTGTCAATAAATTAGAGGGTTGGTGGAAGGTGATCATGGTGACAGGGCGTAATCACAAGGAAACTTTCCAGCTCAAGTTGAAGGAGCTCAAATAATGGATCGAATAATGGAACATCTTTGAATTTGGAAATATTCATAAGGATAAATGAGCCCTTAAGGACATGAACGTAATTCAACAAAATATTATTCTTGAAGGAAGGATAGATGAGTTCGAGATCTAGAAGGTACATGCTCTGGTTACGCTAGCACAGAGAAGGAAGCAAGAGGAGATTTTATGGAAAAAAAATTCAAGAGTTCAATGGCTCAAAGAAGGGGAGCCTAATACTACGTTCTTCAATCGAACAATGATAAAACATAGGTAGGTGAAGATAATTTCTCCCTCAATGAGCATGACATTTAGTGGTTGGTTCAACATGAGAAAATCAAAGATGCATTGGTCACCCACTTCTAAACCTTGCTCACAAAACCTCAGGTGGGTAGAAGGGAGGTAATCTAGAGAATCGGATAACGTATCCCTCAATTGGTCTCAGAAGAGAAAAATAAGGCTCTATTGTGGGAGATATCTTATGAGGAGGTTGAAGAATTTGTTTGTGATCTTCCCTCCAATAGGGACCCTAGGTCAGATGGTTTTACCTCATAATTCTTCAAGTCCATTTCTTCTTTTATGGGCCATGAAATACATGAACTGGTCGAAGAAGCTCAATGATCTTCGAGAATGTATTCGAGTATATGCCACTTTCTTAATTCTGATTCCAAATAAAGGTGTAGCAAGAGACATGAATGGTTTTAGACCTATAGCCTTATGTAATGTAATTTACAAGATAATTTTAGGCATCATGGTTCGTCGGCTCAAAACCGTAATTAAGTACATCGTGATCCCTAAGAATAATATTTTTGTTGAAAGAAGGCAGACCATGGGCGATATCATTATGGCTCAAAAAATGGTGCACTCTCTACATGCCTCCAAATCCCCAGGTATGTTCATCAAACTAGATATGTCTAAAGCATATGATTGTATGAGATGGAATTATCTTCTTTCAATGCTTGAAGCTTTTGGATTTTCTCCTTCTTGGATTTCTTGGGTAAAATCTATGATAGAAACCCCCTTCTACTCTATTATTGTCAATCGATCTCCCGCACACCCTTTTAGGGGGTCGAGGGGGCAGAGACAAGGAGATTTCTTCTCTCCTTTCCTATATGTTATTGCAGAAGAAGGTTTCGGGATATTTATCAAATCGACCTCTACGTCTCGTCTCATTCAAGGAATGAGAATCATCTCGGTGGTCCCTATTGTATTACATCAACGATTTGTTGATGAAAATATGTTTTTTCGTAAGCAGACACTCCGATAAGTCTCACAAATTAGATCCATTCTAGAAGTTTTCCAACAAGCATCAATAACTATCGTCAATGGGGAAAAATATGATATTTTCTTTTTCAAAACCCACCCTGGTGTGCAAAGACATCTAGAAATGTCTTTTGGATTCCAAATAATCTTGTTACCACGTACTTATCTAGGTATTGCTTATTCCCAAATTCGTTAAGGTATTCTTGTTTGGGAGATCTTCTGGACCACAGAGACAATGAAATCTCTAGCTGGACTTTCGTAATCGTAAATTTTGTAAGTAAACTTACTGTCATGAAGTCAGTTCTGCAAGCTAACAATGTAAACTTTGAAATGGGAACTGATACGATTACCCATTTCATAGAGGCAACAAAAAAGTGACCTGATTTTGAAATGTGGTGACGCAGAATACACATATTTTTTTTACCATAGTTTTTGGCACTTCAAATTTTTTATGTACATTAGTTTTTAGAATATTAGTGATTTGCATGTTGATGTTAAAAAGTGTTGATTCTGCATCAGGCACTTTTTTAAAAGACCTATTCTTTTACTTTAAATTTTCGAATGTATGAAATGTGAAAAATTATTTTCTAAATTTAACAATTTTTTAAGTGGTATTCTTCTTCATGTTTTCTTCTTTTTATTTAAGTTTTTTAGTGATTTTTTGATTGTTTTGCATATTTAAAGAAGAAGGTCGATATTTTAAAGTTTCAATATTCTACATATTTATATATCGTTAATTAATTTTTCAATGCACATCAAATAATTGTCTCTAGAAAACAATAATTTTTAACAATTGACATAAAAATAACCATTTTCAACAGAAGTATAACTAAAAAATTACACATTTTGATAAATTTTTGCTAGAAATGACATGTGAAAATCACAATTTTTATAGGAAAATTTTAACAAAAATGGTTAAATAATAGTTTTTTTTATGAATTTCATGTGAATAATAATAATAATAATTTTTTTTTTCAAAAAATAATGATTCACATGAAAATTAATGTGAAAATCATATAGTACAAATATTGAATACATAACAACATTAATTGAATGCTTATTCTTCTCATAAAATGTCAAAGGAAAAACATTACAAGTATAACTAATTAATAGTTACAAAAAATGAGCTTGATTTCCAAGCATAACTTAAATTTAATCAACAATATCATGTAATTAAACCTCTTCATCCTCTAGAGTTTCATCATGGTCTTCTTCCACAATATTTTCTGCTTCATTCTACTCATTTTCCTCTTCTAATGCATCTTTGATGTCCACGAATATCCCAATGTATTCCTTTCCATTCATTCCATGTAATGGTGGTTGAGGTTCCTTTGCATTTTTTGCCACATGTGATTCACTAAAATCCCTTTCTTCAACCCAATTTCTTGCACTGCATCTGGAAGAAATTGAAGAGTATTAATTATTTGTTGAATAAACTGCATTGTACCGGATTTTTTTCAATGGCAATGCAATTTCTTCCATTTTGTAGGAAACATGTTCGTGTTGTACATAATTATCAAGCACAAAATAGATACTGAAGTAAATTAGTATAATGACATATAAATTAGGAAAGAAGATATTGAAATTCAATTCCATATAATAGAACATACATGAGCTAGAAAATAAATCCAGAACCAAATCTCCTTCATTTGAACATATGTCTATAAGATAGCTAATCAATAATTGTGGTTTTTTCAAAATTTTAACTATCTCTCATTTTGCTTCTTTGCCTTCATATGTTAGTTATTTCACAACAACATCATAAGCCAATACTTGGGTATGACTCTTTCCATCTACCTGATTAAAAAGCATAGACATATAACTAGCATCCTTTGCCCAACTCTCAATATGGATGAACTCACAATCATTTATAAATGGCTGATATTCATGGTTAAGAAGATTTGACTTTTTCATGTAACATGAAATAGTAAAAGTTCAACTAAGTCGTGCATAAAGTAACTTTTTAACATTAATCAAACATACATTTTCAACGTCGTACAATGTAAGTTGCATCCTTGAGTTTTTTTTCTCCTTGAAGCTTGACAATAACATTTCCAATTGTTTGTCTAAATGAAATATCACAAATCTCCATAATCGTGATAATGTGACTTCTACAAATCACGCAACAACTTTACTAAGAGTTTGATAAGTATAAGGGTCACTATCATAGTCAATGTTTGGGATATTGAAACCCTGGGGAATATCGGCAATAACTAGGGCATAATCCCTTTTAGGTATGAGTTTAGGAATGTCTTCATAGTCGCCTTGTATTACTTGATATTGAATAGTGTCAAGCCCATTCCAAATTAAATGATTAAGAGTTGGATCAAGTTCAACGTTCCTAAGACGTTGCTTCTTCAGTATTTCGATCTTAATTTTCTCAATAAAGGTTCTGAAACTATCTGGTGCTCCATTTGCATCCTTCCTCATCTTTAATAAAGTAAACAAATATATTTATAAGTTATAAAATAAAAATAGTATACTGGTGAATAAAAATGAATATATAAATCAGTATACCTTTTTAAATGCAAGATAAACAAAAGATTAGTGTTTATGTAGAACTTGAATATGGATAGTTGCATACAACATCATCCCAACTATCTTCATTCAACAATTTAACCATTTGTTCTCATATTTTCATGTATACTTTGTGATTGAATAGATAAAGTAAAAAAAGTTAATATAATGATATGTATAACAAATACTACCAAGAACAATATGTTATATTTAAAAGAAAATTATAGTCTAGAAATAAGTAAAAATAATTCAAAAAACCTACTTTTGAAATTCCCCAGACATTTCCTCCAATGATAATTCCCCTGACCTCAAACGAGATAATATTTCTTTGACAAGTTTTTCATCTTTCACTACTTGCAATGTTCTCCAATGTGTAATAGTCATATCTTCTGGAAGCTGCTTCATTTCAGAACCGGATTTACTGTTGCTACATATCAATGGTTTAGATCTTTTGGCCTTCTCGTTTTTAATGCCAATATTCTCCCACATGCTAAAAATCTCATTAATCAATTCCCATAT
Organism: Pinus tabuliformis; assembly: GCA_031772625.1. Lineage (NCBI taxonomy): Eukaryota > Viridiplantae > Streptophyta > Pinopsida > Pinales > Pinaceae > Pinus > Pinus tabuliformis. The sequence continues at coordinate 1,442,437,434 of CM062820.1, forward strand.
CTCTCTAGTTCTAAATGCCAACTGGAAAATGTTATCAATACCTCTAAACATATCAGTATTTACTCTGCCACCTTTTTAATTGATTTTCTCCTCAATTTGATAGCCTATTTCCATACAACATTCCTTTTGGAAATCTATAATAACATTTATCTTATCCCCAACACATTTTTCTTCAAATTCACTGTGAATAAATCTAACCCTTTGGATGAAAGTCATAGACATCCTATAGTCATTATCTGAATTAAGACCACATGCCACGAACTTTGCTTCTGTATTTGATAACATCGTAAATGAAACATTTCATTATTTCAAAAAGTGGGTTATTGGGATATTCCTCCACCAAGCACATAATAATTGTATTCAAAACATTTTGACTTATCAAATGCTTCATTGTTGGGAACTTGAACTGGATCAACAAGAAGCACATAATTAACCACATTAGCATATGGATTGTACCTCATCATTGCCTTCAAGTTGTGAACATACAGGTGGTGTGTCTTTCTTATTTGATATTTACATTGTCCTTCACTTGCCTTATAGATTTGTCTCACATTAAGGTGAAATGTGAGACCACCCTCAATTAATTTTCTCTTTGTCAAGCTCTGTCGAATGGAATTTTATTTTGTTTTAATAATGTCGTCTTCTAAATCAACTCGTGGTGTAATGATTTCCCTGCTTTCTTTTGATGTTTCACTACGATCTTCACTGTTGGTAATGAGTACTTGAGAATGTTCAACTTTACTTTTCTTCCTCCTAACATTCTCATCATTAACTAGAATAGAGACATTCTGGGCATTGTTACCTTTTCTCTTTTATGGCTCTTCTCCTTTCTGACATTAATTCCAATTTCATCCTCAGTAACGAAAACATATTCTTCATTGTTAGTTTCAACATCCTCACATTCAAAAGTAACCTTTCTAGCTTTGCTATATTTATCCACTAGAGGCATTTTTTCTAATCCTCTAGATGTAGTTTTGTAGCATCATGAATTGATACTTTCTAGATTGTTTGCCATATCTTCTTCTAACCCTCAGTAGAAAATATTAACAACATTCATAACATCTTGCTTTATGAAATGAATGCCTCCCAACATAATTGAAAGACTTTTAGAAAAATTCTGTTAAACAAAATATCATATGTCAATTAAAACTAAGTCATAAAAATATAATAAGACAACTACAATAATGCAAAACACAAAAACAAATAACAATACCTACAATATCTTGTGTAATCTCATTTACTATTTGTTTACACAACTTTCTAGATATCTCTCTCATGTCATACAATGAATATAATAACTGATATTTAATCTTGTCATGTGACTTGGGCAGTTTTGTAAGTATATAACAACTTCAGTGTTCGGCACCAAACACATGTCTATGGCATTTCCCAACACCTCATAAATTCCACTATCATTTGGGATATCAATATATATATTTATGCACATCTTCACCTTCTCTGTCTTTCACATACCATATATTTTCTGGAAGTCTCACTTCTTCCAATTTCTTCCAATATGAAATTGTCTTCTTATTGTTTGATGCATTTGAAAGATTTGTAACGATCATCTCAACTTTGGTTCATTCAACAGTGCCTTTTGAGGGCCCACCTTTAATTTTAGCAGTCATCAGTCCAGAAAGATTCACAGAAATCTTCTTTGATGCCATTTTCCTACAAGAAAAACACATATATATAAATTAGTAAATTACAAAAACAAATAGCTTAAATTAACAAAAAAAAGATAAATAATAATTAATTTTGTAAAACATAACAACTTAAAAAATTAAAAATTAAAAAAAAAAAAATTAAAATAAAGCCCCCTGTCACCCCACCCCACCCCGACGGCTGAACTGCCCACCACTTGGGCTGTTGGGGAGCATGACCGGGCCCACCACACCCACTGCAAATGTAGTGGGTAAATCTGAATCATTTAAATTTTTAATTTCTAACAAAAAAACTCATTAAACGTATTGAATTTTAAAACTTGCACACGACAAAAGAAGAACTAACATTTCCAATGCGATAATATGTCGTTGAATATGTTGTTGATAGCGATGTAGCTAATATACAAATTTTGTCCAAGTCTTCTAACAAACTGTTGTGGCCAGCAACAACCCTACTTCTTATTTAGTATAATTCCTGATACTAAATAAGTGGGGACCCTTAGAAAACAATTTAAAAATTAAGGTAGTGTTAAAATTTTCTTTTTCGAATAAAATTACCATCATAAACCTAGAAAGACCCCTTGAAAAATCCAAAAATCTGAGTTTTATGATAAGGTAAGACACAAGTTTTTAATTAGGAATATCACATCGCAAAAAGATAACGGGATACCTCCTTATGAGCTGAATTTTAAACATTGCAAGATTTCGATGTGCGATAATAAAATATCGCATCACATATAGCACAATTTACAACGAAACATTTTAATTTGACGATATGCAATGACACTGATCGCAAATCGCATTTCGCAGAAAACAAGTTAACGAAGTTTAAAATATATAATATTCCTGCGATCTGCGATATTTCGATATTACGATCTCGCGATATAGCAACTCTGCGATGATATGACTCTGCGATGTTATGATTTTGCGATGTTGCGATCTATGATATTGTGAAGCAAATCGCAAAATCGCTTCATCGCAGATCTTTCGGGAACGTTATTCAAGAAAAGTATTTTCTATAAGCTGACACCTAGTTATGCACTTTAATGCTAATAAATGCGTTAGTTCCCAGTTATTAATGGAATATGGGTTCGTGCTTATCGAAGAATCATCTCACGTAAGGTGATATACTTTATGCGTCTGTGGCATTTAAAACTTTCCCATCACCCTTCCTTGTCATTCATTTTTACTTCACTTGTGAATTGCAGGAATGGAGAACAGACACCAATACAAAGCAATACGCACGATAAAATGGGAAAGAAAAGAAAAGCTCCAAGCTCAGAAGAAAAGGAAATGGCGCCCTTCTATATAGACATGGCCTGTAACAGAGACGCGAGAATGGCTACGTGGGAAGGCATGTATGATCTTCTCGAAGAGGAGAATCCAAGAGTAATGGAAGTTGCTACTACCACGGGCTCAAATATTTCTTCTGAAGCATCCCTCACAGAGTTAGCCTGCTCATTCTTACATCGGATAGCAGCAAGACCCAATATTATCCCATACACGGACATGGTGAAGTGGATACTAGACAGCGCAGATATCAGAAACAGACAGTTTAAAACTAAGGGTTAGAGACTTATCAGCTCATTCGCTACATAGGATTTAAGGCTCATGTATCATTTACCGGAGCCACAAGCAACTTATAACAAGTAGTTTATGGAGAAATTTGCAAAAGAAAGTCAGGACGTGGCAGAAACCACCAAAGACTGGTCTAGGAGGGATGAACCGCTAAAGAAAGATAAACACGGTATGTACAGTACCGATTCTCTCACCTCCCCATATTACTTTACTGCTGCCATGCTCTGTAGATTGTTTGGAATGCCAGATATCAACAAATTTTCATCTGAATGGCTACCGTTATTGAATGCTACCACAAATGCCACTACTGTAGATTGGGCCAAAATCTTATCTGAAAATCTAGTCACAGCCATTGTAAGTTACCGATCTAAAAGAACTATCTCTCAGAGAATCTATCCTCCTTTTTACCTATTAGCGTATGTAATGGATGCGATATGTTATGTTTCTAAGTTTCTTGTTATGGGTTGGAAGTGGACAACTCAAGAACCCTTACCTATTCATGTCTATCATAAAGAATTATGGGACTCTAAGTTCACTCCATACTTCTACCAGATTTTTCATGGAATTATGCTACCCTTGTATAGAATGTTGTATGATAAAGACACTCTGAGATGCTCTCCTAAAGCAGAGGTAGACATCATCCCTGTTGCAAGATGGTTCGGGGAGGAATTGTTTACTTATGTCAGGGTATTTGGAAATTCTGCTTCCCCTCGTGTCTTACCTTTGTATATCCCTGATAAACTCTTGGCTCGACAAATTGCTTATCAAACCTGTGGGGAAGGTTGTCTGACTAAAGATTTGAAGGACAAAAAGAAGGCTATATGGCCACAGTTTCCTGTAGCCTGTGGGGCCTTTTCGCTATTTGATGTAGGCCACACATTCAGAGAAGTAAATAATATAACGTGTCTACAGTTATTCAATTTTTCAGGAAGACCATTTGACCCTCATGATGTTGCCAAGAATTTCACTACTGCGGTCAAGATAAATGTGTTCTTTGGAGAAAAGGATTTATTCGATGAAATATTCCAATAGAAAAGCACACTTGAAGAAATTCTGCATGCAGCCCAAAGGAAACTCTCTCCAGAAGAATTTCAAAAGTTCAAAATATACAGGGAAAGAAGGTTAGCTAGTGTTCCTTTGGAGAAACTACGCCTAAAACCCGCAAGGGAACCAACTCCAAGTGTTAGTCTTAGTGGAAGTTCAGGCACTAACGGATCTAAATACAGGTCTAGAAAAGAAACATCTTAACATTCTAAAAGATTCGAAAGTGAACAGGATAAGAGCGAAGGTTCAGTAAAGGATACTGCCCAATCAATGCAACTTCTACAGCAACATGTTTTTACCTCTCCACAAAAATATCCTCCCCCTCTCGTCATTCAGCCACCGCCAGTCATAACCGAACTAGATAAAGAATGGGAAGCTTTCAACGACTTGATCAATCTTGAGGGAAAAAACATAAAAACACCTGCGAGAAATGCATAAGTAACAAAAGAAGTAGTCACAAGAACAGTCAGTAATGTCTCAGATATGGAGCATATTCCTATTGCCCCATCCTCTGAGCTTATGCTCAAAATAGAGGAACTTCCTCCTCTTGATGTATTTTATAGCCCACAACACAAAGTAGTAGTAAGAAGACAGAGGAAGAAAAGGAAATTGGAAAATGTGCTCCCTCAAGACGAAGAACAATTAGATGTCCTGTGGCAAGATCCCACTAGCAATCCTACTGAGAATCTCACCAAACTATCTCAGGTCGCAGGAGCATATGCCTTTGCAACTATTGATAAAGCATCCAAGGTACAACGATTTCTAAAAGAAAAGGAAGACCAGATACAAGCTTTCCATCAACAGTTCAACAAGCTAATGCTAACAATGAAGCACAGAAACAGTTTGAGAGGATACAGTAGGACTTCCAACAAATGCAGATAGGATATCAGAAATGTTTTAATGAGAAAGGAAAGCAGTTACAGGATTTACAGGAGATGCACAAGGACAATCTGAAACTGACAGAATTCGTCACAAAGTCCATTTCCTTCAATGAACAATTACTACAGCAACAAGAAGCATTGGGCCAAAAGATATCGCAGTGGAGCTATTATTGTGAAATAAGTGATAAAACCACTAATCAAGTGGTAGATTTACGAAGTGACTATGATCTAATTGAAAAATGGGTGACTGAATATTTCGCTTAGAAAGAAACAGACGAGGGAAAAAAAGCAGGTGCACCAAGGATCAATGAAAATCACAAAGAAATTCTCTTTAACAAATGGGATGAGCAAATCAGGGAGGCAGAGCAAGCAGCAGAAGGAGCAGCCATGGCAGCAAGAAGTATTATTGATGATGTAAATGAAAATTTGCACAGGGCAAATTTGATCACAGAAACCACTCCAAGATATTTACCTAGCGCACAACAACTACAGGCAGATTGGAAGCAGAAGGCAAAAGAAAAGGCAGAAGCAATCCAAGGGTTAACAAAGTTGAACTGGTATTATTACTGGGCATACTTGGTAAAGCCACATAGCCAGTGGATGACTCTTAAGTGCATCGCCAATTCAACCGAAAATATGGCGCCAACTGTTGTTGATTTTGTTTTCTCAGCTCAACTAAAATCGGAAGTCGTCCAACCGACTCTTCTCAAACATATGCTGCATGTGTGCGATTACAAAGACCAAATACAGAAGTAGTTTAATTTTAGATTCAATTTTAGTTTAACTTTATTTTATTTTCCTGAAAAGAGGACGGTCATTTAAACCTCATCCTATATTTTTGTAATAGTTTATTTTTAGATTTAGTTAGTAGTATTTAAACCCTTCTCATGCATTTAGAGAAGGGTCCTGAAATTTATCAAAAACTTATCCCCAGAACATGCACTTCTGTACCCTCTAAGGAGGTTTTGATGAATGAATGGAACATGATTTATTGATGTTTTCATTTGATATCTGCTACTGATGTTGCACTTTTGTACTCTTAGTGGATATTTGATCAAGAAGAGATAAATCGTTATCGCTTGAAGCTCATAAGTAGGACTAGTTATAAATGGTATTTCTATCTCTTAACTATTTCTACCTTGTATTAGAGTGATTTTTAGTTCAGTTATTTATATATTAATGTATGAATGCCCGAGTTATCATTTGGCACTTTTGTATTGTGATAGCTATTTATTTATTCTTAGTGTATGAATAGCTTATTATGCGATAAGTTTTTCACAACTATTTCATCTAACTTTTTATACGAAGTGGTTCACCTTTATTGAATTCTTTTCTCATAACAGCTGAATGATCTTTATTCCTAGTTGTTATTTGAAATCATTTTAGATTGCATAGAATAAAGATTACACCCCGGGTTAGCGTAGATTTACATATTTTTGAATATAATTTCTTTATTATTAGATTAGAATTAGAGTAGAAGTATTCCATTTGGAAACTATTAGAAACAGAAATATCCATCTTTCCCACACACACACATAAATTGGGAAACTAGTCCCATATCCCCAGTCTGACTCGCTATACCAAACATAAAAGGAGGTTCCAACCAAGGTCCAAACCAGGCGGGTATCCCCCTTGTTGTAGACTCGATTTTCGGGGCTTCAACATATTTAGCGCTAGAAGGAGGGCCACGAACTTTGAATGGAAAGAATATCCAAATCTAAATACCATTCTGAGAGTAAATCACCCTCACCATCTCCTCCGACTTCTCCATTGCATTCAAAAACCTTAAATCCAGAGTTAGAAGTCATTGGAGCAATAGCCGCTGCTACAAACCCTGATATTTTAGAACAATCTACTATTGAACCTCCTGAAGTTGAATCTTTGATTCACAAACTTCAGCGATTTTCTATATCTCCTCAAAAGTCTGATAAATCTCAAGGCAGCGTGACTTCGCAATATAACCCTGCTCATCCTCTTACCAGGTTAAAGAGTGAAAAGTTTGGTGTTCAGCCAACCGAATTACCTCTACCTACTAGGAAGAGAGAAAGAAAGTCTCCTAAAGGATCCGATAGCGAGACTCTTTCATCATCATCATCCATCTCAACCTCTTCACCGCGAAGTCAACCATCCACTCCTCCACTTTAGATCATCATCCATCAGCCTATTGCAACTTCCTCAACTCCTTCTCAACCATCTGGAGTCATAATATCCTCATCTTCTCAACCACAGGGATCATCTTCTGCACTTTCCTCTGTTAGTAGTTCAGCAATGGCCCAAACCCCATGGAATAACCCAGGGGTAGTCTTAATGCCTACACCCTTGAGTCAGTTACCGGCCAATCCTGAAAAATGGTTGCCTAAGTTTAACCCTGAGGCAGTCATGCTAGTGGAAGAGCATATAAATAACTTTATGCTATCTATAAATCTCAATGGAGTTGTTAATGAGGATGTTGTTGTTCGACTTTTCCCTTATACTTTGCAAGGAACAGCCAGATCATGGTATTTCTAGTTACCTTTTGGATCTATTACTAGTTGGGACATCTTCCAAGAACAATTTCTGACCAACTTTGGTGATGACAAGTCTACAGCGACACTGATCAATGAATTTTCTAACCTTAGGGCCAACTCAAGAGAACCTATCAAAGATTTCAATTTACATTTCAATAAAATTTTAAACAAAATTCCTACTACTTCTTAGCCTACTGAAGAAGTGCGAAGTGAATGGTACATTACTGCTTTACCATCAAACTTAGCAATCTTTGTGGATAGGGCTAACAAAACAACTTAGTTGAAAATATGAAAGAAGTGATAGTAGTAGAGAAACGTATTATGGCCCTAGAAAAGAAAAACGCGATAGAAGAACGAAAGTCTAAGAAGGTGTCTTTCAAAGAAGATCCCAAGAAAAAACAACCGAAAGATCCATTTGATTTAGAAGGATTACAAAAAGTTCTGAAGACCATGTCTAACGAAATGGTTGACATAAAGAAACAAGTGGCAGAAGCTTCTTCTAAAAAGCCATACAGGCCTTTTAAAAGAAATCCTTCAACTGATTCCAAACCCCCTAATGCTACTTCAAATGCTGAATCAGAAGAAGAAGAAGAGGAAAACGCTACCAAAGAACATACCGATGAAGAAGAAGTTGTAGAGTTACAAGGTATGTGGTATTTCATCCTCCCAAATGAAGAAGATCAAGAGGAATTTCTGGTTAGTACTCACAGCAGAAATAAACTTGATCCTCCTCAATCTACACCTAAGCCAAAGAGTGCAAGCTCGATGACTAAGGATAAAGTCGCAGTCAAGAATACATCACCTAAAGTGACTCAAACCAGCCCAGTCCAAACAGACACATCTACTCCATCTAAAACACTAATCGTTTCGGATGAAATGGAGTATAATATCGTAGAAGATATGAAAAAGACTAGGGCCAATATTACTCTTTTTGAATTGAGCAAGTTAAAACACTAGCAGAAAGTACTTTTGAAAGAATTACATGTTGTGCCAGTTGCACCTTTACCAGCTGCTGTAATCTCTCATCTTCCCATGATATGGGAATACCTCCCACTAATACGATGAATAAAGTTGATCCAAATGATATCGGATTAATTGGAGGAAGATAGAGATCGCATACTCCCCCATTTCTCCTTACTTATGAAATTTTCAATAAAAACGTGCATAATTGCTTAGTGGATTCTGGGGCTTCATCGAATATTTTACCAAGATCAATTTGTGCAAAATTGAACGTTCAACCACAAAAATCTTCTGTACGCATGGTCCAATTAGATCGATCGCAAGTCGAGGTGATTGGCGAATTAAATCAGGGTACCATAAGGCTGTCATCCAACCCAAAGGTAAGTCAAGTTAGCAATATTTTAGTTGCTGGTATTCCTGAATTTTATTGCTTAATTCTTAGCAGAGACTAGTCAGAAAAACTTCATGGATACTTTGCAATTGACTGCTCACATATGTGGCTGCCTTATAATGGTAAACCAAACGAAATAAAAGTTGAGCGCGAACGACATCAGAAATACATAGTAACGGAACTTGAGGGAGAAAACGAACCAGTAGCATATAATTCTAACATTATTGGTAACTATTCAGTAAATTCTTTCCTAGGAAATTTTAATGCTCATACTTCACCTTACTTAGAACATTCTGTTTTATCTCAAGTAGAAAATTTTTCTCAAACAGATAGTTCTAAATGCATTAATTTTATAGATAGTCCTGTAAACGAATCTTTGTTTTGGAAACTATTTTTTGATGGTTCTAAGTCTAACGAAGGAGCAGGAGCAGGATGCGTGTTAGTGAGCCCAGAAGGAGATAAAATCATGCTAACTTGCAGACTCGAATTTGAGTGCACCAACAATACCGCAGAATACGAAGCTCTAGTCCAAGGCTTGTACAAAGCAATCGGATTAGACGTCAAATACCTGCAAGTTTTTGGAGATTCTGAAATTGTAATTAGACAGGTATGTAATACTATACACTGTTTATCAGGTCATTTAAAGCATTATCAATCTTTAGTTCAAGATCTGACTGAACAATTTATAGCATTTAATATTTCATCAATTCCCAGACTCCAGAATGCTAGCGCACACCTCTTAGCCAACATAGCATCCAAGCTCATTCCTTCAGAAGATTTTAGCCATGACTGATTTTCAATTGAGTTAATTTTTAGACCATCTATTCTTGATAACATTACCAATTGGAGGATTTTCAATGACGATCTTGATATCGTGAGTTTTCTCACATCTGAAGGATCCTACACCAATCAAATAATTGATGAAGACCAACATGACCAACAATTGCAATAGGATAGTACTAACAATGCTATACCTAAATCAGTAGTCAAATTAGAAGACCTTTATGATTTGAAAGATCGATTGAAAATATCTACCAATTCAAAACTTCAAAGTTCAACTTTGAATTATGAATTAGTAAATCTAGGAGCTGATTCCAAACCATTGAATATCAACCTAGGTCTTGGCCTAACCCCTGAAGAAAAATTAACATATATCCGTCTCTTGAAACAATACAACAGTTTCTTTGCCTGGAATTATGATGAACTCAAAACATACAACACCTCCATCATCCAACATACTATCCCAATGATTGATAATGAAAAACCTGTCCAACAAAATTTCAAAAAGATCCGTCCAAATTTAGAAAATCAGATCAAAACTGAACTCAACAAGTTATTGAAATCCAAAATAATCTTTCCCGTTAGACATTCTAAATGGGTCTCCAATATGGTACCTGTTAGAAAGAAAAATGGAGATATCAGAATCTACATTGACTTTCGAAACCTTAACAAGGCCTGCCAAAAGGATAATTTTCCTTTACCTCCCATGGAACAAATACTACAGGTAGTTGCAGGCTCATAATTAATGTCATTCTTGGATGGATTCTCAGGATACAACCAAGTGCTGGTACATCCCGACGATCAATTAAAAACGACATTCAGAACTAAGTGGGGCACATATGCATATCAAAAGATGCCATTTGGTTTGATAAACGCAGGTGCCACATTTCAGAGAGCCATGGACATTGCATTCAAATGGTTAGTTATTAAGTCAGTGGTAATCTATTTGGATGATATTACTGTTTATTTCAAGAAATGAAACAACCATCTCAGGGATTTAAAACAAATCTTCCAACGTTGTTTAAGCTATGGAATTTCGCTTAACCCAAAAAAATTATTTTTCGCATTACGTGAAGGAAGGCTTCTAGTTTTCATTGTGTCAAAATATGGAATTCACATCGATCCTGACAGAATCAAGGAAATTTCCGCAGTTCCCCTACCTCACAACATGAAAGCCATGCAATATTTCCTTAGCCAGATTAACTTTGTAAAGGGATTTGTTCCTGACTTTTCAAGAATCGTGTCTCCTTTACAAGCTATGATTAAAAAGAATGCAAACTTTAAATGGGGCCAAGATGAACATGAGGCATTCAATCTGATCAAACAAGAAATTATCAATGCTCCATCTTTAGCAAATCCAAATTTTTCCGATCCTTCTATTTTGTACACATTGGCCTCGGATAAATCATATGCTGCGATACTCACTCAAGAAAATCAAGAAAAGGTAGAAGCCCCAATTGCTTTTTTCAGTTCCAATTTACAAGGTGTTAAATTAAATTATTCAGATGTGGAGAAACAAGCTTATGCTGTTTTTAAAGCAATTAAATATTTCAGACCCTTTTTACTCAAAACACATACCAAGATCATAGTACCGTTTCCAGCGGTAAGAAATCTTTTAGTACAGAAGGATGTGGGTGAGAAAAGGGCAAATTGGGTTACTGCCTTGCAAGAATACGATGCAGAAATCAAACTAGCAAAAATTGTAAAAGGTCAAGCCTTTTGCAAAATGCTGGCTGGAGCATCGCTAATGCCCGAAAATCCATCTGAACAGGTACAAGTGTACGAGGAAAGCCTAAACGATGTTGAGTCATTATATGTTGATATTATTTATTATCTGAAGAATGGATATGCCCCTTCAAACCTCAATCATACCAAGAAAAGAGCCCTGAGGTTAAAATCCAAACAATATCAACTTGTGTATGACGTTCTTTTTAGAATAAATTATGATTCTGTCCTCCTTAGATGTCTTGAGAGATCTAAAGCTGAAAAAGTCTTGCAGGAACTCCATGATGGGCCAGCAGGCGGACACTACGTTGGAGACACCACTACCCTTAAGATCTTATGCGCAGGCTATTACTGACCCACATTATTCAAGGATGCACACAATTACGTAATGAAATGCCAAGTCTGTCAAACTGCTGCTGGGAGACAAAAGAAACAATCCTTGCCACTGTAACAAGTTACCATCGAATAGCCTTTCGATCAGTGGGGATTGGAAATAATAGGCGAGATTGTTCCTCACTCTTCTAAACAGCATAGATACATCCTGACAATGACATGTTACTTTACTAAATGTGTAGAAGTAGTTCCACTCAAGACAGCTAACGCTGAAAATATCATTGAATTCATAGATCAGTTCATAATTACCAAGTTTGGATTGCCTTCTGCTTTAATGTTTGATAATGCAACATACTTTTCTAGAAATGCAATGACTGAATTTGCACTCAAAAGGGGTTTCAAGCTTAAATATTCGGCCAATTATTATCCACAAGGGAATGGGTTAGTTGAATCTACAAATAAGAACTTAATTAGAATCATTAAGCGAACCATTGACCAAAATCATAAAAATTGGCATAAGTCTTTAATATATGCTTTATGGGCAGATCGAATAACGCAGAAAACCTCTATCGGCACTTCTCCCTTTAATTTAGTTTATGGGAAAGAAGTGGTTCTTCCAACACATCTGGCAATTCCCTCTTTAGCCTTGGTTCAATATATTGATGAAGCACCAACTTCTTCTTTACAACTTAGGCAGCTGGAATTAATTAAATTAGAAGAACAACGAGAACGGGCTAAGATTACTCACACTCATCATCAAGCATTGGTAAAGGCCTCTTTTGATTCCAATATGATATCCAGAAAAGATTTTCAAATGGGAGATTTAGTTTTAAAATGGGACAAGGCTCATGAGGAAAAGGGAAAACATACAAAATTTCAAAGAATGTGGCTTGGTCCTTTTCAGATCATAGAAGTCATAGGTCCATCTACCTTCATCTTACAAGATTTAGCAGGGAAAAGGGATTCTTTACCTGTGAATGGTCAGATTCTTAAGAAATATTTTCCATAGAAGAACATTCTTCTATTTTGTAGAGTAGTTGTTTTTCTTTTCATAATAAAACTAGTTGTGAATGGTTACAATAGGAATTTATGAAAAATACACCAATTCTCTTTCAAATTTTGATCTTTCGCTTGTATAAATAGCAAATCTTTTGGAAAATTGATCTTTATTATTGAAAGATGCAATTAAAAACTCTAGCCTAGATATGATACTAGTTTCAACTTCATAAAATTTGATGAAAACAACCTTTAGTGAGAAATTGTTTTATATCAGTGCAATGAAAGGTATCAATAACAAAATAAAGATTCTCTGTAGAATAGCTATTTCCAAAAACTCTATTATTGTTGTCCAGAGCTATCTTAAGGAAACAATGACTTCCTCCCTACCAAGGAAATCACAACTTTCAGAGGAACAATCCAAGGATACATTTTATCTTAAAAAGTGAGAGGTCTCATCACGAGCCGGCTTATCATGATCATAGATGATATAACTTGCTGACTTTGCCAATACTGCATACCACAACATGGCAATGACTCGAGATTGTTAAAATCAAAAGACAAGGGGTCTCATCATGAGCAAACTTGTTCAGCAAAGTTATAAATCAGTGAATGGCTGTGTCATGAATTGGCTACCAAACGAAGACATTGATCTTTAAGAGTTAAAAGAAAATGAAAGCGGAAGGTGTGGATGTTGATTCTTCTATTGGAATTGTAGGTTTCTTTAAGTAGGATACAAAATCATTGCTGGGTAACAGGTAACCCTATCGCAGCTATAAACACCTGCTGGCAGCAGAGGCTCTACCTACGACAAATGAGCATATTTAAAACTGGTTTGTAGAGAAGACTTTGTTTTATCTTTACAAGCCAAGTAATGACTAATGTAAATACAAGGACTAGCTTGAGGCAGCAAATAATCAAAGTTGAAAATAGTTGAAAAAAAATTTCATTGACAGGTTAAAGTAGAATGTACTTTATCTTTCTATAATAAAGTTTTTAACTTTCTGGAAAATTTTCTGTTCTGGAAGTTTTGAAAATTCAAAAAGCAATATAGATAACTAGTTCTTCCAAGTGAATCGCCAATTATTGTGGCCAGCAACAACCCCCTTTCTTATTTAGTATAATTCCTAATACTAAATAAGTGGGGACCCTTAGCAAAAAATTTAAAAATCAAAGTAGTGTTTAAATTTCCTTTTTCGAATAAAATTACCATCATAAACTTAGGAAGCCCCCTTGAACAATCCAAAAATCTAAGTTTTATGATAAGGTAAGAAAAAAAATTTTCCTTAGGAATATGACATCGCAAAAAGATAATGAGATACCTCCTTATGAGCAGAATTTTAAACATTGCAAGATTGCGATGTGTGATAATGGAATATCGCATCGCATATAGCACAATTTACGACGAAACAATTTAATTTGCCAATATGCGATGACGCCAATCACAAATCTCATTTCGCAGAAAACAAGTTAATGAAGTTTATCATATATAACATTCCTGAAATCTGTGATATTGCAATCTCACGATACAGTGACTCTGTGATGATACGACTCTGGAATCTTATGATTTCACGATGTTGCGATCTACGATATTATGAAGCAAATCACAAAATCGCTTCATCGCAGATCTTTCGGGCACGTTATTGAAGAAATGTATTTTCCATAAGCTGACACCTGGTTATGCGCTTTAATGCTAATAAATGAGTTAGTTTCCAGTTATTAATGGAATATGGGTTCATGCTTATCAAAGAATCATCTCACGTAAGGTGGTATACTTTATGCATTCACAACATTTAAAACTTTCCCATCACCCTTCCTTGTCATTCATTTTCACTTCACTTGTGAATTGCAGGAATGGAGAACAGAGGCCACTACAAAGCAATACGTAGGATAAAATGGGAAAGAAAAGCAAAGCTCCGAGCTTAGAAGAAAAGGAAATGGCGCCCTTGTATACAGATACGCCCTGTAACATAGAAGCGTGAATTTCTACGTGGGAAGGCATGTATGATCTGCTCGAAGAGGAGAATCCAGGAGTAAAGGAAGTTGCTACTACCGCGGGCTCAAATAGTTCTTCTGAAGCATCGCTCACAGAGTTAGCCTACTCATTCTTACATCAGATAGTAGCGAGACCCAAGATTCTCCCATATAAGGACATGGTGAAGTGGATACTGGACAACACAGATATCAGAAACAGACAGTTTAAAACTCAGGGTCAAGGACTTATCGGCTCATTCGATACATAGGATTTAAGGCTCATGTATCATTTACCAAAGCCATAGTCAACTTATAATGAGAAGTTTATGGAGAAATTTACAAAAGAAAATTAGGACCTGGCAGAAACCACCAAAGACTTGTCTAGGAGGGACGAACCGCTGAAGAGAGATAAACATGGTATGTACAGTACCGGTTCTCTCACCTCCCCATATTTCTTTGCTGCTGCCATGCTATGTAGATTGTTTGGAATGTCAGATACTAACAAATTTTCATCTGAATGGCTACCGTTATTGGATTCTGCCACAAATGCCACTATTGTAGCTTGGGCCAAAATCTTATCTGAAAATGTAGTCACGGCCATTGTAAGTTACAGATCTGAAAGAACTATCTCTCAGAGAATCTATCCTCCTTTTTACCTATCGGCGTATGTAATGGATGCGATATGTTATATTTCGAAGTTTCCTGTTATGGGTTGGAAGTGGACAACTCAAGACCCCTTACATATTCATGTCTATCATAAAGAATTATGGGACTGTAAGTTCACTCAATACTTCTACCAGATTTGTCAAGGAATTATACTGCCCTTGTACAAAATGTTGTATGATAAATACGCTCTGAGATGCTCTCCTAAAGCAGAGGTAGACATCCTCCCTGTCACAAGATGGTTCAAGGAGGAATTGTTTACTTATGTCAGGGTATTTGGAAGTTTTGCGTCCCCTCATGTCCTACCTTTGTATATCCCTGCTAAACTCTTGGCTCGAGAAATTGCTTACCAAACCTGTGGGGAAGGCGGTCTGACTAAACATTTGAAGGACAAAAAGATGACTATATGGCCGCAGTTTCTTGTAGCCTATGGGGTCTTTTTGTTATTTGAAGTAGGCCATGCATTCACAGAAGTAAACAATATAACATGTCTACAGTTATTCAAATTTTTCGGAAGACCATTTGATCCTCATGATGTTGCCAAGAATTTCACTACTGCAGTCAAGATAAAGGTGTTCTCTAGAGAAAAGGATTTATTCGATGATATATTCCAACGGAAAATAACACTTGAAGAAATTATGCATGCAGCCCAAAGGCAACTCTCTCCAGAAGAATTTCAAAAGTTCAAGATATACAGGGAGAGAAGGTTAGCCAGTGATCCTTTGGAGAAACTACGCCTAAAACTTACAAGCGAACCAACCCCAAGTGTTAGTCTTAGTGGAAGTTCAGGCACTAATGAATCTAAATCCAGGTCTAGAAAAGAAACATCTGAACATTCTAAAAGATCCGAAAGTGAACAGGATAAAAGCAAAGGGTCAGTAAAGGATACTGCCCAGTCAACGGAACTTCTACAGAAACAGGTTTTTACCTCTCCACAAAAATATCCTCCCCCTCTCGTCATTCAACCACCGCCAATCACAACCGAACTAGATAAAGAATGGGAAACCTTCAACGACTTGATCAATCTAGAAGGACAAACCATAAAAACACCTGTGAGCAATGCACAGGTAACAAAAGAAGTAGTCACAAGAACAGTTAGTAATGTCTCAGATATGGAGCATATTCCTATTGCCCCATCCTCTGAGCTTATGCTCAAAATAGAAGAAATTCCTCCTCTTGATGTATTTTATAGCCCACAGCACAAAGCAGTATTAAGAAGACAGAGGAAGAAAAGGAAATTGGAAAACGTGCTCCCTCAAGACGCAAAACAATTAGATGTCCTATGGCAAGATCCCACTAGAAATCCTGTTGAGAATCTCAGCAAACTATCTCAGATCGCAGGAGCATATGCCTCTGCAGCTATTGATAAAGCATCTGAGGTACAACAATCGCTAAAAGAAAAGGAAGACCAAATACAAGCTTTGCAACAACAATTGCAACATGTTAACACTAACAATGAAGCACAGAAACAGCTTGACAGGTTACAACAGGACTTCCAACAAATGCAGATAGGATATCAAAAAGTTTGGATGAGATAGGAAAGCAGTTACAAGATTTACAGGAGATGCACAAGGACAATCCTAAACTTATAGAATTTATCAAAGAGTCCATTTCCTTGAATGAACAATTACTACAGCAGCAGGAAGCATTGAGCCAAAAGATATCGCAGTGCAGCTATTATTGTGAAATAAGTGATAAAACCACTAATCAAGTGGTAGATTTACGAAGTGACTATGATCTAATTGATAAACGGGTGACTTAATATTTAGCTTGGTAAGAAACAGACAAGGGAAAAAGAGCAGGTGCACCAAGGATCAGTGGAAATCACAAAGAAATGCTTTTTAACAAATGAGACGAGCAAATCAGGGAGGCAGAGCAAGCAGCAGAAGGAGTAACCACGACAACAAGTAGTATTATTGATGGTGTAAATGAAAATTTTCACAGGGAAAATTTGATAGCAGAAACCACTCTAGGGTATTTACCTAACGCACAACAACTACAGGCAGATTGGAAGCAGAAGGAAAAAGAAAAGGCAGAAGCAATCCAAGGGTTAACAAAGTTGAACTGGGATTATTACTGGGCATACATGGTAAAACCACATAGCCAGTGGATGACTCTTAAGTGGATCATCAATTCGGCCGAAAAGATGGCGCCAGCTCTTGTTGATTCTTTTTTGTCAGCATAGCTAAAATCGGAAGTCGGCCAACCGACTCTTCTCAAACAGTTGTTGCATGCGTGCAATTTCAAGGACTAAATACATAAGTAGTTTACTTTTAGATTCAACTTTAGTTTAATTTTGTTTTATTTTCCTAAAAAGAGGACGGTCATTTAAACCGCATCCTATATTTTTGTAATAATTTATTTTTATATTTAGTTAGTAGTATTTAAACCCTTCTCATGCATTTAGAGAAGGGTCCTGAAATTTATCAAAAACCTATCCCCAAAACATGCACTTCTGTACTCTTTTCATTTGATATCTGCTACTGATGTTGCACTTTTGTACTCTTAGTGGATATTTGATCAAGAAGAGATAAATCGTTATTGCTTGAAGCTCATGAGTAGGACTAGTTATAAATGGTATTTCTATCTCTTAACTATTTCTGCCTTGTGTTAGAGTGATTTTCAATTCAGTTATTTATATATTAATGTATGAATGCTTGAGTTATCATTTTGCACTTTTGTACGGTGATAGCTATTTATTTATGCTTAGTGTATGAATAGCTTATTATGCGATAAGTTTTTCACAACCATTTTGTCTAACTTTTTATATGAAGTGGTTCATCTTTATTGAATTCTTTTCTCATAACAGTTGAATGATCTTTATTACTAGTTGTTATTTGAAATCATTTTAGATCGTATAGAAGAAAGATTACATCCCGGGTTAGTGTAGATTTACATATTTTTGTTTATTAGAATATAATTTCCTTATTATTAGATTAGAATTATAGTAGAAGTATTCCATTTAGAAACTGCTAGAAATAGAAATATCCATCTTTCCCACACACACACATAAATTGGGAAACTGGTCCCATATCCCCAGTCATACCCGCTATATGAAATGGAAAAGGAGCTGCCAACCAAGGTCCAGACCGGGCGGGTATCCCACTTGTTGTAGACCCGATTTTCGGGGCTTCAACACAAACCTAGAAAAAACTTGATGTGATGTGAGGAATAGTGATAATGAAATTTATGTTATAGCGGAAATTACGGAATTGTTTCACCACACAGTTAATGTGGAACTAATTTGTTTTTATAAAAGATTTAACATGTAAATTTTGTTATGGAAATATAGGGAACTATGATAAAATGAACATTACGGAATTAGTTTACCACAGGGTGAATGTGGGATTAATTTGCTTTTATAAATACCTTAACATATAATTCTTGTTATGGAAACATAGTAAAGTATGATATAGCAAACATTAAGGAATTTTTTTAGAGCACGGTGAACTTGGGATTAAGTTGTTTTAGAAGATATAAAATTTTAAAAAAGCATTGAATTGTCTAGTAAATATTACATAGTTTAAGTAAAAAATTAAATTAAGTAAAAGATTTAATTTATAATATTAATTTAAATATTTAATTTAAAATATTTATTTCATAAGAATATTTTAGTTTAAATTTTTTAATAAATTGTAGAAAAAAATTATGGAGGAAATGCATGAAACAAAATTTTTGGAGGGAAACATTGCAGGGAAATTTTCATTCTTTAAGCTATATAGTATCATTAGGAGAGAGTGCATTTCTATCATTTAATGCATTCTATTTGAAAGGCATGGATTCTTCTGATAGTGAAATTTCACTTTGTGAAGCATCAACATCTTCATCGTGTAACAACTCTATTCATATTGATGAATATAACAAAAATTCTTCCACTTAGTCCTAATCTTAAGGACTATGAGAGCAGAACTGATGAAATACAAGATGAAGAATTTCAAATAAATAAAGATTCATAGTTTCCACTTAGTCCTAATCCTATGGACTATGAGAGCAGTAGTGATGAAGAGCATGATGAAGATTTTCAAATAAATAACAAGTCGCAGTTTCCACTTAACCATAATCCTATGGACTATGAGAGTCGCAGTGATGAAGAGCATGATGAATAATTTCAAATGAATAGAGTGTCACGGTGTCCACTTAGTCCTAATCCTATGGACTATGATAGTAGCAGTGATGAAGAGCATGATAAATAATTTCAAAAGAATGTAGTGTCATGGTGTCCACCTAGTCTTAATCCTATGGACTATGAGAGTAGTGGTGATGAAGAGCATGATGAATAATTTCAAAAGAATGGAATGTTACGGTGTCCACTTAGTCCTAATCCTATGGACTATGAGAGAAGTAGTGATGAAGAGCATGATGAAGAATTTCAAATGAACAGAGTGTCACACTGTCTACTTAGTCTTAACCCTATGGAGTATGAGAGCAGTAGAGATGAAGAACGTGATGAAGAATTTCAAATGAATAGAGTGTCATAGTGTACACTTAGTCCAAATTCTATAGACTATGAGAGAAGCAGTCATGAAGAACATGATGAATCATTTCAAATGAGTAAAGTGTCATGAGGTCGACTTAGTCATAATCTTATGGATTATGAGAGAAACAATGATGAAGAGCATGATGAAGGTTTTCAAATAAACAAAGAGTCGTGGTTTCCACTTAGTTCTAATCCTAAGGACTATGAGAGTAGTAGTGACAAAGGACAGGATGAAGCACTTAGTCCTACTCCTAAGGACTATGAGATCAGCAGTGACGAAGGGCAGGATGAGGAATTTTCAATAAGTAAAGAGTCACATTTTCGAAAATGGACTATGAGAGAAGCACTGACAATGCACATGATGAAGAATATCCAGTAAACATCCAGTCAAATTTTCCATTTAGTCATAATTCTAAGGATGATGAGAGTAGCACTGAAGAAGGGAAGATGAAGAATATCCTCCAAGTCAGTATTTCAAAAGCACAAATGATCATAGTGATGATAACATTACTAAAAATCATGATGAAAATGCTTATACAAATGATGATCCAATGATGGAGATGTTTCCAGGAAATATTATATTGAGGAGTAGGAGCAAACTCTTTCTTATCAATCAAAGATGTTCTAGTTATATAAGGGGTAGAGCAGAATATATGACAAGAAGAAGTTCTATCAGTACTCTCATTTCAACAAAATGTTGTCAAAAGTATTGCTTGAAACATATGGATTTCAAGTTTGCATTAGAGAAAAGGAAGAGATATTTGTGAATGAATAAAAGTATGCAAAATTCATAGTTATTGGGGTGCATGCAATCTACATTGTCAATTTATGATTATCATATTGGGTCTTTATTTATCTATAGAGAGGCTTTCAAAATGTTTCATTCAATGGGTAATTTTCGTCTGTCAAGAATCCAAGAAAATTTGGAAAAGGATCCCACATTTTATTCAGAAGTACTTCATAAAGGACAGTTTGGGCAATTATCAAATACTGCAATGTCATCGATGAAAGATTTCTTTTCAAAGCATGGAGAGTGTATGCCAAATAGAGAGACAATACATATTCCAAATAATTTCTTGATACTAGAAATCTGTAACTTATACAAAGAATATGTAGAAAGTGCTGAGAGACATGGTCAATTTATTACATATCAATATTTTGTGAAGGTATGGAAGAATGAATTCAACAATGTCTATGCACCTAGGAAGACAAGGATGGGGATTTGCAATGCATGTGCTTCTCTTAAATAAAAAAGGGATAAATGTGAAGCGTCAGAAAGAGGTAAGAATTCATAACTTTAACTTTTAAAATTGTATAGTCATCAACTATGAAAATGTATTTCTTAATGACTTTCTTTTATGTTGTGTATATTCCATTGTCAAAGAACTCTAGGGGCATGATGAACAAAAAACTAGTGAAAGGAAAAAGTTGCACAATCATCAAAATAAGTGTTATGATAATCAGAATAAATATTTGGGTTTGATAATTGATGGTATGGACCAGAAGAAAACACTTTTACCACATTTTGTTAGCACACCCAAAAATTTACAGGAGGAAAATTTTATTCGATATCACTTGGTTGGTTGTATGGTCTTCAATGGGAAAATGTTTTCAAAGGTGTACTTCATAGCTCCAAATATTCATAATTATGAAAATCTGACAATAACAATAATTCATGATGTGGTTTCTCATTGGCCTGGTAATCTTCCTAAAGTTTTGTATCTACAATTGGACAACACTTGCTGTGAAAACAAAAATCAGATTGTTTTTGGATATGTAAACATGCTTGTTGAATTGAGAATTTTTTAGAAGGTAAATGTTGGTTTCCGACTTTTTGGTCACACTCATGACCATATTGATCAGAACTTTAGTCATTTTTCAGACACATTGAGGAGGAAGGAATTTGGGAGCTTGCCATCATTAATTGAATGTATTAAGAAATCATACATGCCAAAGCCTACTTTTGATGTGTTGGAAGAAACTGTTGACATGCAAAGGTTTATTCTAGAATCGCATGGTGAGGAGAAATGCATTCAACAAATTAATGACATTAGCTTCCAACATCAATTTCGTATCAAAAAAATTGACGGGAAAAAACTAATATGGGTCAAGAAGTATTCAACTAATACAGAATGGGACTGTCATTAGCTTTGTAATTTTTTAAGCTCATTCTAGTTCATCCAATATTTGCATAAAATATATTGTTATTACAATCAGTTGCCAAAGTTCATAGTGCACACAGGTAGAATAGAGATATAAATTATTCTTATTGCCTAAAAGAAATTAAAAAATGTATTAGATATACATATAAGTACTTTGATATTGGCGATTTAGTTTGGTGGGAGTATTTTTTCAATAATCAAAGTGATATCACTTCAAGAACAACAAATGAAAATATACCTTTGAAAATTCCATTTATTTTGCCACAAAATGCGTCAAATGAACATTAGGAAAGAAGCATTTTTGAACATCAACAATCTCAAGGTATTATTAATCCTTCATAGGTAGAGGAAAGAGAGATGTATATCGGTTCTAGAAGATCTCGTGAACAACTTGAAGCCTTGGAATGCCTTTACAAGGGTTCAATATAGGATATTAAGGAGGGTTGTATGATCCTAGTGCTCCCATATGGAGATTCCAATGGCTATCCATTCTCGGTTGTTCAAGTTATAAAGGTCATTATAGAAAATGAAGATGTTACAGGTGTTGAAGTACATTGGTATGCCACAAATACACACCCATTCAATGATGTGTATAAGCCAGAGATGGTAGTTGATAAAAATATTGGAGGGAAGGTAAAAAGAAAGGGTACGAATATAAATCGTCACCATAGAAACCTCTTAAAATTGGAGGATTTTGCCATACTTGTTTATGACTTCAATATAACAAAGAGAGGAACTCTTCACTTCAAGACGATAGAGATTCTGAAAAGCTTGTTACTAGAAGGAACAATGTTGAGATGGGAGCCTGATGAAACCAGTTGTAGATCTAGAAGAATTTTGAAACCTAAAATAGTGGGCATGCATGTGGACTCATATGGGGCACTAGTTGATGAAAGAGAAGAATATAGAACATCTTCATCTACATTTAGTATTTCAACTAAAGATGTGAATTCTAATGGTGTGTAAGAAAATATCAGTGATTTCGAATAATTGTCTAAGATAGTTTATATAACTCAAGCTTGCATCGTATCTTGAAATAAAAAATTGATTTCCTTATGGTGTTAAATCAGAAGTTATGAGTCATTTTTATGTTTGTTGGATTATGTGTTTTAATTAAGATGATTTTTATTGTTTAGAATATCTACAATGCAACAATAACTTAGAGATATAATATATGTTCCATTCAATCTACAAATAATGACATTTTGATTAATTTAGTCATGTAATTTGTTCATAATGTTATGGTTTTTTAATTTTATGGTTGAAAATTTTCCAAATTGTTTTGTAGCTTTAATGTTATGGGTGAAAACAATTAAAATTTTAGCGATCTTTAGTGTCATGTTATTATATGTTTAACAACATGGATAAAAACTAATAGAATTTTAATTTGTTTAAGATCCCATTATTTTATATTTATCATCATTACTAAAACATGTTCAAATTATACTTAGGAAAGAAAAATGTTATTCTACCAAAAACATTAGTGTCTTTTTTCCCTAAAAAACAATTGTTTTTTGCATAGAAAAATTTGGTTTTAATGCTATTTTTTAAAAATGTTGAAAATTGACCATCATTCTAGTATAAACACTTTTCATTTTAAGGGTGTTTTTTGCACAATTTTTGCACAAAAAATTAGTTTTCATTGCCATTTTTAAAACACATTGAAAATTGACCTTAAAAAAAATATCGTTCTAGTATACACACTTTTTGTTTTTAGCGCTGCTTTTCATGTTTTTCCGGGTTTTAGCCAGACTTCCCGTTTTGAGTTTATAGTTCCCATTTCAAAGTTTAAATTGTTAGATGTTCCCATTTACTGAATCTCAACACTCCCTGTCCCTAAGAGTGTCTACAAATATTTGGCTACTAAGTTCTGCAGATTTCTTTAGTAAGGCATTTAGATGAGTAGAAAATGGTCCTTGGTTGCTTGGGATAAGCTCTGCAAGCCCAAAAATCATGAGAGTCTTGAGTTAACTGACCCAAAGACCTTATCCAAGGCTCTAGGTTACAAAATTTGGTGGATATGGCTCCAAGGAGGACAAGAAACATGGAAAATGTTGTGGTCTCACAAATATGGTTAGATTTTCACCCAATATCCATTGTCAAACCCTCAAAGTCTCCTTGTTGGCCCTTCCATTTGGACTTTGTCTAAATACAATTGAAACTTAATTTAGAAACATGGATTGTTTTATCGCTCTATGATTTTTAAGATTGGCAAGACAAAATCATAAAGGACACATCAAACCACTTAGGAGTTTAGGATCTAGCCCTCTTAGACTCAGAGAGGGCTCTCTCTATATATTTTTAGGTTTATATGTATTTCCAATGTTTTCATGTATTAGGCTACCTATAATGGTATAATGGTTTTAATCCTTGATTTATTGATTTTTTGGTTGTTTAGTTGGGGCAAGTCAGACTTAGATCTTTTCCATTGGGCTATGGAGTCAAAGGTCAGGTGGTAACATCAACTTTTCCAAAGCATTTGCAAGGAAAGCTAACTATCTTTACTGGATCTAAAAGAAGAATGAAAAATTAGATGATATAACAGTGAAATCATTAATGATTAAAAAGAAATTAAGTATTTCTTAATCATACATTAGAGGAAAACATTTACATTGTAAAGACAGATAGAAGTAAGGTGCTCCAACATCATATCTTAATCTAGAATTTATGTTTTAAAATAAGATTTAATGATGCATAATGAATAAAACAAGAATATATTTGACACAGAAAGAAGACATCACCAGGTTAAACAAATCTCAAGTATCTTGCAAACTGTCTTTTATTATTGATCCTCCAACTCAAAAATAATAGTGCTGCAAAAAGAAAGATTGTTCGATAACTCGGGTCCAATCCATAATACTTCCAATGAATGAAGTATTGATGAGCGTCAGTATTGCAGCAAGGATGTTGCAACTCCTGGGCTACCAACTTTACATATCAACCCAGGATTCATACAAACTTGAAAGTGACAGTGATGTACGCACAAGTAGAAAGTGATGGTTTTGCATGTTGTCCTTGTTCAGCTGGTGAGAGACCACTGTGGTTCCAAGCCAGACTTCTATGGAGTCATAAGAAGCTTGATTCTTTGATGGAATAAAGGTAAATATACTTTAAGGGAGTTACCGTACCACAATAATGGAGAAGGCCAACATGTAATGCTAAACCACACCATACCCTAATTAACCATTTAAGAATCTATACTAAGCAGAAATGCCAATTCCACATAAAAAAAAAAGCTACTATCTAAGTTGCAAAAGTAAGAAGCATAAAACAAGACTAATGTGCAGTTAAAGAAACTAAACTAAATTTGTTTTCACTTTTTTGGTCTTTTTATGCAAAATCAATTATGCAAACTAATTGTTCTTGTGGATGTGACAGGTTCATTAAGAGTGTTTGAGGATGGCTAGAAAGCTTATGGAGTTGTTGGATGGTGTGGAGGGTCCCTAGCAGGCATTTTGTCACTTCCTATAGGTTTTCCATCAATTCGGCCTCAAAACAGGTTGTTTTAGGAAAACCTATAGGATGTACTAGAAACCTACAGGAAGATCTTGTAGGAATTACAGGAAACCTACAGGATATAGCCGAGAGCTAAATGTGAGGTTTTGGAGGTGATGGGAGGCTTCTGAGAGGTGTGTGATCAGTGGAATGGAGTGTTAGAAGGTCTAGGATCACTCAGGAGTCAATATCCAAGATCATTGATGGATAGATTCTCTCAATGTCCTTGGGAGAATTTCAATGAAAAATGATGGAAAACTAATGAGGGTGATGGTGAAAACAAGGGATGGATAAGGTGGATGAAGTGGAAGGTGGTTGTTGGCTATGAAGTCTTGGTCTCCTCTTGAAGCACTTGTTTTGCATAAAACATGTGTGTGTTCCAAAAGGTTATGCAACAAGATACATTTTCATAAACTATAAAAGCAAAACCAATGAATCAACTGCCTATATTATGCATGATGAAAGTTGCTGAAGGGAATGAAAGCATGAGTGAGATATACTATAGAAATGGATATGGAAAATATCACAATGGAATCTACCTTGCGACATTAACCAAATACTAAATTAAAGACAACAAACTCCAAATCCCATGAAAGAACTAGAAATATGTGTTTTTGGGCCTGCTTAAGGGTCCCTTCCTCAAGTCATGGTTCCAGAGGGATGGAGTGAGGTTGAGAAACCTGCTAACAACCTTGTGGTGATATTTTTTCTCCTTTCTAACCAGCTACTTTCAATAAGGCACAAACAGAAGCAAGCTATCACACAACCAATCTAATCTACACTACTTGTAATGTAAATGCATCTAATAAGAAAATTAACAATTAAGCTATGAATATACACTAAACATACATGCACAATAAAGAGGAGCCTTTGCTAATAAGGTTGGGCCCTAATCCAAGAGCTTCAACCCTCTGAGTTAACTCAATGTCGGCTCAAAACAAAACTCATGCTTATTACCAAAACATCAAATTACATCAAAAAGAATTTTCAGAAGTTTTGCAACTTGAAAATAGAGTAGAGTTTTATAATAAAAAATCTAAATCCTATTGAGGTCCTAGGCCTCTCTACATATACATCTGAAGTCCCCAACAAATTCCTTAAAATTAGGGAGGCTCCACTCCCAAACATGAGATAAACTAGTGCTTTGTCTCTCACTTTCTCGACTGCCTTCTAGTCCTCATGATTTGGTTGTTCGCACTCTGAGATGATGGAGGAATATTTGAATAGAGGGGTAGTAAATGAGGAGGATTTACCTCCTATAATCCCTCTCCCTTGTCCCATTCGACTGTTTACATTGGTCTTTGCCAAATTCCTTGATTTTCTATTTTAATCTTGCATTAAAAGCATCTTAGACCACAAAGCATAATATCTAACTCTAACTCACGTCATAAACAAAATATAATCAAAAACATCCAACAAGTTATGAGAATAGTTTGTTTGACTAAGCTAGGAGGTGAATTAGGGCCCATATAATTACCTAATGATGAGGCTCATCATCACCTCGATATTGAATGTGTTGCCCGTCCTCTGAACAACCTAATCAATATCCATATCCTTCATGGATTTGGTGGCCTCTCTGACATCATATGCCTCTGTTGTGGTCTCCTCTTCTTGTTCATAGAAACCTGCTTTCTTTTCTACTTCTTCCCACTGCCTCTTTTCTTCTTCTTCTTTTCTCCCTTCTAGCATCCCTAAGAGTAGGGGTGGACTGAGTTTTAGGCTTATCCAATCGACCTTCAACCTTTTCATAGATTGCTTATACATAGGTGTCATATTGAGTTCCTCTATCAACTTCTGAGGAGAGTGATATTCTCTTATCTTTAAGTTGTATGGTAGGGTGTTCCATCTCGTCAGACAGGCATGTATACTATTATCTCCTAGCAACCTTAACATCTCGTCAAAATGTGAAATTTCTTGCTCTTAGGCAGCAAGATATATAGGTGCCAGTTGAGGATCATTTGCAATCAAATTATGGGTAATGATGAGGGACATGGGATTTGATTGTTCAACTCTGATCAGAAGAGGTTCAATTTGCTCTCTTGCCAATATCATTTTCAACTCTGTAGCTCTTGACTTCTCATGCTTCATCCATGATGCCAAAGCCATTAATTGTAGATATCCTAGCTTGGCATTAGGGTCGCATACATTCATGTTTGTGAGAACCACGTTGTGCAAATAAAACTTAGCCATTTTGGCCTATCTTCTAGCGTACTTTGATCACAAAGATCAATAAAACTGAATGTAGTCCTAAAATGGCATGGTTCCTCTCTGTGCTAGGGTCTTAATCTAAAACTGTAGCCATTGTTGTTTGAGGTAGAGAGCATAGGATTTAGCTGGAATCCTAAACTGGATTTCTTCCAAGGAGAGATTGGCCATACATGCCAATTCATTCTCTATTTCCTAGAGTTGTCCCCTCAGCCATGCATTTTCAGTCTCTAGTTGATTTCTCATTATAGCTTCTTTGTCCCTCAAGCCACTTAGCTCTCTCCCTATTTCCTTGAGTTTCTCTTCCATGGGCCCAATGTCTTCCACCCCCTTTGATTTGGCGATCTGCATCCATCAGTGAATTTTCGCCCTCTCCTTTTCAAGCTCGAAGAACGATGGGATGGCATATTACTGAGGTAAGACCCTGCCTCCTTCAATAAACCATTAATAGGATTCTAGGTTAGGTTGTGGGCTAGGTTCTTTTGTCTCTGGGTCCTCCTCCTTAGTTTCTTGCTGCTCCCCTACCTTCCTTTCCAATTTCTATGCCTCATGTAGATTCAGCAGAGTATCCTGTAGGTTTGTTTATGCTTCCTGTAGATTTTGTTGTGTGTCCTGTGGGTTTTCCTTTCACATTGAGGAATTTGATCTAGTAGTAGGCCTCCCCAAATAGGTGATAGGGGACCTAGGGGAAGGCATTTTGTCTTTTTGTGTAGGGGAGTACTCAATCACAATAGGAATTTTGGTTGATGTTTGTGGCTTCCCCTGTCTTATTCTTGTGCTCTTTCTTGTCCTAAAATATAATGGGGTTTGCCTCCGCCTTTTTCCTTTTTTCTTGATAGGGATGCTAAGAGCAGTGAGGGCATTTGTTGCCTCTCTCTCAATGGCCTTTGGAGACACCCTCGGTGACTCCTCCTTGTCTTTTTTCTGCTCTTTTCCATTGCCTTCTTCCTCTATGTCCTTCATGTCTTCTTCTTCATTTATATCTTCATTATCTCTATCGGTTTCCTTCTTAAATTCCTCCTCTATTTCTTCATTATCCTCCTCTTCTCCCTCTTCTTCTTCATCTTCATCACGTTCCTCTGTGTCAGCTCCTTCTTCATCCATTTCATTCTTATATCCTTCTGTATCTTCGTCTTCTTGTTTTACTTCCTCTTCGCTGACAGTAGGACTAACATCATAAGTGAGAGCTTTAATGTCATCCTCTGCTGGCATATCTCAGAAAACTAACCATGTTATAGGAGTTCTGAGGTTCTATAGGGAATCTTCTATGAGGATCCTAATCAACCCATGGTGAGCTAACTGCTGGTAATTTTTCTCCTTCACTTTGATGCTTGAGTCTATGACTGATTGGAGCAAGAAGTATGGCATGTTGGTCCTTTGGTAAGGGGGTGTTTCTGCTCCAAATATTAACTCTTCAAGGATCCTGAAATGATAGCCATATACCACACTATACCTACCCTCACATGAGATGTACTTGATTAGTTGGTAGCCTACCTCATTCCATGGATATGGCATACTTTCCCTCCTTACTCCATTTTTGTCCACAGTGGGTTCCTCACCTTCTAAAAAGAATCTTCTTTTGGCAACCTGGCTATCTCCTTTGTCTTCTTTCCTCCATGGTATTTGTAGGGGAGGTTTGGTGACTCTAATGATTAGCTCAGGGGTGAGATCTGTAGTGAGGCCCCTTATTATAACAATGGTATGGATTCTGGTGAGTGGAGTGAGGGAGAGAGAAAATTCTTGAGCCACCTCATCATCATACCCTCTGAATTTTTCGAAAAAACCCATCCAATTATGTCTTGTGAAGATTTCAAGCACTTGGGGTGTTGTTGGATTATCACAGTGTTGGTGGGATCTCTCCTATTAAACTCTCCTATCATCTTGCTTGTGAAGGTTGAGGAGAAAATGAGAGGGTTGAAACAACTTATCAAATGTAGAATGAAAACAGAGATGACTGTGTATGTAATTCCCTTCACACAATTGCTAAATTCACTCAAATTTAGAGGATTCTTGGTTCATTTACTTACGAAGAGGGATGTAACTACAAAGCCTACCTCTTTTGTAGTGGCCAACTCCCGTGATATCCCTTGTGAACTCTTCTCTACCAATCCTATAGACAGTCTCTATGTATCTTGTAGGCAGTCTCTGTGTATCTTATAGGAATTCTTGTGCATGCTCTTGTAGGAATCCTTGTGCAGTGAAACAATGGAGTTTCTCTTCCGGTGGGTTACCTGGGTATGAGAGTGACTTGGGTGAGGGAGTTTCGAGGAGGTGAAATGCATGAATGCATAGGAACGATGTTTTATTTCTTCATATGGTGATTCAGGGTGAGGTGGTGTGCTGGCAACAGAGGCACATTTCCATTTTTGGACTGTTGGTCCCCACTATAACCTCATCATTTCCCACTCCTCGCAATTAACTCCCACCTTATAGATTCATAGTTTTAACTGTTTCTTGTCCTACTCCTTCTCTGTCTTTGAGTTGACCACAGCCATGTGTTAAAGGACACCGAGTTGTGCATGTGCTGACTGAACGAAGGTGGCCAAGTTAACTAGCCACTTTTTCACTTATAAATCATCTAACTTGTAACCCTTATGTTTTCTTGACTACATGATGCATATGAGAGAGCGAGTGGGATACTTACATGTGGTTTGAATGCTATGCTGCAATTGTCAAAGACCAGAGGTGCCACTGTGTATATTTGCTGCATGCCATTCTTCTTCCTCCTCTTGCTGTCTGCTAATGGCTTATTTGTTTTTGCAAGTACCTGTGGTTGAAGATATGATGTTATTGCTTTGGAGCTCCTCGATCATCATGGTGAAGACCTGTTGCTGGTGTGATTGGTATTCTATGGGATAGGCTACTATAGGATTTCCTACAGGATGTCATGTAGTTGCTTATCCCTTAGAATTCTTTAATCATTTTTCTTTCTGGGGCTATGAGGATGGTGACATGGATGGAAAGAAGGAGTGGGAGTGTGAAGAGAAAATAATACTTAGGTTATGCTCCTTATTCCTCTCTATTTCCTTTTTGTTTTTTTTGAAGACTGGTAAAAGACTCTTGAAACTGATTTTTTGAATGGTGAGTGTAGCGATGATGATGGTGGACGAGGTGTAGTGATAAATCATCAAGAGGATGAATTTCAGGGACCTAACAAGTCCATCGATTACCTTCAGCTTACTTCATGTAGGATATCTAGGTCATTGTAATTTCTACAGGATCATCTTGTAGGTTTTCCAGGGATCCTATAGAAAAGGAATCATCAATGATCAATTTAAATTGACATTTTATACTATTTATCCTATAAGTTTTATATTGATTATTCCCAATAGTTATTTTTTACTCTCAACCATCCTAATTTAAATTTACTTGATGGGAAACTAAACCTCACATAAACCAATTAACCTATACATTTGGCAATTTTTTTTTGGAATTTTTAATTTTATTTTAAAATTTTACAAACATACTTCAGTTTGGAACTTTATAGTAATTATCTTACTCATATAAATTAAATGTCTAACAAAAATTAATAGATACCAATGCATAATAGTTATCAAAATACTTACTTTATAATACATATCAAATTACTAAAATAAAAAAAACTATAAAAATTAATTAAATTATAAAAATAATTTTAAATTAAACATTATAAAAATAATTAATATGTAAATTAAACATTAAAAATAAGTAATAAAGCATGCATAATATTTATAAATATATATATTTTAAATTAAATTAAAAGATAAAAATAAATAAAAACTATATTTTATCATTACTACTTTTAATAAGATTTCTTCGCACAACTTTTAATAAGATTTCTTCGACATTGTGTGAATGTAAAAACTCTCGCATAACTCTGAAAGCTTTATTGCAAAAGAGACTGGACTATCGATTCTTATCGTTATTTTTTTCTAGGGATGAAAACAAATTTTGTAAAAGAGACTGGACTATCGATTCTTATCGTTATTTTTTTCTAGGGATGAAAACAAATTTTGAAGGGTCCTTGGATATTGAATTATGCGTAAATTGAAATTCGAATTTCGGAAGGACTGTATTATCTCAATTCGGCTGCTTATTTCGTAATTCATTTTGGCTTGGTTTGAGGTTGAATTTGTTATATTCTTCTTCCAGTTTTAAATTTCAGTCAGGTGAATGCTTTTTAGTCTTCTTGGTCTATTTTTTTCCAAATAGGGTGATGTTTTTTGATTTAATATTGTTGTCGAAGGTAATGTATTTTTGATTGAGTTAAAAAGTTTATTTTACAGTTTAATACCAGGGAATGTGTAAATATGTTTATCTGTATTTTTTTCAAATTGAAATAAAAATTATGTTCTAAATAAAAAATAATATTGGTTATAACAAAAAAAATAATATCTTTAAAGTAATTATATGTAAAAAATGTGTTTATAAAAAGTTTACATTTTCTATTTTTTACATTTTTTACTTTTCAAAAATATTTTAAATAAATTATTTGAAGACCTATGTTAACTAATTTATATTAATATCAACTTTATATATATATTTTTATAGAAAAATTTGTTAAAATAAAATATTTTAATTTTGTATATAAAAAAATTCAATTTGGGTTCTCAATAAAAAATTTTAATATAAATTTAAATTGATATATACTTAACAATAGATTAATAATAAAAAAATTAATTTTAATTTGGATCTACATGTTATGTAAAATATTTTAATGTCAATTATGTATATATTTTATATCATTTAAAAAATATATATATGATAAAAAAATTAACTGTTTATAATTAAAACTTTTATTTGGTCACATATATTCTCTACTCAGCTTTTAAAAATAAAATATAATTTCAACAATGAAAAATAACATTGTATTTTACTATCTAAAAAAAAATGAATATGAAAAAATTTAATCCCTATCTACTCATATTAAATCAATACTTAACATAAATCCATACCAGTCTAATTTTGAACTAAACCTGTAACATTTGCTTCTTTTTGATCTCGGTTTAGCAGAAATAGGCAAAATTGTGATCCAAATGCAATAGCCATACTCGCCCCAGGTTTAAGCTCCCCCATCAGGGATTCCATGAACGCGCTGCATTCGAGGGAATAGAGTGCAAGGTTTCAGAAACCAAATGAGAAATCTCTGGGCTTGAACTCCCCATAAATTTGGATGGTTTAATTTTTATTTATTTTTATTTAAAAATCAATTATCTAAGATACGAAAAAGAAAAATCTAATTGAACGGGATCTTTGAAGGGAGGCAGGTCTCACCGAAGCTTAGATGCAAGTTTCTGAAAGCAAATGAAATATCCCACTCCTTGAACCTCCGATTAGTTGAGGAAGGTTTAATATTTTTATATGTATTCCTTTTGTTTAAATTTTATTCAAAATTTAATGATCAAAAAAGTGAAAAGCAAAAAATAAAATGAGGACTTTTCGAGGAAGGTTTATCTACATTTAAAGATTTTGTTTTTATGGAATTCAATTAAAATAAATTTATTTTTCATATTTATCAATAAATTAAGTGACTAATCCTTTTTTATTTAATTACATGTGAAACAAACACAAAATTGGGAAATTGAGCACTCTCCAGCTCTGTGGCTTTTACTCCTCCATGATCATTCATGTTCCCTTTCCTAGTAATCACAGACCTAACCAGGCCTGTAAGGACCTGCAGTCCTTGACACGCGCTCCCGGCTCGAAGTACGATGGCGAACAGCGTGAAACGAAGAAAGGAAGAGCTCAAACATACAACTTGAAGATGTTATGTTATAATGCAATGCGTAGGAGGGGAGAGCAATGGATTTATATGCATGGAAGCATGGTTTAGTACCTATGGAGCCGACCTACGACTTGAAGCAAGCTGACGGGGTATTTGCGATGGAGTGTGGGTGCGTTAAGGCATGGAGGACGAGTCGGCTGGGTAGACCAACTCGCCCTGCCACTCGTATAAATTAGATGTGCGTGGAGCTCATTTGGACAAGCAACGAACTCGCTCATCATGTGAAGAAGAAGGCGCAGATCTAGTGTGGACGCAACAAAGAAGGAAGGCGTAGTTTTGGTGATGCGCCCATTCTTGGGCAAGGCCGCAGGGAGGTAGCACCATCTCTTGGTTTTGGGCGAGGGTGCGGGTAGAGGTCGCCCGGCGGTTGGAGAAGCGCATGCATGGGTGTGGCGCTCGGTTGTGTGAAGGAGCGCCCATCGGTTGAACAAAAGTGTGGGCATCCGGTTTGTGTGACGACCTGGAACGGGTTCTTGGGTGAATCGGGTGAGCGCCCGCCCGTCGTGCAAGTCTGCACGATGAGACATTTGGTGAAGCCGGTTGTGCGAAGAGGCTGTCTTGGTGACTTGGTGGAGTCACCCACCCGTCGTGCACAAAGGCAAGGTTCGGTTGTGAAGTGCAGAATGTAGCTCATGCGAGGGCACGCTCACCTGCCTTGGGCAAGGAAATCTTGGTTGTCGCACAGAGTTGTGACAAGGTTGTAAATTTCGCTAAGTATGAAACTTGGTGTTTCCAAGTATACTTGTAAAGTATTGTAATATTGAAAGACTGTATAATATATTATTGGGAAGACTCATTGTTTAGGGAGTTGCCCCTCCCTTTATATTGTGCAATTATGTTCTTCATTTATAATTGCTGATGATAATGAATGTTTATGGGTGTTCATTGGTATAAAGGAAACATTAATAATACTTGGTTGTGAAACAAAAACTAAGTAGGACATATGGTTAAGTGTAGTCCACGAACATAAGTATTGGTGAAAAGAAAGTATTCGGTGGTGCCACACCTCGCCTAGCGCGGTTGAAAAACTACCGCTGGCTTGGGGGCATGACAGGTGGTATCGGAGCAAGGTTGCTCGTAATGAAGTGTAGATATTGAAGTTGATTCAGGGTTGAAGAAGCTTGACAGTTGGTGACAAGTACTTGCAGGTGAAGGAAGCTGTTTCACATACAAGTGGAACAAGGGCTGGTTCAGGTTGCAGGCAACTTGATGAAGCTGTTGGATGGTTGAAACTAGATCGCAAAGAAGAAGGAAGTTGTTAGCGATGGAAACTGAATCTCAGGTTGGGTCTAGTCACGATGCAAAGGATGCTACTATGGCATTCATTGAAAAGGTGTTGGAGAAGATGGAGAACTTAGAAGCTTTCTGGACTAAGAAGATGGACTTGGTCGAGAGAGATCAAGAGGCCAATTCGAAGATGAAGGAAGAGCTCAATGAACTCTAGACTCAACACGAGTACACTGATCTTATGTGTACACAACTTGAAGTAAGGGTCGAGGAGATTGAAGAGGAAAGAGAACAAGGTCTTGCAGAGATCGTGGACTTGCGGAAATATCTTGGCGAAGCCAGAGATGAGATCAAAGTGTTGAAGAAGGCCGTGAGGCATAACTCAGGTGGAGGAGTGCCTCATGTGTAAGTCAAGGAACCAGAACCTTATGATGGTACAAGGAGTACAAAGACTTTTGCCAATTTTCTATGGGACATGGAGCAATACTTGGAATGCTTAGGTCTATCCAATGATGAGATGAAGGTGAAGGTAGCTGCTCAGTTCTTCACAAACGATGCTAAGATGTGGTGGCGAAGGAGGATGGATCAGAGTGCCAATGGCAGTGCTCGTGAAATTACTTCGTGGGATGAGATGAAGAAAGCTTTGCAAACCCATTTCAATCCTTAGGATGAAATGTGGGAAGCAAGGATGAAGATTAAGTTCATAAAGCAGACAGGGGACCTACAGACATATCAGCGGGAGTTTGCAAGTGCGGTTCTGGAACTTTTTGACATGGCAGAGAGGGACAAGGTGTTGAATTTCATTATTGGGTTGAAGCCTTGGGCACGCAATGAAGTGAAGAGGCAAAGGATTAAAACACTTGAGGAAGCTTTTGCTGATATGGATAGGTTGGTGGAGCATTATGATGAGACTTCTGATGATAGGAAGAAGAAGTCTGATAAGCTAAGAGAGAAGAAGAAGGATGATGCCTTGAAATCGGATGATAAGTTGAAGACGAAGAAAGCCTTGAAGTGTTGGATTTGTGCTGAGCCACATACAGTGAAGAATTGTCCTTCTAGACTGAAAGTGGCTGCGATTTCACAGTCTAATGTGAAGAATGAAGAAGCTTTTGTGGGGATGATGCAAATACCTGGAGCTTCTACTGCTATAGAGGTGATCTCTCGGAGGCATCCTGAGAGGAACAGTTTGGAGTATGTTCGGATGAAGATTGGGAGTATCGATATACTCACTATGGTGGATAATGAGGCTACTCACAACTTCATGGGAGAAGATACTGCGAGAAGGATTGGGCTGAAGTTTGTACCGGTGAAGGCACAAATGAAGACAATCAATTCTCCTCCTGATTGTGTTCTTGGTGTAGCTAAAAAGGTGGACACAACACTAGGTGAGTGGACAGGGAAGGTCGACTTCACTATAGTGCAGATAGATGACTACGAAGTTGTGCTAGGGATGGAATTCTTGAAACAATTCAATGCTATGACTGTTCCACATTTGAAGAGGCTGTACATTTACGATGGAAGGGAAGATGTACCCATTTTCATCCAACCATTGGAGTGACAAATCCCGATTATAAGTTGGAAGTGATGCAAATGGAGGATGAGAAGTGGATGGAAGACATGAGTAAGCGGTTGTCTATGGTTGAGACAAAGCTTACTAAGCAGTCATTGGTAATCAGGACTCTTTCAGATAGTATCTTGGATTTGTCAAGAAGGCTAGAAGTGGTTGAGGATGATGATGATGGTGAGGCATATGTGAGGCTGAATGTTTGGGAGGAGGATCGGGTCACTTATCTACAAAGGATGGAGATAGAAAATCCTGACAGATGTATTGAGTTGATTAGTGAGGGTGAGCCTTCAGGCTCTACTCCCTCCACATCTTCTTAGATAACAAGAAGATGGGGCTCATTGTTAGCTGCTCATGGAAGTGAGTCCTTAAAAAATGTTGAGCAGGTATGATAGATGGTGCAGGGATGGCTTGGAGTCAAGCATCATGACATGTTGCAGATGGTATGGAGTTTCCATGGACCTGAGCATGGGTGATATTCTTGGTGAGTCGAGGATGTGGCAGAATCTGACATAGGCTAGTAAAGGCATAAGGATGTTCACTCTCATGGATTGAGCGTGACAATTGGATTAGCTACCCAACTAGTTCAAACATGGGGTCCGGAAGTGCACGGAGAGATTTTGGCATCATGCAAATGAGGAGGATGGTTTACAGGATGAGGACGACACATGATGGAGATGGTAGTTCTACATATGTTGCACGGATGTTTGTAGTATGTGGAGGAGTTGACATCATGGACTGAATATGAGACAAATATTGATGTTGATCTTGGTGGATGGCTACCAGGATGTTATGTTGTCGAGGACGATAACGATTTCAGGTGGACAAGGATGTAAGGACCTGCAGTCCTTGACACGTGCTCCCGGCTTGAAGTGCGATGGTGAACAGCTTGAAACAAAGAAAGGATGAGCTCAGACCTACAACGTGAAGATGTTATGTTATAATGCAATGCGTAGGAGGGGAAAGCGATGGATTTATATGAGTGGAAGCATTGTTTAGTACCTATGGAGCCAACCTACGACTTGAAGCAAGTCGATGGGATATTTGCAATGGAATGTGGGTGCGTTAAGGTGTGGAGGAAGAGTCGGCCGGGTTGACCAACTTGTCTTGCCACTTGTATAAATTAAATGTGTGTGGAGCTCATTTGGATGGCAACGAACTCGCTCATCATGTGAAGAAGAAGGCGCAGATCTAGTGTGGATGCAGTAAAGAAGGAAGGCACAGTTTGGTGATGCACCCATTCTTGGGTAAGGCCACATGGAGGTAGCACCATCTCTTGGTTTTGGGCGAGGACGCGGGTAGAGGTCGCCTGCCAGTTGGAGAAGGGCG
This sequence comes from Pinus tabuliformis, assembly GCA_031772625.1. Lineage (NCBI taxonomy): Eukaryota > Viridiplantae > Streptophyta > Pinopsida > Pinales > Pinaceae > Pinus > Pinus tabuliformis. The sequence goes on from CM062820.1 coordinate 1,442,475,153, forward strand.
TGCACGGGTGTGGTGCCCGGTTGTGCGAAGGAGCGCCCATCAGTTGAACGAAGGTGTGGGCACCCGGTTTGTGTGACGACTTGGCACGGGTTCTTGGGTGACTCGGGTGAGTGCCCACCCGTCGTGCAAGTGTGCACGGTGAGACATTTGGTGAAGCCGGTTCTGCGAAGAGGGTGTCTTGGTGACTTGGTGGAGTCACCTGCCCGTGGGGCATGAAGACAAGGTTTGGTTCTGAAGTGCGGAAGGCAGCTCATGTGAGGGCACACTCGCCCGCCTTGGGCAAGGAAATCTTGGTTGTCGCACGGAGGTATGACAAGGTTGTAAATTTGGCTAAGTATGAAACTTGGTGTTTCCAAGTATACTGTAAAGCATTGTAATATTGAAAGACTATATAATATATTATTGGGCAGACTCATTGTTTAGGGAGTTGCCCCTCCCTTTATATTGTGCAATTGTGTTCTTCATTTATAATTGCTGATGATAATGAATGTTTATGGGTGTTCATTGGTATAAAGGAAACATTAATAGTACTTGGTTGCGAAACAAAAACTAAGTAGGACATATGGTTAGACGTAGTCCACAAACATAAGTATTGGTGAAAAGAAAGTGTTTGGTGGTGCCACACCTCGCCTAGCGTGGTTGAAAGACAACCGCCAACCTGGAGGCATGACAAGGCTAGTTGGGTCAGTGCTCTGCCTACTCCTCTCTCTACCCCACATTCTTCCCTTGCACCATTTATTCCCTGGTCCCTCCAATGATTGACACTCCTCCCCTGCACAAGGCATTTTGGGCTCTTTGGGCCAGGTGGTTTGTCATTGTCAGTCTGGCCTCCCCCATTTCACTTGAATAAGAGACAGGGACCTTTAATTCCATGGTCTTGAATGAGCCTTTGTTTCAAAAAGATTTAGCCTCCTGAATCGTCAAAAACCTCGTCAATGTTATGAAGATCGAGATCTTCGTGCCTCAGGTCAAATCCCACACTCTTCATTTGGTAGATTATGGATTAGTCAGTCAATTCATGGGGTTACGGCCCTCCAAAAAGGAGATATGTTAGTGGTTCCTGAGTAATTGGAGACCTATGATTGAGCGTCAAGTTACCACATCCTTCTGCCGAAAGGGTTTCTTTATCTTCTTCTTTGAGAAACAATCATATTGGGGCAAGATCTTTGGTAGTCGTCCATACTTTATGGGAGCCCAAGGTCATTATTTGGATTGTTGGAGCCCCAACTCTAGCCCATATTGTGATGTTCCATTTGTGATTCGTGTCTTGGTCAGACTTCCCGTTCTCCTTCTCCACTACTAGAATGATGTAAACTTTTGAAAGATCAACAATGCTCTGGGAAGATATATGGACTGTGCAGAGCCCCGAGATGGTATTTTCTCCTATGCTATAATTTGTGTCGAAGTAAATCTAGAGAAGGGCATCCCAGCTATGAAATCTAAATATGGCTATCTAGTCACACATCAAAGAGGTTGATTATGATCAACTCCCTTTCAAGTGTAAGATCTACCATGATTATGCCCACTTCGCTAAAAACTATCCTAAAAAACTCGGGGAGGAAGAAAGGCAAGGGAAAGTTGGTGATTAGTGAAGGTAAGCCAAAAAAGGAAGGGTTCATAGAAGCAATAACCCCCATATTCACATCATCAAAAGCACGATACAACGAACAATGTAGGCCCATCCTCCCCTAAGATTTTCCCCATTGAGACAAGGGAGTGATGAAACAAATATGGTACTTTGGTTCCCTCTTGAAACTAATTCAAAGTGTTGTCCACAGAGCTAGGGGAAGGTAATATCCCACATCGTGTTCCTCCTATCACGGATCCACCCTCCACATACAAAAGTATTCAAGGCTTGATTGGGAAAATCTCCACATCAAAATATAAGGAATAATTTGATTCAATCTAGGAGTACACTTCAAAAACTAAGGAGGATTTTCTTCCTCCAGGAGATGGCATAGCCTGTGATCCTTTTATAATCTCAGTGGATGAAAATATTGAAATTGAGAAATCTTTGGGAAATACCACAAATCCCACCTGTCTGGAAGAAAATCAAATAGGGAATGAATAATAAAGAAAAATGAAAAAAAAAAATCTCTGCCACGAGCCCACCCTAAGACACATCCATTTGGGAGGTGTAGGAGGTAAATGGCCAAAAAGAAACATAGGCTCCACCCCAAATGAAGAGGCACCTTCCAAATATAAGAAATGGTCGTGCTCTCTTGGAAATGTATAGGGTTGGGGTTTGAGAAAAGAAGACCTAAAGCATTTTCTCTAATTCAAAAAGAGAATACATCCATAGTGATGCTTTAGGGTATGAAGTGGGAAGTGAAAGAAACAATAACACACCAACCACAGGTGTGGTACAAAACTAGAATCACGACAGTCAACACAAGAGGATCCTTTGGAGGAATTTTCACTCTCTAGGATCCCTTTCAAGTTTGGCTGATTGAATCAATATCTGATCTCCACTGGTTGGCATAAAAAATTATTGATCCCTCTCTAATTAGGTATTCCTTTTTATCAACATTTACATGGCTATTCATTTTAGAGACAAGCAAGAGTGTTACACATCGCTCTGCAATCTCTGCGACTCTACAAAGAATGTTCTATGAATATTTGGTGGAGAATTTAATAAACTCTGTATAATTGGGAGAGCAAAGGAGGTTGTGTGTCAAAGACCCCTTTCAATAGAAGATGGAATAATTCATTTATTTAGCCAACGTAATAGACATTAAGCATGCCAAATTTAAATATGCTTGATCTAATAAAATGGTGGGCCCCAACCAAATTGTTGCCAACATTGAGATATTTCTTATTTATGATAATTTCCTCTGTCAAAATATTTCCATCTCCTCCTCCATTCTTTTCTAGAATTGTTCGGATCATTGTCCCATCCATCTTGATCTCTCTCCCCTATCAAATTTTAGACCTATCCCCTTCCAATTTAGTCCAATTTGAGTTTATCATACTAATTTCTATGAAATTTTGGCTCATTCCTCGTGGTCATGGGAAGTAAGTAGTCCAATTACAATCTGGGAGAAAAAAACTAAAAACCTAAAAAGTTGACTCAAAGACTAGGCCTATACTCTTCAATCTGACACGGAAGGGGCAAACGAAAAAATGGAGGACTTGATCAACTAGTTTCACTCTAAAATGGAACTCCTAGGTTACTAAACAACAATTGAAACAAGATAAACATATTTTTGAAAGATTCCTTGTATTGATGAGGGAGGAAGAAGAATTATGGACATTGAAGTATTGTAGTGTCTAGCTCAAAGGATGGGATAAGAACACCAAATATTTTCATAATCAGGCCAAGAAAAGACCATTCAAGAAATCACGAACAATGGAGTCACAGCTAATTATTTGAAATGAATAATGGAGGAGGGCATAACCCACTTCAATAAAATATATTCTCAAAATGAGCATTCAAACAAGGAGTTAGAAAGGTATGCATTGGAATAAATTCTACCCCTCGTCATTGAATAAATGAATAAGAAACTTACCCATCTTCCTTTAGAAGAAGAGATTCAAAAAATTGTCTCCTCTTTCATCCTGGAAAAGGCCCTAGGTCTAGACAGGTTCACTACTCACTTCTTCTTGTACTTTTGGGACTTTATCAAAAGGGGTCTTTGTCAGATGATGACCTTCGACTTGAAGAATGGTCATATGGGTGGGGGAATCAATTCTTCTTTCCTCACATTAATCTCTAATGAATCCAATTCATCCTCCTTCCACATATTCTGCCCAATCTGTCTGTGTAATGTCTCTTATAAAATCATCTCAATGTCGCTCGAAAAAATAGTATAAAGGCTCCTCCTCCAATTGATATCGAAAAATCAAGGCATATTTGTACCTCCGAGACAATTATTTGATAATATTATTTTGGTTCAAGAGGCAATCTTCTCATGTAGAGAAAGGGAGGATAAGGGAATGGATATTAAGCTTGCTATGGATAATGCATTTGAAAAAGTTGTTTATAGCTTCATGTTTAAAGTTTTGAGTATACTTGACTTCAATAGAACCTTTATCCATTGGATCTCCATCTACATAAGTTCACCTTGGATATCTCCCTTATTAAACGATGATGCTACCATTTTTTTCAAAGCCTTCAGAGGGCTATTCTAGGGCTTTCGATTGTCCCCCTTCCTCTATATTTTGGTGTAGATACTGTAACCAAAATATTGGAATATGAGTGTAGCGTAGGAAAACTTCCATGCATGGAGATTACAAAAGTTATCAAGAGCACCAACCATTTTCAATTTTCTGACAACACTAATATCTTGGGAGGGACCTAGACATCTATTTCCCAAAGATTAAAAAATGTCCTAGATCATTTTCTGGTGGCCTCTAGGGGCTTAGTGAATTCATTGAAACCACATATCTATTCCTAGAATATTTCAACTAATAAGAAACATTCAATTAGAAACATCTTTGGCTTCAATTCTACTCAAAATTGGATATATTTCAAATACATTAGCATTCCTATATGACAAAAATCTCTCTCCTCTCAAGCTTGGATCTCGGCCCTTTCAAAACGTAAAGCTAAATTAGAGTTGTGGGGGGAAAGATTGCTCACTCTAGCAGGTCGGATTATCGTTATCAAATTTTTCTTGTTTTCCATTCTTATTTTCGAATTTTTAGCTCTTCTAGCTCCTAAAGTTATCTTGAAGGCAACCAACAAGTAATTTCAGCAGTTCCTTTGCGAATGAAGTAAAGTCTTCCAAAAAAAAGTTCACCTTCTCAACTAGAATATTATAAAGGCACCAAGATATCATGGTGGTCTAGGGCTTAGAGTTCTAGCACTAATGAATCAAGAAATAAGAGAAAATTTTCTTGGAAAATGAAAAATATTTTGGAAGCTTGGTGGGTGCAAGTTCTGCCCAATATATATCTGAGAGACAATATCGCCTTTAGGTTTGATCCTCCTCCTAGAATACACTCACCTATTTGGATACTCATCATAGGTTCATTCTCTCTCATTAACAACCATGTCAGTTGAACTCCTAGGTATGGATCAAAAATCAATATTTCGTCTGACTCCATACACCACCACCCTCCTCTTAATTATTGTGAACTTATTCAACTTCTTGAACAACATATTTATTTCCATGGAATAAACATGGTAGCCTAGATAAGTGCATGGTATGAATTTCACTCTTAGTTTAATTGGTGGCTAGGAGACCTCCCTCGCAATCTCACTCATCTAGCTAATTTGCTTAAACTTAGGCTATTTGGATGTGCTCCCATTAATCGACAAGCTGAAGAAAAGCTTTGATGGAAATCCTGGATGTATACAGTTAAGCCAACATATGAAGAATTACTTTTGAATGAACAAATTACTCCTAAATCATCCCTTTGGAGAAAGCTTTGGTCCAATAATGACATCCCCAAAGTTAATTCATTTTGTCGGGCCCTCATTCATAAGAAAATACTTACCTATGAAAACCTTAAAAGAAGAGGCATGGAAACTCCATCCCGTTACCCCCTCTTCTCTCTTAAAGAAGAATCGATTCCCCACCTATTCGTATTCTACCATTTTAGCCTTCAAGTTTGGAATATGGTTGTTGTCCCTTTGTCCTTGAGAATTGATCTCCCAAATGATATATCCAATCTATTGAATAACTTTCCTAATCAATATGAAGGTTCCTTCATAGGTAAGTCAAGATATAAATGGATATGGACTTCACTTCCTAAGTTCATTTGCTGGAATATTTGTCTCCCGAGAAATAAGGTCATCCTCAAGGACATTAAAACCCCTTCAAGGTTAATGGCTTCCAAGGCTCTCCCAACCTATGCAAAAGCTCACAAATTAAAATTCAAAGACGTTGGTAGTAACTTGGATATCTAAGAGAAATAATGACTAAAGTGACTTGTAATTCTCAGGTTCGGCTTCCCAATTAAGGCTTATTGAAAGCACCCTTCCTCCTTGCCATGGAAACTGGGGTTATCTGATGATAACTTTAAAATCCAGAGAATGCAAAAAAATAATTGGATGCCATCTTGAAGGAGATGTGAAGATCAAGTAAGCCTAGGGTCTGGTGAAGAGATCGAACAATGCAACTAAAATATAGGGTCTCTTTTTTGGCCTTTACTTAGCCAAGGATGATGATATTTCTTCTATATAAGTTATGTGGCACTCTCTTTGATTATTAAACACCTTTTCTCTGATTATCTCCCTTTGAACAACACTCTTTCTCTCCTCATTTGCAGAGTCTCTTGTATCTTGGAATCTTTCATTCATAACTCTTCCAATCATATTCTCCACAGTTGAAAACAAGACATTGATGTGAACGAAAATTTAGTTTGCCATCTTAAAGAAGGATAAATGAGGATAAATGGAAATCTCACATGGAAATGTATCCCATGATCAAAACAAAAGCCTTGCTAAGGAAAACCCCTAAAGGAAGAATATTTTAAATTTAGTCATGGGAATGTTCTTGTCTAAGTCCCTTCAAAAATGGAAGTTCCCTCTCCTCATGTACGACAAGGTTAGAAACCTCCCCCCTATCACTCATGTGCCCAAGGTTTGTGTGAAGTTTCCCAACTGACGATCTCAGGATACGAGAGTCCTTATAAGGACATCACCTGCATCTAGAGATCTAGACTGCATGCACAGTTGTGGTGGTTGAAACATAAATTCTTTCTCCTCACCGTATCTCTTGCACTTTTTGTTAATTTTAGGTATGTTCTATGCTTAGAGCAATTTATTTAAACTTTCACAGTTAGCTCCATATATTTTATAGATTAGCAATCACATCCATTAAAGTAAACTGCAGATAGAACATAAACATAAATCACAGAAGACAATCCAAGACAAGAGGACACAAGATGTTGCACTAGCCAGGGACAAACCCCAATGTGGGGAAACCCTTGATCAATTCTTATTATATGTTCTTCAATAGTTCAACAGAGAGAGAGAGAGATAGTACATTTACAATAGAAGTCAACACTTTGACTTATCCAGATAAGAGCATAGATCATCTCTAATAAGATGATACATGAGATTAGCTGAAGACATGCTACTTCAACTAATTCTCCAAGGTGACTCCACCTATCATTGTGTTGCATTTCGTCATCATGCTGCACCTCACCACGTTGCACCGTGTTGTACCCATCATCACTATGCTCTATCTCATCACGCTTCATTAATAATGATTGTACCCATCATTGTACTGCATTATGTGACATTGCTGCACCATGTTGCCATCCTGACCTATGTGTTGGTTGCACCTTGCTTGGTTGTTGTCCCTTGATTCCTTGTTGTCCCTAGAATGCTTGTTGTCCTTAGCATGCGTGTTGTTGCATGCTAGTTGTCCCTTGCATGCTAGCTGTAACATCGCATGCTTGGTGTATTTGCTGCTAAGTACCATAAAACTGTCCCAATGTTAGTTAGCTATCCCTTGCATGTTGCTCTCCTTAGGAGACAGATGCTTTGAGTGTTTCCACAGTTATGGGAGTTTTGGCTATTCTTAGTAGCTCCAGCAGTTCCGATTGTTCCCGGAAGTTCTGACAGTCCTGACAGTTCCCGCTTTTCCAGCAGTTCTGGATTTTTCGGCGGTTCTAGCTTTTCCAGATTTTCTAGCAGTTCTATCTTTTCTGACAGTTATGGCTTTTCTGGTAGCTCCAACAGTTCCGGCTTTTCTGACAGTTTCGACAATTCTGACTTTTCCGGTAGTTTCGAATTTTCTGGCAATTCCGGCAATTCCAGTTTTTTTGGCTTTTTGGCTTTTCTGGCTTTTCTGGCTTTTCGAGCAGTTCCGTCATTTCTGCCCTCTAGATCAGGGCAGTGTTATTCCTTAGGATCTCTCCTCCTACTAAAGCCCAAAGAAAAGTAAAGAGAGGAAGAGATCCCAAGTGTGTTGAAATGACTTGAAGGCCACCTCTATTTATACTAAAACATTGAGCACATGTGGGGTTTATTTGGTTGGTGGCCAACCTTGACGAATTGTCTTATAATGCAAATAAATTCATAACTCCATGAATACTTATTGAAATTGGATGATCTTTATATCAATCCTACACCTCTCAATGAGAGGGATCCAGGAAAAATATCAGCTACCATAGATAAGATGACCCTAATGGAGTTTGGCCCTAGGTCCCAATTTTAACACTCTGTCTCAACTAGGGAGAACTCCATCCATTGATCCATATGTCTGATTGTACTATCTCTCCAATAATTTCCCTGCACTGCTATGCTCTGCTGTGATCTACTGAGCTCTATCTGCTATGATCTGATGAGCTCTACTTTGCTAATCTCTACTCTACTCTGCTCTGCTTTGATCTACTGAGCTCTACTCTGCTCTTCTTTGCTCTGCTCTACTGAACCATGAAGAAGAAGAACTGATCGAGAATGTCTCATACCATTCTTTATTGACCCGAAGTCAGTTTCATCTGAAGAGAGTGTGTCATATCACTCTTACTGACCCGAAGTTTGTTTTATTTATCCCAGATCAATGTCACAAGAGAGTGTCTCAAACCACTCATACTGATCCCAAATCAGTTTCACTAATCCCAGATCAATGCCACAAGAGAGTGTCTAAAACCACTCATACAGATCCCAGAGTAATGGAGGTCATCCTAGCATAAGGAGTATGGTAGATATAGAGATGCGTCCATCGTTAGTACTACTATGATCCCTATCCTCATTTCCCTACTCATTGATCAGATGAGAGGTACTTCCCATGAGTCCCAAACTGCATGGGTAGGATGCCTCGACAGGAGAACTAATCATCCTGTCCACAGGAGAACAAATGATTCTGTTAGTGGATGCCACAGCGAACTAGTCATCCTGGCCCCACAATCGCCATGGAGAACAAGTCATCTTGGCCCACGGGAGAACTAATCATCATGTTCCATAGTCACCACAAAGAAAAAATCATCCTAGCCCACAGGAGAACTAATCATCCTGTTCCACAGTTGCCACGGGAGAACTAATCATCCTATTCATAGTGCACCACCAGGGGAGGGTGAGTCACCCTGTGGTCGTATGTTGCTCCAGTAAGTACCCCAAGCCCCCCAGAGCTCCCAAAGCTCAATGCATGCAACATGCATGACCCTTATAAGAAGGTCTCTAGATGACTCCAAGTCATTCAAGAAAGTCATAGATTTGACCTTTCCCTGGGGCTTTGACAAAATGTTTGCAACCTATACATCAGTCTCAATGTGATGGAGCCTCCTCCCTCATCGAATTACCATATCCAGATAAGGTAGTATCTGATGTCTATCTGTTGGAGTGATCATCAAATATGGGATTTCTCAATAATCGAATCCCCCCTCTGGTTGTCCCAGAGAATCTTAGTGGTATTCATCATGTGTACAAATAGCTCACTTAAGAGCTTCTGCAACCTTGCAGCTTCACACGAGATCATACTCATATCTATGTATTTGGTCTCGGTGGTGCTTATAGCAACCGAATTCTTCTTCCTACTCATCCATGATATCGAAGAAGAATCCAAAGAGAACCAACACTAAGAAGTGATCTAGTGATCCTCCACCCTACTTGCCCAGTCAGCGTTCGAATAAACATGCAGTTTCATATTTCTGGTAGTGTATCTCAATCTGTGAGAGATTGTGCCTCAAAGATATCTTGAAATATTCTTAGCACCAATCCACTGAGGCTCAACCAAATATGAGCTCACCATGCTAACTGCAAAACATATATCCAGATGAAAGTTCACCAATAACATCAACATGAATGACTTTATAAAACTCAGAGGCATTTCCCAAATCTGGTCTGACATCACTACCATATAACTTCTGAAAGTTGAGGTAGCCACAGGCTTGCAGTTTATCATTCCACATCCAAAATCCAACTCCCTCTTACTTCTACAAATGAGAGCGTCTACACCTGTCAGAAATAGGTCGTCCTCATAAGGTGTCGGTATGAGAGGTTTATCATCCACAACCTTTGGGTAATGGTTTGGATCGATTTCACTCCTAGTGAATCTCAGCTTCATTAGACAATTATCAATCCTTTCATACTACACCTAGGGTGTTTTGCTTCAAGCCATAGAGAGATTTCGTCCACCTGTATACATGAGATTCCTGATCGTGAACGTCAAATTCCTTTGGTTGTTCCAAACCTGTGGACCTGGTGCATGAGGGGAATGGTCCTCTTATAATATTTTCCTTCGGTACATCTCAGACATGTACCTTCATGCTCTACCTGAATTCATACATCCCTATCACAGTTTGAATCACTTCAGGTAGGACCCCACAGGTAGACCTCTGGTGTTATAGATGTGATATGTCAATTGATATGATCCCCAATGGACCATCCTACAACTGGATACAAATTGCCAACCCTGAACCCATGAGAAAAAGCATCTTTGAAAAATATATTTTTTAACACGTACCTTTCCATCGATGAATGCCACCCTAAAACCTTTTACTTCCATTTCTGAGATGGACACCAGGTTCTTCTTGCGATCAGGTACATAAAAGAGATTTTGTAAATGAATTGAGTTACCCTTATTCAATTGAGAGTTAACATTCCCTACACCCTTTTCGAGATAGGTGGCATCGGCTCCAACTATAATCCCACGATTGTTTCCATCTCTATCAAATTAGAGAGTGTACCCATCTATCCGATGAAGTGCCTTGAAGCACTATAATCTATAAGATAGATTCCCAACGAATCTAAAGGAGAGGTCCAATACAAGATAATGCTTCTTTATCTTATTAGAAACAACATTTGATTCTTCATACCTGGGGTTCCTTGCTTTCTATGAAGAGTCGACCATTTCCTTGATGACCTTCCTTACGTGTCATTCCTTTGGTCATTGAAGATGTCCCTGGAATGATTGTTATCATCATCAAGTGATGTGTCCTTGCCATTCAGACACTCCACAGAATGTCCGAACTAGTTATCTGCCATTCCTTCCACCCTCAGATCTGGTCTTCCAATGAAGTGATCCTTAGGTAGGCCATATTCTGCTGCGTTATTCTGATAATATTCTTTGCTTCGACTTCACCCTTGGTGAATCTGAAGGGGGATGAGGAATCCACTAATCCTTTTGTCTATTCCCAACTGTCTTCAATGATTGTTCTTTCACTCTTTCTTAGGCATTGTCTTCACCTTAGCTCAGGTACCATGTTAATTTTAGGTATGTTCTATGCTTAGATCAATTTATTTCAATCTTGATAGTTAGCTCCATATCATTTCCAGATTAGCAATCACATCATCGTTAAAGTAAATTGTAGATAGAACATAAACATAAATCGCAGAAGACAAGCCAAGACAAGAGGACACAAGATGTGTCTCTAGCCAGGGACAAACCCCAATGCGGGGAAACCCTTGATCAATTCTTCTTATGTTTTCTTGAATAGTTCAGCAGAGAGAGAGAGGGAGATAGTACGTTTACAACAGAAGTCAACAATTTGACTTATCTAGATAAGAGCATAGATCATCTCTAATAAGATGATAAATGAGATCAATTGAAGACATGATGCTTCAACTAATTCTCCAAGGTGACTCCTTCACCTATCATTGTGTTGCATTTCGTCATCATGATGCACCTCACTGTGCTGCACTATGTTGCATCTCATCACGCTCCATTAATCATGATTATACCCATCACTGTACTGCATTATGTGCCATTGCTACACCATGTTGCCATCCTGACCTATGTGTTAGCTGGACCTTGCTTACTTTTTGTCCTTAGCTTGCTTGTTGTCCCTAGCATGCTTGTTGTCCTTAGCATGGTTGTTATTGCATTCTAGTTCTCCCTTGCATGCTAGCTGTAACATTGCATGCTTGGTGTATTTGCTACTAAGTAGCATACAACTGTCCAATGTTAGTTAGTTATCCCTTGCATGTTTTTCTCCTTCGAAGTTAGATGCTCCAACTGTTTTAATAGTTCTGGTAGTTCTGGCAGTTCCGGTTGTTCCTGGCAGTTCCGGTAGTCTCGACAGTTCTAGATTTTCCAATAGTTTCGGCTTTTCCAATAGTTCCAGCTTTTCCAACAATTTTGACCTTTTTGACTTTTCTGGTAGTTCTGGCTTTTCCAGCATTTCCATCCTTTCCAGCAGTTCCATCCTTTCCAGCAGTTCTGGCAATTCCAGCGTTTCCTGCTTTTCTGGCAGTTCCGGCATTTCCGGTAGTTCTGGCAAGTCCAGCAATTCTGGCTTTTCTGGCAGTTCTGGCTTTTCCGATAGTTCTGACTTTTCCTACTTTTCTGGCTTTTTGCCAACTAGATCAGGGCAACATTATTCCTTAGGATCTCTCCTCCTACTCAAACCCAACAAAATGTAGAGAGAGGAAGAGATCCCAAGTGTGTTGAAATAACTTGAAGGCCACCTCTATTTATAGTAAAACATTGACCACATGTGGGGTTTATTTGGTTGTTGGCCGACCTTGACGAACTGTCTTATAATGCAAATAAATTCATAACTCCATGAATACTTATCGGAATCAGATGATCTTTAGATCAATCCTACACCTCTCGATGAGAGGGATCCAAGAAAAATATCAGCTACCATAAATAATATGACCCACTTAGAGTTTGACCCTAGTTGCCAATTTTAACACATTCCCATCCCCTGCAAAATCAATGTTGATTGTCATGTCCTATACGTAATAACAATAATAAAGATATAGAAAGCACCAAATATATTGCATCCTATGAAAACATTCACATATGTTGAGTTCATCCTGAATTTATTTTTTTTTACATTTTTTTTTCCGATGGAAATATTGTAATTTTATTCATATTGAGCAAAATTACATGATGTAGATGCTAAAACGGCATATGCTTTATCAAAACTTGTCCTGATACAATAGGATCTAAAAAATAATTTAATGTCTATCTATGCTTTATACCTTTCTTTTTTTCCACTTTCTGCCAACCTCCATTGTGGGGAGTGGATGTTACAATAGACATTTGTGCTTCATTGGTAGCAACTCAGGTTTCTTTGTCAGAATCTAAACTTTTTGCAGAGTGTGATCACTTACTGCCACCAATTTCTTACCTTGATATGAGTTGCTAACTTTGCTGTTGTGGAATGGTTGTCTTTGGAACTAATGCATAGAAATTCTGATTTTAATCATTTTGTGAGTTGTGTAGGGTGCTTTGTTCGTTGGGTTCCGGGTTATTTCCTAGATATTCTACTTCTTGGAATATGTGGCAATGTCTATGTTTTCTTCCTCTTCTATGTCATCTGTCGGTGTGGCTGAAATCTGTCATCCTTTCGACTTTGGTGGTTGTCTTCTTTTCTTTTCTTTTTTTTGTTTTGTGGGCATGCGCTTTGTACGTGACCTATTTGACGACAAATGCGGCATCTGAAGGTAGTTGTTTCATAATCAAGTGGTTGAGACCATTGCTTTTCGTTGTGGAGTAAGAGGATGTGGTCTGGTAAACCTTGACTGAGATCAACCTCCACATAGATCTTGGAAAAAGTGTAGAGATCCTTGCAAAGGCGCTCACTGTCTAATTTTAAGAATTTCCCCAAAGAGTTGCCAACGCCTGCTAATACTTTGATGTGCCAAAATTGCAGATGTAGGTTGTATAGTTTTACCCACACAGGCATTTTGGAAACCACCATGGTGTTTGGGTCAAATTCCAGAAACAAAGATGTCATAAAAAGGCCAGCATTACCCCAGAACCATGGTCCCTCATTCAATGCATATTCCTTTCATTGACTGATTAGAATTTGACAATAAAAAATCCTTTTGAGCAGAGGTGGATATTACAATTTTCTGTACATATGGAGTAAATCCATTGCTTCCGGTTTGGGCCAAAACCCATTAAACTTGCATATCACTGCTTTAGACAAATAATCATTATGTATTTCATTTACCTCTAATACAACAATTGTTAATGCAGGGTTCTGAGTTGTTTGCTTGACGATGTAGGCACCAGGGTTCGTAGCTTGTTGTTTTGTTTGTGCTTGAAGTCCCATCTTCCCTTTTACTGCTTCTTTGAAGGAAAGAAGTCCTTTTGATCTTGTGTCAAAGCAGCCTCCATAGAGTCTTGTGTTGAGGTAGATACTTGAGTCATTACCTATGTAGTATTATTTTATATTGTGCTCCTCCTACAATACTTCTCCTGCATAGATCAAAAGCTATTTGCAAGGTGGGATACATATCCTTTCTTGTATGCTTTTCTTGAGTGTTTTTATCTCCTCCCAACTCCCTATCTTGATGCATACTATGTTCCCTTCCATAGATCTGATAAAGAGGGTACTTTGTTTACCTTCGAGCATTTCAGATATAGAGGCTTCAATATCCAATGTTGGGGTGTTTTCGTCTTCGTGGTGTTCATGCTCAATCATTGTAGCTCTCTGTTGATCTGGGTTGTTTAGTTTGTGGACTTGCGCTACCCAGCAGTGATCATCATATACTGGTCCAAGGTGATCCTTAGCATGAGGCCTCGTATGTTGCTCTACCCTCCTCCAATGGATCGCGACTACCATCACTCGTGAATCTTCCTCATGGCACGCCATTTTTCCTGTTGTGGGAAACCTCCACCTTTAGACAGAGGAAACCCCCAAAAGCGTGGTCCATTTGTTAGTAATGACCACCTCGAGTCCAGATCTACAACGAGGATCTCTGGTTTGCGAATATCAGTTCCACCAAAGGAAGCATCTATGGTTTTCTCTCTGGATATGGGGTTTTGTAAGTTATCCCTACATGTAGAGGTAGCTATTGTCCTTTGGAGGTCCACTCAGCCTTCATAATACAGAGCTCAATCTTAATGATACAGGGATCTATGTCTATGCATCCCCAACTATGTAGGTTGGGATCCGAAGTAACCATTTCCTTTGCCTCCTCAAGCTCCGATCCACCCTGGGGATCTTTCTTCTAGGCCCAAACCTTCATTGTGCTCCTTTCTCTGCACTAACTTCATCCATTCATCTAGCTTCCCAAGTAATCCAAATTTATATTTTTCCTGAAGATCCACGGATCTGCAGAGAGGCAATCCAAATCTACCATATGCTTCTAGATCTGACAATTACGACAATAGATCAGTGCGTTGGATGATCCATTGAGATGGTTTTTGGCCTTTTTTAAGCCATAATGCAAATCTAGGGAAGAAAATATTTGTTGACATTTTCAACAGTGGTACTATTTCCCTTCAGTTGTTGCTCCCTCCTCCAGCCAGTTGTGAAGATTACGAGCTTCCTTTATGTATCCTTGCTTGTGTCCCAGATCACTGAGAAAAGTAAATAGTTCGTCGGCATGAACATAAACCCTCCCCATTTTTCCCCCTTGTATTGACTTCAGCCAAATCATCCTAAATCTATTAAATCGGTTCACCATGGATAAATGCATGGATCAATTTGACGACAAGATATAGCTTGGCACCTCCTAATTTCCATCTCTATTTCTATTTCAGTCAGGCATCATTCCCCACCTAGTATTCAGTTCTCTCATGCATTCTGATTAAAGTAATGTTCCTAAAATTAGAACTACTCTTCAAGAGATCATATTTAGGCTAGAGCGCAACTTTCTTTCTAAATCTAAAATAATAGGAGTCTTGGCAAGCTCTGTTCGAACTTGTCACATTCATTATCTCGGATCTTCGTTCTCAACCGAACATAATGGTTAAGTCTCAGCTAAAAAATTGGTTTCGATCTCAGATGGTTGGGTAATTTTTTGCACTGGATGGTTTCGTAACCTTTGAAGGTTTTTGGGGTTGAATATTACAGACATTAGCACCTCATGGATTGTACTTGCCATCATTGACTGTGAAAAAGTTCTAATGGATCACCATTGCCATGTATGCCCTCATCCACCAATTGATTGGTATGTTTAGGTTTTAGATCTTCACAAGAAAGTTATGGCCCTGTCAGAAACAGTGCAAAGCCAACAGGTCAAAAATCATCATATGGAAAACAAAATGAATGAGATGTGGCTTCAACTAGCCTATCTCTAAGCCGAAAGGAACAATGAAGACTCAATAAGCACAACAATTAATGCCCCTATTGATAAAATGTCAATTGTTCTACCTTAGTAAGCTATGACAATTCCTTGCAAATGTATTTTGGTTAATGGCCAATTTTCTAGAATTTATAGTAGCAAAAGTATAAGTTTTGGTAGTAGGAAGGATTAAAGTAAAAACTAGTTGGATGTTGTAGAGAAATAGCCTTCTTTCCTCTTAGAACCTCTGATCATTCTGAACATGATGTAAATCTCTCGTGTATCCCACTGTGACTGGGCACAAATTTAATAGAAAATCTCTTTTTATTTATGTCTATATATATATATATATATATATATATATATATGAACCAATATTCTTTAAGTTTTCTTTACTTTATTCTTTTTGAAATTTTTTAAGATGTACATGTGAGATGCACAATTTAATGACAATGAAACGTTTTAACCAAACTCTCAATCTATCTATGATAGAGATAATTTTGAAGATTTAATAATACAATAACCATGCCACTCTTTAAGGAAAAACATATGTACACTGATCTCCCCACATAATGTTAAGAAAAAATGAAGCTTCTATTACCTTCCAAGCTAATTCAACAAAAAAACGATAAATGAGCATATGAGTAAGTTATCTAATAACAACCTTGCACAAGTGACATCTCCCCACATAATGTCAAGACAAGTTGAAGCTTCTATTAACTTCCAAGTTAATTCAACAAAAAAACCATAAATGAGAATAAGAGTAAGTTATCCAATACCAACCTTGCACAAATAACATCTTCTTGGTCTAGCTAACACATTCAAAACTTAAATACTTAAACAAACACTTCATTCATAATACTATAGAACTCTCGTTTAAAATAAATAAATTAAACTTCTACAAAATTTTCAACCACAACATCTCCTCATATTTCCCTCTTCTTCCCAGAAAACATTAAATCCCAACTTTGGACAACACATGACTTAAAATTTATAAACAAAACAAGTACACCTACTACGTACTTTATTACCATTCTATATGATCCCTTCATTACCTAATCTATGTGTAAATAGTCATTAATGTCTCCATATAATTATATTGTCTATATAAAATATTTGAGATATATAAAACACTCTTGTTACCCTTAAAACATAAAACATAATTCTCAATAGACTATAATTTTCCCTAAACATTATGAATGTATCCTCTCCCACCCTAACCTTAACTAGCCATCCAAACAAATCTTTGACAATATTTGACCTAAAATTCATCACCACAATGTTCTAATGGAAAATAAATTATAAAATATAGTTTAAATAATAAAATATAGTTATCCATAATCAAGGGATTTACAAATATTTAATTACTGGCATAAATCATATCAGTTTTCCGTTTATAATTCCACATAGACATTTTTAAAGAAAGTGCCCCTCGTGAAAATTCTTTAAACTTCATTATCTAAATTCGTTTGCAATAGCATACTCATTAAAAGAATGAAAAGCAAAATTTATTTTTCTGTCTTGAATTTTAAAAGTATTATAATTAAATTTAATAGTATATTTTAATTTTTTTTAGATTTTTAATAATGTATTATTTTTTTTTTACATATTGATAAAGTTATTATAATTTAGTTATCAAAACAGTAGTGAGGATAGTTATGTTTAGGACGCAAGTTTGCTCATCGTTGTTATTCAAAGAAAACCACGGCACTTGTAATTACTGGTTGGTGATTCTTAAGATTTTCACTCTCTCCAAATATCTTGAGCAATTAACCTATTTCTTTACTTCTGAAAAAAACAAACTCTTAACCAAACAAAAACAATTTTAAAATACTCCATACTCTGAATATAATCCAATTAAAAACTAGAATTATCTACTATAATAATTTTCTATTTAATATTTAAAAACTAAAATTATCTACTATAATAATTTTCTATTTAAATTAAAAGTGAAAATCTGCACCCTTAATATAGTCCTAACTTATTCACTATAACAATTTTCTATTTAAATTAAAAACAAAAATCCACACCCTTAATATAATCCTAACTTATTTACATTTAAAGAATAAAATCAGCTGATATAATGATTTTTCGTAAAAAGTCCAATCAAACTAATTCAAATATTTAAAGCTCTATCGACAATAATGGGGAAAAGAATATTCGATTAAAAATAAATAAATTAAAAAATATCTAAATTAAAAACAAAAATCCACACCCTTAATATAATCCTAACTTATTTACATTTAAAGAATAAAATCAGCTGATATAATGATTTTTCGTAAAAGGTTCAATCAAACTAATTCAAATATTTAAAGCTCTATCGACAGTAATGGGGAAAAGAATGTTTGATTAAAAATAAATAAATAAAAAAGTTTGAAACAAAAACTTTTAGGAAATGGAAATTTCCTGGCCATTCAATTTTTGAATTATTTTGAACCTGTGTAGGCGTTCATATTTTGCATTTGAATGGGAAAGCTTATTGACTGTTGGGAACGATGAACGAGTGGATCTGATCGTGACCATCCAACAGTTCATAGAATGTGATAGTTGGAACAACATAATATAACTTCTCTCTTCTCACCTGAGTTCTGTGATCTTTTGACAATGTATTGTGTGGATTCTGAAGGTCTCCTAACGGTTCATTTTGTTTGCTTGGATGTTCGTTTATGTTTCTTTGAATTTGGTGTTGTACTCTTTGTACTCTGTTATTTTCCGCAATTGTTATTGTTCCGTTACAATGTGTTAAAACAATGAGGGCTAGATTTCGCACCTTTAGCCACATTTTAACCACATTTTAGGGAGTAGAACATATTGGGCACCAACTCTCCCAGGGTGGGGCATTGATAACCTTTTTCTGGTGCAAGACTGTCATAAACTCAAGCATTTTTGCATGATGGTGGTTTGCAACTCTGCCCGATCTGTTTCAGGCTTCCAACCATGGTTTTTCTCTGCCATTCTTCTTGGACTTCGTCCCAACTCTCTCAGTCTTCCACTACCGTATGCAGGGGGTTTACTTATTTTTTGGTCAGTTAGGTGAGGTCCCTGACCTCTGTTTACTCGGTAGTTTTTGTCAACATATGGAAGTATGTCTCTGTTTCTTTTTCTTTTTATTTTTGCAGGATCTGTAGCCGTAAGATAAGATGTAGGGAAACCTTGCTTGACTTAACAACTTCATTTTATTAATAAAATTTTGGTTTTTGCCTGTGAAAAAAGAAAAAAAGAACAATAGACCCTAATGGAGCGGCATATTTTTCATGAACCGCTGAATCCTCGGTGTAATCTCCACCCTCTGTATCAGACTTCAGTAATGAGGGTAACTGTTCGCTGAGATAAATATGACCTTAACTGATTGTCGGGGGTGGATTTGTATTTATATCATTACACCGTTTTCTCAACTAGATTACAAGAAATCCGTTTCCTTCCATGCTTGGACTGAGAAAATTTGATTCTAAAATTCATATTTGTGATACTAAATTTTAATCAATTTTCATACGACAAAATGTACGACAGTTTGCGGTGAAAACACGAGCTGAGATGGATGAATATATTGATGGAAGCATGTGGCGTTGAAATGGCTATATGATTTTGTCTTAGGCATCTTCTTTCAGTTACTACGTGAATAAGTTCTTTCGTTCAGAGAAAGAAACAAAAATTCGTTTACGTTTTTCTCTTCCTTATTTCAGAGTGACTCTGTTTCAGAGACTCAAATAAAAGAAGAAATATATATTTTCTCGCCCATTGATTGGTTTCGCAGTTTTTGAGAAAGAAAATGGTTGGCTTCGTTTACATTTATTGATCCAAGGTTTAGGTTTAATTTCTCTGGTTTTGAGGAAACAAGAAAATGATTGAAGCTGTTTATATTCCATATGATTTAGTTATTATAACCTGCTTCGATTTTCCAGATGTGAAGTTTAGTTTCTCTGGTCTTGTCATGGGAGAAAGAAAAAATGAATAACCATTTCTATTACGTGCTCATTGACCAATTTATGGTACTCATAGAATTTTTGTTCTTCCCACAACGTTATATTTCTCTAGAAGTACAACCATGTTCCTTCTATTTATTTTTTATTTTCCCTAATCGTCAGCTCTGGCTCATAGCCTCCGCTTTGATATATGTTCTAAATCAATTCATGGGCTGCGTATGAACCTCATCTTGGTAGATTTTGGCAGGCTTCCCGCTAACATTTGTGGCGTGCTTTTCTTGCAAGGTTATATTTAGTAGATTCTTAGATTGGTATGCGGTTGAGATATTCTCTCAACCAAGTGATTGTGCGACTTTAACGGGTTGATGTAGGTGGATTGACCTGAATTTGAGGCAGGGTCCCATCTGTCATCTGCGACGGAAGCCGAGCAGCGGATCGTGAATTGCTGCAGAACTGTGGTGTCTAGCAGATCGCCCTCGTGCCGGTGGAGCGGTGATCTTTTGATCTCATAGTTAACTGATTAGTTTGCTGGTTTCACATTATCCGAAGAGGAGGTCATGGTGGCATTGATCGGGGAATGGAGGAGTCGACCTGGTCTGTCGGAATAGTGAGTTAACTATGGATGTGAATTATGCATTGTGTTACTAATTACACAACGATAATCGATCTACCTCAATACCATGCTTGATCATGGAGACTCTCTCGAGGTGCAATAAAAAAAGAGAAGGCCACCTGGACTGGAGGATGCGTGAGTTGGTGGATGCGTGCTCAATTCCGGGAAAGGCAGAATTATGGGCGATCGGAATCTTTGAAATTGCGCGCCACTACAGGCAATTCTATGATCCGGGCTAATCCATGGCGAGAATCTTGCGCTGCGTAAGAATTTAATTCATTTATTGGATTACGAGGACTGAGCACCGCCAATGCCATTAGTGCAACACATGGTTGTTGCATAGGGCGGTCATGGTAACCGAGTCGTTTGGTTACCTGAACGTTGCTTCTATTTGGACGAATTCTGTAAAGCATTCTGAAGAAGAAGTGATAGGTTTTAGGATGACTAAGGTTATTTTAGGGTTGGATGGTCCGATATGGTCGTCGCAAGATCGAGTGCTCTTTCATCCATAAGAGATATTTCGTTCTGGAGCCCCGAGTTCTTTCCTATTACAAACTAAAACATCTTGAAAACGAGGTTCCGATGAAGTCCATTTTTCATAGATAGGAATTACAGAGTGGTGTGTCTTGGCCCCTCCTTAGAAATTTCTTCAGAAGAGATTCACATTCTTCAGAAGAGATTCACATTGTTTTGAGAAACCTTGAGAGCACATCATAATGGATGACTGTCAATCGATGAGCAGGGGCGTAGATTGCGATGGAAACGGGAAAGTTGAAACAAAGTGCCTGAAGCGTCATTCTGGTGGCCAGAGTTCGTGTGTTGGAGGGTCCAATTATGAGGTGAGCTTAAGTCTATGGCAGATTTTCAGAATACTGGAGAATTTTACTGACATGAGTGCGATAAAAAAATTGACCACGCTCATATTCATTTTCAGAATACTGGAGAATTTTACTGACATGAGTGCGATAAAAAATTGACCACGCTCATATTCATCGGATTTTCGAATATTTCAGAAATCTACAATCAACTTAAAGATGACTCCAACTAACTATGTGGTGTTTGTTTTATTCTTAAAGATGACTCCAACTATGTGGTGTTTGTTTTATTCAATCTTTGACGACTTCTTTGGCTTTTGGATGAATTTCTATTCAGCCATCCGACTTAGCTTCTGTCCTGGAAAGTTTTTGCATGACTTTCGCATGGCTCGTGACTACGACAACAGAATTGTGTAATTTACAAATTTAATGTGTTTTGGAAAGAGGTCGCACTTCCTTGTCTTTTTTCTGTAGCGTCTTTGCTTCTGTGGCGAGCGTATAGAAAGTTAGTTCCTTGTTTGAAAGCATTGAGGTTTGTGCATTTTTGGGTAAACGAAATGAATTTTTGTATGGTGATAGTATCTTGGAAATTTAACGTGGTATCATAGCAGGATATGATGATAAGATGTGAACAATTTTAAAGGAGGAGGTAAAGAAACGGCAATAGTGATTAAAGGATGATGGATAACCAAGTGAGTTTGTGGAATAGACTCATCATGATAGTAGATTATGTGTTACATATATGAATTAGTAAGAAAGTCTAGGATGTTTTATAGTGGCATTTGTAAAGTATGTACTTGGTAACTCCAAGAGTTGGAGTGTGTAATGTAAGTCTGATAAGGCATGTGTACCACCATAAAATTCGTGATAATTTTAAAACCACTTTGTAATTGAAGGTTTGTGGCCAGCCAGAAACCATTTTGCAGTGTCGGTTTGTTGTAAGTCAGAAAACACGTGTAAGAGTGAAGTGGACAGGGATTCTTGTAGGCATCGTTTAGGGTAAGCTAACGAAATGCTTGGCATGGTTGAGGGTGAGCCAAGAAAACCTTGTGCCTGGTTAAGTTGGGTCTCTGGTGAGCCTTCCTGGTTGTGTTGAACTTTTTTCATAGAATGGAATGCCTTGATAGCTGATTTGAGCCTTGGTGGCTGAGATCCCTTGTTCGCATGGTTGAGCGTAATCCGATAAAACCAAGAGCATGGTTATGAGAAATCCGATAAAACCGATGATGGTGATGATGGTGGAAGGGGATTTACGGGTATAGCTACATGTGTGAAGTTATAATGGTTGTTCCTTTTTATGGACGCTGACATATTATCTTCTTATGTTTGACTACAACTATACTTTTCAGATTGATATTGAGACAAGTAATCATTAAGGGGGTGTGTTGCAAAATGTAATTCCTTCTTGTCTTAGTTGTGATTCTTGCTATGTAAAGGAGTTTATTCCTATTTCTTAGGGTTGTTATATCTATAGATTACTAGATTGGTGTGTGGTTGAGATATTCTCTCAACCAAGTGATTGTGTGTCCAAGATCGTTTCCCTATCTTGAGACAATACTTTATATGTTTTTTTGTAACATTATTTGATTAATGTGAATATAGATTTCCTTATGGAAATTTAACAAAATCTTCTATTGATGCTGAAGTCATAAATAATAATTTAGTAAATAAGTGAATATATATAATAGACATGGCCCATTGTAGATCATGAGGTTAGTAAAAACATAAAATAATTTATGAAAATAATAAATAGATGAACAAAGAAGCGACGGTGTAATTAATAAATGTATATTCATTGTTTTGAATCTCTCCATTTTGGTCGGCCAATTTTTATAGTGAGTTAAATCTCTCCATAAATGGTAGGTTCCTAAAGAGGCCATTGTTTGTTTGAGTGGCTACTCCAACAATTTGCTTTTGATCTTTCTAGTCTTTAAATAGGCTTCACTGGAGATGAATACCATGGGAAAGAGCCATGAATTCTCATATACCTGGAGCCATAACACCACCAATATGTTAACTGAGACAAGTTTACTAGAAAAGCCCTAATAATCACCTCCTTAAACATGAAATTTGAGGATTGACTTGGTCCCATTCATTTTTATTGTAGTGCATATAAAAAAGTTTCCATCTACTCAATTACAGGGATAACTAGCTATTGTATCTGTAAGTATTATAGGATACCTTTTTGCGTACATGGTTTAGCAACCACTTGAGATTTCATATTACCCCACTCAAACTAGGATACCAATACACCTGTCACCCTAGTATCTCTCTAACTGGTTCATTCAACATCTTGATAACTCCTTATGCCACTTGCATTACATGTATGCCTCAACATGCTCTTAAGGCCTTACAACTATGCATGCTCCTAGGACTTGTCTTTTTGAACATAAGTCTTACAACATTCTAGATAAATGTCTTCCTATCACAAGATTTCATAACTTGGACCAAAACTCTTAGGGTGTTCACACTTAGACACTATCTCCTTCATAGCATTCAGTGCTCTTGACTCCATCTCCATTCTTTCCATCCTTGTTCTTTTCATCCATTGTGCTACTCTCTCAGCTTCTTCCTTGCACAATCAATACTTTGGTCTAGGATTTTTCAACCATGCAAGATATCATCACATCCATCCACTAAATCAATTTTTTTAGTTGTACCACCAACATCTTGTCATTGATGTATTTCTTTTTAACACCACCTTGCCACTCATTTTGATCACTACTATGGAGCTTTCTCAATAACAGGCCTCTGGTTCTCATGATTTATTCCACATGCAGCCTACTCAGCTACATCCATTCTCTTGAAAGCTATCACAACCCAAAAGTTATACTCTTCCTTCATTGAGTGCCCATCCATCGAATACTCAGTCACTTCATACTCAGTGGCTTTTGCTTTGTTGCTTTGAGTGCGACCCTCATGATCTCTTTGTCAAACTCTGTTTGGGATGTGCTCAGAAATAATTTTTTGTGCTTGGATCTCCTTGACATGGCTCTTTAGGCACCTGCCATATCATATCACCTATTTACTTGGACCCTTTTAGAGGATTTCCCTTGACGGATTATTGTTGTCGCTATTTGAAAACTCTGATTGCCAACATGGATAAGCTGCCACAGGTCTATAACCACACACTCCACCAACACTCTAGTCATTGCCTTGAATGCCTAAATGTCTTATCCTATGCATGATCTAGGCATGACTCTCATAGTTCACTATTCGATCTGTTTTTCCACTAACATAGGGCCCTTCCTCTACCAAATTATTGCAATAATTAGGTCGCTCCACTTGGCCATTGGCTCTAGCCTTTCAATCTTCTCACAATGACCAATAGACATCTACATAACTTCCACAGACGCCCATACCTGGATCTTCTACATCGGTCTCTCCTCTACTTCCCATGCTTGATATTAAATCAACACACTCTCTTCTATGATTTTTGCTTCTTTATCCTCATCTAACAACTTCTGGGTGGGCTTGTTGTAGTCATTTGCTTCGAGAGCTTCTCTTCAGCTTGTTTGATTGTGTCTTCACTTCAGCTTCTCTACCAAAGCCTCTTTTACATCCAAAGTTCTAACACTATGATCTCTTCACCATTTTCTACATGATTTGGGCATTTCTATTCATGTTAAAGGGGCATCCAACATTATTTAATCAGGCTCCTCAATCTCTAACACTGGTAGTTTCTACCATCATTTCACCTCATACTCATCGCTATTCCTACTATCATTCCGGAACTTCAAGGCACAGACAACCATTTTTTTTATCACACTTGCCTGAGTTGCTCACCAGGTTTTGCATCTGGATCTCCATTCATATTAGGCTTTGATATTCACCGAGCTCTCATATTTACCACTCTAGCTCTCTGACCACTCTCTCTCTGATAGCATATGTTGGGATCACAAAGCATTGAGAGATGGTGGTGTCTGAAGACACTGTTATTTGTTTTTAGTGGAAACTAGGACAATTTTCCTTCGATCATTCTAGCCTTTAAATAGGGTTCATTAGAGATGAATAATATGGACAAAAACCATGGATGCTCATATACCTGGAGCCATAGTACCAACAATATCTTGATCAAGTCAAGTTTATTAGAACAACCTTAACATCTCACCTTTATAGAGTGGGGAGTGTGGTTTCAACTATAATTATCTCCATAACAGTATAAAGGATTTTGAATATAGCAATTAAAACCATATGCAAATATGTGGGTAGATCCTGATGCCATCATTCTTTTGGATGAATTTATTTAATATTTTTGTATGTCTTTCGTCTTTTCTTGTTGTTGGGTTTCACGTGGATTTATGGAGGGAAGAGGAGTGAGATGACGAGGAAGTGATTCTTTAGTCTATTTGATTGCAGAGAATGGAGATAGAAGCAATTATTGACTTTATCTAATCATTTGTGTTCCATCATTTTAAGTAAGTCTACTTGACTTTAAAAAACTGTGTAACAAATATATGTGAAAAAATTGAATAGGCTTTCACTACCCAAGAACACAATAGTGAACTTCACATTTGGAAAAATTTACCCTAAATACTTGTCGAAAGCTCTCTCTACTCAAGCCTCCAACCAAATAAAATGCAATATTCAAAATTTTCCGAGGTATCCATAATGTCTTTAGAAAAAAAAGAAACGGATTCAAATTTTCGAAAAAAGAATGGAATTGCAATACTCATAGTGTAGTTTAAAAATCTCACAAATTAGTTTAGAAAATTATAAAAATTTTGTCAAGATTATGATAAAATCTGGTAAACGTTTTTGACAATTTGGGTTATAGTTGTCACACTTCAGGGTTTTTGGTGCCAAAGGGATTCTTGATGGTGCTAAATCTACTTCTACCATCAAAAAAACGATTCAAACACTCTAACATTATGATTTTTTGAATTTTTTTCGCCACATTCCATCAAGAAAAACTATCCATTTTATAGCAACATTAGATGAAGCCATGGATGATGACTAGTAGGTCTTATTACGCAACATGCAGTAGATAATTAGTTTCAAAACCCTATTCAACTTAAAAATCACATTTCGTACCTTTTCGACAATTTCGGACATCTTCCTTCGAATGGTTTCGCTAACTTATACCTTGTTCATTGGTTGCATCTTAACCCTAAAAATCACATTTTAGACCTCTTCGAACAATTTCAGACATCTTCCTCTGAATGGTTTCGCTAACTTGTGCCTTTTGTGTCTCGTTGCATCTTAACCCTAAAAATCGAACAATTTCGGACATCTTCCTTCGAATGGTTTTGCTAACTTGTAACTTGCTGATTGGTTGCATCTTAACCCTAAAAATCAAATTTCAGATCTCTTTGAACAATTTCGGACAACTTCCTTCGAATGGTTTCGCTAACTTATACCTTGTTGATCAGTTGTATCTTAAACCTAACGTGATATCGGAACCGTCACTCCATGTGGCTTATCACAAAGTCAATGATTGATTTTCTCGGCGAGCCTCCGATGTTAGAAATATGCTATTAGAAACTGCAAATGGCTCATTTACTTTTAACATTATGCAGTTTCTAATCTTAATGTGACGTTATGCAGTTTCTAAATCTGCTATTAGAAACTGCAAATGGCTCATTTACTTTTAACATTATGCAGTTTCTAATCTTAATGTGACGTTATGCAGTTTCTAATCTTAATCTGACCCGATTAATTAAGTCATAAATAGATCATTCTATAATTAAAGCATTAGATCTGTGATTAATCTTAAGCATTGAATTGGGTCCTCTCTCTCCCTTCCATGAGTCGCATTCTTCTCCATTAAGAAACGCATAAAGAAATAGGGTTAGAGAGAGAAACCGAATTCTGAGAAGAAGAGTAACTGTCAGGAGTCAGAAGAAAGTAGATGGCAGCCATTACATCTTCCGCTGTTAATCAAGGTATGTCATCTTAAACAATAGATCATATTAAGTTTTGTTTGTGAAATATTCGGTATTGATGATCTTTGGGCTGTTAATTGAATTGTTCATAATTAATCAAGAAAGATCTCAGAGATAAAATATATTTTACATTTGGTATCAGAGCCACCAATCAATAACTGAATATTTCCTATGATTGCAATTGATCTATTCTGTGCTTTACTCATGATGTTAATCAAATCCTGCGCATGCTTCACAACGAAATTAATCAAGATTCGTTTCGACCATCGTGGGTTAAGATTCGTGATCCGACCGTCGGATATAGAGTTTTTGACCTTTCTTTACAATTTCAGAGTTTTTAGGGTCTTTTCGTGCATCGTTTACTGTTTTGGCTTTGCACGATTAAAGTTTACTGGTACAAAATAATTGTTTGAAATTTGGGCATAAAAGTAATTGTTCTGTGACTGATTTTTTTGCATAAAGTATGTGTTATAAATCATTTATGCACATGAGATTTATGATTTTGTTAATCACCAAAGTGGTCAAAATCAGAATAATCATTTAGTGCATAAGTGACATAATGATTATTGATAAAAATTGCCAGTTATAATAATACCAATTAAAACTGGCGTCACTAATGATAGAACCTGATAACTTACCCAAAGGAAAGTCTTGTTCTATAACTAGTTGACATGATGAGGTTTAATAGATATTTTGATTAAATAAATATTGATCATCCAAAGATGTCAGTTCTATTTAATTGAATATATTTATTACCTACTTATGTTTTGGTATTTAATTATGTTAAGTATAAGATAGTGTCTACCCAAAGGAGTGCTATATTATACTATTATGTCTACATCTGAATCGCGTTAGTTATGAGCTTATATTTATTTCATTTTTTAATTTGCAGGAGTTCCCATGAATACACATGCTTCATCTGTTACATTGTTCACTGGTGTTAATTTTTCTGAATGGAGAGAACAAGTCAATTTCCATTTAGGTGTTCAGGATCTTGACTTGGCACTCCTTGAGGATAAACCTGCTGCTCTTACAAAAGATAGTACTGAGGCAGAAAAATCACACCATAAAGCATGGGAACGCAGTAACAGATTGAGCCTTATGTTTATTAAGATGACTGTTGCTAACAACATCAAGTCAACAATTCCACAAACAGAAAGTGCTAAGGAATATATGCAGTCTGTGGAAGAGCGTTTTCGTTCAGCTGATAAGTCACTCGCTGGTACTCTTATGGCAGAACTCACGACCATGAAGTTTGATGGGTCGCGAACTATGCAAGAGCACATTATAGAGATGACTAATCTTGCAGCAAGGTTAAACTCCCTGGGACTTACAGTAGAGGATTCTTTTCTTGTCCAGTTCATCCTGAACTCGCTACCTTCTGAATATGGACCTTTTAAGATTAACTATAACACTATAAAGGATAAGTGGAATGTTAATGAATTGGCCAGTAGACTTGTTCAGGAAGAAGGATGTTTGAAAAATCAAGTGAATCACTCAGTAAGTTTTGTGAGTAATAAAGCTGGTAAAGAAAAGAAAGGAAAATCAAGTCATTTCAAGAAGAAAAAGGCACCTGCTAAGAATGGGCAGGATAAGGAAAAGAAGGAACTAAAGGATGTTCAATGTCATTTCTGTAAAAAGAAAGGACATTATCAAAGTGACTGTCCGAAAAGGAAAGCTTGGTTCGAAAAGAAAGGTAATTATCTATCTTTCGTATGTTTTGAATCAAATTTAGTTGAAGTTCCTATTAATACATGGTGGCTTGATACTGGTGCTACAACTCATGTTTCCAATAATATGCAGGGATTTTTTACGATCCGAACCATAAATCCAAATGAAGATCGTTTTCTCTTTATGGGAAACAGAATGAAATCTTCAATTGAAGGCATTGGGACTTATCGTCTAATTCTAGAAAGTGGATATGTATTAGACTTATACAGTACCCTTTATGTACCTTCATTATCTAGAAACCTTATTTCCGTAAGTAAGTTGGATATTTCTGGTTTTAGATGTATGATTGGATCTGGTTGTTTTGATTTATATAAGAATACTGATAATGTTGGTTCTGGTATTCTAATTGATGGTTTATATAAATTGAAACTGAATGACACTTATGCGAATTCCTTGTTGAATGTAGTAAATAATGTTGGATGTAAACGTAGCATGTTGAATGAAAATTCTGCTTTCTTGTGGCATAAAAGACTAGGTCATATATCCAAAGAAAGAATGATGAGATTAGTAAGTAATGAAATTTTGTCAAATTTGGACTTTAGTGATCTAGAATTATGTGTGGATTGTATTAAAGGTAAACAAACCAAACATAATAAGAAAGGAGCCACTAGAAGCAGCCAGCTTCTTGAAATAATACACACTGATATTTGCGGACCTATGGACACTCCAGCCTTTAATGGAGAAAAGTATTTCATCACTTTTAATTACGATTTTTCCCGTTATGGTTATGTCTATTTGCTTCATGAAAAATCTCAATCTGTGAATGTCCTTGAGACGTTTGTAAAGGAAGTTGAGAGGCAATTAGATAAAAAGGTGAAAATCATAAGGTCTGATAGAGGTGGTGAATATTATGGTAAATATAATGAGTCAGGCCAGTGTCCAGGTCCATTTGCAAAATTCCTCGAAAGTCATGGCATATGTGCGCAATACACAATGCCAGGTACACCACAGCAAAATGGTGTAGCAGAAAGGCGCAATAGGACGTTAATAGATATGATTAGGAGTATGATGTCAGATTCTACACTACCTAAGAATTTGTGGTCGTATGCTCTCAAAACCGCTAATTATTTGTTGAATAGGGTTCCTAGTAAAGCTGTTCAAAAGACTCCTTTTGAGTTATGGACTAACAGGAAACCTAGCTTAAGACACCTGCATGTTTGGGGTTGTCCAGCGGAAGCGAGAATTTATAATCCACATGAAAAGAAATTACATTCTCGAACGATCAGTGGGTATTTTTTAGGTTACCCTGAGAAATCTAAAGGGTATGTGTTTTACTCTCCTAATCATAGTCCAAGAATTGTAGAAACTGGTAATGCAAGATTCATTGAGAATGGTGAAGTCAGTGGGAGTACTAGAAGAGAAATAGTAGAAATAAAGGAAACAAGGGTAAATGTTACATTGCCTAGAATAGTTCCTCCATCTACTATTACTCCAAATGTTGTTCCAGCTGTTGTAGAACAGCATGATGATAATGAACAACATATAAATGAAGAAGTACTTCCTGAAGGAAATGACTTACATAATGCTGATATGCATGAACCACAACAAGTAGCATTAAGAAGACCTCAAAGAAATCGTAGGTCAACTATTTCTAATGATTATGTGGTTTATATGCAAGAATCAGATTATGATATTGGAATCAATAAGGATCCAGTTTCGTTTTCAAATGCTGTAGAAAGTAAAGAGTCAAAGGAATGGATTAATGCCATGAAAGAAGAACTGAAATCCATGCAACAGAATGAAGTTTGGGATCTCGTTGAGTTACCACATGGCTGTAAAAGAGTCGGATGCAAATGGGTTTTTAAAACCAAACACGACTCTAGTGGTAATATCGAACGGTATAAAGCTAGACTTGTTGCTAAGGGTTACACTCAGAAAGATGGTGTTGATTACAAGGAGACATTTTCTCCTGTTTCGAAAAAGGACTCACTAAGAATAATAATGGCATTAGTAGCTCATTATGATTTGGAGTTGCATCAAATGGATGTGAAAACAACCTTTCTGAATGGAGATCTTGATGAGGATGTTTATATGGATCAACCTGAGGGTTTTTCTGTAGAAGGTAAAGAACAATTGGTGTGTAAAATTAAGAAGTCAATATATGGGCTTAAACAAGCATCCCGGCAATGGTATATTAAGTTCAATACCATTATTACATCTTTTGGTTTTAAGGAAAATACGGTTGATCACTGTATATACCAAAAGATCAGTGGGAGCAAGTTTATTTATCTGCTCCTTTATGTTGATGACATCTTGCTTGCTGCAAATAATTTAAGTATATTTCATGAGACTAAGGAATTTCTCTTAACGAACTTTGAAATGAAAGATATGGGAGAGGCATCCTATGTGATTGGAATAGAAATATTCCGTAATCGATCACAAGGAATATTGGGATTGTCTCAGAAAGGATATGTCGAAAGGATTCTAGAGAGATTTGGAATGAGTAAGTGTTCACCTGGGACAGTTCCTGTACAGAAAGGTGATAAATTCAATCTCATGCAATGTCCTAAGAATGATGTTGAACGAAACAAAATGGAATCAATTCCATATGCATCTGTTCTTGGTAGCCTAATGTATGCTCAAACCTGTACTAGACCGGATATCAGCTTTGCGGTCGGTATGTTAGGGAGTTATCAAAGTAATCCAGGAAGGGAACATTGGCAAGCTGCAAAGAAAGTTTTGAGGTACTTACAAGGCACAAAAGATTACATGCTCATGTATAGAAGATCCAATGAATCGGAGGTGATTGGATATAGTGATTCAGATTTTGCTGGATGCATCGATACTAGAAAATTGACTTTTGGTTACCTGTTTATGTTTGCTCAAGGTGCCATATCATGGAAAAGTGCGAAACAGACTATCGTTGCTTCATCCACTATGGAGGCAGAATTTGTGGCATGTTTTGAAGCCACAATTCATGCATTATGGTTGCGGAACTTTATTTCAGGACTTGCGGTTGTCGACACCATTAGCAAGCCGCTGAAAATTTATTGTGATAACTCTGCAGCAGTATTTTTCTCAAAGAACGACAAGTACTCTAAAGGTGCCAAACATATGGAACTGAAGTATCTTGTTGTGAAAGATGAGGTTCAGAAACAAAGAGTGTCAATCATGCACATCAGGACAGAACTTATGATTGCAGACCCTTTGACGAAAGGGATACAACCAAGACAATTTAAGGAACATGTTCAAAGAATGGGTCTTGGTTGTATTAATAATAATTGATGTGTGACATTTTGAGCTCTTTTATGTGTTTCTGATATACAATTATGTGTCTCTTGTTTTAATGTAGTAGTACGTATTTTATGTAATTTTAAACAAGAAAGAGTCTTATAAAGATATTATGTTTAATCATTATGATATAAGACATTATGTGGACCATTATGTTGTTTTATATAAATTATGAGTATGAATTGATGGATTGCTGGTATTGTAGTATATGGAAGGGAATGCATTGAATTAATAGTGCACAACCGCCATAACTCTCAGCAATTTATCATAGTATGATGTTCAACACTTAATATTATGAATAGTCGGGTCAAGTGGGAGAATGTTAGAAATCTGCTATTAGAAACTGCAAATGGCTCATTTACTTTTAACATTATGCAGTTTCTAATCTTAATGTGACGTTATGCAATTTCTAATCTTAATGTGACCCGATTAATTAAGTCA
The DNA here is from genome assembly GCA_031772625.1 of Pinus tabuliformis. Classification (NCBI taxonomy): domain Eukaryota; kingdom Viridiplantae; phylum Streptophyta; class Pinopsida; order Pinales; family Pinaceae; genus Pinus; species Pinus tabuliformis. The sequence goes on from CM062820.1 coordinate 1,442,507,657, forward strand.
TAAATAGATCATTCTATAATTAAAGCATTAGATCTGTGATTAATCTTAAGCGTTGAATTGGTATATGATGGACGTACCAGATTTAGTGTTAAATGATATATAAAGGATTGGGTCCTCTCTCTCCCTGCCATGAGTCACATTCTTCTCCATTAAGAAACGCATAAAGAAATAGGGTTAGAGAGAGAAACCGAATTCTGAGAAGAAGAGTAACCGTCAGGAGTCAGAAGAAAGTAGATGGTAGCCATTACATCTTCCGATGTTAATCAAGGTATGTCATCTTAAACAATAGATCATATTAAGTTTTGTTTGTGAAATATTCGGTATTGATGATCTTTGGGCTGTTAATTGAATTGTTCATAATTAATCAAGAAAGATCTCAGAGATAAAATATATTTTACATCCGAACCACAGAACCCACCATGGGGTTGTGTGGGGTTCATAACCGTTGCAACTGAAGAAATTTAATTGTCTGGTGCATTAAACTTGTATATAATTTCTTAAAATTATCATCTTCTCATGGTTTTAAAAATTTGAGTGTGATATTTAAATGTTGGTTCCCACTCTGGTTCCCCGAGTTGTATTGCGTGAGAATATTTTTATAATGATATTTACCCGATGTTCTATTAGTTCATTGAGGGATACTTTATATGGTTATCCATGTATAATATTTTATTATTTTATTATTTATTTTATATATTTTATTATTTATTTTTGTGTTGTTTTTTAAAATATTTTTATATTTTAAGATAAATATTTTATAATATATTTTTATTTTTATTTTAAATTCTATATTTATTAAAATTAACCAATTTTATTTTTATTCATAAATTTAACTTTATTAAAATTATAATCAAATTACTAAAAAGTCGTAGCAAAATACAAGTAAAATGGGTTATTTGAAATGATATCCTAAGCCTATTAGCAACCGTGTATTCAGTGAAGGCAAGAACACTTCATGAAATAGAGAAATACAAGAACACTTCATGAAATAGCGAAATACCATTAAAGATGCATTTCTTTTAAATTTATTGAAAAAATGGAAAGATAAACTAAAATGAATCTAAGGTGGTGTGAAAAAAAAAAAGAGGTAGGTGAAAAAAAGAGAGTTGTTATTTTTTTAGACCTTTATTTTATTTTAAATTTAGACCAACTTAAATTATAATTAAATTAATAAGAAATCTATCAAATCACAAGTTGAATTAGTTATTTGAAATGATATTCCAAGCTTATGAAATTAATAAGAAACCTATCAAATGAAAGTTGAATTAGTTATTTGAAAGGATATTCCAAGCCTATCACGAGTCATGTATTCAATGAAAAGAAGATTATTTTAAAATATTTTTACAAAATAGTGAAACTCCTTTAAATATGGGTTTTTCGCATAAAACATTATACATAACTGAAATGGAGAGGGGAAGGAAGAGGGAGATACTAGGATGTTGAAGAGAGATAGGTAGGGAGGGAGAGGCAAAGAACGTGAGGGGTGGAGAAATAGAGAGAGTAATGGAGGGAATAATTTAAAGAGAGATAGGAATGGCAAGCTATGTAGAAAAAAGGATGGTGGGAAAGAAAGAGGGAGAGGGAGAGGGAGAGAAAGAGATGAAGGGGGCAGGGGGAGGAAGGGAAATATGAAGAACAAGAGACACACAAAGAGGGATGTAGGGAGAGTGGGAGAAGGAGAGAAAAGGAAATAGGTAAGGTGGTATAGGGAAAGAAATGGAAGTAGGGAGAGGGAGAGAGATGAGAGAGATGATGGAGGTGAGGAGTGGGGGATCAGGGGTTTAGTGATAGAGGAAATTAGAGGGTGAGAAGTAGGGGTTGAGGGTGGAGTGTGTGTGTGTGAAGGGGGAGAGAGAGTCGAGGGGAGAGAGAGGAAGAGAGAGAGGGATAAAGGGAGGTTGGGGGAGAGATAGGTGATGGAGAGGGAGGGAAGATGGTTCAGATAAGAGGATAGAGGTGAAAAAGAGAGGTGGGAAGGTAGGTTAGTTAGGGTTAGAGTTGTTGAGATGGAGGTAAAGAATGAGTGGTTGTGCGAGAGTTCTATAAATATAGAAGGGAGGTAAAGTGGGTCATAAAAGGAGAGGGAGGTGAGGGATGGATAAAGGGAGAGTGTTTAAAGAAGGGCGAGAAAGGGTGGGAGAGAGGGAATATAGTGATTGATAGATAAGGAATGAAGGAGGAAATGAGAGGATTAGGGAAAGATTTAACCTTTATGAAACATTCTAGAATATTCTTAATAAAGGTCATCAAATGATGAAGTATATCTCAAAAGTATTATGTGATTTCTTTTCTTTTAATTAAATTGATTCATTAAAAAAATGTAATATGAATGTGAGTCATATAAACATGAGGTATGGTATTTTGGGCATGTGGCATTCATAAGCCATGATATTGGCACACAATATTGTATCAAATCCAGATTTAAAACTTAAAAGTCTCCATGGCAAAGTGGAGATAAATATTTACATCTTTTCTTACATGTATATATGTTTAATTCATAATTCAACTCTTTTGTTAATAGGCAATAATAATAAATTTATAATTCAATGAATTTTTTTTTCTTGATAATGTGATATGTATAGTGAGGTAAGTGCTTTGGTACCTATAAATTTAATTTATATGGAGGTGTGAATTTAAACATGTGTCATAGGAACTTCAATTATGGTTTTTTGGCCCATGGTAATGTGGGAGTGAATCTCCATAATTAAGAACTTATATATATATATATATATATATATATATATATATATATATATATATATATATATATATATATATATATATATATATATATATATATATATATATATATATATATATATATATATATATATATATATATATATATATATCTATGTATGTATATATACATACATAGATAGATATATATATATATATATATATATATATATATATATATATATATATATATTCAAACTAGGCTAGGCTTAGGTCACAAAAGCCCCACTGTTGAATGGAAGAATGATTTTACCACCAGTGGGGTGATATCACCATAATTATGAAAAAGGTTGGTTGAACTTGTATGCCCCTTTGGATAATTATGTTGTAAGGTGTTCCCATTTGAGAAAAACTCCCCCAGCTACCACTCTACACTGGTCTGCACTGTCGGATTGAATGTTAGGCGATTGAAGAATACTTTACCATTAGATTGATATTGTTTCAACTATTTCAAATTGATACAGTTATAAGACATGACCGGATTCCTAGATGCGGGGAAGAAATGAGGGGGGTTGATTAGCAAATATGGAAGAACCAATGAACCCTGTTTTTGGAGTAAAGAATGGGAAGAAGGCTCCTTTTCGAGGGTCGATAACTTTGATACATTGACGAAGGCAACATGTGTTATGACAGAGAAATATGATATCTATATCCATGAAGAACTATTCCTTATGTGGATGCAATGCCAATAATATGGAGAGGATAATGAACAACATGATCAAGAGCTAAGCTAGTAGAACTTGTGGTGTAGGGAAACTCCCTGAAGGGAAATGCCAACTTCTAAAGGGAAACTCTTCCTATGAGTGGACATGCCCACCATAGTCATTGGGACTCACACATCCCTTTGAAGACATGGGAGGATATTATCTCTGTGCGGTCCCCGATACAAAATTTTGACCACAAATCATCGGAAAAGACAAAAATTAGTGATGTAATGCTAAGAGATCTACCACTTTTGATGCATGGTGTTAATTCGGAAATAGGAAATTTTTTTTTGAGGAAACCTAGGAAACAGAGACTCTTAAAGGATGGATTGAACACAGGGTATGAGAATCTCTAGGGTACTTACCAAGAAAATTCTACTTAGGCCTACTCGAACCGACATGGAACGTGCATTCCTTAAACAAAAGTATACACCAAAATTTATTACTGTGCCTTGAATTTCCTGGTGTCAAGACTCGGTACAGAGAAGGAGAAAATTGTACAACTACATAGAGGAAAGGTATGTATTTGGTTGTTATAGGAACTAAAAACCACCTGTTTCTCTCTTTCATTTTCGTTTTGAATGCGATTCAAGAATACGATTTAGATCTAGACTAACGCTCAAGCTTTGAACATAGCTTATAAACCCTGATTGTGAATCCCTCTTCTTAATATTGAAAATTAAGCCCTCATGTCTATTATATTATCTTTATCAAATTTCTATGTGATTCCTTTAATTTAGGGTGCAGACTTCAATACCGACTTGTCTTACTTTTCATTTGGTAGCTCTAGTATTAATGTGTGTATTATTTTTCCCCCTAGAATAAGCTTGGAAATGAATCTTGTCTTTTGAAATACAACAATGTTGGTTTTAAATGTGTTACAGGTCTATTTGGGCACATCACTCCCATCATTCATACCACGACTTTTAGGGTTCATCAAACCCTAATTCAGTTTCTACATGCCCTTGACAAGTCATCACATTGAATTTCATCATTCCTAAGAGTTTCCTGGCCTAAAGACATCCTGAAATGACTCCATGAGGGACCAGCACAGCCTTGGTTAGGGGTAACTACATTGCAGAGCACTTAGGCCCATTCAAACCTACTCTGTAGAGAACCTAGACACACTTTTACCTTCAATGGACTAGATTGAATGAAATATTCATAGGATTCTAGGAATATTCCTACATTCAAGACCATTATAGAATATTCCCACCTCTTATCCTCTCCGATGAGCTCGAAATTGTATAGGGAATGAATTAAATAACCTCCTCTCCTCTCATCCCTTCCTCCATGGAAACTAACTCCCAAATTGGAGAGACATTCAATGCCCAATTTATGAAAAAGCCACCTCCATTTCCTTATAAATCGAGCACTCGTCATAGTGATTAGGGGATGGACTTTGAGAATTTGTAGGGAGATACTATTGGTTTGAGGTTTAAGATTATAGCAAGTATTGTTATGCTGCCAAGGTGTTGTGGTTTTGGTGTGATGAAGATGAAACTCAAGCTGGATGAGTGGCATGGGATCAGACTTCTTTAGTTGTAACTCTTCCTCTACTTAATAAATATGTTTACACCTTTTCCCATATTCTTATCCTTACGTATGATGATTATATGTGTAAATTATTTCGATTCCATTTTCTTATAGTAGATATATCTCTTGCTTTGATTGGTTCTTGTTCTTTGTTTATGATTGCAGGTGCTTATAGAGCGATTCAGTTCAAGGAGCGATGGCAGCTATTCAAAGGAGACAAAGGTAAGTGAATGATAACAAGTAGGTCCCTTGTCTTATTTATCTTCTATATGAAAAGGTTAAACTCTTTAAATCTATTGTTTTAGGTGTTGCTACCCACCTAGGGAAGTTGTGTTTATCCGTAGATGCAAAATTCCACATAACAAATTAGTGACTCGACTGGGGATTGACCATCATTTTGGGTAGTTTAGCCTCATCATAGTACACCCTAGTAGACTTTACTTGCCTTCATTGATATTATTTTAGTCTTTTTGAAGTGTTTTTGGTCAAAAAATTGAGGTTAGATGTATTTTGATTGACCTCTCTAGCACTAGCACAAGCTTGGTCAGGGGACAGCGTTCTGCAGAGCACCCTTAGCTTAAAGACAGTGCTCTGCAGAATAGTTACTCCCACTCTAACCTCCGTTGATCCTCCTTAAGCTTAAAAACCCATCTTTGGATTGGTTTTTTCCAATTTTGCTTCTAAAGCTGTTTGTTTAAAGATCAATGTTTCTATAGTTCTGAAATCAACTTGTATCTCTTCTCCTAGCCCTACTTTAACCTTTGTTGTTTAGTGTTTCTTAAGTCTTTTCTTTATCATTATCAATTCATTGTTAAAGTTAGCTTATAGTCAATTAATCTTTGTTGAAAAGAAAGTGTCGTAAAAGTCTTCATTTCTTTTGAAAAGGAACTGTCGTAAGGTCTTCGTTTCTTGCAAAAAGATCCATTGATTATATGTGCATTAGTTTCCTTTTGTTCATTTAAACATTAAGGGAATTGAAAAAAAAACTTGCAATTTTCATATTGTAGTTTGTGAATTCTTGATAAGAATAGCTAGGGAAATTGCATTAGGTGTTCTCTTTGCTCTTTGTCAAAGATCTGATTGCAGTATCCCTTACTAGCTACGATTTTCATTGTTAATTGAATGAAAGAACATTTCTCATGTTAGTTGCATTCTAGGAATTGTAAACATACTTCACGTGGTGAACCTTGAAAGCCAAATTCCTAAGAAGATCAACTTAAAAGTTATCTCAATTAACCTAATGGAGCATTGTAACTTAACACATAACATTTAGAGGTCTAGGCTAGAGACGTGTTTTGACATCATAAAACATAGGAGATGTCGCTAACTTATCTGTGATACATTTCGAGTGTGATAACTCTTTCCACGTGCGTGAGTATATCATAGCTCATCCACGTACCATAGGGTATATAGGGCAGTGTTACAGTACATAAAGTATAAAGGAATGCTCTCATTGTGCGATTTCACATTAGACAGCACTAACACTGATTGGGCCTGCACATATTTTCAAGTATATATGGAAAGACTACATTAGGTTTCTATCCATCCTTAGGTAACCGAGACAGCTGCGTTGTACACTGTGATACACCGAACACAACTTTCGGGGAGGTTACCTACACATATGTTAAGTCCTTTGTTTACTAAGGAAGTATATTGCAATTCATAGTTGCTTGGTAGTCCTTTTGCCTAGATTATCCCTCTTTTGTCTTGTTATGTCATTTTGATTAAAATAAAATTAATTGACCTCTCACTCCTTAGTTGATCTTAGGTTGAGACATATGGCAACAACTCCGGAGTCCACCGATCAAGGAATTCCTTTTGATGGGAATCCTAGTCCTTTTCCTCCTTCTAGAAATATTGGTACTCCTTATATTGGCTACATTGTCCAATTGGAAAAAATAAACCTCCATTTGATCCTAAAGTTGACCCTTTGCCTTCTTCCTCAGTTTTTTTTGCTCCCATTCTTCCTCTTCGCCTAGTGAAAGTATTGACATAAGTTACTGGCTGGCTAAGAAGAAGAAGAAAGGGAAAAAGAAGAAGAAGAAGAAGAAAATTCAACAGGGGGCCATCCAAGCAACCATTGCTTTGAATGTAACTTCTAACGAGAAACTATCCAATAAGCCTCACAAATTTCGATATCCATGCAAACTTTGTGCGGGAGTCCATCTTCTTCGAAATTGTCCTGATATTCCTCAAATCTTAGGAGAATGGTCTTCTCATTGACATCATCCTGTGTCATCAACTTCTGGAGATCATGTTGGTGACGCAACATCAACTACTGGTAGTAAAATTCATGGAAAGAAGTGTAAAGTTAAGTTTCCCTGTAGGTTATGTGAAGGGAATCACCTCATTCACCTTTGTTCCTATCTGGATGAAGCCAAAAAAGTTTTGGATAACCATCCTGTTTCTCCGCAACGACTTCGAGCTGATTATAGGAGAATCTCCCTTAATCCTTCACTAGTTGATAAAGTGACTAACCCAAATCAATTGTCGGTCACACCGACTCTCTTGAATTCGAATCTCATGAGTCTATACCTGACCAATCGTAGGTCGAGCAAACAATTGACTTGATTTCACGTTCAGTTAATCGTACCTTTCCCAAAAAGAGTGAATATGATACAACTCAGGTTCTTTTCATTTCTTCAAATTCCAATGAGCTTGGGGACAATCCTCATGTTCCATCAAGACAGGAGGAAAATCCTCCCACTCTCGTAACTCAAGGGGTTGATTCTCCCGTTTCTATAGTACCCCCTCCAATTAGTCTGGTTACTTCCATCGATTGGAATCGACTAACAAGATGTCGTCTTCCTTCTTATGTGCCTTTCCAGATCATAGTATACGTTTTTAATATGATTGTACCTGGCACTATTATAGATGAAGGTGCATCAATGAGTATCCTTTCCTCCATTGCTTGCCAAGTGCTTGGTTCACCGCCACATGTGCTTGCTACCCAGAATCTGTTGGCTTTTAACAGAGGAACCAGTCAACCATTAGGGATCCTTCCTTAGTTGCCTATTATTTTGGGAGGAGAAATTGTTTATCTCAATGTGATGGTCGTCCCAGGCCCATTAGATTACAATTTACTTCTTGGGTGCAACTATGTTTATGACATGGGAGCTATTGTTTCAACACTCTTTCAAGTGATGTGTTTCCCGCATGAAGGGAGAATTGTCACTGCTGACCAACTCTTATTTCATGATCCAAATGTGGCTTCCGGTCAACCATCTTCCCTAAATGGTCCTTTTGCCCCAATGGTATCTTCCCCGCCATGGGTCAATTATGTGGCAACCTGTTTCGTGCCTACATCAATGGACGATTAATTCTATGATGTTGTACATTATGTACTCGAGGAATTGGAACCAGATCTCTCTAATGATCCCTTCCAGAGCATTTTTCTACCATCTGATGAGAACCTCTTGGAAGTCATGACCTCTTATGGGTCGTGAACAAAGGAGTACGAGGATAGTTCTTTTGCTGTGTTGACCTCATTAAAAAATGAAACAGGTTCCATTAGGATAGTTTTTGGTCTTGTGTCAACCTCATTAAAAAATGAAACAAAGGGTATGAGGATAGTTCCTAGTCTTGTGTCAAGCTCATTAAAAATGAAACAAGGAATATGAAGATAGTTCCTTGTCTTGTGTGGACCTTGCTAAAAAATGAAACAAGAAATATGAGCATAGTTCGTTGTCTTGTGTCAAGCTCATTAAAAAATGAAACAAGGAATTAGAGCATAGTTCCTTGTCTTGTGTCAAGCTCATTAATAAAAGAAACAAGGTCCCTTGGAGCAAAGTTCCAATTCGAGTCTTTGATTAGATCTCATAAAATCCCAGTTGAGTCTTTCAATTGATCTCATATATGAACCTTCATTCCATCCAACTCATAGCCACGAGTAGTCTACTTCGGTAAATACAATGAAGCTTGGGAGGCATCCACCAAGAATCAAGTCATCATGTTGGGGGCATGTAAACCAATCGCAAGCATAGTTTTTTCATGGTCCAATCCTGTGTAAAAATGAACCTAGTGAATCCAAGCATAGTTTTTCGTTTCAAGCTTATGTAAACATGAAACTAAATCCAAGCATAGCTTTTTGTTTCAAGCTTGTGTAAACATGAAACTGAATCCAGGCATAGTTCCCTATGGTTCAGGCTTGCGTAAAAATGAACCCATTTTCATTTTAACCCTCGTGATTTCCATTCTATCATCCTCTTCCGTCGGATGAGCCTTGGTTTTTTTCCTTTGATCGACACTATCTGCTTGGCTTCTCATATGATTTCACTTGGTTTTTTTACCCTTTTTTAGGAACAGTTGCAATGAGTGGTCTTATTAGCCTACCTCTTCACATATATCAACATGTTTTGAGAAGTTCCAACATCACCGGAACCAATTTATATCCTACACACCAATCATTCCTCTAAGTGGGGTCGTCTTTAGGCTCTTTTTATACTCTCGAAAGATGAAAAGATCGCTGAGCGCTTGTCCTTTTCATCTCCTTAAATATATTGTAAACAAGATCTACTCAGTATAAGTTTAACCCATTTCCAGACTGAGATATATTATTTACGAAAAAGAAATATGTTAATCGAACATGGTCAATAGGTTTTCTCTCCTATTATTTTACTCTTTTTCAGACTTGAGAGACAAATTTACAAAAATGAACTTGTGGATTTTTCATTCTATCCTGTTTCAAACTCTCTAAACATGAAAAGGACGAAGTTCTCATTGTCGTTAAACTCGTTAAAACATCAAATAGCGATAAACTTGTTCATCATGACAAGACTGAGTTTCACCTTCACTAGACTCATGAAAACATCACATAGCAATGGATTCACTGGAAGGGTGGAATTATACAACAAGCATACATTATCCTCCTAAATCTTGATAAAAAATAAAGAGGTACTGGTGAGCAATGACCGAGGAAAATGGGAAAAGGGCTAACCACTTTATGGTAGCAGTTCGCTCTTGAACATGACACTTTCACTTCATCTCGATGACTATTTGGGTTGGGTTATTTGTTTGATGGTTATCATACCTAGGTCTATCATACCATCCATCACTTTGGTTTTGGGTCAATGCTGCCAATTTATTTAGTGTCACCAACATGTTCAAGAGAATTCATTCAGTAAATTCGTCCTTGCAATACTCATAAACCTTCATTTTCATGACCACCATTCCTAGACCTTGTGTCATCAATCAAATTCTATCTCCAAAAATCATTACACTCATTACATGTCGTTGATATGGGATACATAAAGGCCCTCTTGTGATGAGTCACTTCTTGTCGACATCAACACATTATCCAAGAAGTTGACTTAGAAACACCCTTCCAGTACCTTGACGCTTGCATACATTAATGAAAATCTTCTCACTTTCGGCGGTAGGTTGAAAACACTGGCCTATGACTGAAAGACTTTGTATGGTGTTCGACATAAAAAAATCCAGTCACGCCATGCAGAATATACTACAATACCTTGAGGATCATTATCATTATCAATGATTTCTCTTGTGTCTGCTAATGGCTTACATCATTGGCTAGTAATTAGACGGTGTCTTCCCATGTTCTACTTCATATCACATATTCACATGGTTACACTCATACTCGAGCAAATGATTGAACAAGAAAGAAGACCCCAGATCTAGCTTCATCCATTTAGGCTGTGATTCAGAAGAGTACTAAATCATCTGTACGATGGCTTTACACTGATGACCATCCCATCATGGGTCTATATCTATAGACGACTATCTATGTACATGTAATGAAAGTTTGTATGTTGAGCATGGGTATGCCTTCCTTCAACAATTCATGAAAAATCCAAAATATCATGATATTATGTATTGTAATTGATGAAGGTCACCATTCACTTTGGAACCTCTTCATCACATCGTAAAGCATATCACTCGACATGTTATCATTTTCGACTTCATGATTTAGGGGACAACTGTTATAGTTCTATTTGGACACATCAATCCCATCATTTAGATCAGTACTTTTAGGGCTCATCAAGCACTAATTCAGTTGCTACATGCCCTAGACAAGTCACCACATTGAATGCCATCATTCCTGAGAGTTTCCTAGCCCGAAGACATCCTGAAATGACTCCTTGAGGAACCAGCATAGCCTTGGTCAGGGGTAACTACGTTGCATATCACTTAGGCCCATTCAAGCCTACTCTGTAGAGCACCTAGGCCCACTTTGACATACGTTGGGTGAGATTGAGCAAAATCTTCATAGGGTTCTGGGAATATTCCTACATTCTAGAGCATTCTAGAAGATTCCCACCTCCTATCCTCTCCTATGAGCTCGAAATTAGATAGGGAATGAATCAAATAACCTCCTACCCTCTCATCCCTTCCTCCACAGAAAATAACTACCGAATTGGAAAGCCATTCAATGCCCAATTTATGACAAAACCATCTCCATTTCCCTATAAATTGAGCACTCATCATAATTATCAGGGGTTTGACTTTGAGAATTTTTAAAGAGTTATTGTTGGTTTGAGGTTTGAGATTATAGGAGTTATTGTTATGCTGCTGAAGTGTTGTGCTTTTGGTCTAATGAAGATGGAACTCAAGCTAGATGAGTGACATGGGATCAGACTTCTTCTGTTGTAACTCTTCCTTCTACTTAATAAAGTTGTTTACACCTTTTCCCATATTCTTGTCTTTATGTATGATGATTATATGTGTAAATGCTTTCGATTCCATTTGCTTATAGTAGACAGATCTCTTTCTTTGATAAGATAACAAGTAGATCCCTTGTCTTATTTATAGTAGACAAAAGGAAGTGAAAGAAAACAAGTAGATCCCTTGTCTTATTTATCTTCTATAGGAAAAGGTTAAACTCTTTAAATATGTTGTTATAGGTGTTTCTACCCACCTAGGGAAGTTGTGTTTATCCATAGATGCAAAATTCCACATAACACAATGACACCCTTAAGTATTAAATATCATTTTTGTGCTTTTAAATCTTTTGTCTAAAGATATATTTTCTTGCTTCAATCCTCGACACAAGTGCTTTTGAGTTCTCCGCAGAAGAAATCAAGTTTTGGTTTTTTCCTTTTACAAGTGTTTGGCTTGTTAGACGAGAAATGGAAAACAAAGTAAAAATATTATTTTTTCCTTGCAACTAAAATTAGTTAGTAGGAATGGTCATTATAGTATGTATACGGACATCTTGCTTGTTTTTTTAGTGCAAGAGGAAATATATTTTTTCTCATTGTAGAATGAAAATTTATAATTAAGTGTTTTCAAGTGAGACCTCCTTTTCAGATGATGACTTGGAACATGGGATGGCATGGCTGGCTAAATTAATTCAAAAACTACTTTCAACAGACTCTAAGAACAATAATATAACAAGATTAATGTGCCTTGAGCTTCTCTATTATGAAAAATATTGTTCTAAGTCAGTTTCCTTGAGTTTTTTTAGTTACACATCCTTATTTTGAATTGATTGTGTTAGCATGCATGTTTACCGTAAGTGAGAGATGAATTGCTATAACTGAATGAGAGAGGAATAATGCTAGAACAATTCAGTTAGCTTTTAAAAAAAATCTACTTTTTTGTATCATGTTTCCCTAGTATATTAGAGTTTAATGTGTTATGATCTCATGGAAAACAAGGGTGTGTGATTTCCTTTATTCATACTTTGATACTTATATTTTTCTACTAGGAGGATTTAGTATGTTATACATATATCAAAGGTTGATTTTTGATTCCCAATGCAGGAGAAATGCATACAGATAATGAAGAAGAGAAGTTCAAATCGTTTTTTAGAGTCTCGAGGAAGACTTTTGACTACGTATACTCCCTAGTAAAACCAATTTTTTCATCAAATCCATTATATTTTATTGTAATAGTAGAAGGAAGGGTGTTGAAAATTGAAACTCAAGTTGTTATTGCTCTAAGAAGCTTGGCTTTAAGTGAATCTCAACATAATGTAGTAGAATCATTCAATATAGGGAAATTACGTAATTCTTTTGTTGTGGCTTGAAACTTTGTCATGGCATATGTTATTGAAGTTTTGTAGGTTGGAAGAGGACCCCTTCTTCTAAAAAAATAGAAACATCAAAAGAAAAATGCCTTATTGCAGTAGGAATCTTAAATTCTTATAGTGTAGGGAATTTATATTGAGTATTATGTGCAAATTGTATATAGAAATGGAGGAGCGGGTTTCTAAGGCCATTCTTCGGGGTTAGATATATTTCAAAAGAGATCCATGGAAAAAAAATTATGAGCATGCCAAGATTCTTGGCGGACAGGTGCCTGAGCTTGATGCTAAGATTCAGTTAACTTCTCAATAAGTGACTGCTATATTACTTTTTGTCATAACCAAATTATAGCCTCAATCCTACAATTTGCAATTTTAGGTTGCAGGATTGAGTTTAGTTTATAAAAGTAATTACACGAGAGAGAAAATTTCAAATTATTTATATCATATGTGAATTAATTTAACTACAACATTTAAAGATCCCAAGTAGAAAAGAAGATTACATATTAATATATTTTCTAGGTGAAAGGTTTCTAATTCACTTGGTAAAGTTACATTTAGTGGTGAAGAGGGACCTTCATCACCTATATAGCTAAATGAAGTTCTGGTTTTTAAGGTAACCTTGATCTATAGTGTTTAGGGAAGTATGATTTTGTTAGAGCTTGTAATGTTCCACAATTACAAATTGTTTTAACATCTTAACTTGAAAGCCCATAACCACTCCAAAATATACATAGCACAATCTAAAGGAAATAACTCCAAAGAGTGCTCTTAGAGAAAATCTCAATCATAGGCTCTTCATTCTGTAGACGTGAGCTCCTTGTGTATCATGCTTTTTTATAATGTCTTCAAGCACCACCACTCCCTCCAATGTGCTTGGACTTTCTTGCTCACAAGAAAATAAAACCACAATTAGATACATATGTTGGAAATGATTGAATTAGGTGCAGATAAGTAAAGTGGGAATAACAACCATCTATGCATGGGTGCAATCCCTAGCTTGATTGATAGGCATCACAAAAAATTCAAGCTTCAATCTCTGAAACCTAAAGGAGACACTCCCAAACAGTTCTCTTCATAAGAAAATCAATCATAAACTATTCATTATGAATGCATGAACTCCTCATGTAGCATGCACAACCACTCCCTCCATACACTTGAGATTTCTCTCAGGTGACAAAATAAACCCACTATTAGACACATGCTCAGGGTGATTGTGATAGGAGCAAACAAGTACAATAGGAATAGAAACAATTTGTGCATGGTGGAATACCTTGCTTCATTGAACTTGACATTCCTAAAATTTAAAGCTTCAACACTACAACATAAAGGGAGATAGTCTGAAACAGTACCTTAAAAACACAATCAATCATAAATAGGGCAACTTAACTCTATAAAGATACTAACAAATCTGGCTTTTGCCACACAAGTTGATTTTGAATCATTATCTCCATAACATAATGAATAATATCCAAAAGCATAGTCTCCCCAAGCAGAGTCAATCCTTGAAGAGATGAATGGCAGTTAGCACAAATGTGAAGGACCTTGAATAACCAACCATGAGAAGTACTAATAAGCTGAAATGAAATGGCTAATTTTTCACTCTGATGAGATAAAACATGGTTATTTTGCTCCTTGTCCACATCATGTAGTAAAAGTTTGGGTTAGGCACATAACTTGTCTCCATATCTTCATCCAATTACTCCAATTACACTTAACCCTTTGTTGTTGGTGAGTGTATTCAAACTCCTACTTCGAATGAATATACCTTGTTGTTAATCTCAATCCATCTATGCCATACTATTGTTTCCACCTTCTGCTATTTCTTAAAATTTCTTACTTTTTCTACTCCATCCCACCTATTATACTCTACATATATGTTTGACAACAACATATAATGTAATAATTTTGGGGATTTTACTTGAAAACCAGTCTGTTGTGTGTATAGAAATCTCTATATTATTATGGATTCTGCATGCACTAAGAAAATACAACCATACTATTGCATCAGGCTCCAATGGCATAATGGTGATAAAAAAATTGCCGCGTAAAGTGGCCCAACATGCCCTAGAAGATCCACCATACAAAAATAATTCTCTATTGTAGGGATGATATTGTAATCTTCATTCATAGAATAGAATTATTTCCAACTATGGTCTACTAAACCCGCATGGCCACATGCTAATAGAACACCAACAAATGTGACATTATTGGTTTTTATGCCAGAGCATTGCATCATTTCAAATAGTTAAAGTAGCCAAATCCGTGAATAGCATATCCTACAATAATAAAAGTCCATGAGACAACATCCCATTTAGAGATTTTACTGAACATTTTATGTGCATTAGCATATACATATCGAGTTTCATAGCCTTATCAAGATACCCCTTACGTGCATATCCAACAAGTATTGCAATCCATAAAACCACATCCCATTCAGGAATTTTAAGAAAAAGTTTCATGCCATCATCTATGTTTCCATACTCTACATACCTTGATATTGTAACATTCCAAGATACTACATTTCATTCTGGAATTCTATCAAATACTTTTTGTGCATTCTCTATGAAACCTCATTTAGCATACATATTTACAAGAGCACTCCCCACAATGATATTATACTATATTCCACTGATAATTATGTCATAGTGGATTATTTTTCCATTTTCTAGAGCTACGAAATTAGCGCATGTAGAGAGAACACTGTTGGATATGAAATTGTTATGTTGGTTACCTATTTTTGCATATCACAGTAAAATCTAGTGCCTCATCGTAAAATCCCACCTTGCATAATCGACAACTATTGCAGAGAATGACACCGTATTTGGTTTATACATTTACTTAGGTAGGTAGGGGGCCCCTATCTCCCATCTCCCTATAAAGTAATCTAGTAATGCCTTCTTTCTTCTACGATATTGGTTCCTATGCCCTGCCTTACGACATTTCCTTTGCAACATCTGGTACAGTTCCTAGTGTAACCCCCCCAAAAGTGGCTCACATCATCAACCCCTCCACATAATATTTGAGCTCATCATTGTACTAATCTGTAATGAAGGTAAAGACTCTCAAAATATTTTTCACTAAAAAAATTTTGAAAAATATTTAGATATTAAACTATGTACAAATTGAAATTAAGATTTTAAATGACGTATCTTATCTAAATTCAAGTTTTTATTCCATCTTACGTTTTTCCCTATTTTCAATATTAGGGTTCGCTTTATTATTCTTAAAATTTTATTCAGGTAGTTGCGTGGATGTTTTTTCATATACAGTTGTTTTTGAAGGTAATGTGTTTCCTACTGTAATTCTAGTTTTAAATGTGTGTGTACATAGATCGAAGACTCAATGATGCAGTGATGGGTTGGTACTTTAAAGTGCGAGTTTGTGTAGTTTTGATATCATGTGACTAGAAACAGAGAAATATGGTTTTGAATTTGGGTAAGTAGCAACAGAGAACCTCGTAATCAAAGTGGAATATCCATGCTTGCCCTAGCCAAGCATGGATTCATTCCACCATGATACAGCCGACAGAATAGAATTTCTAAAACCAAATGAGGTATCCCCGAGGTTTTGGATTTAAATTTTTTATATGAAATTAAAAAAAAAATATATTCAAAAGCTCAAAAATTTAATTAATATAGATAGTTTGAGAAGATTTAAAAAGAAAAAATAACCTATATATAGAATTTTAGTGGATTCAATGATTAAGAATATGCATTTCCTTTTAAAAGATTATAAATTCAAATTTTAAGGATTTTTGCATGGTGGTACGTATTTTCAATTTATAGGTTTTTTATAGGATTTAATTTTTTTTTGTCTATAGAGGAATCAAGGGTTGGATTGATATTTTGTAACCATGGGTGAATTGAGGGGATTTCAATCTTGAACCTCTATGCATATAACACTTCAATTTCACTACCGTCACCAATATAACTTCCTTGAAGGGCTCTTTTTATTGGACTCCATTATAAAACATCCATCCTCCATATTTATCAATAAACTTAAGAATCACTACACCTTACTCTCTTAGAGACACTTAAAAATGGACGTGATTTTAGATGCACATTTTAAGGAGGATTAACAAATTTAACCAAATTCCCCACGCAAATTTTATGTGGAGAGCTTTTAATGCTTAATAATAAGATTTTGATGCAACCCTCTAAGGAATAAAATTTATAAATTGTTATCCCTACATAATGTCAAGAGCAATTGAAATTTCTATTACATTCCAAGCGTAGAGACATAAGAACAAAAGGTCAGCATATGAGTTAGTTATACATCACTAACCTCGCACAAGTGGCATCTCTTTAGGCCTACCTAACACTTTCAAAACATGACCTCCTAGATAGAAACATTATTCTTGACAATATAAAAACTCTCACTTCTAGGAAACTATTCTACACTTCTTTGAATCACACTTCAACTCATGTAGGATCTAGAACTTTATATCCTAATTTTGTAGAATACATATCTTTTTAAAAATTTCTTAGCCAAACGAGCTAATTTACTATGTCCTTTATTTTGACATGATTAGTTGCCAATTCAGTGATATAAAAGTTCCATTTTATGCTTTCATTACCTCAACCCTCATAAACTATGTCCAAATATCCATTTCCTCCTCCGTAGGATTGTATTTCATATATATGTTATTTGACATATATAAAACACCGCAATTTAGCTTAAAGCATAAACGATAATTATGAAAAGGCAATAATTTCTCCACACTCCATGAAAGTATCCTTTTTCAACCTAACCCCATTGATATTTTATCCATCGACACCAACCATGTAATTATAAGAAGAAAATCTATAACCACAATGTTCTAGATGGAAAATGAAATGTTAAAAGATTTTTTAGGTGATAAAGTCAATTTATTCATAGGAATAAAATGGGCATCATTTCAGCTCTACATTTTAAAGAGGATTAAAATATTTAATCAAATTCCCTAGGAAATATTTATATGGAGATATTTTAATTCTTAATAATAAGATTCCCATGCCTCTTTTAGGCATAGAATTTATAAATTGATATCCTTAGACAATGTTATGAGAAATTTAAGATTCTATTTTGTTCCAAACTAAGACAACATAAGAACAAAGAGCCATCATATGAGTAATTTATCCATCATTAACCTTGCACAAGTGTTACAGATCCATTTGGGACAGCAAATCCCAACCTTCAGATCAATGTTTTAGGGCTCATCAAACCCTAAATTTAGTTGTTTCATGCCCCAAAACAAGTCATCCCTTTGAATGCCTCGTTCCTAGACTGTTTCATGACTTGAAGACATCCAGAAATTGCCTCTAGAAGGACCAACATAGGTAAGCCCTTATGAAAGTGCACTGCAAAGTAGCTAAGTCCACTGCCAGGGTGCTCTATGGAGCACTTATTCTTCCTTTCACCTACGTTGGGCGAGAATGAGCGAAATTCACATAGGGTTTGGGAATATTCATATCTTGTGGATTCATCTAGAAGTTTCCCTTTCTTATCAACTCCTATGATCTCAAAAATGGATGAGGAATGAGTTAAGGATCATCCTATCCTCTCATCCCTTCCTCCATGGAACTAACTCTAAGTATGGAAGGCCATTCAATGTCAACATTAATGAAAAAACCTCCTTCATCTTCCTATAAATTGACCACTCATCTAAGTGATCAGGGGCTGGACTATGTTGAAATATAAGGAGATAATGCTACTATGAGACTTGACTTTGGAGCAAATGATATGATGCCACAAGCTTGTCTTGCTTTTGATGTGATGTGGATGGGATCTAAGATGAAGGAATTACTTTGAATCAGACGCTGACAGTTGTAATTCCTTCTTCTATCTAATAAAGTGTTTGAAAATTTTTCCATATAATGTGTTCTTTCATACTGCTTATATGTATGACTTACTTATGATTCCTTTCACTTATATTCAATGGATCGTATGTTTTAATAGGGTTTCATCTTCTGTTGTGTTGACATGGTCCTTTTCAAGTGGATTAAGTATGGAAGGAGTGACGGAATCGATAAAAGGGAGACGAGAGGAAAGTGGAACTATAGGTAGGCCTTCTATCCTATCTTCTTATCTATTGCTTATAGGGAAAGTCTAAAACACTTTAGACTATTGTTCTAGGAACAACTACTTCTCTAGTGAATTAGTATTTATCCATAGATGCTAAACTCTCCAAAACAAATTGGCGACTCCACTGGGGAAGAATCCTCTTTCCTAGTAATGTATCCACATCGTAAGATGTCCTTGTAGACTCTATTTGTGTTCATAGATTGTAATTTAGTTGTTTGCATTGAATTTTGGACAAAAATTGAGGTTAGATGACTCTTGAGTGGCCTATCAGAAATCAGCGTAGGCTTGGTCAAGGGACAGTGCTCTGCAGAGCACCCTTGAGTGAGAGGTAGTCATCTGTAGTGTAGTTAGGCCCTCTTTGACCTATTCTGATCAACCTTAGGTCAAATTACCACCTTTGGAAAGTGTTTTTGCCAACTTGTCTCTATTTGTTTGCTTGTTAATTGATCAATGAATGTCATGTCTCAGAGAACAAATTTCTATCTCCTTTGCCAACCCTACTTTGATTTTATTGATTAATGTTTCTTTAATGTTTTCTTTGTCATTATCATCTTATAGTCAAAGTTATAATATAGTTGATTAATGTTTGTTTGAAAGAAAGTGTCGTAAAGTCTTCTTTTCCTTCGAAACACAACTGTCATTAAAGTATTTGTTCTTATTAAAGATTGATTGATTGTCTGCACATATTTCCTTTTTGTTAATCATAACATTAAGGGATTCGAAAATAAAAACTTGCATCATTCATATTGTAATTTGTGAGTGCTTGAAAGGAATAGCTAGGGAAATTGCATTAGATGTGCTCTTTGCTTTTTGTCAAAAATCTGATTGCTCTATCCCTACTAGCTAAGGATTTTCATTGTAAAATTGAATGGAAAGAATGCTTATCATATTAGTTGCATTTTAGGAATTGAAAACATACATCACGTGGTGAACCTTGAAAGGAAAATTCTAAAGAAAATCAACTTAAAATTTATCTGAATTTACCTAATGGAGCATTGTTACCTACCAAAAAACATTTAGAGATCTAGGCTAGAGACGTGTTCCGATGTCATAAAACAAAGCAGCTATCACTAACTTGTCTGCAATACATCCTGAGTGTGATACCTAATTGCACGTACATGAGTACATCGTAGCTCGTCCATGTACCTTCGGGTATATAGGGCGGTGTTACAGTACGTAAAGTATATGGGAATACTCTCATTGTGCGGTTTTGCTTTAGACAACACTTATACGGACTGGGCCTCCACGTACCTTCGTGTATATATGGGAGGACAATTCTAGGCTTCTATCCATCCTTAGGTAACCGAGTCGGCCGCCTTTTACACTGTGATACACCGAACACAACATTCTGGGAGATTACCTACCCATACTTCTTGGTTTGCAAGGAGGTATTCTGCAGTTCATAGTTGCTTGGTAAACCTTTTTGCCTAGATTATCCCTCTTTTTTTTTGTTATGTTACATTGATTAAAATAAAATTAATTGACTACGGATAACATCCTCCATGCTCACTCCTTAGTTGATATTAGGTTGAAACATATGGAAACAAATCCAGAGTGCACCGATAAAGGAATTCCTTTTGATGGGAATCCTAGTCCTTTTCCTCCTTTTGGAAATATTGGTGCTCCATATATGGCTACGTTGTCCCTTCCAGGATTTAGCATTGCCTTTCCAGTATGGTTGTTTTCAACCTCCTTGGTTCAAAATGTCATGATTTCTCTAAAATCGAGCACATCTCCAACTGCACAAAATTAACCTCCAGTTGATCCTAAAGTTTACCCTTCGCCTTCTGCCTTGGTTTTTTCTTCCTCCCCTTCTTCCTTTTTACCTGGTGAAAGTATTGGTACTAGTAACCAAGTGGCTAAGAAGAAGAAGAAAGGGAATAAGAAGAAGAAGAAGAAAATTCGGCAGAGGGGTAACCAAGCAACCATTCCTTTGAATGCAACATCTAATGAGAAACTGTCTGTCATGCCTCAAAAAGTTCGATATCCATGCAAACTTTGTGCGGTAGACCATCTTCTTTGAAATTGTCCTAATATTCCTCAGATCTTAGAAGAATGGTCTTCTCGTTCACCTCATCATGTGCCATCAACTTCTGGAGATCATGTTGGTGACACACCATCAACTAGTGGTAGTAAATTTCATGGAAAGAAGGGTAAAGTTATGTTTCCATGTAGGTTATGTGAAGGGAATCACCCCATTCACCTTTGTCCCTATCTGGATGAAGCCAAAAAAGTGTTGGATAACGTCTTGTTTCACCGCAACGACTTCCATCTGGTTACAGGAGACTCTCCCTTAATCCTTCACTAGTTTATGAATTGACTGAATCAATTCAACTGTTAGTCAAACCCACTCTCTCTAAAAGTGAATCCTATGAGTCTATACCCAACCCAAATCAATAGGTCGAGGTAACAGTTGACCCGATTTCACCTTTAGTAAATTGTACCTTTCCTAAAGAGAGTGAATTTGTATGACTCAACTTCTTTTTGTTTCTTCATACTACAATGAGCTTGGGGGCACTCCTCCTACTCCATCAAGATAGAAGGAAAATCCTCCAGTTCTCATAACTGAAGGGGTTAATTCTTCTGTTTCCATGGGACCCCCTCCAAGTAGTCTAGTTACTTCATTTGATTGGAATCAACTGGCAGGATTCTGTCTTCCTTCTTACGTGCCATTCTAGACCATAGTACAAGTTTGTAATATGATTTTATCTAGCACTATTATAGATGAAGGTGCATCTGTGAGTATCCTTTCCTCAACTGCTTGGCAAGCTCTTGGTTCATCGCCGCTTGTGCATGTTACCCAGAATCTATTGGGTTTTAATAGAGGAACTAGTCAACCATTAGGGATCCTTCCTGAGTTGCCTATTACTTTGGGAGGAAAATTCATTTATCTGAATGTGATGGTTGTCCCAGGCCCTTTAGACTACAATTTACTTCTAGGGCACGATTGTGTTTATGACATGGGAGCTATTGTTTCAAACTCTTTCGAGTGATTTGTTTCCCGCATGAAGGCAGAATTGTTAGCATTGACCAACTTTCATTTCTCGGTCCAAATATGGCTTCCAGTCAACCATCTTCCCTAAGTGGTCATTTTGTACCAATGGTATCATCCTCGCCACAGGTTAATTATGTGGCAACCCGTTCCATACCTGCATCAATTGACGATTAATTCAGTGATGTTGTACATCATGTATTGGGGGCATTGGAACCAGATCTCTCCTTCATGACTTCTTATGAGTTGTGATCGAAATCTCCAATGAGGATGGTTCTTTTACTGTGTCAAACTCATTAAAAAATGAAACAAGCCTATGAGCATGGTTCCTGGTCTTGTGTCAACCGTGTTAAAAAATGGAACCAAGGATATGATGATGGTTCTTTTACTATGTCAACCTTTTAAAAAAATGAAACAGGCCAATGAGGATAGTTCTTTTACTATGTCAACCTTATCAAAAAATGAAACAGGTCCATGAGGATAGTTCTTTTACTGTGTCAACCTCGTTAAAAAATGAAATAGTGCCCATGAGGATAGTTCTTCATCTTGTGTCAAGCCAGTTAGAAAATGAAACAAGGAATATGAGGATAGTTCTTTTATTGTGTCAACCTCATTAATAAATTAAACAGTTCCCTTAGCAGAGTTCCATGTCTTGTGTCAAGCTCATTAAGAAATGAAACAAGATCCCCTAGAGCAAAGTTCCAAGTCGAATCTTTGATTTGATCTCGTAAAATCCCAGTCAACTCTTTCACCTGATCTCGTAAAATAACCTTCATTCCATCCACTTGATAGCCACGAGTAGTCTAATTAGGTGAATGTAATGAAGCTTAGGGGGCATGCACCTAATGGTAAAGTTAAGTTTCCCTGTAGGTTATGTGAAGGGAATCACCCCATTTGCCTTTGTCCCTATCTAGGCGAAGCCAAAAAGGTGTTGGATAACCGTCTTGCTTCACCGCAACGACTTCCATCTGGTTACATGAGACTCTCCCTTTCATCGTGTTGGGGCCATGTAAACAAATCTCAAGCATAGTTTTTGTTTCAATCTTGTGTAAAAATGAAACTGAATCTAAGCATAGTTTTTCATTTCAAGCTTGTGTAAAAATGAAACTTAATCCAAGCATAGTTTTTTGTTTCAAGCTTGTGTAAACATGAAACCGAATCCAAGGATAGTTCCCTATGGTTCAATCTTGTGGAAAAATTAGCCCATTTCCATTTTAACCCTTGTGATTGCCATTCTATTAGCCTTTTCTATCAGATGAGCCTTGGTTGTTTCATTCCATCACCGCCATCTCTTTGGCCAATCATACGCTTTCACTTAGTTGTTTTACCTTTCTTGAGGAACAGTTGCAATGAGTGGTCTTATTAGCCAACCCCTTCACATAAATCAACATGTTTTGAGAAGTTCGAACATCAACAGAACCAGTTGTTATCCTAGAAACCACTCGTTCCTTAATGCGGATTCCTCTTTAAGCTCTTTTCAGACTCTCTAAACATGAAAAGGTTGCTAAGAGCTTGTCCTTTCCAGCTCGTTAACGGATTGGAAATTATATCTCTCTTGCATTATTTTATTCTTTTTCAGACTTGAGAGATTAATTTACAAAAAAGAACGTGTGGATTTTTCTTTTTGTCCCTTTTCAAACTCTATAAACATGAAAAGGACCAAGTTATCTTTGTCATTAAACTCGTTAAAAACATCAAATAGTGGCAAACTTGTCCATCTAGACAAGTTCGAGTTTCACCTTTGCTAGACTCGTTAAAACATCGAATAGTGATGGATTCACCTGAAGGGTGAAATTACACAACAAGCATATGTTATCCTCCTCAAGCTTGATAAAAATAAAGAGGTATTGGTCAACAATGATTGGGGAAAATGGAAAAAGCGGAAAACCACTTTATGGTAGTAGGTCGCTCTTGAACATGACACTTTCACTCCATCACCGTGATTATATGGGTTGGGTTATTAGCTTGATGGTTATCACACCGTTGTTCTATCATACCATCCATTGCTTTGTTTTGGGTCAATGCTACCAATTCACTTTAGTGTCGCCGACATGTTCAAGAGAAGTCATTCAGTGAAAATCCATCTTTTGCAACACCATAAACCTTGATTTTCATGACCTCCATTCTTGAACTTTGTGTCATCAGTCAAATTCCATCTCTAAAATCACTACACTCGTTTTTTGTTGTTTATGTGGGATACATAAAGGCCCTCTTGCGACGAGTCGCTTCTTGTCGACATCAACTCATTATCCAAGAAGTTTACTTAGAAACACACATCCAATACCTTGAGGCTTGCATGCATCAATGGCAGGATTCTCGCTTTCGGCGATAGGCATACATCAATGGTCTTCGACCAAAAAATGTTGTATGGTGTTCGACATCAAATCATCCATTCACACCATGCATAATGTATTGTAGTACGTTGACGATCATTATCATTATTGGTGATTTCTCTTGCATCCGTTAACAACTTACATCATCGACTAGTAATTAGATGGTGTCTTCCCATGTTTGACCTCAGATCACATATTCACATGGTTAGACTCGTACTTGAGCAAATGGTTTAATGATATTGAAGACCCGGATCTAGTTTCATCCATCTGGGTTGCGATATCATGAGTACAAAATCATATGTACAATAGCTTTACATTGATAGTCATTTTGATCATGGGTCTATATCTATAGATGACTGTTTATGTACATGTAATGAAAGTTTATAAGTTGAGCATGGTTATGCCTTCCCTCAACTATTCATGTAAAATCAAATATCATGATATATGTATTGTAATTGATGCAGGTCACCTTCCACCTCAATACCTCCTCATCACATCGTAAAGCATTTCATTTGACATTGGCATTTTTCCAACTTCATGCTTTAGGGGGCAACTGTTACAGATCCATTTGGGCACATCAAATTTCAACCTTCATATCAGTGTTTAGGGGTCATCAAACTATAAATTTAGTTGTTTCATTCCCTAAACAACTCAACCCTTTGAATGTCTCCTTTCGAGACTATTTCATGACTTGAAAACATCTAGAAATTGCCTCTAGAAGGACCGACGTGGTTAAGACCTTATGAAAGTGTGTTGCAGAGTAGCTAAGTCCTCTACCAGGGTGCTTTTCAGAGCACTTAGGTTTCGTTTCACCTACGCTGGGCGAGAATGGGCGAAATTCACATAGGGTTTGGGAATATTCTTATCTTATGGAGTCATCTAGAAGTTTCCATGTCTTATCAACTCCTATGAGCTCGAAAATGGATGAGGAATGAGTTAAGGATCATGCTATCCTCTCATCCCTTCCTCCATGGAAATAATTCTGAGTATCGAAGGCCATTCAATGTCACCATTAATGACAAAACCTCCTTCATCTTCCTATAAACTGACCACTCATCTGAGTGATCGGGGGCTGGATTATGTTGAATTGTAAGGAGATAATGCTGCTATGAGACTTGACTTTGGAGCAAATGATGTGATGCCAAAAGTTTCTCTTACTTTTGATGTGATGTGGATGGCATCCAAGCTGGAGGAATGACTTTGAATCAGATACTGATGGTTGTAATTCCTTCTTCTATCTAATAAAGTGTATGAACCTTTTTTCATATAATGTGTTCTTTCATAATTCTTATATTTATGAATTGCTTCTTATTCCTTTCATTTATATTCAATGGATCGTATGCTTTGATCGATTTTCGTCTTCTATTGTGTTGACATGGTACTTTTCAAGTGGATTAAGTACGGGAAGGAGTGACAGAATCGATACAAGGGAGACAAGAGGAAAGAAGAACTACAGGTAGGCCTTCTATCCTCTATTCTTATCTATTTCTTATAGGCAAAGTCTAAAACCCTTTAAACTGTTGTTCTAGGCACAACTACTTGTATAGTGAATTAGTATTTATTGGTAGATGCTAAATTCTGCAAAACAACAAGTGGCATCTCCTCAGGCCTAGCTAACTCCTTCAAAACATGAAATCCTAGATAGACTATCTATTCATAATGACATAAAAATATCACCTTTTAACAACAACTAAAATTCACTTTTTTGAATCATACTTCAATTCATTTATTTCCTCTTCTTCTGTAAGAAATTTCTATCCTAGTTTTGGAGAATACGTGTATTTTAAAAAAAAATTAAGACAGATGAGTTCATCCATTATGTACTTTTCTTTGATATGATTAGTTTTCAAATAATTAATATAACCATTCCATTTCATGTCTTCATTACCTAAACCATATAATAAATATGAAAATAGAAATTTCCTTTATCCATTATGTACTTTACTTTGATATGATTAGTTGTCAAATTAGTAATATAACCATTCCATTTTATGTCTTCATTACCAAAATGACCTGAACTCGATCCTAAAATAAAACTGAGGTAGAATGGATTAATTTCCAACATGAATTGATCATTAACCTTAAGTGCTGAATGTGGAAGACTGAAGGAAAGTAGTTGATTCAAGACTGAATAAAGAAATTAAGAAACATAATTAAACATGAATTTGTAGCAAAAACGGTGAAAGAGGACAAGAAACATTGATTACGGAGTGTTATATGGAATTTGTATCTACAAATAAACACATTTTCCCTAAGTGTGTAGCTGCACTTAGAACATCAAAAAGAAAGTTGTTTAACCTTTTCCTATAGTAGGTAGATGAGATGAAGGAACTTACTTGTAATCTTTCGCTTTCTTGATCTCCTTTTAATTTCTCCCATTTCTCCCACTTGAACTAAATCTGCTCAACTGATACCTGTCAATAGAAATAGAAAAATGACAACGATCAAAGCATACATAATCTATCTACTATAAACCAATGGAATCAACAACATTGATACACATAATCATCATAGATATGAACAAGAATATGAGAAAAGGAATAAACAATTTTATTATTGTATAAGGAAGAGTTACACCCAATGCGGTTTGTTCCCATGTCACTCATCCAGCTTTAGTCCAACCCTCATCACACCAAAGCACACCAATCTAGCAGCATAACATTACTTGACATGAATTCAAATCTCAAACCAACAGTATTTCTCTACAATCTTCAAATTCTATCCTGCTGATCACTATGATGAGTGGTCAATTTGTAGGAAAATGTAGGTGGTTATGCCATATATTGGGCATTGAATGGCTTTCCAAAATTGGAGTTAGTTTCCATGGAGAAAGGGATGAGAGGATAGAGGGGTAATTGATCCATAGCCTATCTAAAGTCGACCTCATAGGATGAGATAATAGTTGGGTATCCTTCTAGAATGCTCTAGAATAAGAGAATATTCACATAATCCAATGTGAATTTCACTTAATCTTGCCCAACGCAAATCAAAGAAGGCCTAAGTGCACTGTAGTGCAGTCCTAAATGGGCCTACCTGCTCTGCAGCATAGTTACCCCTGACCAAGGTTGCATTGGTGTCCCAAGGAGGCATTTCAACAGCGTTTCAAGCTAGGAAACTTTCATGGATGGAAGGATTCAATTTGATGAATTGTCTATGACATGTAACAACTAAATTAGGATTTGATGAGCCCTAATTGTATTTATATGAATGTTGGGAGTGATGTGCCCAAATAGACCTGTAATAGTTTCCCCTTAAAGCATGCAGTTGAAAATGATAATGTCAAGTGATATGCTTTATGATGTGATGAAGGAGGATCTGAAATGGACCACAACCTACATTGATTCCAATACCTAATATCATGATATTTTTGAGATTTTCATGAATTGCCGAGGGAAGGAATACCCATACTCAACGTATAAACTTTTCATTACATGTACACAAATAATATAGTTGTCTACAGATATAGACCCTTGATAGGATGACCATATGTATAAAGCCATCATACATATGATTTAGTACTCTCCTGGAATCGCAACCCGTATGGATGAAACTATATTCGGGGTCTTTTATCTCATCCAATTGTTCAATCAAGTATGAGTATTACCATGTGAAAATGTGATCTAAAGTTGAGCATGGGAAGACACCGTCTGATTACCAGCCAATGAGGTAAGTTGTTAACAGACACGAGAGAGATCATCGATAATGAAAATGATTCTGAAGGCACTATAGTACATTCTGCATGGTGTGAATAGATGTTTTAATTTTGAACACCATAAAAATTCTTTTGGTTGAAGGCCAGTGATGTCAACCTATCGCCGGAAGCGAGAAACTTACCATTGTTGTATGCAAGCCTCAAGGTACTGGAAGGGTGTCTATAAGTCGAATTCTTGGATAATGTATTGATATCGACAAGAAGGGACTCATCGCAGGAGGGCCTGCTTGTATCCCCCATCATCGACATAAAACAAGTGTAATGATTTTGAAGACAGAATGTGGAGACACAAGGTTCTGGAATGGTGGTCATGAAAATGAAGGTTTATGAGTATTGCAAAGGATGAAGTTTACTGAGTGACTCCTCTTGAACATGTCGGCGACACTGAATGAATTGGCAGCATTGAACGAAAACCAAAGTGATGGATGGTATGATAGACGATACGTATGATAAAAATCAAGAAGATAACCCAACCCAAATAGTCACAGAGATGAAGTGAAAGTGTCATGTTCTAGAGAGACTTGCTACCATAAAGTGATTTATCCATTTTCCCATTTTCCCTACTCATTGCTGACCAATACCTCTTTATTTTTTAACATGCTTGAGGAAGATAATATATGCTTGTAGTATAATTCCACCCTTCGGGTCAATCCATCGCTATGTGATATTTTAACAAGTCTAGCAAAGGTGAAACTTGGACTTATCGTTATGGAGAAGTTTGTCACTATTTGATGTTTTAACAAGTTTAACGACAATGAGACCTCGGTCCTTTTCATGTTTATAGAGTTTGAAAAGGGACAAAAAGAAAATTCCACAAGTTCTTTTTCATAAATTTGTCTCTCAAGTCTGAAAAAGCATTAAAATAATACAATAGAGAACCTATTGACCATGCTCGATTAACGTATTCCTTTTTCGTAAGTAATCTATCTCAGTCTAGAAAAGGGTTAAACTTATACTAAGTAGATGCCATTTCCAATCTATTTATGTGATGAAAAGGACAAGAACTCAGCAATATTTTCATGTTTAAAGAGTTGGAAAGTAGAACCCCTGTTTTTATTTTATTTTAACAAGTCAAAAAATAAAAATACTCGGCGACCTTTTCATTTTTTATGAGTCAGAAAAGAGCTTAAAGATGAATCATCCTGGATGAATGAGTGGAATAAAGGGTAGAAACTGGTTTCTGAAATGCTGGAACTACTTAAAACATGTAATGGTCAAGAGGTTGGCTAATAAAACTACTCATTGCAATTGTTCCTCAAAAAGGGTAAAACAACCAAGTGAAAGCGTATGATCAGCCAAGCAGATAGTGACAATGGAAGGAGAAAAAACAAGGCTCATCTAACGGAAGAGGCTGATAGAATGGAAATCACGAGGGTTAAAATGGAGATGGGTTCATTTTTACACAACCTTGGACCATAAGGAACTATGCTTGGATTCAGTTTCATGTTTACACAAGCTTGAAATGAAAAAACTATGCTTGGATTAAGTTTCATTTTTACACAAGCTTGAAACAAAAAATTGTGCTTGGATTGGTTTACATGCCCCCAGCATGATGACTCGATTGTAGGTGCATGCCCCCCAAGATTCATTACATTTAACTAAATAGAATACTCGTTTCTATCAGGTGGATGGAATGAAGTTTCATTTATGACATCAAGTGAGAGAATCAACTGGGATTTTACGAGATCTAATCAAAGACTCGAATTGGAACTTTGCACCAGGGGACCTTATTTAATTTTTCTAATGAGATTGACTTAAGACAAGGAACTCTACTCAAATTCCTTGTTTCATTTTTTAATGGTCTTGACAAAAGACAAGGAACTATGCTCTTAGACCTGTTTCATTTTTTAATGAGGTTGACACAGTAAAAGAACTATCCTCGTATTCCTTGTTTCATTTTTTAATGATCTTAACACAAGACAAGGAACTATGCTCATATTCCTTGTTTCATTTTTTAATGAGCTTGACACAAGAAAAGAAACTATACTCTTGGACCTGTCTAATTTTTTAATGAGGTTGACAGAGTAAAAGAACTATCCTCATATTCCTTGTTTCATCTTTTAACGAGATTGACACAAGACAAGGAAGTATGCTCATATTCCTTGATCATAACGCACAAGATGTCATGACTTCCAAGAGGTTCTCATCAAATGGGAGAACAATGCTCTCAAAGAGATATGTAGCAATGAATCTAGTAGAGAGATCTGGTTCCAATGCCCCCTGTACATAACGCACAACATCACACAAATAATCGTTAGTTGATGTAGGCATGGAACGGGATGCCACATAATTGACCCGTGGTAGGGAAGATACCATTGGGACAAAAGGACTATTTATGGAAAATGGTTGACTGGAAGCCATATTTGGACAAGGAAATGAAAGCTGGTCAACAGTGACAATTATGCGTTGATGTGGGAAACACATTACTTGAAAGAGTGTTGAAACAATATCTCCCATGTCATAAACATATTCGCGACCAAGAAGTAAATTTTAATCTAAGGGCTTGGGACTACCATCACATTGAGATAAACAATCTTTCCTATCAAAGTAATAGGAAACAGAGAAAGGATCCCTAATCATTGATTGGTTCCTTTGTTAAAAGTGAATAGATTCTGGGTAACATGCAAAAGTGGCATTGAACCAAGCGTCTGCCAAGAAATGGACGAAAGGATACTCACAGATGCGCCTTCATCTATAATAGTGTCAGATACAATCATATTATAAATGTTTACTATGATCTGGAAAGGCACATAAGAAGGAAGACAACATCCTTCCAGTCGATTCCAATCAAAGGAGGTGATCAGACTACTTGGAGGGGCTACCGTAAGAAAAAGGGAATTACCCCCTTGAGTTACAAGAACAGGAGGATTTTCCTCCTATCATGATGGAATAGGAGGGTTGCCTTCAAGCTCATTGGAATCTGAAGAAACGAAAAGAACTAGAGTGGTACCATACTTACTCTCTATAGGAAAGGTACGAGTAATTGAAGGTGAAATTGGGTGAACTATTTCCTTGACCTATGATTGGTCAGGTACAGACTCATGGGATTCAAATTCACAGAGAGTGGGCTTGACTGATGGTTGATTTGGGTCAATCACTTCATCAACTAGTGAAGGATTAAGGGAGAGTCTCCTGTAACCAGATGGAAGTCACTGTAGAGAAGCAGGATGGTTATCCAACACTTTTTTCGCTTCATCCAGATAGGGACAAAGGTGAATGGGGTGATTCCCTTCGCATAACCTAAAAGGAAACTTAATTTTACCCTTATTTCCATGAAATTTACTGTCGTTAGTTGATGGTTTGTGATCAACATGATCTCCAGAAGTTGACAACACAGATTGATGTTAACGAGAATAACATTTTTCTAAGATCTGATGAATACTAGAACAGTTTCGAAGAAGATGGTCTCCCGTACAATGTTTGCAAGGATATCAATGTTTGGGAAGCTTATCAGAGGGTGTCTCATCAGAAGTTTCATTTGAAGCAATGGTTGCTTGGTTGGTCCCCTACTGATTTTTCTTCTTCTTATTCTTCTTCCATTTCTTCTTCTTCTTATCCACCTAGCTACTAGCGTCAATACTTTCACCGTGCAGAAAGGAAGAAGGGGAGGAAGAAACAACTAATGAATAAGGTAAAGGGTCAACTTTAGGATCAACTAGAGGTTGATTTTGTCCAGGTGGAGGAGTACTCGATTGTAGAGAAATCATGACATTTTGAACCAAGGAGGTTGAAAACAACCATACTTGCAAGCCAATGCTAAATCTTGAAAGGGATAATGTAGCCATATATGGAGCACCTATATTTCCGAAAGGAGGAAAAGGACTAGGAATCCCATCAAAAGGAATTCCTTGATCGGTGGACTCTGTAATTGTTGCCATATGTCTCAACCTAAGATCAAGTAAGGAGTGATGTGGAGGATGTTATCTGTGGTCAATTAATTTTATTTTAATAAAAATAACATAATAAAACAAAAGAGTGATAATATAGGCAAAAGGATTACCACATAATTGTGAACTACAATATATGCCCTTGGTAAACCAAGGACTTAACATACATGCATGCAATCTCCCTGAATGTTGTGTTCGGTGTATCACAATGTACAAGGTAGCCAACTCAATTACCTATGGATGGATAGGATCCTAATGTAGTCCTCCCATATATACCCGAAAGTACATAGAAGCCCAATCCATTTTAGCACTGTCTAATGCAAAACTGCACAGTGAGAGCATTCCTTTATACCTTTTGTAGTATAACACCGCCGTATATACCTGAAGGTACATGGATGAGCTACGATATACTTACATAAGTGGAATGAGGTACGACAGTCAAAATGTATCAGACATAATTAGTGATAGCTGCTACGTTTAACGATGTCAGAACACGTCTCTAGCCTAAACCTCTAAATGTTATGCGTTAAGTTACAATGCTCCATTAGGTTAATTGAGATAAATTTTAGTTGATCTTTTTTAAAATTTTCCTTTCAGGTTCACCGCGTGATGTATGTTTGCAATTCCTAGAATCCAACTAACGTGAGAATCATTCTTTCGTTCAATTAACAATGAAAACCGTAGCTCGTAAGGGATAAAGCAATCAGATCTTTGACAAAGAGCAAAGAGCACACCTAATTGAATTTCCCTAGCTATTCCTATCAATCATTCACAAACTACAATATGCACAATGCAAGTTTTTTTTAGTCCCTTTAGTGTTTAGATGAACAAAAAGGAGCTAGATGCACAAACGATCAATCAATGTTTTTCACAAGAAATGAAGACTATACGACAATTTCTTTTTCAAAGAAATGAAGACTTTACGATAGAAATCTCTTAAGAAACACTAAACAATCAAGGTCAAATTAGGAGATGAAATGCAAATTGATTTCATAGGCATAAAAAAGTTTGATCTTTCAACAAGCAACATCGGAAGCAACTTTGGAAAATCAAGAAAAAGATGGATTTTCAGCTTAAGAGGGATCACTGCAGGTTCGAGTGGGAGACAGTGCACTACAGAGCACTGTGTCTAAGCCAAGGGAGCACTACAATTCACTGTCAGCTGACCAAGGGTGCATTGGTACCAGCACATTCCTAGAATAGTAATTCTAGTGCAAATTTCAACCAAAAAACTTCAAAATGACTGAAAAGAGATCAATGAAGTCAAGTAAAGTCTACTAGGATGTAATATGATATGGGTAAACTACCAATAATGATAGTTGTTCCCTAGTATGGCTTCCAATTTGTTATATGGAATTTGTATCTATGGATAAACACATTTTCCATAAGTGGGTAGCTACACTTAGAACAACAGAAAGAAAGTGGTTTCACCTTTTCCTATAGTATATGAATGAACTTACTTGTAAAATTTCGCTTCCTTGTTCTCTTTTGAATTGCTCCCATCGCTCCCACTTGAACTAAATCCACTCAACTAGTACTTGTCAACAGAAGTAGACAAACAACAGTGATCAAAGCATAAATGGTTTATCTATTATAAACCAATGGAATCGACAACATTGAAACACATAATCATCATAGATATGAACAACAATAGGAGAAAAGGAATAAACAACTTTATTATTGTACAAGGACGAGTTACACCCAATGCGCTTCGATCCTATGTAACTCATCCAGCTTCAGTCCAACCCCCATCACACCAAAAGCACAAAAATACAACAGCATAACATTACTTGACATGAATTCAAATCTCAAACCAACAATATTTCTCTACAATCTTCAAATTGTATCCCCCTAATCATTATGATGAGTGGTCAATTTATAGGGAAATGTAGGTGGTTATGTCATAAATTGGGCATTGAATGGCTTTCCAAATTGGAGTTAGCTTCCATGGATAAAGGGATGAGGCGATATAGGGGTAATTGATCCACAACCTATCCAATGTTTACCTCATAGGATGAGATAAGAGTTGGGAATCCTTCTAGAATGCTCTAGAACCAGAGAATATTCCTAGAATCCAATGTGAATTTCACTCATTCTCACACACAACGGGTCAAAGAAGGCCTAAGTGCACTATAGTGCAGGCCTGAATGGGCAACCCTACTCTGAAACATAGTTACCCCTTATCAAGGCTATGTTGGAGTCCCAAGGAGGCATTTCAACAGGGTTTCAAGCTAGGAAACTTTCATGGATGGGAGCATTCAGTTTGATGACTTGTCTACATGTAACAACTAAATTAGGGTTTGATGAGCCCTAATTATATTGATCTAAATTTTGGGAGTGATGTGCCCAAATAGAATTGTAACATGAAGTTCATCCCTGGTGGCCCATTACAAACATAGAATTAGTTCCACCATAGAGAAAACCCATTACAAACAACTTTGTCACAATATGACATTTAATCATCAAACATCATGACGACAAGATGGACCATGAAGAACCGAAGAACACTAGTGAAGCTGGCAAAGCTGAAGATGACTTGAACTCTCTGGATACACTGGACTGAAAATATCGTCTTGGATCAATCCTCTCCACTTGAAATCTTTTGAACCACAAAAGTTTGATTTAAACAGATATAAGGTGAGGGTATAGTTCCCTCACTCTTCCGATCTTTGTCTACCTTGCCTTGCTCAGATTCATTCCCTTGATTCCCACTCGAAGATATTGAACATATACAGGTCTTGAAGGTCGAATCTTCCTATCCAATATGGTATCTTCCTGGAACTTATTCATATACTAAGGTGCCAAATCATCAATAGTTGGAACCTTTGTATCTTCCTCAGGATCCATGATCATCGAAGGTTCATACAACTTTAGATTTTCTACATTTACAACTGAGTAAATATGCATGTAAGGAGGTAAATCGAAAAGGAATGCATTATTTCCAACCTTTTCCACAATATTTAAAGGACCATACATGATGGGTTTCAGTTTCTTACCTTCACCTTTCAACCTGTATTTACTGATATACAACCATACATGGTCGATGACCTAAAAATTATGATCGATATGATGTTTATCATGGTGGCTTTTGTACTTGGCCTAACTCTTCTCTAACTTATTCTTCAATACTTCATTTATCTATTGTATCCATTGAATGAACTTAACTACTTTGTTTGCATCATCATGTTCACCCACTTTATCCTCTTCACCGAACATGAAATCCATCGATGACTTTGGTATATACTCAAAACATGTTTCGAATGCTGGTTGAATAGTCAAAGAATGTAAGGCTCGATTGTAAGCATGTTGCACATGAGGTGAAGATTCATCACACAACTTAGGATTTTTACCGTAGTAACCTCGAAGAATATGTATGACTGTTATGTTCACCACTTTTGTCTTTTCATTGGTTTTTGGATTAAAATTTGTGCTCTTCTTCATATTTGTGTCCATGAGTCCCCACAAAGTGGACCAAAACTCTCCTACAAAATAAGTGTCTAGAGCAGAAATAATGGAAGTAGTCAACCCAAAATGAACCCATACCTATTCAATGAACATCTTTGTAGTATGTTCACTTGTCACTTTCTTTTTGCACGGAACAAGAATGCACATCTCACTGAATCTATCAACCACAACATACATGTAATCATGCCCTCTCCTCGACATAGGAATTCCCCCAACAAAATCCATGGAGACGTTGTCCCATGCTCATAAAGGAACTAGAAGTGGCATGTACAAACCGATATTTTGATTGCTTGGCTTACTGGTTGAACACATAACACATCCTTTAATGTACATAGCATCTATTTCATACATGTGAGGCCAGTAACAATACCTTTGAATTTGTGCCATTGTTTTTCTTACTCCAAAATGTCCTGAAATGCGAGAAGAATGTGCTTCCCAAATGACATACACTCTTTTTGTCGGTGGTATGCACAACTTACCCAGATGATTAACAACCTATCATGAACATGATAATTTATTTCTTCCACTTGAGCACTATAAGTTAGTGATTCATAAATATCTTTGAAATCAAAATCTATACTATATTGTTCTATATAAATTTCATGATTTAAAGAACTATTCTGCAGTACTCCTGAAGCATTCAAATATGGTATAGACAACTTATCAGCTACTTTGTTTGTGAAACCTTTTTTGTACTTAATTACTCAGTGAAATTGGTGAAGAAATCCCATCCATCTGTAATGACAATAATGTTGCAACTTAGTTTGAGATTGAAGGTACTGATGTGGTTGATGATCTATCTGAATCGATGTTTCCTTACCCATTAAATAATATTTCCATTTCCTAACACTTTCAACCAAAGGAAACAACTTTTTATCATATGTTGGTTAATTAATTACTTCCTTAGAAAAAGTTTCAGAATTAAAACAAATTGGTTTCCATTTTTGAAGTAAGATGCACCCATTGCATAACCACTAGCGTCTATTTCATTTTTGAATGGCTGTTGAAGATATTGTAAAGCTAACATTGGTGTTGTGACAATTTTTTGCTTAAGAGTATCAAAATTTGTTGTTTTCCTCCCCAATAAAAGGGAACTTTAAAACCTATTAAAGCATGTAATGATGATGCAATCAAATAAAACTGAGCAATAAATTTCCTTCAATACTGAATTGCACCTAAGAAACTTCAGTCGCATTCTATGGTCTTGGCCACTTAACAATCACATCAATTTTAGCTGGATATATTTTCAAACTTCCACCTCCAACTATGTAACCAAGATAATTCAGTGAAGTTTTTCCAAACTCACATTTGGAAAGTCTAAGTTACAATGCTTCCCTGTGCAACACTTCAAACACCTTCTTAACATGCCTAACATGCTCTTCCATACATGAACTGAAAATCATAATATCATCTAAGTAGATTATGACAAATTATCAATGTATGGGTAGAATACGTCATTCATAACCCACATGAAATTTGTTGGCATATTACACAAACCAAAAGGAATTACTAACCATTCAAATAGTCCCAACCTACTTTTAAATGTAGTTTTCTAGATGTCATTTTTTGCCATGCGAATTTGATGATACCCACTTCTTAAATCTAACTTAGTGAAATAAACAACATTTTTCATTTGATCAAGTAAATCATCTATCATGTGAAGAGGATACCTATATTTTATTGTGAGTTTGTTTAAGGCCCTAAAGTCTACACATGTTCTCCATGTCTCATCTTTCTTAGGAATCAAAATTGTAGGTGAGCCACATGGAGATGAACTAGGTCGAATAAAACCTTTTTCAATCAATTCTTGGATTTGTTTCTTTATTTCTTCATTCTCTATAACTAACATGCAATATATTTTGATATTAGGAAGAGGGGAGTTAGATGCCAGTTGTATCTCATGTTGTATTTCTCAGTTAGGAGGAATATGTTTTGGATCTTTAAATAGACCTGGAAAAGTTTCTACCACTTTAACCAAACCATCTTTAAACTGAGACTCACAACCTAAAAAAGCATCATGTAGATCCTTAAGTTTTTCTTTTACAAAGTACATATTTCTTAATTGAACTTATTAATCGCTTCATCTGATTAACTAAAA
This sequence comes from Pinus tabuliformis, assembly GCA_031772625.1. NCBI lineage: Eukaryota > Viridiplantae > Streptophyta > Pinopsida > Pinales > Pinaceae > Pinus > Pinus tabuliformis. Next base: position 1,442,545,173 of record CM062820.1, read on the forward strand.
CTAAATCCAAGTAGGATTTGAGTTTATGTGCCCTGACAATATATTCAATCCCCTCTTTCTTAAGGTGATATTTATGTCGTTTCCTATGAAACACTGCATCACGATCTTAGATATAAGGACTTCCTAGCACTAATCCACATATGTATTTTGGAATCACATCTAAATCCACTTCGTCAATGTAATTTTTTGTGATGGAAAATTTTAACTGACACTACTTTGTGACATTATAGGGGCGAATATTCGCCCTTTGGCGAAATTAAGGGGTTTTAAATTGTTAGTGGGCGAATATTTTGTATCATAGTACATTTTTACAAATCACCTCAAATAGCCCACCTTATTTTAAGGGAGAGGGTAAAAAAGGTAAATTTAGCCCTTGAAATTAGGACTTACAACCTTCCATTCGCCCATTTTCAAGAATAGGTTTTATTTAAGTGAATCCATTCGCCCATTTTCAAGAATAGGTTTTATTTAAGTGAATCCTGTGGGACAAATACCATATTTATAAAAGAGGTATGGTAAATTAATAAAAAATATAAATAAATGAGAGGTATGGTAAATAAATAAAACATTTTTTATATTTACTCCATAAGTCACCTTATACACATGTAAGGGTGTAAACAAATAAAAATATAAGTAAAGTGGAGGTATGGTAAATAAATAAAATGTCTTTTTATACTTACTCAAAAGGTATGGTAAATAAATAAAAATATAAATAAACTAGACGTATCGTAAATAAATAAAACCTCTTTTTATATTTAGTCCATAACCCTCGTTCTATTTATGAAGGCTCAAGAAAGAGGTTTTATTTAAGTGAATCCTATGGGCCAAATACCATATTTGTAAAAGAGGTATGGAAAATTAATAAAAATATAAATAAACGAGAGGTATGGTAAACAAATAAAACATTTATTTATATTTACTCCATAAGTCACCTTATATTTACGAACACTCAAAAAATGGGTTATATTTAGGTGAAACCTATGGCCAAAATACTATGGGACAAATACCATGGACTAGATTGCTATTAATACCATGCAAAAACCCATTATTAACCCTAATATTAGAATTAATAAAAATAAAAATGACACATGGTATTGACCCATGGTATTCACCAAAATGGCACATGGTATTGACCCATGGTATTCACTTGGAATGTAGCCTATTTAAATGGGGGAATTAAACCAGCATGTAGCCTATGCTAAGATTCACTAGGACTTTACAAAGTTTTATTATTTAGTGAAAGACTCGCCAAGCTCTTACAACATTTTATAATTGAGTAAAATATTCGCCATGCCTCGAGAGAGATTCGCCAAAAAATTATATATACATATTATATTATTGATAAAATCGCCTTTCATTTTTCCTATATACCATCGAGATTCGCCCATTTATTATATTTATAAATTTAGGGGGGGTTCTTAAAATTTTCCCTACATTAATCTGAGTCTTTTTATTTAGTCAACCTAACGAGTATGGTCTTGGATGATTATGTGTCTCCAAACCCAATTTCTTAACTAAATCTTCAGATATTAAATTTTCTTGTGATCCACTTTCAAATAATGTATCTATTTTATTGTGCTTACAAGTTACCCTTATATGAAATAATTCAACCCTTTTATCCTCATTGAGATGATTTATGTTTAAATAAGGTGCAAAAGTACTAGAACTTGAACCAACGTCAGAAGTTTTACATGTTGAAACCATTGCGGTTATTTACCTTCATCATCTGATTCGGAACCCAAATCTTCTTGGATTTCTACAATAGCCTTCTTTTTACCTTTGTTATTCAGGAACTTCTTTGGTTTGAGTTTTGGGTGAAGTTTCCAACATTTGGATTCATCATGTCCGATCCTCTTGCAACGAGAATAAGTAGGGCTTTCACTTTCCTTCTGAGCTTTCACTGATCTCCTTCCCTTCAAATTTCTCTTCCTCTTGTTTTCTTTGGAATCCTTGATTTTTAGCTGCTTGGATGGTTTCCATGAAAACTTGAATGGTCTGCCACCTGATTCAATATGTATGGCTTGAAAATGCACTTCATCAAAGTCATCAGGGTTAAGCATAAATAATGTATTCCGTAAATATGTATGTAAACTACTAATGTACTTCAATAAAGTTTCATGTGTATCCAATGGAATACCATGTGCCAAAGATTTCTTCCTGAACTCCTTAGTAAAATCTTGAACATTCTGCCCCTTACCTTGCCTCAAATTTTGCCAATCAATAACAGCTTGTTACATGTATCCAAAAGGATGGAATTATTTCCTAAGAGCTTTTAAAAACTTAGACCATGAAGAGATGACTTTACCTTTCCACTTTACATCTAGTTGAGTTTTACTTTCCCACCAGATTGAAGTTGTCCCCCCCATTCTAAGTGTAGCCAACTGAATTTTTATCTTTTCATCAGAAATGTTCTGAATACGGAAATACACTTCTAAATGCTTAATCCAATTATCTAACTTTTCAAGATTCATTTCACCATCATAAATAGGTAGTTCAAATTTTACATCAAGTTTCAAAAGAGATTATTTCTCAGGTTTCTTTTCTGTTTCAAAATGTGAGCTGGAAGAAGAAGAAGAAGATGATGATGATGGAGATGATGGAGGAGAGGGAGGTTTATCATCCTTTCCTTTTCCCTTGTCTTTCTTCAATGTCTTTGAAGAATAAGCTACATCTCTCACCTTCTTATCTTTCTAGAGTTCTCCCAACATCTATTGCATGCTCAAAAATACTTTATGAAATTGTTCCTCACTCATCTTCCCTTTAGGAGTTTCACCTGCATCAGATCCTATCATGATTGATTTATGAGCGAATTTTTTCTTTCCAATCTTTGGATCAAACTCCTCAAGTGTTTCTTCTCCACGTCGCGACTTAGACCTCGTTAACATTCACTGGCAAAAATTCTACCAAATGCAACCTGCTCTAATACCAAATTATATGATCTGAACTTGATCATAAACTAAACCTGAAGTAGAATGGATTAATTACCAAGATTGAATTGATCGTTAACCTTAAGTGTTGAATGTAGAAGACTGGAGGAAACCAGTTGATTCAAGACTTAATCAAGAACTTAAGAAACATAATTAAACATTAATTTTCAGCAAAAATAGAGATAGAAGAAAACAAACATTGATTACGGAGATCATCCCTGATGGATTATGTCTCTAGATCCAATTCCAATATGGGCATTCACTTTATTAGGATTGATCAAAAGAGGTCTTTTACCTAGCAAAAACACGAGACTGAATGTCTACATAGGTAGTTCTGGTCTCTGTCACCAAAAATATCTCTCTCTTAGCTTTCCAATTCCACCTTTGTACGACTGATATATTCTCAAAACAACAACTTCCTCTCTCGCTTAACATCTACATACAAGTCTCAAAATCACTCCTCCCTTCACCATGAACAAAATGTTGAATTTATAGTAAATTAGGTTCATTCGAGGCCCCTTAGGCTCAGATAGGCATGAATGGGTGACATTAAAGGTTTAATTGCTCAGTCTTGTCACATAGTGACACCTTAGGATAAGGTGCATGGTCTTCATACTTAAAATAATGCATAATACACACACAAACCCAAAATACACCATAGGTTATAGAATTAACCCTCGACAATCAGCTAACAGTGTGAAAGAGGTTTAACTATGGAAATGTGACTATAGTCTAATCGTTGGCTACCACCTCAGCAGTGAATTGTGGTGGTTCCAACGCGTTGGTCGTTAACTGTCCATATGACAACTTTACACCTGACAATCGTTGTCTTCCAACAGTCGGCCTCAAGACTACACAACTTCCAAACCACGTTCCGACTGATCACATTGCCGACGGTTTCGTTGCAGTCTTCTGATAACGCGGTTAGATGTGTGCTATTACACATAGTTTATAACATATGATCTGAAGGGGTTATTCTAATGGTTTTTGTGCATAAGTTTATAACGTATGTTTTCACCATGGTCTTGTTTGTGCCTTATGACTTTAGCTTTAGTGCTAGGTCTTAGGTTAGGACTTAGACTTAGAGTTAGGGCCATTACAGAAGATCTCACCACCTAGCTTAGGTTTAGTTCCATCTTAGAGAAAACCCATTACAAACAACTTTGTGACAATATGACATTTCATCATCGAACATCATGACGACAACCTAGACCATGAAGAACTTAAGAACACTGGTCAAGCTAATGAAGCTGAAGATGACCTGAACTCTCTGGATACACTGGACAGACAAGATCCTCCTCGATCACTAAACCATATAATCAATATGCAAATAGTATTTTCCTTCTCTACATAGGCTATATGAGATATATAAAACATTCCTATTTAGCTTAATGTATATACTATAATTATAAGAAAAGAATAATTTTCTCCATAATCCATGAAATTATAATTTTTCAACCAAACCTCACTGCCATAGCTATCCATCCCAACCAACCATATACCTATAAAAATATTAGCTATCACCACAATATTTTAGATGGAACATGAAATGTAAAAAAGTTTTTTAAATAATAAAAATCTATTCCTTCCTAATCAAAGAATATATATATATATATATATATATATATATATATATAATTACTAACTTTAACTAAATTATTTTCTTTTAAAATTCCACATAAATATTTTGAAGTGACATCTGGTAAATAATCCTTAAACTTCTATTTCCTATTTTTTTTTTTTTAATAAAGTTTTCCTAATAAACCTATAAGAGAAACTTTTCTTTATACCCATTCTAAAAATCGCTCTAAGTAGGTTTTATAATATACTTCATAACTATTATATTTTATAATATGCTCTCAAACTACTCTAATAATAAAATGTAATATTAACTAAACTTCTAAATTATTTCAATAAATTCCTTATCCAAATTATTTTACATCTTCTAAATATAGACGAATTAAAGGCTAAAAATTTTAACTAATATAATGGTTTCCAATGAAATGTTTATTGGAATTAATTTAGAAAACCACTTATCACAATGGAGAAAAAATCCCTTCCATTTTAAACATATTAAAACTTGATTTTTTTTTCCCTCAAATAATCATGGTTTAATATTAATTTAATTTAGAAAACCACTTATCACAATAGAGAAATAATCTCTCTTCCATTTTCAAAATATTAAAACTTTATCTTCTTTTTCTGTTTCTTCATCTAATTATTGTTTCATATTAATTTATATTACTTCTGATGTAGTCATTAAATTTAATATTAGTTCAAAAATTTTGTTTTTTTTCATGTAATTATTGTTTAATATTAATTTATATTACTTTTGACGTAATCATTAAATTTAATATTAATTCAAACAAAAAATTCTAGGGTGTAGAAAATAATTATAATCTAGTAGGATGGTTATCATTAACTATTAATGAAAGAAAACTAGGTTGGTCATTTATAAGTAGACAAATTTTTATTTAAGCAAATTTTTCTAAATCAATTTTGGATCTTTAACTTATTTTTTTATATTTTGTAAATAGACAAATTTTCACTCTAACAAATATCTCTAAATCTTAAATCTGAAACGGTTAACTTATTTCTTTAAATATGAAAACACCTAACTCTCCTTATCCCTAAAATAGATTGAACAAATTGAGGGCATACTCCAAGACCAAATATGAATCCATATTATGCAGAATAAAACTCCATTAAAAAATAAACAAACATATATATATATAAAGAGAAAGGCTTTTTCACACCAAACACGATTGCAGTGGCTAAACGACAGAGATCTTAAATATTTCATATTTGATTGAACCTAGGTTTTGCATCTTCAATGACATAATTTTATTTAATTGTTTTAGCCAATATAATAAAATAAACTAATTGGAATTTCGTGATCATTAAATCTTTGAATTACTTTGAACTTGCAGTGTAACCGTTTATACGTTGCCTTTGAAAGCTTCTTCACCGTTGGCAATGATGAGCGAGTTGATCCGAGGTGACCATCGAACGGTTCAGAAAATGGTTCAAAGAATGTGACTTTTGCGAGCACACCATATAAAATCCCTCTGATTAAACTCTTCATGCTCCCAATTATTTCGGGTTCAGAAAATGGTTCAAAGAATGTGATTGTTGCCAGAACACGATATAAAATCCCTCTCATTAAACTCTTCATGCCCCCAATTATCTCCTCTTTGAACTTTGTTTGATTCTCGAACGCTCCTCTTTGGTTATTTTGTTTGCTTGATTGTTCTACCAAGTTTCTTTGAAATTGAAACTGGTGCCATATTATTGCATAGTCTGTATTATTGTCTATGTGTTTTGTTACTGTTCCCTTACAAACCACTGAAATAGAGAGATAACTATAGGCCGGAAAGCCTTAATGCAAAGGCACGTAGTGGTATATATTCGACGAATCCCTGAATCCTAGCTATAATCTCTACCACTGTGTCATTCATGAGGATAATTGTTCGCTGAGATAGATATGACTGTAATGGACGGTCATAGTTTTTTATTATTATTTAGTGTTATGATCTAAAACCCAAGAAATTCGCTTCCTTTTATGCTTGGATTGAAAAATTTTGATTCTCAATTTCTTTTTTGTGATATGAAATTTGAATCAATTTCCTTTTGAAATTTCTAGATGATCTTTTTTCTTTTTTCTGTGACATGTAATATGAAAGCAAGTCTTATCACTAATTTTGGTTTTTCGAATTTTGGTATTTGGAATTGATTGGCAAGAGTCACTAGTGTTCAAATTGTTAAAAATGCAATGTTCTATATTAAATAAAATGAAACCCACTAGTCAGCTTTACGAAAGAGAGTCTGAACCAGGAGAGTTTGGCTCTGCAAAACGCTCTACAATGTCTATGTACATCACACATTGTATAATAATCATAGATATAGGGAAGTTAGAACTATAACCTAAAAAATAGAAACTAATTCCTATCCTGAGGTCTCGTTATTCTAATATATTCTCCATTATCTCTAACATTCCCCCTTAATGGAGAAGGGGTTCATAGGTATGCCTAACATCTCCCTAAACAATTCAAACTTTGATTTTTCCAAGAGGCTTAGTGAAAATGTCTGCAACATTATCACATGTATTACAATATACCAAATGGATTTCTTTTGATTGCACTTTCTCCTTGATAAAGTGGAATTGTGTATCAATGTGTGTAGTGTTTTTGTGAAACACCGGATTATTAGCAAGTTTGATTGAACTCTGATTGTGGCAGTTGATTTTTGTTGTATCTTTTTGTTCTTCCCAACATCGTGGAGAAGTCTCGGCAACCAAACTTCCTGACATGTTGCTTCACATATAGCTTGATGCTTTTCTTCTGCTGAAGACAAGGAAACTATTTTCTGTTTCTTGCTGCTCCATGTAATCACCTCGGATCCAATGCTGAATGCATAACCTATTGTGGAACTTCGATCATCTGCATTTCCATCCCAGTCTGAATTTGTAAATCCTGTCGATCTAACATCAGAGGAATCAATATAAATAATACGATAACCTCCAGTACCTTGTAGATACCTCAAAACACATTTCACTGCATTCCAATGACTTTCAAGTGGTTTGACATGTATTGGCTTAGCACACTGACTCCATAAGCCAAATCTGGTCTAGTAGTGGTCATGTAGATTAGGCTCCCAACTAGCTATCCGTAAAGTATATCATCTGCCTCTTTAGAGCCATCCTCACTCTGCAGTTTGATGTTCTGTTATAATGGTAATGATGCAACCCTACACTGATTCTTCCTTAATTTTTCCTGTAGTCCTTTGCCATACTGTCCCTCGGAAAAAAATGTCTGTCCTGAATTTCTCCAGATCTGAAGACCCAAACAGTATCTTAATTCAACAAGATGCTTCATTTCGAACACCTGTAACATCTGTTGCTTGATTTATTTGATTAGATAAGTAGCATCACCTGTAATAATCAAATCATCTACATACAAAGAACTCAAAACCATGCGCCCTTGTTCATCTTGCATGGTATATAGATTAGGGTTGTTTTTACTTCTGTTGTAGCCAAATTGCAGAAAAAATGAATCAATCTTTTCATACCAAGACTTGGGTGCTTGCTTTAGTAAATAAAGAGCTTTCTTTAATCTACAGACTAAATGTTCTTTCCCTTTTTGGACAAACCCTTCAGGTTGTTCTAAATAAACCTCCTCTTTCAATTCTCCATTTAAGAATGCAGACTTTACATTGAGTTGGTGAATCATCCAATGTTTCTTAGTAGCTAAAGAAATCAACATTTTGATAGTATTTAGTTTAACTACAGGGGCAAAGGTTTCTTCATAGTCAATGCCTTCTTTTTGTGAATATCCCTTTGCTACCAATCTAGCTTTTAATTTATCTATGTTTCCATCTGCATTAATCTTGGGTTTCTACAACAATTTACAACCTATGGTTTGTTTCCCTCTAGGAAGTTCAACTAGTTCCCAAGTGTTGTTCCTGATTATAGATTCATATTTTTGTTCCATAGTTGTTTTCCATTCACTACACTCATTTGCTTCCTTATAAGTAGAAGGTTCAACAATGTTCATCATACCAGTTATAAAAGCGTTTTCCCTATATCTTGTAGGCAATTGAACTTTGCTACCTAATCTCCTAAGTGGTGGGGTGGCTTCAAATCTTGTCTAATCATCATTTTCTTTTTCTTCCTGTTGCTGCTATAGTTGTTGTTGTATCTGTTGTTGTTTATCTTCAGCCTTTGTCTGCTATTGATCCTGATTGTTTCCTATTTGTTCACTTTCTTCTTCCACTAAGAACGAAATATCCCATTCCTCATTGTGTTTATCAGATTCTTCATGATCCTGCTCATGGAATATGACACCTCTACTAAAAAAATCTTCAGTAGAGGGATTAAATAATCTATAAGCTTTATATTGTGAACAATACCCTATAAAGGTATATTTGATGGCTTTTGGATCTAGTTTTCCTTTGTCTTGCTTTGGAATATGGGCAAATGATTTAGACCCTAATACTCTTAAATGTTTTACTGCGGGCTTAAATCCATATAATTCTTCATCAGGAGTTTTAAACTCAAGACTCGTTGTAGGACTTCTATTTTTTTAAGTAAACTGTAGTATTCAATGCTTCAACCCAAAAATCATTCGAAAGATTCTTACCTTTCAACATGCTTCTAGCGCATTCCACCAATGTTTTGTTCATTCTTTCCATTACTCCATTCTGCTGAGGAGTATGGGGTACTGTGAAATGTTGTAATATCCCGTCGTCTTTACAATACTTGATAAGCTCATCCTTCCCATATTCTCCCCCTTGATCAGAGCGAAGAATTTTTATCTATTTCAGTGTTCGCTTTTCAATCATATTTCTAAACTGTTTAAAGTCTTCAAATGTGTGACTCTTCTTACTCAAGAAATATACCCAAGAAAACTTTTTGCAATAATCAATAAACAATAAAAAATAGAATGCACCTCCTAATGATTTTGTTTGCATGGGTCCACAAAGATCTGTGTGCACTAATTCAAGTATTTCTCTCTGTTTCTTCTCTACTCGAATAGGGAATTCCTCTCTATGCATCTTTCCAAATGTACAGGTATCACAATCATTATGCACTTGTTTTAACATAGGAAGATCTTTTACCATTTCCTTTTTCTGAAGTAACAACAAATCATTGTAGTGGATATGACCAAATCTTTGATGCCACAGCTCTTCTGTAGTCAAACCCACTGATTTTAAATCTCGCACTGGTGCTGGTCTTACATCCAATTTCTACAGACCTCTTGTTTGAATTCTTGTAGCAATAGTCTTCATGCCATCCAACAGATCTTTAATATAACAGTTAAATTTAAAAAAATCATCCTTAAGATCTTGATCTGTAATCATGGATACAAAAATCAGGTTCTTTGTTACACCGAGCACATACACGAAATTATGAATTTGTCTTACATTACCATTAGGTAAAATGACAGAAATTTTCCCACGCCCTTTGATCTGATAACTTCTATCATCACCTAGGTACATTTGTGCTCTGTCGTTGGTTTCTTTAAAATCTTCAAACCATTGCTTGTTCCTTGTCATATGTGTTGATGCTATCGAATCTACATACCAAATGTCTGCATGATCTAGAATTTATCTGGGACAAAGAATTAAAGGTATTACAGACTCATGTGCATGGATGTGCCTATGTTACTTTATGCAATGGATCGATAAGATTGCAAAATACATCAACACTGAGGCAATCATAGAAAACATAACAGGAAAACATGTAATGCAACAAGTTTAATAAGGAGTTCACCCAATACTCCGGGGCTACGTCTTCTGGTCCAGCTTTCAGTGGTGGCCTCTCTATTATATTTTCAAAGCAGAGTTTCTTTACAACGGTGAGCTCAATTTGAGTCTCACTCAATAGACATGAATCAGTAGGATTTGAGTACACAGACTCTCCTTACCGGTACTTAACCTCTACTGGTCACAGTAGTATGAGCCCAATATGAAACTCATATATGATAGGCCTATGCCGAGGAGCTTGCTTGAATCTCTCAAGCTTTCTCTAGAGTGCACAGACTCTTTGACTCTCTCTGGTTTTGTTTGGCTTGATGCTACCCTAAGGTCAGCTCAGCTTCTTCTCTTTGTTTTTTGCTCTTAATTGTCTGTGTCTAACTAAATCCTCTCTGTGCATGTGTCTCTCTCTCTATGTGTCTATGTGTCTGTTTCTGTCAGTTCATGGCTTTAAACCCAGTGTTCTTACTGTCAGTTTGTTTCCAATTACTGCCATTCTGGTTTTCCTTCCTCTGTCTGTTCAAACTCCCCTGTTCTGCGTCATCATCATCACTGTGTAACGCTTCACAAGGAGGTGGCCACCTATTCTGCAATGGGTGAGTGTGTCAGGTTCCCTGGACACATTTGAATGGTCATTATTTTCGTTTGCTCCAAGATGCCCACAAAACACGAATCTTCTACAAACTCATCGTCCATGTCGGACTTCAAATCCCATGTAATCTCGCTTTACAACCTTTTCAAATATGGTCATTTATCAGGACGTGCCTCTGTCGTTGATCTGGCCCCCCCAGATCCTACGGTTGTCATTCATATCGAGCGAGTAAGTAGCATGACATTTACCCATCCGATATGAGTGGTTTACTCTCTCTTCTACCGGATGCATGTCACTCAATGTGTGGCATCAGGCGGGACATCCCAAAACTACTTACTGCCTTGAGGCCTTCTAATATCCTACCAGTTTTGTGGAATCCACGAAACTAAATTTATTACTTTTCCGCATTTCATAGCCATTTCAGGTCCGAGCACTTCGGGGATTTCCTTCACTAAGGAGAACGTCGTGCAATATGCGATTAGTGCTAATCACGTATCAAAAACCACCCCCTTTCCTTGAATTAGCATTTGTTTTGCCAATTTGTGTCAGCGCGCGTTACCATGGGCCAATGATCTGTGCACTCGACCGAGGACGCTCGTTGCTCTACGCTAATCACAATTGCAACTGTCACGAGGATTCCTTCAGATAGCTTGATCTTTCTAAGACTTGATTCTGTTTGGCATAATTTGAACGCATTTAGGAAAACTTAGAGAGTGTTTAAGATCTAATTTAGATCACGACCTTCCCACTAAAAGAGATTTTGGACCACCAAAATCTTATTTTTAAGCATCAATCAAGTGAGGGTACTGATTCCTCGCTTGCACAATTTCTATCCATTTCACACTGCTTGACATTGGACCTTTGAGTCTAATCCTAAGGTACTCAACATTCCCTATGCGCATAGTTCTCACCTTCCTGTCTAGAACTGTATCTTCCTGCAATATCTTAATGAATTGCAGGAAGATACAGTTATCATCAATAGAAGGTAATTGACTCTACTCTTTAGGATCTTCAATTAATGAAGGTTCAAATAATCTCAAAATGTCTGCATTAACAACTGAGTAGATGTGCATGTAAACTGGTAAATCAAGGTAAAAATCATTCTCACCAATTTTCTCAAGTATCTTGAAAGGTCCATACCTTATTGGCTTCAACTTCTTACCTTCGCCTTGCATTCGGTCTTTGCTGATATACAGCTAGACGTGATCGCCAACTTGGAAACTATGCTCCATCTGATGCTTGTCATGCCTTGCCTTGTACTTCGCTTGGCTCTTTTCCAGCTATTCCTGTACTGTCTGGTGAATCTCTTCAGTTCGTTCAATGAACTTGGTTGCCTTGTCCACATCACTATGTCCTTCAACCACTATGTCTTTACCAAAGACAGAATCCAACGGAGACCTTTGTGTCAAACCAAAACATGTCTCAAAAGTAGATCTCTGTGTAGAAGAATGTTTAGCTTGGTTGTAAGCATGCTGCACATAACATAAATGTTCATCCCAAAGCCCGGGATGCTTGTTGCAATAGCCTCTGAGCAACTGGATCACTGTCCTATTGACTAGTTCTGTTTGGCCATCTGTTTGCGGATGAAAAGTTGTGCTCTTCTTCAGCCTGGTGTCCATGAATTCCGACAAACTTGACCAAAATTTCCCAACAAATCAGGTATCTCAATCAGATATAATGGAAGTGGGTAATCCAAAATGAACCCATACATGCTGAAAGAACAACCTTGTAGTTTGTTCAGCTGTAATCTGTTTCTTACAAGGTATTAAAATACACATTTTGTTGAACCTATCCACAACAACATATAAATAGTCTTATCCTTTCCTAGATTTATGCAGTCCTCCAACAAAATCCATGGAAACACTTTCCCAAGGAGGAGAAGGAATTCGTAGTAGAGTATATAAGCCTAGTTTTTTATTGCTAGGCTTGCTTTTAGCACACATGGTAAACCCTCTTACATATCTAGAAAATATCTCATTCATTTTTGGCCAATAACAAATCTTTGCAGCTGTGCAACTCTTTTATTTACACCAAAGTGACCTGATATTAGAGAAGTGTGTGCTTCTCGAATTATCTTTACCCTTTCTGTTTGAGGAATGCATAACTTTCCCAAATGATAGAAGAGTTGGTCCTTAACATGATAATCCAATTCTTCTACTTGTTTTCCATGACTTAAAGTTGCATATACATCTTTAAAATCTATATCTTTAGCATACTGTTCAATGTAGCTTTCATTCAATACTGAATTATGCTTAAGTATAGTGGATGCATTTATGATTGGTCTGGACAACATATTTGCAACTTTATTGTGTATGCCATTTTTATATCTGATGACAAGATGAAACTATTGTAGAAAACCCATCCACCTCTAGTGTCTTGATTGCTGCAACTTAGTTTGTGAGTGCAAATATTGAAGTGGTTGATGGTCAGTATGTATAACTGTCTCTTTGCCCATTAAATAATGTTTCCACTTTTTCACACTCTATACCAATGCATATAATTCTTTATCATATGTGGGATGATTAACTACTGCAGAATTAAATGTCTCGGAATGATAATATATGGGTTTACCGTGCTGCATCAACACTACTCCCATGGCATCGTCACTGGCATCTGTTTCAATCTCAAATGGTCTTTAAAGATCAGGCAGTGCTAGTACTAGTGTTGTGCTAATATTTTCTTTCAAGGTGTTGAAGGATTTCTATTGTTTGCCTCCCCACTAAAACATCTTGTTCAATCCTGTTAAAGCATGTAAGGGAGCTGCAATTAAGGAAAAGTTAGAAATAAACTTTCTCCAATACTATGCTACCCCTAAGAAGCTTCGAACTTTGGTTGCAGATTCAAGTTTAGGCTGGTTTACAATTACTGCAACCTTAGAGGGATCTATATTCAATTCACCACCCCCTCCAATATGACCAAATTAATTCAAATATGTTTTTCCAAATTCACATCTTGGGAGCTTAACATAAAGATTTTCATTGATCAAAACATCTAGAGTTTGCTTAACATGCTTTAAATGTTCTTCCCATGTTTTACTGAATATAAGAATGTCATCCAAATTTACAATGAAAAAATCATCAAGAAAAGGTCTAAGTACATCATTCATTACTCTCATGAAAGTAGCAGGAGCATTAGTTAAGCCAAAAGGCATAACCAACCATTCATACAGTCCCTGCCTTGTTTCAAAAGCAGTCTTCCATGCATATTTCTCTGCAACTTCGACCTGATGATATCCACTATGCAATTCCAACTTGGAAAAATAAACAACTTCCTTTAATTGATCCAATAGATTATCTATGCGAGGAAGGGGATAATGATTTTTTATCGTTATCTTATTTAGTGCTCGGTAATCAATGCACATTCTCCAGGAGCCATCTTTCTTTTTCACCAAGACAATTGGAGACCCACATCGTGATGTGCTAGGTCTGATGAAGCCCTTCTCAAGCAGCTCCTGTACCTGCTTCTTAATTTCTGCATTGTTTAAAGCGGACAAACAGTACATTCCAATGTTAGGAAATGGAGCATCTTGCTGCAAATTAATATTATGTACTATTTCCTTTTTAGGTGGTAGACCTTTAGGTTCTTGAAACAATATATCATATTTTGAAACAAATTTTTCTAAATCAACTTGTTGTTTAGCATCACAATGTCAAATACATTGGTTTTATCAGGTTTCTTTTCCTTTACAACCATCAGTAAAAATTGTTTGCATGAATTTACAATTCTTTTCATCTGCCCTGAGTTTATCAAAGTATAATTATTCTTGAGTTTATGAGCTCTTACAATATATTCGATTCCATGTTTAACGAGTTGATACTTGTTCTCAGCTCTATAGAAAATATCTTTTCTATCATACAAGTAAAGACCCCCTAAGACAATTCCACATATATCCAAAGGAACTATTTAACTCAACCTCATCTACAAATGTTGACCCAAAAGAAAACCTAAGTTTACATTGTCTAGTCATTTTTAGCTATGCTTTATCACATAACCAACTAAATGGATATGGCTTTTTGTGAGGTGTGGTTAGTAATCCCAACTTCTTTACAATTGCTTCGGACATTAAATTTACTTGCGAGCCACTATCGAACAAAGTATCAATCTTTTGATGCTTGGAAATAGCTCGAATATGAAAAAACACATGTTTGTTCCTCTCGTTTCCTTCATTATCAGTAGATTATGAGTAGATGCTTCTGACTTTTTACCTTTTATACTTGTGGCTACGATTGTTATTTCATCTCCTGAGTCTGACCCCAAATCCTTTTGAATAACTACAATAGTTTTCATCTTCTTGCCCTCGAACTTCTTGGGTCTCAGCTCCAGATGCAGGATCCAACAATGTTCATCATCATGCTCATCCTTCTTACAGTGAGTGCATGAAGACTTGATCTTTTGTACAGTATTAGCCTTCCTCTCTTTCCATTTCTATTTTCTTTTCTCCTTATTCTTGTTACAGTGGGTTTGGATGATCCCCCAACTTCTGGGTTCACATTCTTTCCTATAGCCTCTAGATGTGTAGCTTGAACAGATACCTCATCTATGCTAGTGGGATTAAACATGAGAATTGTGTGTCTTAAGTAATTGTGTAGACCACCTATATACTTTAGTAGAGTTTCAGGTGAGTCTAAAGAAATTCCTAGAATCAAAGCTCTTTTCCTAAATTCTTGAGTGTAACTTTGTACACTTTGATCTTTTAATTGTCGAAGAGTTTGCTAGCTCATCGTGGCTTGCTACATATAGGATAGTGGATAGAATTGCTTTTTAATTGTAGAAACAAATTCACTCAAGACAAAAAGAATCTTACCATGCTTCTTCATGTCAACTTGTGTCCTACCTTCGCACCATACCAAGGCAGTGCCTCCAAGGCGTAGGCTGGCCAACTAAATCTTACTACTGTCTGAATCGATGCTTTACACTCTGCAATAAACATCAATCTGTCTAATCCAATTATCTAGCTTCTCTTCATTCAACTCTCCATCATATATTGATAAATCAAATTTAACATCTAATTTAATCAAAGATGTTTTATTTTTGTTTTCAGGGCTACTAGGAGGTGTGGGAAGTTTTTCTTCTTTCCCCTTACCTTTAGAGTGGTCACAGAGGAGAGATTCTTCTACTCTTTTATCCCTTTTCAAGTTTGGTGCATCTTCCTCTCTACCTTTCTTAAATTCTCTATACATTTCCTCTACCATGGCTCTCATTGTCATGAAACTGTCCATGAACTAAGGGTCTGATTCCAAGTGACTTTTTTATGACATTCTTCTCTCAGGATAGAATCTTCAATTTTCAAGGTTAGTTTCAACCAACTGTCCTTCTCCTACTTTTAGCTTTGATCTAGTTAGAATTCAACAACAAAATCTAGCACAACCTTGTCTAACCTTAGTAACCTAGAGGTCTGATACAACTTGATCTCGAATTTATCCAAGACAATGAATTAAAGGTATTACAGACTCATGTGCATGGATGTGCCTATGTTACTTTATGTAATGGATCGATAAGATTGCGAAATACATAGACACTGAGGCAGTTAGAGAAAACATAACAGGAAAACATGTAATACAACAAGTTTAATAAGGAGTTCACCCAATACTCTTGGGCTACGTCTCCTAGTCCAGCTTCCAATGGTGGCCTCTCTATTATGTTTTCAAAGTAGAGTTTCTTTATAACAATGAGCTCAATTTAAGTCTCACTCAACAGATATGAATCAGTAGGATTTGAGTACACAAAATCTCCTTACTGGTACTTGACCTCTATTGGTTACAGTAGTACGAGCCCAATCTGAAACTCATACATGACAGGCCTATGCCGAAGAGCTCGCTTGAACCTCTAAAGCTTTCTCTAGAGTGCACAGAGCCTCTGACTCTCTCTGGCTCTGTCTGGCTCGTTGTTGCCCTCAGGTCAGCTTGACTTCTTCACTCTGTTTTCTGCTCTTAGCTCTCTGTGGCTAATGAACTCCTTTCTGTGTGTGTATCTCTTTTTCTGTGTATCTGTGTGTCTATTTCTATCAGTTCATGGCTTTAAAGCCAATCTGCGTTCTGTCGCTCCGTTTCCGCTTCCTGACGTTCTTGTTTTCCTTCCTCTGTTCATTCAAACTCTTGTGTTCTATGTCATCATCATTACTATGTAACACTTCACACGGAGGTGGCCACCTATTCTACAACGGGTGAGTGTGTGAGGTTCCTTGGACACATTTGAACGGTCGTTATTTCCATTTGCTCCATGATTCCCACGAAACATGAATCTTCTACCAAATCATCGTCCACGTTAGACTTCATATCCCGTGTAATCTCACTTTACAACCTTGTCAAATCCGGTCCTTTTTCGGAACGTGCCTACGCCGGTGATCTGGGCCCCCCAGATCCTACGGTCATCGTTTATATCAGGTGGGTAAGTACCATGACGTTTACCCATCTGATGTGAGAAGTTTTATCTCTCTTCCAGCAGATGTGTGTCACTCAATGTGTGGAATCATGCAAGACTCGGCCAAAACTACTTTCCACTTCGAGGCCTTCCGATATCCTGCCGGTTTTGTGGAATCCACAGAACCGAATTTATTACATTTCCACATTTCATAGCCATTTCGGGTCTGGGCACTTCAGGGCTTTCCTTCACTGAGGGGGATGCCCTGCAATACACGATTAGCGCTAATCACGTATCAGAAATCACCCCCGTTTCTTGAATTAGCCTCTCATTTTTCCAATTTGCGCCAGTGTGCGTTACGATGGGGCAACAGTTTGCGCACTCAATCGAGGGTCCTCGTTGCTCCGCACTGATCACAATTGCAACTGTCATGAGGATTCCTTCTAATAGTTTGATATTTTAATACTTGATTATGTTTTGCATAATTTGAACGAGTTTATGAAAACTTAGAGAGTGTTTAGGATCCAATTTGGATCACTGCATCAACGTTCTCATCAAAAGTCTGCCATGAACAATCTGAAGTACTGCTCATGATTATCATTCATGAGATGAACTGCATGTAATTTATACCTCTACTATTCTTCATGATATTGCTTCTTCCTGCACTCCCTAGGTATATGACCAAGTTTTCCACAATAAAAACATTTAATTACAAAGTTGTTTCTATTCAGATTCATACCTTGGGTCGAATTTGGTCTTTTCTGTGAGCTTCCTCCATTTTGTTGTTGCAGATTTCCTTTTCCTCTGAAGAAGTTCTTTTTCGCTATCAATGTAAGATCAACAGTGTGGGGCTTCAGAGTAAATCTTCTTTCTTGTTCTTGCATCAGTATTCCTATTAGTTCTTCCAACTTCGATATTTTCTCTCTCGCATTTATCGCAGTGATGAATATTTGGTAGCCATCGATCACACCATTCATGGTAATTGTTACAAGATTTGTATCTGCAACTGTATCATCAATGTCTAATAATTTGTTCTTCAGATCCTTGACCCTTGATATTAAGGAAGAAACTGTTTCATTCTCCTTAATATTTAGGGATAATGTCTTTCTCTTAAAAAACAAAAGACGATTTGTATTCCTGATCTCATACAAATCCTTCAATATTCCCTAGATTTCACTTGCTGATTTGCATTCTCTGATGTGTGGTATGATACA
This sequence comes from Pinus tabuliformis, assembly GCA_031772625.1. NCBI lineage: Eukaryota > Viridiplantae > Streptophyta > Pinopsida > Pinales > Pinaceae > Pinus > Pinus tabuliformis. Next base: position 1,442,563,520 of record CM062820.1, read on the forward strand.
ATCTTTCAATGACAGCAGTGTCCTTGCTTTATTTTCTCAGTTCTCCCAATCTGGGATTGATGCTAATCCAGATGCTGGCTTCTGCTCATCTCCATTTGCAATCATCCAAGCACTCTCCACTTCTAGCAGAGTCTGCATCTTTAACTTCCAATTCACATAATGGAGCCATCGAGATTGTTATCCTCATTCAAGCATGCTTCAAACATTTGATTATTGATCTTGGTGATTAAAAAGAATTTGACAGGTAAAACAAAAATTTTAGATTTACCCTAGATCTAGGTCAAAGACAAAGATCGTTGATCTCCAATATTTTTTGATCTCGCAGCACACAGGCAGATCACTGTGGCTTCCTTCGTGACCTCTACCATGGCCTCCTTGGTAAACCTCGGCCTCCAGGCAACCTTCTATTTTTAGCCTCTGCTAGAATACAACCTTCTCTCGACCTCCATCCATCCCCTCACTTGTTTTCATAGTCAACGTGAGTTAGCACCACGGACTCACGAAGGTCTTTGCGATTGTACACCTCAAATAGGCGATGGTCGGCAAAAGAAAAACATGAAGAAGGTCTATAGTGGGATTGTCACATTTTTGCACCTAAAACTTGTGACGATTTCAGCTTAGTCGCACCCTCCAATCATGGTACAGGTTCCTCAGCCCTGACACTCTGATACCATGTTAAAAATGCAATGTTTTGTATTAAATAAAATGAAAGCCACTGGTCAGCTCTACGAAAGAGAGTCTGAACCAGAAGATTCTGTCTCTGCAAAATGATCTGCATTGTCCATGTACATCACACATTATATAGTAATCACAGATTTAGGGAAGTTAGAACCATAACCTAAAAAGTAGAAACTAATTCCTATCCCGAGGTCTCGTGAACCAACTCACTATTCTAAGATATTCTCCATTATCTCTAACACAAATCTCTAGAGACATCATCCATAAGCACTTTTCGAAAGAATCACCCATAAACACATAGTGTGGAAAAATACAAACAAAATGAAAACAAGTGCCATCACCAAATCCAAACTTTAAAATTTTGATATTTAAAATCTATTTGCAAAAGTTCCATGGGTGTTCTCCATAGAGATTGTAAAAATTGCACAGACATGGATATTTATTCATGTACTATGTCAACATTTCTCTCTATAGTTAGTAGAATCTGTTTACATTTTCCTTATGTTATAGCGTAGTTACCAAATTCGGCCGAATTAGGTTGAAGAATTCAAAAATTCGGAAATTTGGTCCTATTTGGCCATTAATACGGTAAAATTCGGTTCGGACACATCACAGTCTCCCAAATTTATTTTTAAAATTTTCTTTAATTTGTGTTTTTTAAGAAGTCGTTCGTACTCCATTTTCTGTGCCTTAGTTTCTTCATGCAGTTGTAGATATTGAACGGTTGATCGTAATTCTCCGTTTGTATAGATGATTAAAAATATTGAACCGTTGAAACTTAATTCTCCCCGTTTGTTCTGCACTACTGTTGTGATTAATGACCCCGTTTGTTCTGCACTACTGTTGTGATTAATGATTAAAAAATTCATAGTTCTATTTATATCAAAGTTATTTTGATGTGTTAGTAAATTTGACTTGTTATTAATTTTAGATGGTTTGTTTAATGTTTGTTTAATTTTTATATTAAAAAAAAATACTAAAAATATGTATAAAAATTAAATAAATAGTTTTTATATTAAATTTTTATTTTCACAATAAAATAATTTTTTGTTTTTTGTTTTTTATTTTTTTATTTCTTATTTTCATAATAAAATATGTTTTTGCTTCTTCTTTTTTTAAGTTTTAATTTCTTTCCTATAATTCTTTGGCTAGTGAGTAATGTAATTAGAATTATTTATTCATAATAAAATTAGTTGTAATTTAGTTTTTTTCTTTTAAGAAATTTGTAAGGAAAATATAATATAGTTTCTAAATCTTTTAAACAATTAGGAAAATAGCAAGATAGTTCTAATTTGATGATTCTTGATAGTTCTAATTTAATGATTTTTTATCTATATTTTATTCAGTTAGTAATTAGGAAATTGTCTAAATATTCATCATTAAAAATTAAAGCATTAGTTACTATCTTTTGGTACAGTTAGGAAAATATCAAAATAGTTCTAATTTGATGATTCTCGATAGTTCTAATTTGATGATCATTTATCTATATTTTATTGAGTTAGGAATTAGGAAATTGTCTAAACCCGGATGTGGGTGCCTTAATGAGCTGTTAATGCTCATGCAAGCGACGCCGGCATCTGGCATCACGACAGATCAGGTTAGCGATTTATGACAGATCAAGTTGGCGATTTATGGCAGCTCAGTTAATCGCATTAATGAGGCATTGGGTTCAGGGCATGCGGGGTAAGGTTTTCAAGATGGTGGGCATAAGCAGCGATCCAGTTGTTCGGACCTCGACATTCTCTCTGGTTTATTTAGGCAAAGACATTCTCGGACGGAATTGCTCTCAGAATTTAGGCGCAGAGCAGAGCACTTGGAAGCCACCATGGCTCCATAGGCGTTCGCATCTAGCCAGCTTCAGGTATTTTGTCTCGATTCTTCTGGTTTGCATCTGGTATGTTCAGTCTTTTTTCCTTTGGCACATCTCTGCTTTAAGTCTCGCTACGGTCTTCGTTGAAGTTGTCTCGGCAGGGTGTGGGGTTCAGTCTGTCAGTACTGGGATTTTTTTCGTGGTTCTGTTTACTCTCTGTGCAGAGTTTACCATGGGAGCCTCCTATTCAAAGTTCTGTTCTTTCCTGGTTCTTTCAGAGTGGGGCGGGTCGTCTTTCTTCCTCCATCATTCCTTTCGCCCTTTCAGTTTATTAATCCTCTCTGCAATGGCCCGACGTCGTGGAATTTCTTGGAGGGGTAGTAGTTCAGGAGCTCGTGGAGGTGTTAGGGGTAGGGGTGGACCTGGTCCTCGTTGCATTTCCCCGCTAGCTTCTGTCTCGCCGGCCTCACTGTCTTCAGACCACTCCGGTCCGTCCCTTAACAGCTCTTTCCACTCTTCACGCTTCAAATTTAAAAGTAAGCTAAACAAGCCAATTATCTCTGCTATCATTACAGTCATCTTCTCAGAGGAAGAAGATGAGCTCACGGGTTCTGATGAACAATCCAAGGACAGGTCTCTCTCTCATAATTCTAGTGACTCTCAAGGAAGCATGGCGGGTGACGTCCTCAATAATCCAGAGGTGCAGCAGGCTGAGGGTAATCAAGAGGGCTCGTGCCAACATCAAGCCTCTTCACATGAAGATATCATTGCTTGTGCACCAGCAAAATTCTCAGGCAGCGTATTGCATCTTGTGACTCCTCCAGGCTGCAACAATATGGAAATAGAAGACAATGTGATGGTTGAATGGGTTAGCTCTCCTTGCAAAGCGAATGAAGAAAATACAGACTTGCCACCTCAGGCATAAATCACTCTATCTCAGCAAGTCATCTTAGGACTGCGGTATTTTTTGGATGCGTTTCTCAGTGGATATGATTTCTTGTATTTTCAGTATGGTTCTTTCTCATCTTCCAGCTTATGAGTACGGCTTTCCAGCTTTTTGTAATAGTTGCATAGAAATGCATTTTGTAACAGGGTGGCAGAAAACAAAGTATAGATCCTATCTAGCTCTATTGAGTTTTGGGCTTTTGTTTTTCATCTATGTAAACAGACGGCTAAGAGTTGACTGTAACAGCTTTTTTGACAGAGGGTGGGCTACAACCCCCTGAGAGGTTCAAACCTCTCTGTAAATATTTTTTCATATTTTTTTTTTTATATATAATAGAATAGTCTTTACTCAGAAAAAAAAAATTAGGAAATTGTCTAAATATTTATCATTAAAAATTACAGCATTAGTTACTATCTTTTGATTGACCAAGAGGAACTGTTTCTACTAATTCCAATATCTCATTCACTTCTATTTGAACAATTAGGGAAAAACCAAGAATTCTAATCTGATGATTCTGGATAGTTCTAATTTGATGATTTTTTATTTCTATTTCATTTTAGTAGTTAGGAAATTGCCTAAATATTTTATCATTAAAAATTACAACATTAATTACTATCTTTTGATTGACCAACTTACAATTTTAAGGGTTCCTTTTTTTTTCAATGTTAAAAAGTTTGTTCTCCCCATTGTATCTTATTCACTTCCATTCAAGAGGTTTTGTTTCTACTAAGTTCAATATCTCATTCACTTCTACTAAAGAAGAATTGTTTATATTAATTTCAATGTCTAATTTTATTTGCAACTTCTATAATATAATTAAATTGTTATTTTAGATTATTTAAAATATAAGAAAAAATACTATTATGTATATTGGCAAAATTTTTCCTTATTGAATTTTAGAGAGTCGAATTTTTGAACTTGGTAACTATGTGTTATAGTGACTCTGTTTCAGATAAATAAAGAAAAACAAATACAAAGAAATTCGTTCACATTTTCCTGGCCGTAGATTGGTTTACACTTATTGGCCCAAGGTTTAGTTTCTATGGTTTTGAAAAAGAATGAAAATCATTATATCTGTTTACATTTCATATGAATTAGTCATTAAAGACCAGGGAAAAATAATAATCCGCTTAAATTATTTTGCAGGCCAAGTTTAGTTTCTCTGGTTTTGCTATGAGAGGGAGAAACCGAGTAACCATTTGTACTACGTACTCTTTGACCGGTTAATTTTTGCCTTATAATTTGTGTTCTTCACACGTTATGTTTCTCTGTAAATACAACCCAGTTACTTTGATCTTTTTCTTTTTGAATTTAATCACGAGCTCTGTCTCATCGCCTAACCTTTGCTATACATTTTAAATCAAATCATGAGTGATGTACTAATATAATCCTGGGATTTTCCTGAAGCTTACAACTCACAACTCACATTTGTGCTTTACTCTGTGTATAGATTGTTGATTAAATGAAATCTGTTATTGACGCTGAAGTCATCAAATAATAATGTAGTGAATTAAAAAAAAATAGGGGAATAATAAATAGATGACCAAAGAAGCGGTGGCATAATCGGTCAATTCATACCAGTTGTTCTCAATCTCTATATGTTCCAATCACCCAACTTGATAGTGGCCTAAGGTTAATTCTTCGTTGACCTATTTTCTATTAATGTATTTTCTAGAGCAGGTGTTGTGCTTTAAAACATAATTATTATATGCGGACAAATTCCATTGTTGTCATTGGATGTATAGGAATGTTAGGCACAAAAGTCTTGTAGATGCCGACGCCATCGTTCATTGGAATTTATCTATTTAATATTTCACCTTGTTTTATAGTGACAGGGGAGTGAGATGGCGAGAAAATGATTTCCTAGCATGTTTGCCTGTGGATAGTCCAGATAAAGTCATGGAGCTTATCGTGTTTATCTGATTGATCGTCTCGTGAGACTCCAACCTTCCTAATATTTTGAACGCCTTTTGTTTTTAATTTTAGGTAAATATTTTATCATATATTTTGTTCCTGTCTTTCTTTCTTAGGTTAGAGGTTTGGATTTATTAAAATTAATAATTTATATTAATATTTTAATTTAAAATTTTTATTTTAGTTTTAAATTTATAATCATTTAATTTAAAACAATATATTCAATTAAAATAATGATATTTTACTATAATTATATTATATTAATAGGAAATACATAAACTCCCTCCTTAAAGTTGATTTTATTTAAATTTAATGAATGAAATGAAAAATAAACATTTCTTTTTATAGAGAGTGGGCTCGAGAGTTAGCAAAGGGAGACGAGTTGCACCTGATTAGAGAGGTGTTCAAAATGAGAGAGAAATGGGAGCCATGTGGAGAGTTTGGATATAGAATGATGGGAATGGGGTAGGAGGTTGTGAGCATAAAGGGAGCAACTTAGAGTGTGGAGAGGGAATTGGCAAAGGGAGGTGGTAGAGAGTGGGAGAGAGAAAGGAGGTATTGAATGAAGGAAGTATAGAAGGACAAAGATCACAAGTGGGAGAGTGAGAAGGAAAGAGTTATGTATAGGGAGAATGTTGGATATATGGGTGTTGGAGGTTTAGGGGGGTTTGTGTGTTTGTGAAAGAGAGAGAGGGGGAGAGCGGGTCGGAGAGAAAGGGAGGGGGTGAGGGAGTGGGAGACAAAGAGAAATAGGGAGAAGAATCTAGAGATACAATAGTAGATGGAGGGCGAATGGTAGAGGGAGAGATTGCAAGTGGGGGTTGTGGTATGGAGAAGAGTTTGTGTGTGTGTCAGAGGGAGAGAAAGAAAGAGAGTTAGTGGAAGAGAGAAGCATAGGTAAAGAGGGGGCAGGGAGAAGGAGTTAGAGGGATGGGTGAGAGAAAAAGAGAGGAAGGGAGATATGGAGAAAGAAAGGGATGAGATAATGTAGAGAGAGAGAGAGAGAGAGAGAGAGAGAGAGAGAAGAATGGTAGGATATGTAGAACAAAGAAGGGTAGGTAGGAGAAAGTGAGAGAGAAATAGAAGAGTGGGGAGATATGGATGGAAACACAGAGAGTGGAAAGACGGGAGAGAGGGAATAAGGGAGAGCTGGAGAGGCAAGGACAAAGAAGTAGAGAGGGGGTAGTGGGGGAGAGAGGGAAGTAGTGAGATGGGAAGGGAGTGTAGAGGTGAGAGAGATGGGTGTGGAGGTAGAAAGAAGGGAAATTGGTGAGGGGGATATAGACAAAGAGAAGGAGGGAGGAATATATAAATATAGAGACACAGATATAGTGAGCAATGGAGAGAAGAGAGTAGAGAGAGTGAACTACATGGAGGTAGAAGTGTAGAGGGAGAGATGGGGGGTTTGCTGGAGAGAGGGAGACAACTTATGGGGTGGATGAAGAAAAATATTGTTAAGGTTAAAGAAAAAGACTTAGCGGGTGGGAAGGTGGGTGCAGGTAGAGAATGGGATGTATAAACACAAACTCAAATAGAGATAGGTTTGGGAGAGAGAGAGGAAGACATAGCAAGGTGGGGGAGGGGGAAGGGGCTATAAAGGAAGGGTGGATAGACGGTTAAATGAAGAGTGGGAGGGGAGAGAGAGTGTTTGAGAGACAATGGGAGGTGGTGGGAGAGATTGTGAAATATAGAGAAAAAAGGTGGAGAATTAGATGGAGGGATAGTGAGTTGCAAGAGAGTGCAAAAATGGGGAGTGAGATTGAAAACATTATGAAGGAGGAAAATGAAATATTGATGGGAGAGATATTGAGAGAGGGATATAAAGAGAGCTATATGGATATATGGGGAGAGAATAAGAGAGATATTGCATGGGGAAATATATACAAAAGAGAGAGACTAAGAGAACACGGGATATAATAAGGAGCCATGGATAGTGATGTATAGATAGAGCGATAGAGGCAAATGGTAAGGTGTGTGTTTGTGAGTTAAAGAAAGGGTAGGGGGTTGGAGGGAGGAGAGTGTGTGCGGGACAGAGAAGGACAAAAAGAAAGATGGGAGGGTGAGGGAATGTGAGAGAGAGGGAAATAGTGAGAATGGAAGATAACAAGAAAGTGAAGCAAGGCAATGTGAAGAGAGTCAAAGAGCATAGAGTTGTGCCTGTGTGTTTCAGAGAGAGACTGGGGTTGGGGATTGAGTGAGAGAGAGAGAGAGAGAGGGAATGTGGTGAAGGACAAGTGTTATGACATGAGAAGTGAGATGGAGATAAAGAGAGGAATGGATATTTAGGTTTAGACTAAGTGAGATTGAGAGGGACTCTGGAGAAATAAATAGAGTTTTGGATATAGTAGGGACAAGAATTGAGAGGGAAAGAGGGGTGCGGAGGTTGAGGGATTGGACAAGGAGAGAAGGGGCCTTGGGTAGAGTGGGGGAAACATAAATTAAGGAAAGGGTCAAGGAAAAAGAAAATGAGAGATAAAGAGAGAGGTGTAGCGTGAGGTTGAAAGAGAGTAAGAGAGTGAAAATGTGGGGATACAAATAGATAGATAATATCATAGTTAGAGAGTGACTAAATAGAGAGTTTGAGCAATTGAGGTAGGGAGATAGGTGTGAAGAGAGAGGGGGAAAAGGATGGATAGGGGTTGATAAGCAAAGGAGGAGAGATGAAGAGAGTGTTATAGGGGTTGGAGAGATAGGGGTATAGAGAGGGTGAGCGAGATTAGGAGTGAGAGTGGGGGGAGTGGTGGGAGAGAGGGAAATAATGGTATACAGGGAAGGATTAGTCGAGGGAAGGTGGGCCAAGGAGAGAGAATCATAAGTACTAGGAAGAAAGGTGAGAGAGAGGCAAAGGGGGGGGGATAGAAAAATATATGTAGGGAAAGAGTGGAAGATTAAAGAGAGAAAGAGGGATATAAGGAGATAGAGAAAAAAAGCATAAGAGATGGAGAGATGGGAGTGAGATAGCAGTGGTCAGAAAATGATATTTGGATAGAGGGAATGATGTGGAGGAGACAGAGTGGAATAGAGAGATGAAGACAAAGGGGAGAGAATATTGAGAAGGATAGTGTGTGTGGGGGGGAGAGAGAGAGAGGGAGAGAAAGAGAGAGAGAGAATCTATGAACAATAGAGAAAGAAGAAGGGAGAGAAGGAGCGCAGATATGAAGAGGGAAAGTATGTGAGTGAGAGAGAAGTAAGAGTAAGTAGAAGAGATTCGACGATAGACACAGAGGAGATCAAGATAGACAAAGAAGGAAGGAGTGCGATACTAAGGGATGGATTAAGGAATATAGGGAGAGTAGGGGAAAAGGATAGATATAGGGAGGGAGGGAGAGAGGGACAAAAAGATATATGAGGGTAAGGGGGGGAAGAATACTAGGGTTTAAATAGGGGAAGAAACATGCATTGAAAGAATGGGAGATTAGCACATGTAGAGAGGGAGATAAGATTCAGTGGACACATACAAAGTGGAGAGAGAGAGAGAGAGGTAGAGAGGTGGTATGGAGGGGGTGTTAGAAATCCATTTGGGCACATCAACCCTCAATTACAAATCAATACTATTAGGGCCCATCAAACCCTAATTCAGTTGTTACATGCCCTAAATGAAGTCAACCATCAGAATACCTCCTTCCCAAGAAGTTCTATGGCCGAAACCATCCAAAAATTGTCTCTAAGAGGATCAGTGCAGGTAGATACACTGCCAGGGTACGCTATCGTGTAGCCCAATACACTACCATGGTGCACTGCAGTGGAGCCCAGTACAGTACTAGGGTGAGCTGGGCGAATTTGAGCAAAATCTGCATTGGGGTTTGGAATATTCTTATCCATAAGATGCCTCTAGAAGTTTCCTAAGCTATCCAATCCTTTGGGCTTGAAATTGGATGAGGGAGGGAGTTAAGCAACATCAATCCCTTTATCCCTTCCTCCATGGAACTAAATCCTAAGTTTGGGAGGGCATTCACTATCACCATTTATGGCATAACTTCCTTCATTCACCTATAAAAAGACCACTCATCTAAGTGATTAGGGTTGGAAATCATTGAGTTATAAGGAAATGTTGTTAGTATGAGACTTGAGTTGCTTTCAAGCATTGTAATGATGTCAAAATGTCTTACTTGTCATGAGGAGAGCATGGGATTGCACTGGAGGAGTGACACTAAATCAACCAAATTGAGTTGTAACCCTTCCTTTTACTAATAAAGTGTTCAAAGTTTTTTCCATATGTTTGTATTGTTCATTGATGCTTTCATATGTGTATTATGAACTTGATTCCATTCTATGTTTAATCAATAGCTCATTATCATATGATTTGATCGATTTTTGTCTTTTGTCTGTGTGCGGGTACTTTTCAAGTGGATTAAGTATCGAAAGGAGCGAAAAAATTGGTCAACGGAGATAATGAGTAAGAAGAAGCTACATGTAGGCTTATTTACTATCTTATTTAATCTATTAATTATAGAAAAGGTAGAAAATGCTTTGCACAGTTGTTCTATACTTAACTACTAGTCTAGGGGTTTAAGTGTTTATTCATAGACACTAAAACTTCTGAAAACAAGGGGGAGAAAGGGGTAGTGTGCAAGGGTGGAAGATAAAAAGAGAGATATTTTTTAATTCAAGTTTAAAAAGTCAGGAATCGAGTATTTGAGGAATAGAGATGGGGAGTGATTGGTAGAGTGTGGGAGAGCTGAAAATATAAATAGGAGAGTGAGAGATAGAAGTAGAAGATGGCGGAAGAGAGGAAGTGGAGAATGTTGAGATATGGAGTTAAGTAATGAGAGGGGTAGAAAGGAAGGGAATTAGGGAAGGAGAGAGGGTGAGAAAGGGTAGATTTTGGGATAGAGGGGAGAGAAATATGGAAGGGTGGATATTGGGAGAGAGAGAAGGAAGGGACACAAAGAGAGAAAAAGAAGGGGGAATAGATGGAACAAGAGAGGGATGAAGAGGGAGGCAGAACGAGGGATTGAGAAAGAGTCATATGGTAGTGAGGAGAGTGAGGAGAGGGGGTTATTGAGGAAGGAATTAATGGAAGGAGAAAGAGAGAAATAGAGGAAGGGATAGGAAGGAATATGGATTTATAGTGTTCGTAAACAATTAGCGTAGAGATATATATAAATATATATATGTGTGTGTGTGTGTGTGTGTGTGTGTGTGTGTGTAGAAAGTGATGGTGGTAGATAGAGAAGGGAATAAGGTGAGACAATAAGCACCCTAATGAGGGAAGTATGTTGGATAGAGACAGGTAGAGGGGGGTAAGAGATATTGGTTGGGTTAGGGAGAGAGAGATGTATAGTTACAGGCTTAAGGAATGATTTCCTCCCAAAACCATGTCCCAAAAAATAAAACTGATACCAAGATCTCAAAATATTATCATCAGATTGCACAAAAAATTGAGTATTAGAAAGGAATATTTAAGATTTTGATTTGTTTACATGCATAGTTGAAGCAAGAGACGAGTACTAGGAAACTTGAAAATTTCCTTGTGCATCGTTAATCGTCGATGTACCCATACATGTGGTATCATCAATAAATTTTTGATACGAGATGGAAAGATCCTCACTGAAGAGTAAGAGGCCCATAATCTTCTAATCTTCGATCGTTTCTTTGAGATGTTTGCCCAATCCTTCTATCACGTGGAAGAAGAGGAAGAGATGTTCAACTTGGTATATTCCACTAGAGGCAGTGAAATAGGTCATAGGGAGTCCATTGAAATTCACACTTCACAAAATTTATGCCACTATGTTGATAGTGATTATCTGCAATAATTAATTCTCAGTGTCAACTTCTCTAATTTAAATGGGCCTAATTGTAAACTAATCATCACACAAATGAACTAACCTATGCAATATTAAAATAAGTATTTATGTCGTTTTTCATGAAGCTCCATTAAAAAAAGTATATTTTCATATATATAAGTAAAATTTATGCGATACACTAAAGTTTCTCTACATCAATTTTTCTTTTTAAGATGTATTTTTTGAAATGCACATTTTAATAAGTTGAAAAATCTTAACCAAATTCCCTATAATTGTTAAATTTTTTTTTTTTAAAGTTAATAATATAGCTTCCATACAACTCTTTTTAAGGAAAATCATCTATAAACGTGTGTATCTAGCAAATTCAGATCATAAACCATAGTAGGCATATTTTTGTGTTGATGTTTCGACAATATAACGAGACTCATCTATAAACTAATCTTTGCACACAATATTAAGACCAATTGAAGCTTCTATTACCATCCAAATTAAGCTAGCATAAAAGCAAATAAGTTATCCATCACCAACCTTGCACATGTGACATCCACTTGGCTTACCCAACTTGTTCAGAATATGAATTCCTAAACATATGCTTCCTTCACTGACACTTGGAATTTCATATTTATTTTGCTTTTCAATTGAAAATTTAATGATGTAGGTTTGGCTTTCATATCTATCGCTTTGTTTTATTTACATTTGTGGATTTTATTTTTTCTTTGTGGTGTTGTATATAATGTTTTTATCACAAATGGATGTAGACCTAAAGCTAATTATTAAAAAAAAAACACAAAACCTACTGTTCTAACTCTATAGTCATATATATATATATATATATATATATATATATATATATATATATATATATATATATCCAACTAAAAAATGTCACTATTTCAATCTTTCTCAATCTTTTTTTTTTATATATAAAAAAATGTCATTAGAATGATGGAATAAAAATACATAAATGTTACAACTAAATAAATTATCAAAAAATAAAACACTATTAAAATCTACATTACTAAATAAAATTTATAATTCATTAAATTTTAAACCACTCATTAAAATATATACCGCCAACGAAACTTTATGATTCATTAGATTTTAAGCCACTCATTAAGATGTATAGCAGATAAATGAGATATTTTAACATCAAATTTAAATCTTTTAATTTATTTTTTTACGGTTGCCTTCTAAGTTTCAAAATATTCGATCACAAATACGTTTAAAAGTGAGAAAAAAATGGACATAATCAGTAAGTTTATGTGAGTCGAACATCCGGTGGAGAATAAAGGAAAAGAAATATTGAAGAAAATAAAATTCCTCTTCTGCATTGACTAGCATCTCATTCGACAAACGATCGAGATCTAAAATCTTCCACAGCTTTATTGCACCCTACATTTCTCATCTTTGATCAGTTAAATTTTATTTATTTGATTTAGCCAGTACTTGCGTTGTCAAATAAAATTCTAGATTTTTCTTCTTTGATAAATTAATTTAGTCAGTAGTTGCGTTATCAAATAAAATGGGAATTTCTGACGATTAAAATTTTTAAATATTTTGAACTTAACTGTAACCGTTCATACTCACCATTTGAATTGTAAAGCTTTTGACCATTGGGATAAAGAACGGGTGAATCCGAGGGTGACCATCCAACGGTTCATAGAATTTGATTGTTTTTTCAGAACGAAAAAAACAACATTTATATTCATAATACACTAAAATCATACCTAAAAAACAATGTTCAAGCACAACATTGCCAAAGTCATAAACCAGCATCAGACTATGTAATACATATGTCCACAATGTGAAAAACAGAAAATTGGACAACAAAATTGTGGAGCAGTATCATTCTGTTGGAAAATAATATCACCATCTGCCCCGAATTAAACTCTTTCTTCTCATTAAACTCTTCCTGCCTCGAATTCTCTGTGTTTTGGAGTTTGTGCTACGTGCATTATGAAGTCCTCCTTTCGTTTTATTTTGTTTGCTTGGATTTTCTTCTACTTTTCCTTGAATTTGGTGTTGTATCATTGCGTAGTCTGTGTTATTTTCTGCGTTTGTTGTTATTGTTCTGTTACAGAGTACTAAAATAGAGAGACAACTTTGGGCAAGAATGTCTTCGATGCAAACGCACGGAGAGACATATATTTGATAAACTGGTGAATCCTCGGTGTAATATCTACGCTTTGTGGCATTCTTGATGGTAACTGTTCGCTGAGACAAATATGACAATAACTGATCGTCAGTTGTAGATTTGCATGACTCTAACAGAGGGCCAGATGTATTATTATGTAGTGTTCTGATTAGATTACAAGAAATATGTTTGAACAAAAATTTTTGTTTCTTCAATTCCTATTTTTGATATATAATTTGAATTAGTTTTCATAGAAAATAAATATGCAGCAGTTTACAGAGGAAGCAGGGGCTGATAGGGATGGATAGATTAATGAAAGCGTGTGGAACTGAAATTCCTGGATGATATTTCCTTCTGCATCCTTTCGACTCTCCATCTCGTTTGTAGATATGGCGAGGAGACAAGATACTACGTGAACATTTATCTACCGTTCTTTCGTTATTACTAAGAAACAACAAAATCAGTTTACATTTTGCTCTACCTTATGTTACAACGACTCTATTGCGGAGACTTAAAAAAAAGTAAGAGACAAAGAAATTTGTTTACATTTTCCCGCCTATAGAATGGTTTCTCAGCTGTTGAGAAAGAAAAGGAATCCCTTAGTCTACATTTATTGGTCCGAAGGTTTAACTTCTATGGTATTGAGAAAGAAAGAAAATGATTGAATCGATTTATATTCCATATGATTCAGATATTAATAATCCACATTTTCCACGCTTCATGTTTAGTTCCTCTGGTTTTATTGCGAGAGAGAGAAAATGAATAACCATTTGCATTACATATTCATTGACCATTTTTTTTAGTGTTAGAATTTTCGTTCTTCACACATTTTATTTCTGTACAAATACAGCCAAGATCCTTCCTATTTTTTTCCTCTTAATCATAAGCTAAGCTCTGTCTCATCACCTCGGCTTTGATATATATTTTAAGTCAAGTCATGGGTAGTGCAGTAATCTAATCACATTTCATCAGACTTCCTGCTAACATTTGTGCTTTACTCTTCTGTCTACTATTTTGTTGATTAAAGGAAATCTGTCATTGACGTTGAAGTCATAAGTAATCATATAAATAATAAGCGTAGCTCATAGTAGAATTCATGGTCAGTAATTCCATTATAGCTCATAGTAGAATTCATGGTCAGTAATTGCATAAAATTTAGCAGAACAATAAATAAGATGAACGAAGAAGCCGGAGTGTAATATTGTCTTTGGCCAAATTTTGTAGTGGGCTCAGGTTAATTCCGCGTTCTCTTAATTTCCATTGATTTCTCAGCCTTTTAGAGTGGGTGGTGTGCATTCCAGTATACTTATCTCGAAAACCATATAATCTTCTCGCAAAGAGTTTCACATGGTTGCCAAAAGAATATGCAGATAGCTCCTATTGTTGTGATCAAATGCTTAGGAATTTTAAGAACGTAAGTCCTCATGTAGATGTAGACGTCAATGCCATCATTCATTTGCATGTATTTATTTATTATTTTGGAATGTTTTCTTCTCTTTTTATTGTTGGATTTCATGTCGATTTAAGTGAGTAGAGGAGAGAGAAGACTACAAAATTATTCATGAGAAGGTTTGATTGTGGAGAATGGAGATAAGGAAATTGTGTTTATCGTCTTATCGTCAAGTTTGTGCTTGTGAGGCAGACCGATTCCGGGGTCTGCGAATCTCGAGGGTTGATTGCTTAAATCCCAGGTCATGCTATGGGCCCATGCGACCGCCAATGGCTCAAATCCCATGTGAGTATGTGGGTTATGGGCCGACGCTAATGGCTTTTCTGGTCATTTTAGTGGCAACAACCATCTTTCTCTCCAATTATACCCAAATAAAACAGATCCCCAATAGTTGTCTCACAACACAGTACATACACTCCCATATATCTCAACAGAACAACAAAATAATAAAACAGGGACATATGTGCAACATTCCAAAACTACTCGATAGCTAACTGACACTGGTTACATGGGCAAATGCCATTTGGCCAATTACCAAAACAAACTAACCATTTAACACTTGGGCACTATATACAAAGGTCCAGTTGACCAAAACACCAATTCATTCTAAATATCCTAACAACCTAATATTCTAAACTCTTTATAAAATTTAAACACTTTGCCTTACATTAATCCTCCTAATTCCTAATTTATACAAAAATACATGTCTGAAAAATAAAATTCTTTTTATTTGCATGAACCCTTTGGACTTCCATCAAATGACATGCCCACGGTTGATGCTTCTACATCATCTTCTAACTTTTGATCTGGACTATTTGTGTTTTAATTAAAACTTTGAATAATTTTGTCACAAATATATCTACAAAAATCGATTTTTTAGATTTCTCATGTTTAATAAGATCCTTCCCCCACAATAATTAAAAATAATTTATGTACCCTCTATTTAGGGAAATATTGACCAATCTTTCAGTACAGGAGAGAGCAAAATACCGGACTTCACATTGCGTGAAATTTAACTTAAATACATGTTAAGAACTCTTTCAACACAATGCCTCAAAACAAATACAGGCGCAATAGTTAAAATTTTCGAAGATAAATATAATGCCCTACTCAAGGAGGGAAGAATATTCAATTTTTCTAAAATACAAGATCTTAATCATAAAGACAAAAAAATTGCAATAGTGATCATGACTAGTGGATTTTATTAATCACCACCTTAGGGAGTGCAGTGACTATAGCATTTGCTGGGGCATTGAATCAATATTAAGCTGGGTTGACTAGCTCATAACCAATGTTTAAAAAAAAAATTCCATCAAAAAGTGCTCAAAAAATGTTTTTATCTAAATTTGAGGTCTTATTATTAGGGTGTGAATTTTGCTTATCCAAAATGTTTGATGTAAATTTTGAGAATACCCATCCACCTTTTTATCCAACGTTTGAAAAAACTTATCCACCATTTTATCTAATGTTTGAAACTGCTTATATCCTTCATTTTATATATTCCAAAGTTTGACACTACATATATCCTTATCCTTAGTTTTATAATTGATTCTACCTTTCCACCTATTGCCACCATGCAAATTGGAATAAATTAAACACTTCTCCCTTGCCACCTATTGCAACCATGCAAGGTTGCTGTCAAGCCTTGGTTATGGTGTGGGCATCCTTCCATCTCCTATACTCGCATGCTATCACTATCTAGGTAGCCTCTCACATGCTATCCAACTAGTTTGTTGATTCGGGGACAAACTCATTAGCATGCAATGCTCATGGCATAGGTAAATGTTTAAGAAATTCATATATGTGAGCTCGTTGTTGAGCAGGTCAATTCTTGACCTTGTAGATTTTATATTATAATAGCCTTGCAGATGTTAGTCCATAATAGCTCTCAGCAGGAAAAAAAATTTGTCTCTTCATCGGGTGATACAGCTCTCTCTGCCAAACAAAGACTTCTTTCATTTCACTTGCGAGGAGAGATGATCAAATTAGACAGTGCTAACCTAATGTTCATAATTCTAACCAAATCAAACAAACTATGAATTAGTGATTTATCAACATTACATATATAATTAGTTGCATTCCTAAATTTCTATTCTTAGTGTGAATTCTGAGATTTACATATATAATTAGTTGTATTCTTAAATTTCAATCATTCAGTTTGTTTGATTCAATGAGTTTGATATGCATTGCTTCATTCACAAATTTACTCACTATATTTTTCCTTTTCAATGGAGATATAGGAAGCTAGGGCCACATTTATGACAATAGAAAAATGGAAATGAGGACTTTTGCCTATGAGTCATTGTAATTATCCTAGAATACACTTACAAAAAATCCCTCTCTTCAGAATTTGTTCATAACCATGAGTAGATGTGGAATAGTAGTGGTTGGTGCATGGAGAAAAACATAAAAATAAGAAGGCACTAATAAATTGTGGGAATGGAATAATACCCACAAGCATTCGATTGAGTAGCATATCTTTAGGTTCAAAAATTGTGGCAAACTTTTGGCTTGTTACTATCTCGATGAATCTTTCCACCTCCATTTGAATGGAAAACTATTTGTCACTATATGGAACTCCTTGAAAAATCGCAGAATGGAATAGTACTGAAGCATGTGCTCGAGTAAATCGAATATCTTGAAGTTTTGAACTTGTTACTTTTTATTGTGTGGAAGAAGCTTTCCACCTACATTTGAATGGAAAAATATTAGTGAGTATATGAGATGTTTTGAAAAGCTACAGAAAATGAGGAACATAAAATAAAAATATAATGTCCTAATGATACAGTTTGAGAAAAGTTTGAAAGACAAGCCATCAACATGCCATGGAACTTTGCATTTAGCACAATGCACAATATAAAAAAAAATAACACAGACAAGGATTCAGGAAAGCCTTCCAGATTCCGGATATTACTTTTCCAGTTTGTGGAAATTTATTTTCAAGAAGTTGTACACCTTATACATGTTTGACAGAATCATATGTTCAACCTTAGGGATGTTTTTATAAGCATGGCGAATCAGCAAAAAAGGGCCTGTATTCATTGCAATTTTCAGTCTGACATCTATTATTTCCATGAAAACTTTAGAGCACATCTTTGTTCAAGTGGAACTTCATGTGGGAAGCTAAGTAAAAAAATACATGCAGTAGAAGAAGTCATTCATCTTCTTGTTCTAAGCCAATTCAAAGGTAGATGATAAGATGGGGACAAATGGAATGCGTATGAGTTCACTATTGTAAGGGCATCCAAGTAGTGACAGACATATGTATTACATTCAAGAGGGCACCAAAATGTGGCAAAATTCATGTCTGAGTGGTAACTACTAAAAAAATGGAAGTGTTTACTTTATTTACTTCTCAAATTGGGTTTAAGAAAGATGATGATAAGTATTACTAGTACTGGTTCATTGGAGGCTTAAAGAATAATGCAACTAACCATGAAACTAGAAATTGGGTTCCAACGAATTAAAATCCAATTGGACCTGGGGATATTTTTTCTTCAATGCTACGTCGGTTACTGAGTATGCTTCGGGGATCACATCACATTGCTTTCACACAAGAATAGGGCTTATCATGTGTGTTTCTAGGCCTTCACAGGGTAGTCATTGTAATCTTTCTTCGAATATTAGTTCCTCTTCATCATTTGACGTGCTTATGCTTATGGTGCCAAAGACTAGGATGTGAGTCCCACAATTTCTTAGCTTACCATTGTTGATAAAACACTAGTGTGATGGCTAGGTAAGTGTACCCTTTGGGCCAATGTAAGAAATTTCTGGTGAAGGTGATGAACGCAACAAAATAATGAATTATGTTTGTACCTTACTAATAAAAGCTTAGTTCTAGAGGCAATAACCAATATATTAACGTCATTTTTAATGTTTTTTTTCTATCTTTCCAACATCTTCTTATTGACATGACTCCAAAAACATCTTGTAGAATGCGACCTTGCCCCTCGTTGGTTAGTCCAGTGGCTTGAATTCCCCATGTCTCTCTCCCCATATGACGATGATCTCTTTTGACAATTTTTGTATCATCTTGGTAGAAATCATAAAAGCTTAGCAGCAATGCTCCAACATTGCAATGGCAACAACAACCTAACATGATCTCCATGGCCATCTATTTCAATTGATTGAAGAAACATTTGTAAATGGCATTGTTTTTCAAATTGGATTTCAAGGAAAATAAAGACATAATGGTAGAGACATAATGACATGTTGCAAACAGCTCAACGACATCCTCTTAGATCTACCTAGAGCCTTGTTGGGATACGGGACCCTGGGGTCAAGTTTTGGTACTTACTTTTTCTATAATCATAAAGTCTTTGCGATTTGTGGAAGCGAAGTGTGAAGGTAATAAGAGTTAAAGGGGCTTTACTCTCTTAGGCTATTAGGAGATAAGAAGTTTTGAGACTCACCCATTTTTCACGGACCATGGTACTGTAGAAGTAAATGATATATATATCATTGTATGGGCAAGTAAGCTAAGGCAGGAAAGTCTATTTCCTATACATACGCAAAGGGGAAGGTTCATGCAGCTAAGTGTGCGGAGACCTTGGGAAGTCTGCAGGATAAGTGTGCGGGCCCTTACAGCTGAGTTCACAAGGAAGAAGAGTCTGTATTTGAAATAATACATCTAATAAAGACAGTTTTGATTCATAAATTGTGCATCTGTGTATCTGTATTTACTTTTACAGTTTTAGGTATTTTCTCTTTGTATCTAAATTTATATGAATGAATACACAAAAGTACTAGATCAGATTAATATATAGATGTTATGAATGTTTGAACACCTTCATGAAGATATAGATTCTGGTTATGTGAATTGTCGCAATTATCTGTTTCGAAAGGGTTAGGGTTCGCCAAGATAGAACTAAGCCCTAGAAGCCACAAGAACCCATCACATAGACCTCTAGAATCATAAACTTGATTCTCTCATCCCCCAATATTGCTTCAGGTGATACTACAAGTTGTGTTGGATGGGTTGTTGCCAAAAGGGCTAGCAGTTTAGGATTTTGTTGCTTGGTGTAGTTAACTTTGAACCTAGGTCGTAACCCATCAAGCCAACAAATGGTTCTATTGCTGGGACCAAGATCTATTTGAGGAATGTGAGATAAGTGGTTCCCCAATAAGAAGAAAATTGACAAGTGGATAAAATGGAAACTGCACGCATTTGCAGCTCAGGAGAACAGGAATTCACGCATGTTGAAGGAAGAGTGGCCAAATAGGTACATATTCACAGATGAACACGAGATATTCTTCTACTATTTTCCCTGCAAATTGCATGAGTGGTTGCCTAAATTGGCAGATAATCAGGGTACGATGATGCTTGACAGACATATTGAGTGGACCCCATAACTAGTGAAGTGCTTGGAGGCTTTAGAAAACAAAATTGTGTGGGTTGTCGACCACTAGATCGATACTATTCACGGAGGATTCACTATTGATTTTCCGATCAATATGTCCATAACTTCTAATGAAGAAGAGTGTAGATTATTCAAGGCACAAAAATGTTAATTACCTGAAATCCCTGAAAATGTGGATTAAGATGTTATTGTGTGGAAAGCGGGTTATTCCTTTAAATTGGTGTTTGAGACTAAGAGAAGTGGGAGAGCATTCAGAAGGAACGTAGATTCAAGCTTTGAATATAGTCCACTATTAGGATCATGTGATAGTGATGACAAAGATAGTATTATGAGGACAGCAGGAAGCACACTGCAAATCATAAACCAGGGTATCACAGGGATACCTCATCCATCTGGTCCACCTCCGCCTCAACCTCCATCTCCATCATTCAACATGGCCAACACAATGAAGATACCTGTATTCAAGGGTTTAGGGACTAAATATCCCTAGCAATTTTGTTTCCTTGAAGATGTTGTATGGAAGGCATAGAAGATTACTGATGATGATATGAAGAAAGTGCAGCTAGTCACAGTGTTACAAGACAGATTGTTGAGTTGGTATATCAAGTGTTTCTCATGTAAACCCAATGTGTCTATGCTAGAAACCCAACAAGAACTGAACAATTAGTTTAATAGAATTTAAAGAGATTGAACAGAGGGTCAGCGAGTCTAGTGGGACTTTGATCAACGATTGAAATGTTTGATTCAGCAAGCTAACATGATAATCATAGATGATCAACATAAAGACTCTTACATTACTTCACTCCTACCTCACCTGAGATTACCACTATAGCAACAGAAAATAGTAATGCAAGTTGAAGCCCTGGAGATTTCCATGAGATTGAAGGCATCACCTGTGCAGGATACAAATATAGGAGTACAAAAGATTCAGTCACAACTAGCTAGCATGCACATGGAGTTACATAGCCTTAAGAAGGGAAAGGAAGCCCAAACCGAGGTGCGCATAGAATTTTGATGCCTGCAATGTAAGGGCCATGGTCATGATAAGGACCACTACCCAGTCTATCGAAATTACCTTATTGGGGGAGGTCTTGTCCCCCTAAAGCCAAAGAATACCATTGGGCCAAGTATAGGAGTAGCCTTATGGTGCACTATCTGTCAAATCTACAAGAAACACATGACTAATAACTATCATCTCCTGCAGAAGTTTGTGTAAACTCCACAACAGTTGTTCCACACGTTTTGTAAATCGGTCAGGCATGATGAGTGCAAATACCAGAGCTATGATATGATGATGGAACGAACCCCTACATATAGGACGCAAGCGATAAATTAGCCTCAAGATCAAGACGCAGGTGCAGCGTGCAGAGGATTTCAAGGTCAGGGAAGAACACGAGGAGGAGGAGCTGGAAGGGGTCATGGACAAGTTATTTTTTACAATTGTGGAGAGGCAAGTCATTTTCCATATGACTGTCAAAATCTGATGTACCCTTCCCATCAATATTGCCGGCAGTTTGACCACGTCATAGAATATTGCCTAGTACTTATAGCAAAAATGCAAGAAAATAAATCTCAAACACCTACCTAGAATATCCAAATGATGAAAGAAAAGACTCACGAAGGGGAGACAAGCATCAATATCGTGACATGAAGCGATATAGCCACAGGAGAAGATAAGGGGAAGAAACCAGAGGTTGAAGGATGGGTATGGACAACTGGTAAGAAGGATGTTTGGTTTGCTATAAGGCGCGTAAGGAAACCTTTATGGAAGCTAAAAAGAGCTTCGTAGAAGCCTCTACATCTTAGAAACAATAGTACACAAGATGTAGACCCTTCATTGCTACCAACATTTTTGAAGACTTGTAGGAAGAGTTTACGAGATAGAAGGGAGGTAGAAGGGCTATAGGAACTGATGGATAATTGTATAGGTAAGATTAAAACTCCTCCCAAACAGTGCGCGGTATGAAAAGTGGGCAAAAGCATGAAGCGATCAGGTCACAAGATGAGACTGAGTGCACAAATTGAGGAATATGAATGGACCAGGTAATTCTCGATCTAGGATCTGATGCCAATGTTCTATTGAAGAAAACATGGGATAGAATGGGGAGGCCTACGTTGTAATGGTATCCTATCCAGCTATGTATGGAAAACCACTAAAAGATAATTCCTATGGGGCACATGTATGGGGTCACGATAGATATTGAAGGAGCAAGAACTCTAGTTGATTTTGAAGTGATCGAAATAGTTAACGATAGTAACCCTTACCCTGTGCCATTACGAATTAAATGGGCCTTTGATATGGATGCAATTATTAATCTCAAAAAGCACAGAATGACATTTGAAAGAAAGGAGTTATGGGTCATTGTTCTATTGGATCAAACTGAAAGTGTGCGATATATCGAACCAGTCCGTGATTACTAGGAGGAGGATGATATTGATCAAATTTATAATATCACTATGCACAATGAGGACTGGATCAACCGTAGAGGGGATGAATAGATCGCATGAGATAGTGATAGTTCCTTCACTTTATATTTTAATGAGGAGTTGGAGCATTGGGAGAACTTCTTACATGAAGTCTCGTCATTGCACTGTAACATGTTAAAGAAATCCCTTCGCTGCATATCTACTGAGGTACAAAAATTACCTTATTATGATGGTTTAAAAGATGTTAATTTATTGTTGGAAAAATTTGAGAGGGATGAGCAAGAAGAGCATTGGTTCCAAGTGCTATATTTGGCACTTCGAACTATGCTTGCCCGTTAGTGGGGTACGCATAAGAACAACTTTTCCAATTGGAAACAATAGCAGAGGATGATGAAGCTAAGGTCTAGGTATGCCAATACTAGTATGACATAGAAATACATAGGAAAGGATGATCCATGTGAACATTTGGCACGATGGTCTCAAGCATGGGGAGAGGAACCGCAGCCAGAATGGGTTCACATCTTTTGTCACTCTTTGGATACCATCCCAATGAACTAGTACTTGGAAACTGAGCTATGACATGTGACGGTTGATTGGGATATCCTGAAGGAAAGCTTCTTGTTAAATTTCAGCTATGAGGATGGCTTTGAATGTATTGATGAGGCGCTCCAAGAAGTCAAAGAATCAATCTTAAAAATACTAGAGTAATTGGTAGCATGGGTTCAGCCAGATTGGAGTACACATTTCCGCCATGCATTGGAATGTTATATTATGACTATACAAGAAAGTGTAGATGACCCTCAAAACATTAATATTCTCCAATCCGAAGGACAATGTGAGGTTGAGGGACCTAAGGGAGAAATCCCCGACATATCAGAACCTTAAAGACTAAGCAAGTAAATATTGGATCAAACACGCAACCGAAGTTTTCTAAAATAGGTGACTATTTGGGTGAAGATACAGTTGATAAGGTCACAGAACCACTGCATGAGTATCAGGACTTGTTTCCCACCAAGTTCTTGAATCTAAAGGGGATAATAGAGGATTTGTGTGTCATGAAAATTACCTTGAAGCTAGATGCGAAGCATGTAAAGTAGCGCCCCTGCTAATTAAATCGTAAATATACGGAAAAGGTGTGCAAAGAGTTGGATAAGATGCTGGAAGCTGGGGTCATTGAACATGTGGACGAATCATACTGGGTGTGTCCCATGGTACTCCCAGAAAAGAAGTAGCAGCATGAAATTCAAATATGTGTATACCTGAGGAAGTTAAATGATGTGTGCATCCATGACCCATTCCCTATGCCATTTACAGAAGAAGTGTTGGAGAATGTTTGAGTGCAGGAAGCTTACTCATTTACTGATGGGTTATTGGGGTACCATCAGATCAAGACCGCGTAAGAGGATCGAAGTAAGACCACCTTCACGATGGGATGGGGTTGTTTTTAATATATGATAATGCCTTTTGGGCTGAAGAATGCACCTGTGATTTTTTAAAGAGTAGTAATTGCGACTTTAAAGGAATTTATCAACAAATCCTTAGAAGTATATTTTGATGACTAGACCATATTTGGGTTATTAAAGCATGATGTTGCTAGTATGTGCCTCATTCTGTATACCCGTCAAAGACACCAAGTCGCCCTTAACCTAAAAAAGTGCATCTTTTAAATATGTTATGGAATATTACAAGGTCATGTGGCTTGCAAGCAGTGATTGATGGTAGACCCTGCCAAGATAGTTGTCATTCTTAATTTGGATGCCCCGAAGAATGTAAAATAATTGTGCACAATGTTGGTTCCTACTAGATATTATAAAAAGGTTATCAAGACATATGCGCAAATAACTACGCCAATGGAAAGACTGTTGAAGAAGGATACAACATTCTACTAGGATGAATATTGCTAGAAAATTTTAGACATTTTGAAAGAGAAAATGGTCACCATGGCCATTTAGTGTTCCCGAATTGGAAAAAGGAGTTTCATGTTCATGTTTATGCATCCTGTATTACGCCTGATGTGGGGTAACCCAACCAGGCGAAGGGGATATTGATAATCATATAGCATTTTCGAGCAGAAAATTGTCAAAGGAAGAGAAGAACTACTCAACTACGAAAATTCTGCCACTATCTGTTAGGTGCATACTTCGAAAATAATACAAACCATTCTCCTCTAAAATACCTGGTTAATAAGCCTATGTTGGGGGAAAATATTTGTAGATGGTTGTTGCTATTCCAAGAGTATGATTTTAAGGTGATCGTGACTCTTGAATGCCCATATGTTGGTCTTGATCACCTATCCAAGATTGAAAGTATCGATGAGGTTACAAGTTTGGGGGAAGGATTCCCTGATGCCCAACTATTTTCTCTTTCTGTAGGAGATTATCACTTTGCCGATATCATTTAATTTTTGTCTACTGGAACAACCCTAGAAGGATATTTGACACAACATAAAAAGTAATTAGTGGTTTGAGCAGTTGACTTCTCTGTGATTGTTAAACACTTATAAAAAAATGGTATCCAATGACATATTACGCATATATCTCCCAGAGTATGAAAGACCAAGCATTTTGGCATAAGCACATGTAGGAGTAGAGGGAGGACATTATCCAGGCAGAGCGACTGTGCAGAAGGTCTTATGCGCAAGAATTTGGTGGCCAACAGTGCATAAGGATTCGAAGGTGAATTGTAGGGTGTACAATGCTTGTCAAAGGATGGGGAGACCATCACGAAGGGATGATTTGCCATTAAATCCCAAAATAACCTTGCGGGTGTTCAATAAATGGGTGATTGAATTTGTTGGTCTAGTTCAACCTCCAGGGAAAAAGGCTGGGGCGTGATAAATTGTCACCACAAGTGAATACTTGACATGATGGGTAGAGGCAAAACCAATAAAATATTGTAGCACAACTACAGTTGCAAAGTTCATATTTGAGTTTATTTTGTCTCAGTTTGGTTGCCCTAAACTATTAATGAGTTATACGACACGCACTTCCTAAATGAAACAATTGTTGCGATGGTTAAATAATTCTAGGTATATCATCAGAAGACTACACCCTATCACCCTCAAGATAATGGTACGGTATAAGCCTTCAACAAAATCTTGGAGAGCACTTTGAAAAAGGTTTGCAATGCGAAACAAAATGATTGGGATGTATACATACCAGCAGTCCTTTGGCCGTATAGGACCACTTGTAAAAAGTTAACAAGCCAAACCCCTTTCCGGCTGGTATATGGGCAGGAGGTTGTAATGCCCATGGAATACATTGTGCCAAGTCTTGGATTGTCACATTAATAGATATGGTTGATTGCAATACTATGGAGGAGCGTCTCATGCAACTAGTGGAACTAGAAAAAGATTGTCTCCGAGAAAGATTTCATCAACAAGTGCAAAAGGATCTCAAAAAAGCATGGCATGATCACCATATAAAACAATGCACTTTCTAATTTAATGATTTGGTATTTCTATATGACAGCAAATTTACAAAATTCCCTGAGAAGTTTCAAATGCATTGGCTGGGACCCTATGTTGTGAATGGAATTATAGGTGGTGGTGCAGTTCAACTCGCAAAGCTAAACGGGGAATTATTTCCAAGAAAATCCAGTGGCAGTCACTTGAAGTTGTGTAGGGGTGATTCACCCCTGTGTAATGACCATATGATGTTTAGATAGTCTTAGTATTCGAAGTAACTACAAGGAGCTACGGGACTATAAACTACACTACCCAAAAGTGGGAATAACGAGGAAAGAGGGTTGCACAATGCATGCAAGTAAGGCGCAGAGTGGAGTTGCATTGAAGAAGTTGTGCCATAAGGCCTCGTGATGCATGGCTTGGCTGACAAATAACCATTGGAAGCATTGTACATGATTGGATGGAAACATTTATGTTGAAAGTAGTGGGGAAGATGCATTTATGTAACATATCTTTGGAAATATGCTGCCAAAGATGCATTAACGATTGGAAATTGGAGGGAATGGATGAATTTGAATTCAAAATCATCTACAAATATGACCCAGTTCCCCGCACTTGAACACTTTGCTTCATACGAGTTTGTATTGAGAGTTTCCACCTTGCCTTGTGCCAAGTGTAGAACTGTACGACTGAACTCAATTGGGAAGATCTCTTTTCATGACTAGGGTTAGCTAAGGCCCCTAATTTTACCCGAGAATGTTTTGTGGCTAGCATGACTATAACTCCCCTAAGACAGAAGCAGCACAATCTATTCATGTAGAATTTCTGACTACAATGCCTACGTATCCCAGACCTAAGCCTTCTCTATCACAACCTTCTGCATCAATGGAGATAGATAAGAAGTAGAAGAAGCCTCGGCAGGTCCTAGTGAGGTAGTCACCACGGAAAAACTCCATGGAAGTTTTCCCTAAGGGGAATATGGATCGGTCACAACAGGAGACGAAGCCAAGGGATTTGAGTGAAGAAGAACTGCATGGAGGCATCAAGGAGATTGATGTTGAGGAGGGTGAGCCGATGAATCAGCTACTGAAGTATATCCCACTGCACAAGGCCACATCTAAAGCACCTAAATATCCCAACAATACAAAATTCATGGTGACTACACCACTATTGCTGGAGAAGGTGTTGTTTCAGGGTGTGTTGTTGGCCTGCATACCAACCCTAAAAATGAAGGATTGGGACTTAGGGAATCAAAATAAGTTCCTTCAGTTGGCGCCAACCAAATACCTATCTAAGGTATATTATGAAGAATTGGAGGTTACGCGGTTGGAACTGATGAAGTGGGTCATTAGTGTTTGGGTAGCTGGGCTCTTGCACATGCTCTGGGTGCCACATTTCAGTTGCACCAACAAAAAAACACCATTTGTGTATGACAACTACTTACCTTGGTGAAGGATGGGTATCTCTAGCTGGGAGAAGCCATCCCAATCACGGACATGCTTATCCACTGGCACGCCTTGATTCCATATCAAGGCGTGGATACGACATAATAATTTGGGGGGAAATGTAGGAGAAGAAACTCGTTGACCAGATGAAGAGCGAGTTTGGCTCATAAAGAAGTCATGTGGATATTCTATCTACTCTATAATGAATCTCGCAACACATTTTTCTGCACAAATATTAGCATGCCAGATCATGCATCAGTACAGCACAGATGATGTTCTGGCACCGATCATCTCTTTGGCTACGCAATGCGCCAAAGGAGTCAAGTATAAGTAGGCTCAATACTTGTGTAAGGAACTCTTGGAGAACTATAGCGAGGCCAAGGATGATAGCAAGGCATTTGATTACGCCTAGCTGCTGCTACTAGTTTCCTTGGTGGTGTGGTGGATGCCTGAGGACACTCAATTTCCTCAGCATGAGTCGGACCTCATGGAGGCAGTGAAGTTCAATTCGCTTTGGGCTACAAAGGACCTTGCGTGAGTCACTTAGGCAAAGATATTTTGGGTCCTGTTTGAAATGGATTTGCCGACGGTGATTAGCCAAAGGTTGAAGTTGTCACCCATACTGTATGCCCAGTAAGAGCCCCAAGCTAAATTCAAGGTAGATTTCCACAACCTTCATGTTCATGCAAGGAGAGATCCCCGAAGGACATGGCACAAGGTGCCTTACTTGGTGGATGAGGAAGACGTAGTAGAGATCGTGGCCAAGTGGCCATTTGAATGGCTAACCCCATCAGATACAAACGCAGGTACAAGCACAAATGCGAAGGATACCACTGCGTAAACAACAACAATAGATAAATAGAAGGAAGCACAGAAGGTTATCGGCTGAGAGAAAGCTGAGCAATGGAAATAGGTTGCTACTACAGAAAAGGAAGTGGCAGACAAACCATGAGCAGCCCAAGAAACAATAACATTGCGAGCCACCATAGGCATTGAAGAGTCCGATACATAGCACACACGGGAACAAGAAGAAAAAGAAAGAAGACGGAGGGGGCACAAAGCAGGAAACCCCCTTCATGGTAAAGAAGCAATAGAAGTAGACATCCACAAGGCTGCGAAAGAAACAGAAATCTGAACGATCAGCTGCGGTGACCCCTTTAGTCCTCACTGAAGGGGGCTTAGATGAAACAAGTGATGTGGTTTGCAATGGGACCTCAAAAAATTGGGGCCACTTTGATGAATAGTACCAGTAGGCACTAGGAAAGGTTCAACGAGAACTGCATGAATTGCAGGTCCAAACAAGTCGAGTACAAGTGAGTTCGGGACAAGGTAACGGGGTGAAATCGAGCCTACATCAACCGAGCGCATGAATTGAGGATACGGACAAGAATTTGGATCTTTGTCTAGTTCAGCTACCAGATGGAGCCCTATGCGTTGAGACAGAAGTAGCAATGACCCAACTATTGCAAATTAAGAATCTGGGTCTAAATCTCGTGGTAGTTCTTATCCAAACCCTGCATGAGATTCACCATGGTGTCTCAGGTGAGTTGCGGATTAGGGAGCAACATGTTCTATTGGTTATCAGTGATGTGAAAACAAACAACCAACCTATATTTGTAGAGAAAGCAAAGGTGCTAAAGGAGAAAGAGGAAATCATTGCGAGAAGCCAACAATTAAAAGTAGCCATTACACAGGCTTGCAATGATGTGCCACAACTTAACATTTCGACTAAAGTAGATTCCGCAGAAAAGATCCAAAAGTTGGTTGCAATAGTAAAAGAGCCTAGGGATGAAATTGGCCAAGTCTGGTTTGAGCTGTAGTTACAAATATCAGAGCTGCAATTGAAGCTATAGCCTACGACTCCTCCAAAGGTTCAAGAGTAGCACGGATCTGCTATAAAAGAAGGCACAACCACTTTAGAATA
Organism: Pinus tabuliformis; assembly: GCA_031772625.1. NCBI lineage: Eukaryota > Viridiplantae > Streptophyta > Pinopsida > Pinales > Pinaceae > Pinus > Pinus tabuliformis. The sequence goes on from CM062820.1 coordinate 1,442,592,761, forward strand.
TGAATTCAAGGGCTGCACCAAGTTATTTGAGAAGACCATGGAGTTATGGACTTCAGTACGGAATGACCCAACTCTGCAAAAGATCGGCGTGGACATCAGGAAAAAATAGAGGTTGTTTGATGAGATGCGATCAACTGTGTGGACACTGGCACTAGTACAATAGTTCACGGTGTTGCAGGAAGGAAAGATGATACAAAATGAGATTGATGACATGCACCACAAGGAAGAAATTCTCGCTACACGAACAAATCCATGGATGGATGAGGTCAGCTAGTTGACTTTGTTAGTACATAGTAAACTCAAGGGGATGCAGCAGACTTAGAGGACCATGGGCCTCACGGTGGAAAGCCCAACTACCAAAAAATTGGACGAGGAACTGCAGCAGGCTGCGATGTAGGAAACAATTGATCTATGGGTTTTGAAGTTGGAGTTCTGTGAAATCCAAGAAATGATCGAAGCGGCAGTCGAGTGACTCGAGGATGAGTCACGAAATTGCATTGGCGCCCTATTGGCATAGGGTCCCCTAGGGTCAAGTTTTGTTGTAAAGTTTCTGCAATTTTTGGAAGCAGAGCGCGAAGGTAATAAAGTCAAATGGGCTTTAGTCCCTTAGGTTGTTAGGAGTTAAGAAGTTTTGAGACCTGCCCATTGCCCGTGGACCATGGTATTGTAAAAGAAAATGATATATATATATATATATATATATATATATATATATATATATATATATATATATATATATATATATATTTGTCTATCTATATATATATAGAGAGAGGGGCCATAGCGAGTCTAAAAAGTAACTAATTTATAGAAGATCATTGTATGGGCAAGTAAGCTAAGACAAGAAAGTTTGTTTCATATACTTACGCGAAGGGGAAGGCTCCTACAGTTGAGTGCGCATGGAAAAAGAGTTCGTACTTGAAATAATACATCTAATAAAGACAGTTTCGATCCATAAATTGTTGATCTGTGTTTCTGTATTTACCTCTATATTTTTACGTATTTTAGCTCTGTATCTGAATTTATATGAATGAATGCTTAATGAATGTGAAAAGCTAGTAGATTAACTTAATTTATAGATGTTATGAATGTTTCGACACCTTCGTGATGATATAGATTTTGGTTATGTGAATTTCCACAATTATCTGTTCCGAAAGAGTTAGGATTCACAAACACAAAACTAAGTCCTAGAAGCCACAAAAACCCACCACACAAACCTTCGGATGTAGAAACATGGTTCTGTCATCCCCCAATACTGCTTTGGGTGAGACTGCAACCTATGCTACGCAGGTTGTTGTCGAAAGGGCCAACAATTTAGGGTTTTGCTGGTTGGCACAGATAAATTTGAACTTGTGTCAGGGCCCATCAAGCCAACAAGCCTTCAACAAGAGGCACATGTAATACATACAGGTATGATGCATGTTCTATTTTAATGAAAAGTACAAAGTCTTCAATCAGCTTGTACGCTTTATTTACTTTAGTTAAATATCAATTGTATGACTTTGCAGGCCCATATTTTTACCACCTGTTTGTCTTGCTATAACTCCAAAATGCATGCATAATTTACTTCTACAGGTAGGTGACGACATAACTTTTTCTCTTAATTTTGGTGATTGCGTCAATATCAATTTTCACTCTGAATTTATGGTTTGATTATAGTATGAAATCATGCTAAAAAAAGGTATGCCTATTAGTGTTCAATTTTCACTCTAAATTTATGTTAGGATAATGCTGAAAATGTCAATTTGCTTTCAATATATATATCCTTTGACATTTTTCCTGGTTCATAATTTGCTTTCAATGTATGCTTTATTTACTTTAGTTAAATATCAATCACCAATTGTGTGACCTTGCGGGCCCATATTTTTACCACTGGTTTATTTTTTTATAACTCCAAAATGTATGCATAATTTACTTGTACAAGTAGGAGATGACATAACTCTTTCTCTTAATTCTGGTGAGTGGGTCAATATCAATTTTCACTTTGAATTTATGTTTTGATTATCGTATGAAGTCATGCTGAAAAGGTATGCCTATTAGTGTTCAATTTTCACTCTAAATTTATGTTAGGATAATGATGAAAATGTCGATTTTCTATCCATGTATATATCCTTGGACATTTTTTCTGGTTCATAATTTAATTAATTTCCTGGAGGTTAATTTGTGTTGTTATTTAGGACTGGCTCATCTTTCCCATTTTAATTTCCAAACACTTTCATGAATTATTGTATTTCTAACCATTAGCATACTAAAGGCTGAAGACAAGTTGAACAGACACTCCAGTTTGGAGGTTGTTACTTCATATAGGTTATGCTTGTGTTGAACTACAGTTACACTTCATTTTTTTATTCTAATTTTGTTTTTCCTTTTGAATATTTTTTGTTTCTACAAATTATTTTTACAATTTTCTAATGTTTCTATTTTCGTTTCTAAAAAAATATACTTGTGAATTTAAATTTAAAAGAAAATAAGATATTTTCTTTTATTCACTAAAACATTTCCCTTTTAAATTTAGAAATTCCCTTAATATTCCCATGTTTCGACATTGTATCCTACATCATTGTATGCTCAGATATTCTTGAATCTGTTGTTGTTCATCCTGATCGTGAAATCCACCTTGGCCTCAAAGTTCAGCCAAAAATGCTAAATACCATGGACATTTTCTTTCTTGTACAATAACCTAAAAATGCCCTCCATTGTGGAAACTTGTTTATAATATCCTCTCAGTCTTTCTTCACGTTGGTACTCCAACCACGTGCTACGCCCCTGCCCAGTGGATTTGGCTCCCAATTTTTCACCAAATTTTCAACAAAGACCGAAAATTCGACTTATAGTAGCACTAAGAAAAAATGTGTTGCTATCAATAAATTACATGCCTCTCTTTCACATCTACACCAACAAACAAGTGCTAAAATATATTAAAGAAATATTGAAAGGATATGACACATGCACACGGCAGTCCTCTTATATCTCCTTCTGTTTGTTTCCATGGCATTACTATTAATACACATTTGCTTGAATCTACTGTGGCTCTCTAGTGAAAATCGTCACATTCGTGTTTCACAAAATTTCATCGCATCAATAACGAGAGTGAGCAATTTCCAATATCTACGACATGATATTATGTGAACTATGCAAATGGTCGTTGGAGATTTAACTAATTCGTTGAGATTGTAGTAAAAAGGAATTATGAATAACAACACGCACGTGAATTCCAACTACTATGAGCTACTCCGAATATTTTTATTTCACCAACCACCTAACGCATTCAGCTTCCCAAAAATGAAAATATGTTTTCTCTATAGCTTCATGACAAATGTCTCCTCTGTCGTTTCATGACAGATCTGGGTATTATGTCCATGACACGTGATGTTTTTCCTGTTTTAAATAAAACAAAGAATTGATCACACTAATGCAAACACAAGAGCTTCTTTACCAAACTTTCCCTCGGGGGTTTTAAAGAATCCAAGAATTGATGACCTAATGCAAACACCAAATCTTTTTAGTGACACTTTCCCGTAGCTTTTTCATCAAGCTGTCCTGGCAGGGACTACGGCTGCATGCATTTCTTGTTACACATGTGGTAGATTGCGTGTGTCAAAACTCTATTCAACTGAAAAATCACATTTCGGACATCTTCCAATAACTTTGGGCCTGCTCCTTCGAATCATATGGCTAACATTGACCATGATATCCAAACTATCAATCCTTGTAACTTTGGGTTGTTGGAAAACCAATCACAAGGTCAATGATTGGTTTCATTTTAAACCTAACATGATATCCAAACTATCATTCCTTGTAGCTTTGGGTTGCTGGAAAAACAATCACAAGGTCAATGACTGATTTTCGCCAGAAGCCACCATCGGCTTGACAACCCTTGCAGTGGAAGAAATTTAAATGTCATGTATATAAAAAGTATATATGATTTTTATCTCAAATTCTTTAATCTTAAAATTCTCATCCTCCCACTAGAGTTAAATATTGAGTGTGACATTTAATGTGAGTTTTCACTCTGGTTCACTTTGTTGTCGGTGAGAATAATTTTATAATGATCTATTCATGTGAGTTTTCACTCTGGTTCACTGAGTTGAATTGCGTGAGAATAATTTTATAATGATCTTTACTAGATTTGTGTTAGTTTTTGGGGGATATTTTGTATGATTATCTATATATAATGTTTTATCTTTTAGTTTCTTAACCTTTACTTTTTAAATTCTTTTCGTTAGATGGATATTTTATAATATATTTTAATTTGGTTTAAACTTTTATTTCAATTGAAATTAATATTTTAAAATTTCAATTTATTTTCTTAAATTAAATTAATATCATATTTAAATTAATAAACAAATTCTTCAAAACACAAGATGAATTGGTTTTCTGAAATGATGTATTAAGCTAGGACCAGTAATATATTCAATGAAAACAAGAATCCTTTAAAAAATATATAAACTCCTTTGAAGATGGCTTTAATTGACTGCGGAAAATCGAAATACAAACTAAGATGGATGGACAGTACCGGTGGAGAGTTGAGAGATGGGGGTGAATATATATCTTATTTCTTTTATTTTTATTTTATTTTAAAATTTATTTTTATTAAAGCTATAATTAAATTAATCAAAATATAATATGAATTGGTTATTTGAGATTATGTTCCAAGTTTATATTATAACTAATATATTAAATTAAAACTAGTACAATTTAATATATATTTTTTAATAGAAATAGGGAATTTTTTTTAAAGATGATTTTGTTTTAAATTTATTGAAAAAAATTCAAACAAGTTGGAGAGGGAAAAATTCATAAATTTAAGTTTAAAATTATAATTTAATTAACAAATAAGTTATTAAAGTGCAAGATGAATTAGTTATTTCAGATAATATCCAAGCTTATCATCAATAATATATTTAATGGAAAAAAAAAAAAAAACCTTTCAAGAAATAGGGGAACTACTTGTTTAAGGATGATATTCTTTTAAATTTGTAAGACACACAAACTGGAAACCAAACTTAAACAATATTAATTGATCTCAATCATGATGTACACTGTGTAAGTATTAATACATAGAAGAAACAATTGAATTAGTTTTCAGATCTTCTTGGACTCCAATAACTACTCAAACTTACCTAATCTTTAACCCCAA